>CM030363.1:131750234-132950234 GCA_017893485.1 Hemerocallis citrina
GAGTAAGTCGTCTCAAAGAGCATTTAACTTGTATTAGTGAGAATACTACCAAGTGTCCTAATGTTCCGGAACATGTAAAGGCCGATGCCATATACAAGAAAAGAAAAACGAATCCTTAGTTTCTCTTAAGTACTTAAGGATGTTCATGATAGCAGTGCAGTGACTCTCACCGGGATTTGACTGGTACCTGCTCGTCATGCTCACGGCATATGAGATATTTGGACGGGTACATAACATGGCATACAAAATAAATCCAATGGCAGAAGCATATGGAATCTTAGTCATGCGGTCCCTCTCATCTTGAGTTGTAGGACATTGAGCCTTAAATAGACTTACACCATGCGACATAGGCAGAAATCCTTTTTTGTACTCTAGCATATTAGAATGTTTCAATACTTTGTCTATGTATGTACTCTGACTTAGGCCTAGCAATCTTCTTGATATATCTCTATAGATCTTGAAGCTTAATACATAGGTAGTTTCACCCAAGTCCTTCATGGAAAATCATTTTTCTAGCCAAGTCCTTATAGGCTGAAAAGTAGGGATGTCATTCCCGATGAGTAGTATGTCATCTACATACAACAATAGAAAGACAGTTGTGCTCCCACTAACCTTCTTGTAGACTCAAGGTTCATCTTCGTTCTTGATGAAACCAAACTCTTTGATTGCATCATCGGAGTGAAGATTCCAGCTTCTAGAAGCTTACTTTAGCCCATAAATGGATCGTTGCAGCTTACACACCTTTCCAGCATCCTTTGGAGTGACATAACCCTCAGGCTGTGTCATGTACACATCCTCGAGAAGATTTACATTTAGGAATGCAGTTTTGACATCCATCTACCAGATTTCATAATCATGATATACTGCAATATCAAGCAAGATCCGAATGAATTTAAGCATGACAACCGGAGAAAAAGTCTTATCATAGTCGACACCATGAACTTACTTGAAACCTTTAGCCACCAACCCTCCTTTAAAGGTTTTCACGTTATCATTCATTCCAGTTTTCTTTTTGAAAACCCATTTACATCCAATAGGTTTTACCCCTTCAGGTGAGTCTACCAAGGTCCATACTTGGATGACATACATGGATTCCATCTCAGATCTTATGGCTTCAGGCCATTTCTCAGAGGCTGGGCCTCTTACAGCTTTTTCATAAGTCGTAAGCTCATCTTGATCCATCACCATGTTGAGCCACGAGAAATCCATATCTCTTGGGTTGATGAAGTATCCTTCTAGACTTACGTAGGCCTTGTGCTACTTGAGTAGGTGGTTGTTCTACAACGATTTGTGGAGTCTGCTCCATTTCCACCATTGGTTCGTTGCTACTCTGCGAAGTTTGAATTTCTTCAAGTTCTATTGTTCTCCCACTTGTTCTCTTGGAGACGAATTCTCTATATAGGAATACAGCAGTCCGTGCAAAAAACACTTTGTCTTCAGTGAGATTATAGAAATAGTATCCCTTGGTTTCCTTGGGATATCCTACAAAGAAGCACTTATCAGATTTGAGACCAAGTTTGTCAGATATTTGGTGCCTTACATAGGCTTCAAAACCCCAAATCTTCATAAAATACACACTAGAACGCCTTCCAGCTTATATCTCATATTGTAAAAACTTGATGTGATTATTTGCAAGAGTATAAAATCGCAATAAGTAGTATAGTTAAGTAAAAAGAGTGTCGAACCCACAAGAACTAACTATTTTATTGAGTACCAAAATTGACTAGATTAATTACTATTTGGAAAATCAAAATTCAATAAAGAAAACAACTAAATTAAATTAATCTAAAGAACTAACTAAATTAATTAAAAGGAGCGGAATCTGAAATTTTGTTCTTTATTAATTGCAAAACTAATTATAGGGCTTTCGATTTCACCTTGTTTATCCCACACAATTCATAATTTCATGTAATAACAAATTTTACTTTTCCAAGTTGTAGACCAAAATCCCTTAATTATTCAATGTTTTCTCTTGAACAACATCAAAAATATCTTCAACTAACAGTTTGTTATATCTCTATGCAAATTTAATTAATTGAAGACTCATTAAGTTTTATAGATTTCTTTATAGTCATATCAATCGCGGTAAATTATCTCTAATTTTGCTCAATCAATGGTGTTTAATTCTATAGTTCTAAATCAAAAATTGCCTCTCTGTCTCTCCATGATCCAATAAATCATATAAAAATTGGCCAAACAATTGTAATCATTAAGAACAAAAATCAAACACACAATCATGAAAAAATAAAAAAATAATACGAAATTAAAATTGTGTTCTCAAAACTAGGCTACATCAAAGTTCTAGAAAAATAAAATTAGTTCATAATAAATTTGTAACTAACAAACATGTTCATGGATTGCATAATAAAAATTAGACGAGAAGAATAAGAAAAACTGTTTGTTGCCGAAAATCCAAGTCGAATGCCTCGAAAATCGCGCCCCACTGTTCACGCCTCGATTTTCGCGCCGCAAAACAGAGCAGTGCTGCTGCTCCTCTTCTCTCTGTCCTGTCTCTCTCTTCCTGACGTGCTTTTTTTTTCTTTGAAATCCACGCCGCCCACTAAAGCCTGGCTTTTTTTCTTTCCTCTCTCTGTTGTGCTAATCTAGATACCTAAATAAATAGATAAAACTAGACACAAATTATAAAACCTCGCAAGTGCACGAATCATTAGAAAAGCGTAGCAATAGCAAGGGTCGATCCCACAGAGATTGTAGACTTCAACTTACTAATCAATAAAACTAATAATAAAAATGAATAAGAGTTTTTATAATATTCTAAAAGAACTAAAAGATTAAAACTAAGATGAGAGGTGTTGAATCACAAATATCTCTTGAATAGTTGGGTTGTTGATCTCCACCAATAGTTAGTAATGCTAAGTTGCTTTCTGAATTTACTTCTAATTACTCATGTTTGTTCACTTCAAGGGCATGGTATCTACTCCTTAAAGTATTGTTTCCCTAAGCCAAGAATTAGGCATGGTATCTACTCTAATTCATTTCTTCCCCTAAGTATTTTAGCATGGTATCTACTAAGTTATACTTAACAAAAGCATAAGCACAGTGGAAACGAACAAACACTTAAAGTTCGAGAAATTGGTATCAGATCTAGATCCTTTAAGTTGATTGAACCAAGAATCCTAAAGATTCCCTTGTTACAAATTACGAGCACGAGATACGGATCGTCTCAATATGCTCATATAACAGATTCAGATTTCTAACTCACAGACTTGATAATATCAGATTCTGTATGGCAGTCGACTGGCTCTCACCTTCAGTCGACTGTACTTATAACTCCTGAACAAGTTTGACTGTTATCAATCTATATCAATTCAATTAGATTCAATCAATAAGTAAAATAGAAGGATTCAAAAGAACATAGCACTACATAACTACGGCTTCGATCTACCCAACTATGAAATTAGTTCCACATAATTATACTTTTATTGCTTAACAAGTTCAAATACATGATCAACATCACAGAATAAGGATAGAAGAAATAAACTAATGGATTCCGGCAATAGAGTCAACTGGCTGTCACACAATCGACTGCCTTCGAGTACTGGTTCTCCTCTTCCCTTTCTTCGATGATGATGGAATGAAGCACTGGTTGATGACTTGATCGTTGGGAATTCTGAGATTAAGTTGCGTCCAAGAGATAGATGCCTCCTTGCTACAGATGATCTTTTCTGATATTTATAGAGTACCACTGAGAATTAGGGTTTCCCCTTTTTAAGGGAAAAATCTTCCTGATTTGATGATTTATGTCTTTCTCTTTTCTTCTTTCCTTCCTTATCTGTTCACCACGTGCTTTTGCCAATTTCCAGTCTCTAGATTTGATTCGTTGCATAAGATCTGGATTTAAATAGATTTGAAATTAGATTTGGGTGAATCTTCGAATATCTTATCTGTTTACTCCGCCGCAGACCAGTCGACTTATCTTCGAACCAGTCGACTGAGTCGAGACTCCTGAAGATTTCATAATTGTTTAGACCAGTCGACTGTCTTTTGGGAGTGAGTTGACTGTGTCGAGAGTTGTGGAAAATCAGCTTCTCTTGTCCAGTCGCCTGTGTTGGGGAACCAGTCGACTGATCCTCTGCAGTTTGCTGTGTATTATCCTTGAAGTCCTAAATCTGCTTCGTTTTTCTGTTATAAGCTGTTTCCTATGGAAAAGAGAAAATAGGAGTTAAATACCACATATAGCGCTTTTAAATGTCTAATTATAACAAGATTATTGCTCTAGAAAGTGAATAATATTGTGTTCATCAAATACCCCCAAACTTAGATTTTGCTTGTCCTCAAGCAAACTAAAATTATGAATAGGGAGAATAATAATCACAATGGACTCAACCACCAAGATTTCTTATTATGTGGACATCAGCATAGAAAGGTATAAACAATTTCAGACAAAGTAAAATTAAACATACTCACTTTCTCTAGTGCAATTGTTCAGTCATAATCCCCAAACTTAATCATATTTGTCATGCGATTAATGTAGTTATAGTATGCAACTACTCAGTCTGTGATTATCCCTTTTCTCTACTACAAACCGAGTAGCAAACTAGAGTTTTTTTTTTATTTTTTTTATTTTTATTTTTTATTTTTTTTATTTTTATTTTTATTATTTTTATTATTTTTATTTTTTATTTTTTATTTTTAGTAGTCTCTTCTCTAAAGATGTCACTTGCCTTTTGACGCGAATGCGAAACATTTGTGATGGATCCACCCGGTTACTCAGCAGGTCACAAACTCTAAAGTGCTTTGCATACTCATATTTCAAGTTGCCGTTTGACGTAAAGGTAAACATTGGTGATGAATACCCCTAGTTACTAAGCACTCAAAACATTGGAGTAGATTGACTTTATTCAATTTTTTTTATTTTTATTTCTCTATTACTCTATTTACTTAAACTCTGTTTAGGACTAGATTTAAAGGGAATAATTACCAGAAAAAGCATCACATTTGTTTATTATGTATAATTGCATGACTCATATAATCTTGTAGGGAATTTATGAAACTCAACAATCCTAAAGTAAATAAGTATCCTTCTTCTTACTTTATAAGAAATTGTTTATCCTAAAGAAAAAAAAAAATTTCAAAAAGATGATAAATATAACTAACCCTAATACCCCCAAACTTAGATGGAACATTGTCCTCAATGTTCGAATATAAAAATAGGCATGTGTCACCATCTAGTAAGGAGATACTGAAAATAAAAAGAACTAAAAAAAAAATGAATACTGAAAGCAAATAAAGGAAAGTGTAAATACTCCCCTGAAAAATTGGGTTGCCTCCCAATAAGCGCTGTGTTTTCTGTCTTCAGCTAGACATGATGAGTTCATGTGATGTATGGAATGGGTTGAAGATTCACATCTTCCTCTTGCAGTTCTAGACTCATCTCTATGTATGGCTTCGCTCTATGCCCATTCACCTTGAATGTTTGATTTTTTTCTTCACTGTGAACTTCCAATGCACCATGTGGAAAGACTTTTGTGACAATATATGGTCCATACCATCGTGACTTAAGCTTGCCTGGAAAGAGTCTTAATCTTGAGTTGTAGATCAATACCTTTTGTCCTTCATAAAACTCCTTCCTTGCTAATTGTTTATCATGGTATAACTTAGTCCTTTCCTTGTACAGCTTGGCATTTTCATATGCATCGTGCCTCAATTCTTCAAGCTCATTTAGTTGCAATCGCCTTTTGTCACCTGCCTGTTTCATATCAAAATTGAACTTTTTGATAGCCCAATAAGCTTTGTGTTCCAATTCTACCGGCAGATGACATGCTTTTCCAAAGACCAAACGGTATGGTGACATGCCAATGGGTGTCTTGAAAGCGGTTCTGTAGGCCCATAAGGCATCGTTCAAGCGTAGTGACCAATCCCTTCTGCTTGTATTGACTGTCTTCTCCAGGATGCTCTTGATCTCTCTGTTGCTAATCTCCACCTGCCCACTGGTTTGAGGATGATATGGAGTTCCCACTCTATGTGTAATCCCATATTTCTTCATCAAAGAAGCAAATGGGAAGTTAGTGAAGTGGCTCCCTCCATCACTAATTATTGCTCGTGGTGTACCAAACCTAGTGAAAATGTTCTCCTGCAAAAACTTGACAACAACTTTGTGATCATTAGTTTTTGAGGGGACAGCCTCGACCCATTTAGACACATAATCTACACCAACAAGAATATATAAATAACCAAATGAGTTAGGAAAAGGACCCATGAAGTCGATTCCCCAAACATCAAAAAGCTCGATTACTTGTATGTTGTGCAGTGGCATTTGATTTCTAGAAGAGATGTTGCCTGTCCTTTGGCATTTGTCGCAAGTCCTGCAAAAAGAAAAAGCATCTTTGAATACATTAGGCCAATAAAAACCAGATTGCAATACCTTTAGTGCTGTTCTTTTTGGTCCAAAATGTCCTCCACAGGCATATTGGTGGCAGTGTTGTAGAATACTCAATTGTTCTTCGTCTGCTACACATCTTCGTATAATTTGATCAGGGCAGAATTTGAATAGATAAGGGTCATCCCAATAAAAGTGTTTGCACAGAGCCACCAATCTTTTTCTTTCTTGATGTGTCATACCTGGAGGGAAAACATGAGCAGTTAGAAAATTAACAATATCAGCAAACCAGGGAAGCTGGTCAGAGAGACAAGTCGACTGGTTTAAGGACCAGTCGACTGCCCCGCGAGATTGCACATTGATTTCAAATAGTTGTTCATCTGGGAAATTTTCATTCAGCAGGGGCACATTTCTCTCTTCCTCGTGCGGTAATCTGGACATGTGATCTGCCACAACATTGTCGCTTCCTTTCTTGTCTCTAATCTCAAGATCGAATTCTTGAAGCAACAACACCCATCTGATTAATCTAGGCTTAGCATCCTTTTTAGCAAACAAATATCTCAAGGCAGCATGGTCAGTAAAAACAATAACTTTAGCACCAATTAAATATGATCTAAACTTCTCTACAGCAAAAATAACAGCTAACATTTCTTTTTCAGTAGTGGAATAATTTAGCTGTGCATCGTTTAAAGTTCGAGAAGCATAGTAAATAACATGAGGTTTCTTATTGATTCGTTGACCTAAAACAGCCCCTAAAGTATAATCACTTGCATCACACATGAGCTCGAAAGGATGGCTCCAATCTGGTGCCATGACTATAGGTGCAGAAATGAGAAGATTTTTCAATGTATTAAAAGCATTTGTACATTCTTCTGTCCATACAAACTCAACATCCTTAGTCAACAAGTCACAAAGGGGTTTGGAGATTTTTGAAAAATCTTTTATGAATCTTCTATAAAACCCCGCATGTCCAAGAAAACTCCTAACACCCTTAACTGTAGTGGGAGGGGGTAGTTTCGATATTATATCAATTTTTGCCTTGTCTACCTCTATTCCCCTTTTGGACACCACATGTCCCAACACAATACCTTGTTGTACCATGAAATGGCACTTTTCCCAATTCAGCACTAAATTGCATTCTTCACATCTTTTAAGCACAAGCTGCAAATGGTTAAGGCATTCATCAAAACAAGATCCAAAAACACTAAAGTCATCCATAAATACCTCGATGAACCTTTCCACCATGTCTGAAAATATACTCATCATGCATCTTTGAAATGTAGCTGGAGCATTGCACAATCCAAAGGGCATCCTCCTGTATGCAAAAGTACCAAAAGGACATGTAAAAGTGGTTTTTTCTTGATCTTCTGGAGCAATAGCAATTTGATTATAGCCACTATAACCATCTAAAAAACAATAATGACTATATCCTGCTAATCTTTCTAACATTTGATCAATAAAAGGAAGAGGGAAGTGATCTTTCCTGGTTTCATTATTCAATTTCCTGTAATCAATGCAAACCCTCCATCCTGTGGTCACTCTAGTAGGGATAAGCTCATTCTCTTCATTTGTCACTACTGTGACTCCACTTTTCTTAGGCACTACATGTATAGGACTTACCCATTTGCTATCTGAGATAGGGTAGATGATGCCAACATCTAGTAGCTTCAGAATCTCTGCTCTTACCACTTCCTTCATGTTTGGGTTAAGCCTTCTCTGTGCCTCCCTGCTTGGTTTTGCATCGTTCTCAAGGAGTATTCTATGCATGCACTTGGATGGACTTATTCCCTTGATATCTGCAATGGTCCATCCTATTGCACTCTTGTGTTCTCGTAATACCTTCAGCAGCTTATCTTCTTCCTGTGCACTCAGGTTCACAGCAATTATCACTGGTAGCGTCTGGTTCTCACCCAAATATGCGTGCTTCAAATGGTCGGGCAGCTGCTTAAGTTCTGGGTCTGTAAGTCTTGGTGCAGTCGACTGGTCCCTGGTAGCAGTCTGGACAGTCGACTGATCCCCTTCAGCAGTCGACTTATCCAGTGCACCAGTCGACTTACCTGCAGAAACAAAAAGTTCATCAGTCACCAATTGTTCAAATGCTGGTGCAAACTTACCTGAGTGTGACTGTGGAGTTTCAAGATGATGTACTGTCTCTGTAATCCTCCAGTCATCGTATTCCTGTTCAACATGAGATAAAGTTAGAGATTGAGTGATTGTGGCTTGAAGTGGTTCAACGCTATGTACCTGAAATGTTTGATCAACAATATCCTGCACCACATCAACATTATAGCATTCATGATCATCATGTGGAAATTTTAGTGTATCAAACATTTTAAATTCAACTTTTTCTCCGTTTATCTTCATACTTATAATGCCCTTTTTAACACAAATTTTTATATCAGCTGTACTCATAAAGGGCCTACCTAATATGATCGGTAGAGATGATGACAGTGCAGATTCCTCCATATCCAACACAACAAAATCAGCAGGCAAAATAAAATCATTTACCTGAACTAGGACGTCTTCTAATATACCTCTAGGTCTTTTGATGCTGCGATCAGCCAATTGCAAAGTGATGGATGTTGGCTTGAGTTCCCCCAATCCAAGCTTTTCGTAAACAGAATAAGGAAGAAGGTTGATGCTTGCCCCCAAGTCTAGCAGTACCTTTTCAAAGAAGTGCTCACCAACCTTGCAAGGAATGGTAAAACTACCTGGATCTTTCAGTTTAGGTGGTAGTTTTCTTAATAATACAGCGCTCACTTCTTCTGTCAAAGCCACATCCTCCTTAACCTGAAATGTTCTTTTGTGAGTACAATAGTCTTTCAAAAATTTGGCATAAGAAGGAATTTGTTTAATAGCATCAAGTAGGGGAATATTAATTTCTACCTTTTTGAGAGTTTCAAAGACGTCAAATAAATGTTGTTCTTTCTTTTTATTGACTAACCTTTGAGGGAATGGTGGTGGAACTGTCCCTACTTTTTTACTTACCTTACTTGAACCCAAAGCTTTTGATGGTTGTGTATCTGGTTTGTCTGTATGTGTTCCAACCATGTTGTCAATTATCTTACCATTTCTTAGGGTTGTGAATGCTTGGAGCTGTTCTTGACCTCCAGGGTTTGGTATGGTTTGTGAAGGGAGTTCTCCTGCCTTTCGTTCGCTTAATTCTTTTGCAATCTGACCAATTTGTGTTTCTAACTTCTGAATTGCTTGTCCTTGTTGGTTGCTTATTTGATGTTGTTGTTGGAGCAATTGAAGAACGGTGGACTCAAAATCCAACTTCTTCTGTTCTGGGGCTGGTCGATCAAACCCACTTCCCATCTGAAAGTTTCGTGCATGTCCTTGTGCGATTTGATGCCCTTGATTATTTTGATTATTGCTCCATGAGAAGTTTGGATGATTCCTCCATCCTGGGTTATATGTGTTCGAGTATGGATTGTTCTTTGGTGGAAACACTCCTCGACCCACATAATTCGCATGCTCCTGATCTGTGAAAGTAGACATGGGACATGTATCAGTTGTGTGATCTAAATGAGAACAAATTGCACACATTTCATTTGTTTGATTTTTAACTCCACCCATCGTCGACATTGCATTAACAAGCATATCAATTTTCTTATTCATGTTTGCCATTTCTAATTGAATGTTATTACTATTAGAGATTTCGTAAACTCCCTGTTTTTTCGTAGGTCCCCTTCTTGTTGAGAATTGTTGGGAGTTCTCGCTGAGTTCTTCAAAAAGTTCAATGGCTTCTTCTCCACTTTTCCTCATCAAAATTCCGTTGCAAGCTGAATCCACAATTGCCTTATTAGTATCATTTAAACCTTCATAAAAAGCTTGTACCTGATCATCCTTAGGCAGATTGTGAGTAGGACACTTGAGAAGCTTGCTCTTGAAATCCTTCCATGCTTCGAAAAATAAATCTCCATCCTTTTGTTGGAAGAGTTGAATCTCCCTTTTCAGCTGTTTGGTCTTTTGGGCTGGAAAGAATTCTTTCAAAAATTTCGTTGCCAATTGCTCCCATGAATTAATTGATCCTGGTTCCAAAGAATTATACCACAACTTAGCATTAAGTTTTAAAGAAAAAGGAAACAAGATTAACCTGATTTGTTCAGCGGTAAGCCCTTGGACGCTTTGTGTCCTGCAGAGATCGAAAAAGTCTTGCAAGTGAAGATGAGGCTCTTCATCTGGTTTGCCACTAAAGTGGGGAACCGTACTAAGTAAATGAGGAGATAGGTGCATGTTCCCTGTAGCATTAGGTTGAAAAGCAATGCAGGAAGGTTGCTCAATATTCTTAGGAGTGAATTTGTCCTGCATTGGCACTCGATTTTGTATTTCTTCAGCCATTCTTTCCTGTGAAATTTGTCTCTGTGCAGTCGACTGGGTCCGTACAGCAGTCGACTGGCTGGCTGTGAGAAGCTTACCTAGCCTGTGCAAAGTTCGTTCTGTTTCTGCGTCAATAGGTAGTAGCTCTGGACGAAGTGATCGTCTACCGTGCATTCACCGAAGTCCTGTAACCTAAAAGAAAAATTATTAATAAAAGAAAAGAAAAACTAATAAAAATTCTACTGACTTGTAAGTTAAAATACTAAACAATCCCCGGCAACGGCGCCAAAAACTTGTTGTGCTAATCTAGATACCTAAATAAATAGATAAAACTAGACACAAATTATAAAACCTCACAAGTGTACGAATCGTTAGAAAAGCGTAGCAATAGCAAGGGTCGATCCCACAGAGATTGTAGACTTCAACTTACTAATCAATAAAACTAATAATAAAAATGAATAAGAGTTTTTATAATATTCTAAAAGAACTAAAAGATTAAAACTAAGATGAGAGGTGTTGAATCACAAATATCTCTTGAATAGTTGGGTTGTTGATCTCCACCAATAGTTAGTAATGCTAAGTTGCTTTCTGAATTTACTTCTAATTACTCATGTTTGTTCACTTCAAGGGCATGGTATCTACTCCTTAAAGTATTGTTTCCCTAAGCCAAGAATTAGGCATGGTATCTACTCTAATTCGTTTCTTCCCCTAAGTATTTTAGCATGGTATCTACTAAGTTATACTTAACAAAAGCATAAGCACAGTGGAAACGAACAAACACTTAAAGTTCGAGAAATTGGTATCAGATCTAGATCCTTTAAGTTGATTGAACCAAGAATCCTAAAGATTCCCTTGTTACAAATTACGAGCACGAGATACGGATCGTCTCAATATGCTCATATAACAGATTCAGATTTCTAACTCACAGACTTGATAATATCAGATTCTGTATGGCAGTCGACTGGCTCTCACCTTCAGTCGACTGTACTTATAACTCCTGAACAAGTTTGACTGTTATCAATCTATATCAATTCAATTAGATTCAATCAATAACTAAAATAGAAGGATTCAAAAGAACATAGCACTACATAACTACGGCTTCGATCTACCCAACTATGAAATTAGTTCCACATAATTATACTTTTATTGCTTAACAAGTTCAAATACATGATCAACATCACAGAATAAGGATAGAAGAAATAAACTAATGGATTCCGGCAATAGAGTCAACTGGCTGTCACACAGTCGACTGCCTTCGAGTACTGGTTCTCATCTTCCCTTTCTTCGATGATGATGGAATGAAGCACTGGTTGATGACTTGATCGTTGGGAATTCTGAGATTAAGTTGCGTCCAAGAGATAGATGCCTCCTTGCTACAGATGATCTTTTCTGATATTTATAGAGTACCACTGAGAATTAGGGTTTCCCCTTTTTAAGGGAAAAATCTTCTTGATTTGATGATTTATGTCTTTCTCTTTTCTTCTTTCCTTCCTTATCTGTTCACCACGTGCTTTTGCCAATTTCCAGTCTCTAGATTTGATTCGTTGCATAAGATCTGGATTTAAATAGATTTGAAATTAGATTTGGGTGAATCTTCGAATATCTTATCTGTTTACTCCGCCGCAGACCAGTCGACTTATCTTCGAACCAGTCGACTGAGTCGAGACTCCTGAAGATTTCATAATTGTTCAGACCAGTCGACTGTCTTTTGGGAGTGAGTTGACTGTGTCGAGAGTTGTGGAAAATCAGCTTCTCTTGTCCAGTCGCCTGTGTTGGGGAACCAGTCGACTGATCCTCTGCAGTTTGCTGTGTATTATCCTTGAAGTCCTAAATCTGCTTCGTTTTTCTGTTATAAGCTGTTTCCTATGGAAAAGAGAAAATAGGAGTTAAATACCACATATAGCGCTTTAATGTCTAATTATAACAAGATTATTGCTCTAGAAAGTGAATAATATTGTGTTCATCACTCTCCTCGCTCCCCCTTTAACCATCTGCAACCACATGTATATATAGGATTAGGGTTAGGTAGTTAGGTTAGTTAATTAGGATACTTAATTAATTAAATAATTAATATGATAATTGTATATATTTAAATAATTAATTAAGATTAATAGATTAGGTGACATTGCTTTATTTATTTATTTATTTTTTAAATTTTATTCCAAAATTTCATTGCACCCCCAGTTGACCATAATATTTTTATTAATTCTTCAAAAAGCCAATTTGTAAAAACATGTATTTAAGTGCTCAAATTTTCTAGAAATCTTCACATAAAATAAATTTGAATTTTGAAATCTTATCCTTGTTTCTTTTTTGATTTTTTTCCAAAATGCATATCTTTTTGCACTTATAAATCTTATTCCTACAAAATCAAACAAATAAATAAAAATAAGTAGAAATAAGATAAATTTCAAAGAAATAAACGAGAACTCGCAATTTTGATGCATTAAAGAGTACTAAAAATTATATAGAAATTTAACTCATCAAATACCCCCCAACTTAAGATTTTGCTTGTCCTCGAGCAAAAAGAAAACCATAAATCAAAGAATAATAAGCATAAGTAGGCTCAACTCAGCACACTAAAAGGTCTTATAATGCAAGCATCAAAATTTCAACTTAAAATATAAACAATCTCTACTATTTTAATGGGAGAGTTGGGGTTGTAAACAAACAAACCATAATTTTGTAACTGAGTAAACACGTGCAATATACGGCAAACTAAATCCACCAAATATACCCGTGTGATGCACGTGCAGCTCCTAAAAAAGGAATATTTTAGCAAATGTCCCCATTTAAAATGTAAAAATTAGCATATACCCCTACTATTTTTAGAAACTAAGAAATACTCCTATTTCTAATATTATAATGGGAGAAGACCTTAGTGTCATTTGTAAATATTTTGTCAATCTACCAACCCGTGCAATACACGTGCATAACTATTATAAAGGAGGTTCTAAGTTCAAATCCAGATTATGTCTAAATTTTTATTTTTAAAAACAATATTTATTAAGACGTGCATTGCACATGCAAATTGCTAGTAACAAATAAAGTAAAACCAAGCATACTCACTTTCTCTAGTGCAATTATTCATTCATAATTCCCAACCCAATCATATTTGTCATGCAATTAATGTAATTATAGTATGTAACAACTCCATCTGTGATTATCCCTTCTCACTACTACAAACCGAG
This sequence comes from Hemerocallis citrina, assembly GCA_017893485.1. Classification (NCBI taxonomy): domain Eukaryota; kingdom Viridiplantae; phylum Streptophyta; class Magnoliopsida; order Asparagales; family Asphodelaceae; genus Hemerocallis; species Hemerocallis citrina. Next base: position 131,764,089 of record CM030363.1, read on the forward strand.
TAACAAACTAGAGTTTTTTTTTTTTTTTTGGTTCTTTTTTTGCTCTTCTCTTAGTTGTTACTTGCCTTTTGATGCGAATGCCAATATTTTTGATGAATTCACCCGGTTACTCAACAAGTCACAAACTTAAAGTGCTTTTGCATACTTATATTTCAAGTTGCCGTTTGATGTAAAAGTAAACATTGGTGATGAATACCCCTAGTTACTAAGAAACTCAAAACATTGGAGTAGATAGAACATTATTCATTCAATTTTTTTTTCTTTTTTCATTATCACTCTATTTACTTAAACTCTGTTTAGAACTAGATCAAAGGGGATAATCACAAGAAAAATCATCACATTTTTCTTTTATGTATAATCATATGACTATCACAATTGTGTAAGGACTTTTGAACTTCAGTAATTCTAAAGTAAATAATTATGCTTAATCTTTTTTTATAAGATATTGTCTATCCTAAAAAAAAGTTTCAATGCTTTAGCACCATAAAGAACTCAAAAGTGTAATGGTATGCCTAATTGAAATCCCTTTGTTTTGTTTTTCTTTTCAAATATATATAAAAAATTATTTACGCACCCCCAAACTTGAATATCAAATTTTTCTCAATGGGAAAGGAAAAAGAAAAACAAAAAGAATGCGAAAAGTTCAGAATTTCTTCCCTGATTTGTGTTTAAATTCTGCACGTGCGATGTTCATTGTTTCAGTGATATCTAGAGCTGTAGATGTCCAAATTGCCTGATTTTTTTTATTCTGGAAAGCTATGCCAATTTCCTATGATCGCTCTTCGAAATACTTTTCCAGATTCTGACTCCATCATACTAAAAAACAACCATCAATATAGGTATAGAAAACAGCTTCGCCCGGTGACTTCCAAACTCATGCAATCCTACAAAATAAAATAAAAAATTAAAATTAAAATAAACTAAAAGAAAGGTAAAATCTAAATGCTGTAAAAGAAATCACGGGTTGCCTCCCAAGAAGAGCTAAGTTTTAAGTCTTCAGCCAGACATTATAGCTGAGATGGTTATGTAACGCCAAGATTCAACAACATATGAGCCTCTTCTCCAATAATTCTCTTCATATGTGGATTAGATTTTTTCTGTGAATCCGTCAAGCTTGATGGTAGCGGCTCGAATTTCAGTTGTTTCTTTCTTGAAGATGGAGTCTTTGATATCCCCACCTCCTTGAATATCAGCTGAGAAGAAAAGTTAATAGATGGTGCAACTTGATCGTATTCCAAAATTTTTTCTTTCTCGGATTCAAAAGTTGCTGAATTTGTTGGAAACATTTTAATTGGTAATTTCTCAACTTCCGCTCTATGTGTTGCTCACACAATTAGATTAGTTTCACAAACTTGAAAATATGAGTGAGCTTCAGCAGCAACCTCTATGGATTTAAAAACATCAAATATTACTTGCTCATCTTCAACCCTCAAAATAAGTTTTTCTTGTTGAACATCAATCAAAGCTCTCCCCGTAGCTAGAAAGGGTCTCCCCAAAATCAAATGGATTTGTTCATCTTCCTCCATGTTAAGCACTACAAAATCAGCAGGAAATATGAACTTGTCTACCTTTACCAAAACATTCTCAATTACTCCTCTTGGGAACTTAATAGATCTGTCCGCCAATTGCAATGAGATTGTGGTAGGTTTTGCTTCTCCAATATCTAATTTCCTGAAAACAGAATAAGACATAAGATTAATACTTGCTCCTAAATCACATAATGCTTTATCAAAAGAAGAATTTCCAATAGTGCTAGGAATTGTAAAACTCCCTGGATCTTTAAGTTTAGGAGGTAGCTTCTTTTGTAAAATTGCACTACTCCCTTCGGTTAGCATCACCGTCTCATGCTCCTCCAAATTCTGCTTGTTTGATAAAATATCCTTAAAAAATATAGCATATTTAGGCATTTGTTCCAAAGCTTCAATAAGAGGAATATTAATATGCAATTTCTTAAAAATATTTAAAACTTTAGAAAATTAATTTTTGAGATTATTCTTTTTAAGTCTTTGCAGAAAAGGAATAGTGGATCATAAGGTGAATTAGGATAAGTGTCAAAATTAAACTCCCCTGAAATTATTTTGCTTGAAACTCCTTTATCCTTCTTAGAATGATGATAGGCCACCTGCTGCATTTGTTCCTCCACAATTTGCTCGATCTCACTTTGCTTTTCAACCACATTTTGTTCGGCAGTTTGGGTTTGTAGCTGCTCAATTGTTGTCCCACTTCTTAGTGTTATTGCTTTGACATACTCATCGGATGTTGTTACTGTGTTGCTAGGTAATGTTCCTGCCGTTCTTTCTGTAAAAATATTTGAAATTTGACCAATTTAAGTCTCAAGATTGTGAATTGAAGCCGTATTGTTTTGTATCGCCACATCTTTTTTCTGCATGTATTGCTCTGTCTTCTGTATGTATTGCAAAAACATCTCTTTAAGTGTCGGTTTCTTTTCTTGGTGTGGAAAATTTTTGAAGTGGTCTAATTGCTCATTGATTGTTGTTCCAAGAAAATTTGGGATGGTTTCTCCATCCTTGATGATACGTGTTTGAATAAAAATTGTTTTGATGTTGAAATTGGAAACATAATTTGCTTGATTGAAATTTGATTAAGCAAAAGGATTTCCCACTTGGCAATCAATACTTGGGTGATTTCCTGCACAATGATCACAAATAATATTAGTTTGAATAGAATTAACATTCATATTACCTAATTGTTTAGATAAAATATCAATTTTTGCAGTCAATGTGGCAATATGATCAATCTCAAAAACTCCAGCCACTTTTCTTGGCATTGCTCTTTCTGAAGACCATTGATAATTGTTGTATGCCATCATGATACACCTCTATGTCCTGAAATATAGCTATTAAATAACAGAAAAAATAAAATAATAATAATAATAAAAAAAATAGAAAAATCCAAATTAGTAACAATCTAGTAATTATCAATATCAATAAAAGAATAATTAGTCCCGAGCAACGACGCCAAAACTTGATGTGATTATTTGCAAGATGACAAAATCGCAACAAGTAGTATAGTTAAGTGAAAAGAGTGTCGAACCCACAAGGACTAATTATTTTATTGAGTACCAAAATTAACTAGATTAACTACTATTTGGAAAATCGAAATTCAATAAAGAAAGCAACTAAATTAAATTAATCTAAAGAACTAACTAAATTAATTAAAAGGAGCGGAATCTGAAATTTTGTTCTTTATTAATTGCAAAACTAATTCTAGGGCTTTCGATTTCACCTAGTTTATCCCACACAATTCATAATTTCATGTAATAATAAATTTTACTTTTCCTAGTTGTAGACCAAAATCCCGTAATTATTCAATGTTTTCTCTCGAACAACATCAAAAATATCTCCAACTAGCATTTTGTCATATCTCTATGTAAATTTAATTAATTGAAGACTCATTAAGTTCTACGGATTTCTTTATAGTCACATCAATCACAGTCAATCATCTCTAATTTTGCTCAATCAATGGTGTTTAATTCTATAGTTCTAAATCAAAAATTACCTCTCGGTCTCTCCATGATCCAATAAATCATACAAAAATTGGTCAAACAATTGTAAGCATTAAGAACAAAATTCAAACACACAACCATGTAAAAATAAAAAAATAATATGAATTTAAAATTATGTTCTCAAAACTAGGCTACATCAAAACCCTAGAAGAATAAAATTAGTTCATAATAAATTTGCAACTAAAAAACATGTTCATGGATTGCATAATAAAAATTGGAGGAGAAGAATAAGAAAAACTGTTTGTTGCCGAAAATCCAAGTCGAACGCCTCAAAAACCGCACCCCACTGTTCACGCCATGTTTCCGCGTTGCAAAACAGAGCAGCACTGCTGCTCCTCTTCTTTCTGTCCTGTCTCTATCCTCGCTGACGTGCTTTCTTTTTTTTTCTTTTTTTTTCTTTGAAATCCACGCCGCCCACCAAAGCCTGGCTTTTTTTTTACTTTCCTCTCTCCTCGTGCCCTCCTTTAACCATCTGCATCCACATGTATATATAGGATTAGGGTTTGGTAGTTAGGTTAGTTAATTAGGATACTTAATTAATTAAATAATTAATATGATAAGTGTATATATTTAAATAATTAAGATTAATAGATTAGGTGACGTTGCTTTATTTTTTTTTAAAATTTTATTCCAAAATTTCATTGCACCCCCTAGTTGACCATAATATTTTTAATTAATTTTTCAAAAAGCTAGTTTGTAAAAACATGTATTTAAGTGGTCAAATTTTCTAGAAATCTTCACATAGAATAAATTTGAATTTTAAAATCTTTATCCTTGTTTCTTCTTTGTTTTTTTTCAAAATGCATATCTTTTTGCACTTATAAATCTCATTCCTACAAAATCAAACAAATAAATAAAAACAAGTAGAAACAAGATAAATTTCAAAGAAATGAACGAGAACTCGCAATTTTGATGCATTAAAGAGTACTAAAAATTATATAGAAATTTCACTCATCAGTGTACCTTGAACCATTTTAGATAGAACACGGTTAAGTGTGAAGCAGCTATTAATAGAGCATGTCCCTTGAAGAAGCTGGGAAGATCTGCATGACTCGTCATGGATCGAACAATGTCTAACAAGGTCCGGTTCCTCTTATCAAAGACACTGTTCTATTGCGGTGATCCAGGGGGAGTGAGTTGAGATATTATCCTGCACTATTTTAGATAGTCATCTAAATCTTGGATTAAGTACTCACCCCTCGATCTGATCGAAGGGATTTTATACTTTTACCAAGTTGGTTTTGTACCTCATTCTTGAATTCTTTGAACTTTTCAAATAACTCTGATTTGTATTTCATCAGATACACAAACCCATATCTACTGAAATCATCAGTATATATAATGAAGTACTGAAAACCTCCTCTAGCCAAAATGTTGCAAGGCCCGCAGACATCACTATGTATGAGACCTAAAAGATCACTAGCCCTTTCACATTTTCCAGTGAATGGAGATTTTGTCATCTTGCCCAATAAACAAGGTTCACATACCTCATATGATACAAAATCAAATGTGTCCAAGAATCAATCTTTATGGAGTTTGAATATGCGGTTCTTATTTCTGTGACCGAAACGACAATACCAGAGGTAAGTTGGGTTTGTATCATTTGATTGGAACCTCTTAGTATTTATATTATAGATGGGCATTTCGAGGTCAAGAATATAAAGTCCATTACTCAATTGTGCACTAGCATAACAAATATTATTCAAATAAATAAAAAAACTTTTGTCCTTTATTATAAATGAAAAACCCTTCTTGTCTAAACAAGAAATAGAAATAATATTTCTACTAAAAGCATGCACAATATAACAGTTCTCTAACTCAATGATAAACCCAGTGGGCAATGATAAATGACAAGTTGCTACAGCTAAAGCAGCAACTTTTGCTCAATTTTCAACTCGTAGGTCAACTTCGCCCTTAGCCAATGGTCTGCTCCTTTTGAGATCCTGCACATTTACAAAAATGTGAGATCCACATCCAGTATCTAATACTCAAGATGTAGAAGTAGATAAATTGACTTCTATAGCAAAAATACCTATAATGGAAGTCTCACTTCTTTTCTTTTTCTGAAGCTTTTTCGGGTACTTATGGCCGTTCCTCTTCTAATGTCCGGTCTTACCACCGTGAAAGCATGTGCCCTCCTTGGCCACTCCACCCTTAGGTTTCAAGGCAAAAGTGGTGGGCTTGAAATTGCCCTTGCCTTTGCCCTTGCCATTGGGTTTCTTAATCTGCTTTTTTCCCTTGCCCTTACCTTTGGCCTGTTTGACCATCATAACGGTCTTTCCCTTACTAATAATCTGTTCAACAGTTCTGGCAGAGGTTTGTCAATTTCATTCATGTTGTAATTCACGACAAATTGACTATAACTTTAAGGCAATGATTGCATGATCAGGTCAGTGGCCAACTCTTGACCCAAAGGAAAACCAAGTCTTTCAAGGTTCTCTATGCACCAAATCATCTTGAGCAAATGAGTTCCAACAGGGCTTCCTTCTGCCAGTTTGCACTAAAACAATGCTTTTGAGACTTCAAACCCTTCATGCCTAGCCTGCTCTTGATAGCACTTCTTGAGGTGTACGATCATAACGTAGTCCTCCATGTTCTCATGGTTCTTCTGAAGCTCAGAGTTCATGGTGGTTAGCATGAGACTACCAACGTCCAAGGTGTCATCTTGATGCTTCTTATGAGTATCATTTTTGGTGCGAGGGGCACTTGCAGTAGGTGGCTAAAGAATAGGCTGCTCTAGAACATACAGTTTTTTCTCTTGCCATAGGACTATCCTCAGATTCCTATACCAGTCTAGGAAATTTGTCCTAGACTGTTTGTCCTTCTCAAGGACAGATGGCAATGATAGGTTATTTGATGTGTTGGATGCCATGGTAATCTGTCAACAAAAATACGCAAAGTAAATATCATTTAATTGAAATATTTAATAGAAATATGCAAAGTAAGAAATATTTAACCATCGACAGAAATATGTAGAGTATGTATTATGACATTGAAATATTTAATAAGGTCTTTTATTAAATATACCTCATACTATTGTTTTATTCAAATCAACGATCCTCAGCATTGACTCGAAAAATTTCACCATAGGATTTTCTAGTAGGGCAAGATCCATATTTTACCTTGTTCTGAGTCAGCTTTGGCTGATCATCCAAAATTCATCTATTTAGGTAGGGAACACTTCTCAGTTACATCATATGTAACTTTTGAATAGTTGAGTGAATAACACTTATTCTAATCTACCACATAGACAAAAGCCCAACTCTATGCCTCTAATATTTCAATCATGTTGAAATAGTCTAGTTAAGTCAGACCCAATGGTTGGCAGTTGAATATTACTTTTATCCCATCGCGTCTCACCAGGATAGATAAAGGCACCCTGCTTTGGCAAGTGTACACTTAAACGATCCTAGCCTAGACGAGTTTCATGCATTGGAAAACATCTTATTATGACTTAATATTTACTTTGAGGGATTTTGTTATTTTATTAATTTGTCTCACTAGCTATTATCCTTTAGCATGCAAAAAAAAATGCATTTCATACAACAAAAGCATAAAATATATGTGACATGGTTGTGACCCCTAACACATCTATACTCCCAAGCCAATGAGAGTCTCAATAACCAAACATATGGATTATAGTGTTTTCTCCGAGCAACTTCCCACTCAAGTTCTTGTATGATTGTCAATTCCTTGCCTACTCAGTGAGATTACATTTACATATAAAGAAAAAATATACAATCAGAATGTAGAGAGAAAGGATTACATTGAGAACATAAAGAAAAATGCACGACATGCAGGTCGAATTCAAAATACCAAAATATAAACAATGCATCACAAAACATAAACCATGCATCGCATAACTAAGCCATGCATCACAAAACTAAGATCAGAACCACGCACCAAGCATCATATAACATAATAAACAAAGAATATGTTGTTATGATTTTATTTAGTTTATTTAAAAAGGATTGGTTTTCGGCGAATTAATATTGCCCTACGCAGAGTTGGCATGGGGGTCCCGCTGCCTGGTCAGCAGTAGGGGGTCAAGGGGAGGCTCCCCCTTGTGGGGTCACGAGGCAGCTCCCCGGAACAAAAAATTGCCTTGTCACCCCTTGCCGCCGCCAGAGCATGAACTCTTCATGTTTTAAGAAACCCTAACGCCACTGCAAACTACGCAGGTGCATGAACTCTTCATGCTTTCAAGAAACTCTAATGTCACTGCAAATCACATCTTGTTGCTCCTGGGTTTTCAATGGTTCCAAACCGAGGAATACCCTGGTGTGGCATCTGTGTTAACAATCAACACATAAAAGAATCCTTATATTGCAACCGTTGTAAAAACTGTATCACATATGAATCTTTCTTCCAAAAGTGCGAACCTATCATGAGTAATCACATATTGTACATAACCAAATTATGGTTTTGCAAGTGGTTCTAATACCACTGTTAGGTTTCAAGGGTAATCTCAGATTAAATACACAGCGGAAAAATTAAAAAAAATATATCGAAACCTAGCCATGAATCCATGAGAAAACCATAAATCATGTTTAGAAATTATACCTTAAAGATGGATCTGCTGTCTCCATAGTATGCCGATGCACTGCAATATTGCGGTGCCTCTATGGTATCCACACGAACGGTTCAAATTAAGCTTTCCCTCACACCGCGGTGCTAGCTGTGGGAAGGAGATGTTCCTCACGATCTCTCTCTCTCACAATTTCTGTGACAGCTAGGGTTTTTCTCATGTGTGACTTTTCACAGATACATATCATATATATAGGTGCAGAAAATCAACCCTAAGTGAGTAATGAGGCAGTTGGGCTCATAATCTGACCTATGTTAGATTCATGTGTGAGCTGTTAAACTTTAGTCAGCCCATTTAATCTAATTATATGTCTAACCAATATCAGGAGTCCAAGTCTTACTTGGAACCCTAATTAAATTTATCTTATGAATTTAAATCCCAATTTTGATCCATTCTAAGTGTGTGACCTTGTAGATTCCCATTACATTGACATTAATACTAAAATCATATTCTAGTATTACAAACAGTGACTGGTATCTAGCAATTCATCACTGCTACTCAAGTAACGGGAGTGTCAGTGATTTGAAATAACCTGTTCGTGACCAATGTTACTATGTAGTCTAGTCCAAATATCTTAATTGACCACAAGGCATAGAGCGTGTTACCCTTGTATAGTTCAATCTTTGGTTTCTTGATGTCCGAGTAGACTTACCAAAACAAATGAGCTTAATATCTCATATTGACTCATTTGAGCATGACCATGCATTTTGCAGTCTCACACAATCAAGGGGTCCATAGATTTTGCTCCTGTTATGTAAGAGGGACAAATCCTATCTATGTCACTCACATCTCTCCGCATGATTTGTCGTACATCCAATAATCGACTTTATAGTCACCTTATTACACACAACGTTTAACGATATTAAAACATACAACTTCTCATGTAGGGAACTGTATTGACTTCAAGTCAAAGGACTACGTACACCATGGCGTGAGAACCGTTTATGACACTCACGTAACGATCCATGTAACGTTCTCATGGTGGGTGAGTCCATTACATTATTACTCTAATATGTACCATGTGAAGACTTATCTCATATCCATGACCCGTGAGAAATGGTCATCGGTCTATGCACATACTAGTCTCTATGTATTATTATTGTCCTAATTCACAATAATACGTGACTATGGACATTTAAGAATAGTGTTCTGATTACAACCAATAGGATCTCACAACAAATCATGCACTTGATATCCCATGGTATTGAACCTACTATTCTAAGGACTTTATTATGTACATTTAATCAAAATAAAAAACATAATAAATAAAATGCATCATATATGAAATAAATATCATGATGCAATGCAAGCTGCTAATCTCAATTGGCCTCTAAGGCATACACTAACAACCCTAAGCTCAGATTACCTCAAAGTTGCAGAGTACTCGAAGGCTGGGCTCCCTCTTGTCCATCTACAGGCTAAGGAGATTGTTGGGGAGGAGGAGATGGAACCCTGGAGGCTCGACTGGGCTGTGAAAGTGATGGACTCCAACTTGGAGGGTCCGATTGCAATGGAGGTTGTGAACATCCTTACAATGCCCTGCGACAAGCAGTGTCTCAAAACTGAGACGTTCAACTCAAGCTACAAGAAGTGGGCTCAGGCCGACATGGTGGTAAGTGTTACTCCCGAGCTTGTTCGTTCTTTTCAATTTCTTTGGAGTGTTTTTCTCTAAGTTTTTTCCTCGGTTCGCAGGCGACTCTACAGGGAGCAGAGGATAAGGAGGCAGTACAAACACGACCTCAAGCTCACCGACGGAAGGGTTTTGAGGTTAGAGAGGGAGCATAAAATCCTGAAGAACTAGTTCGACGAATTGGGGAGCGCGAGAAGGTGCTTAAGGCTGAGCTGTCCACCACGGCCGACGAACGAACCAAGCTGGTGAAGGAGAAGGCTCGGAGGATAGTGAGAAAAAGCTGATGTCTAATAATGAGGGATCCATCGATAGGGTGACCTTTACCTAGGATGAAGGGTATGACCGGGCCCTGGGGCACGTCCTCTGGCAGTATCTGGACCTCGACCTCGAGGGCTTCAGTTGCTCCATGAAGTTCAGCGAGGTTCTTCCGATGCCAAAAGAGATTCCCTCTAGAGGGCAAGGAGGATACCCACTCGCCAGGGTAGAGGCCGACCTCCGGGAGATCCACGCCGAGGTTGTCCCAACCAGGACCGAAGATGTGCCTCCCTCTCTAAAGTAGTGGGAAGTTATCTATCCTTTTTTTTTCATTGTTGTTTGTTGTTTTTTTTATTTTTTATTTTATTTTATACTCGCCAACCGCTGACTGGCCACCAATTTTTTGTATGAACCCAGAAGAATTTGAATGAAAATGATTTTTTGGGCCGAACTTCTCAACTTGAGATTTTTGTGTGGTGTTTCTTAGTCTTTGAATTTGGCCAAGTTTTTAGCGCTCTACGTAATATAAGATTTTCCTTTCTTGCTAGATAACCAAGCGTGCATTGGTCAACACCCACGATACTGAGCTCGAATACCTTAGGGATTGAGTGCACACCATTGAGTCGAGCTTGCTCGCCACCGTAAGAAGGTGAAGGAAAAGGAGTCGGCATTTTTGTACTACATCAAAAGGTCGCATCAAGTGAGTTTGGAACTTGCCCATCTCAAAAAGGCGATGATCGATAAGGATTTGGGCCGTTCCGAGGCTCAAACATCTACCCCTAGCGGTTCGTACCGACTACCATCCTCGGAGGGCACCATGCGTTCGGCCGACTCTTTTCTTCCAGAGATGTTGGCGGAGAAAGAACTAGAGATATACTAGTTAAAGGTGGCAATAGCGGGTCTCGAGCAATCTCCCTTCACAGTGGTCGGACATTTGTCAGAGGTCCCTCTTTGATGCTTAGATAAGATCTGATGAACCCTGGGGATGCTCAGTTCGGTGGTGGGGCTATCCATCTTGGCTAGCCCAAGGGAGGAACACGATCAACCCATCAAGGCGCAGACCCAATCTGTTGGACTCGAACTAGTTTGTGCCAACCCCAAGGTACCCCCCAAGGAATAGGATCTATAGGTGACCATCATGACTTGTTGTAATTCTTCAGTCTTGCCAATTGTTCCTGTATGGACTTATCCCTCGGTTCACCAAATGTGTAAAAGTTTATTAATGAAGAATTTTGATTCGAGTCTCTTCCGAGATTTTATTTGACAAATTAGACTCGTTGATTCTCTAGGCGTCTATGCCAGGTTTGCTGAAGTCGAAGCGTCTCATCTTGGGAGTCGGAACGCTTCTATGTTGAAAGTTGAAATGTTTCATCTTGGAAGTTGACATGTTTGCCTTGGAACTTGTAGCGACACCCTTTAGCAGCCGTTAGATGGGGGTGGATGGTTTAGATCTGCCCATGTTAGCATTGCGGGGATCGAGGACTTCCTCCCTTAAGGGCCTCTATAATCTTCCTTTCTCTTTCAGTATTTTAGAGCGTGTCAACGTTCATGAGGTTCTTCTACTACCCACTAACTATTCAGGGTAGAGACGAAACATGGCTGCTCTACCCTGAACATTCACCGAGTGAAAGAATGATTGCTTCTTCCTGCTCCCTTTGTCTTTCATCAAGGGTAACTGTCAGCGTGACAGAATAATCGGCATGACGGATTGTATTAGTAGCAGATGAGGTTTTGAATGATAGACACATTCGCACAGTTAGCGATAGGTTTCTCAAACCATTGTTTCATGCTATGGTTCGATGTACTTGTTGAGGGATGAGGACTTGCTAAGAAGAATACTTCTTAGCTTGTGGCTCGAAGTCTACGACGAGGGACAAGGCCAAGTGAAGTTGTGAACTTTTTGCGAGTGGCTTGATGTCCACCCGGAGAAGGCGTCCATGAAGCTCTGGAGTCCATGCACTGATGTCGCATCGATCAAGGCATCGATACTTGGAAGAGGAAAGGGGTCTTTCAGACACGCCTTATTGAGGTCCGTGAAGTCGATACAAATCATCCATTTGCTGCTAGACTTTTTCACCATCATAACATTTGCCAACCACTCCGGGTAGTTGACCTCCTAAATAAAGTAGGCGGAGAAGAGCTTATCGACTTCTTCATTTACTACCTGCTGACTCTCGGGGGAAAATTTTTGGCGTCTCTACTGTACCGGTTTAGAATCCAGATTAACACTCAATTTGTGTATGATCAGTTTCTCCGAAATGTCTGGTATGTCTGAGGGAGTCCACACAAACAGATTCCGGTTCCATCAGATGCAGCTGATGATCTCCTCCTTGAGACTGGAAGGTAGGGCCTTACTTACTCGAAACCACTTGGTCTCGTCCACTTCTGAGAAGTGGGTCTCTTCCAGTTCATCGATTGTCTTAGAACCAATCAAACTTCTATCGATGGGGAGTTCGACAGCGTCAAGCACTGTGGTGGTATGGCATGCCCAGGTGACCTCCTGATTGCCCTTCACAACCCCGACCCCAGCCTTCGTAGGGAAATTCATTCACATATGATAGACCAAGGCTACGACTTGGAGAGATGCAAGGCCGGGACACCCGAGGATGGCATTATAAGATGCTTTGACATCGACGACCATGAAGTCCATGGGCTTGGAGGTGGTCGGAGATTTTCCTGCAGTAACTTCCAGAGTGATGATCCCCTTGATTTGGATGGAGCATTGGAGAAACCATGGAGGGTGTAGCCTACACGGTTTAGCCTTTCTCGGGAAAGCTTCAGCCCCTCGAAGGCAGCAAGGAACAAGATGTTCACAGAGCTACCATTGTCCACGAGGATGCGTCGAACTCATGTTCACCAAACCGAGGCTAATTACTAGGGCATCGCAGTGAGGGATTCAGACACCCTCAAGAAATTCATTCGGGAATGATACAAAGAGTCCGTGATCTCGGGGAGGATGACAGTTATGGATCGAGTTCACCTCCTGGACAAATTCCTTGTGAGAAGAGTTGGAATCTCCCCCCATTGGTTATCCATATATAAAGTGGAGGATGGCCATTCTTCCGGAGTTCTTGGGTTCGGAGTCTATCTTCAGACAGTTACTAGGCCCTCGATAAGGGGGAGAGGTTCTCTGGTCCTTCCGAGTCAATTTATACAAGTCGCCCCTATGGATAATGACTTCAATCTCTTCTTTTAGTGCCCGACAATTAACTATCTCATGACCATGGTCTCGGTGAAACCGATAGTAGAACCTTCTGTCCCTCTTCTTGTTCCTGGTGTCCGACCGAAGGGGGTGTTAGATCAGCCCATCTTCTTCCACCTCCATGAGAATAGCGAAAACACTTGTGTTGAGCGGAGTGAATTTTTTGAACTGGAGAGTTGGGGGAGGATGCTTCTCTCAGGAGGAATCCTTCTGAGACTTCTTCGACACCTCTGAGCTTTCCATTTTCCTTTTCTACTTTGCAGGAGATTCTTTCTCGCCTCTGGGATGTAAGACCTCCTCTGCTCGGATGTATTTCTCACTGCGGAGAAGGAGGTCAGGGAAATCTGAGGGAGGCTTTTGGCCAGTGACATCTTTAAGAGGTCGTGTCAAAAGTTGTGCCTAAAGGCAGCTGCCGTGACCCCGACTCAAAGAAAAAGATGGACTGGGCCACCACACTGAATCTCTGAATGAAATTTTCGAGGGGCTCCCCATCCTTCTATTTTATATCGAGCAGGGAGGCACTCTTCTTTTCGGCCTTACGACTAGTCAAAAAATGGGTGAGGGAGCTCTCCTCGAGCTGGTCGAAGGAGAAGATTGAGTTTGGGGCTAGTCGGGAATACCACTATGTGGTAGAGCCCTGCAACGTGGTAGGGAACACGCAGCAGATCAGGGCATCTAAGGCACTGTGAATCATCATAAGGGTCTTGAACCCCTCAATGTGATCAGCTGGGCCTGACTCCCCATTATAGGTCTCGAATGCGGAGATCTTGAAGCTCCACGAGACTGGGGCTTTGAGGATTTAGGGGGAGAAGGATGGTCGGATCGGGCCGTATCCCCTACTTGATTGTTTCCTATCATCCCCCATTCGAGCGAGCCGGTCCTCCATTTCCTATAGTTACTTCAGGACTGTGTCTCCTCGTCCCTCGGATCGGGTTGACCTGTAAGACTCCTCATTGTCGGTCCTTCCGATGCGCAGATAATCCAAGTAGTAGTCATATCTGGCTCCCCGTCGGGGAGCTTGATGGACCTCATTTCGGAATTCCTAGAACTTGGCTTGGGTTATGTTGTAGCGACCCGAACTCCTAACATAGGAACCCGTGACACGCTCTAGGATATTTCTTCAAATGAGTCACAACACAACGAAAATCATAGGAAATTAAAACTTTTATTACATCAAATTGTAATGACAATGTCCAATGATTACCACAATTACAATTACTTGGTACAACATGAATGTACAATAAAATTTGGACAGTAACTTTCACTTGGATGCTTTCCCCTGCTAGAGTTTTCCCCGCGCTCCCAAGCCGGTAATCCTGCACTGATAACTGTGGGCACGTCAGTTAAATACAACTGACGAAATGTTATATTCGGTTATCCTCTCTACACCATAATATAACGATTCCAACCTCAGCAACCACAAATATTTGATGCGAAGAAAAAGGTGATGTCAAACAAGTGTCGGTGTATGCCATGGTCTAATCTAATGCACACACTATGCACACATGCTCCTAAAGCTAATGCACGCTTGGTTGAAAGATATGAATCCCATACTACACATCCCCCAACCAAACAACGTTCTTCAGTTGATTGGGCTCGATCCCCCGCTGTGCATCCTACTCTTGTGCTCTCTCCTGTCTCTAATTCCAGTAATGGTAAGGCTGCAGTCGTCCGGCTTACTCCAGTTGCTGCTGTCAATAGTGGTGTCCATTACCTCGTGTTTAACCCACTATGCCTGGGATCTCAGTCGCAGGCTTACTCCATCACGGCTGGGGTTACAATCGCAGGCTTACTCCGTCACGACTGGACCCATGGTATGTTACTGTATCTACGTCTCCCCGGACCTCACCAAAAGCTGATATACGGACACCAGGGCTCACTTCCAAAGGACTTAGAGCCTTTCCCGTAGCGTCTCGCTCACCGGGCCTTTCTCTAATCCTCTTGCCTGCATTGATCAACAAAGGACCTGACGGATATAGGGTTTCCCCAACTCCGCTACCCTCGTCCTTTCACTAGAACAGAACTTGCAGTCGAGACGACGTCAACACTCCAAACCTCTTCAAAGGTTGTTATGGACATAAAGGCATCCATGCCGAAGGCAGCAGAGCCCCCACAGAGTTTCACTCCCCAGGGTAGCTCGGGGTCCCTATCCGCATTAAACGAACCTAGGATTTGGCCAGGCGTGATGATGCCATGCGTCCCCCTGACAGGCGAACACCCTCGCTAGTGCCTGTCCTTACATTCAACCATGACTCGATCTAGTTCTACCAAGGTATCAATGCTACCCCACTCCAAGATTAAGGATACGATTAACTACATGATAACTAGCATTTCTTTTATCACCCGATTTCTAAAATCCATGACCCTAGCTAATCTCTAATCCTCCTTCATTTTCCTTATTAGATGTATGAACCTCTAGACGAGCCTAGAACTATCTCATATTATCTATTCCCTTAGTTAGGCAATCTATCTACTATTTCCATTTCCTAACTTGGTAATCAACTTAGCTTGCTATGAACAACTAGTTAAATCCTACTCGTAGACTCTTTCTAGTTAGTTACCTTTATCATTAATGGATCTTAACCTATCCCAAAATAGGACCCAACTAGCCCTCAAGTCCGGCCTAAGGGTTGACCCGCCTCGGCCCACACTTGCCACGAACCAACGACGAACTGACTCCGTCGATCGCCGCAACCGTCATCTACGCTTGAAGTTCGATCGCAACCTCTGCCCGACCAACACATAGCTCCCGCTAACCTTCACGCTCCACGGTCCTCGACAAGTGGTAGCTCCAAAACATAACCATGGAATCCATCCATGCACGACGAATGCGTCAGCGCACGGGTTATCTCCTCCAATGCGTTCGATGCGACACGGGTCCTATTCTACCCATCTAGGTTTGTCAACAAGACTTAATCCTAGCATCTCAATACTCAACCGATGTATCCCAACAAGGTAAATTACACTAGGAGTAAGTTCTAACTCCTGAATACCCAAAAAGAAGGTACTAAAAGCCATAAAAATGACAATTTATAATTTCAAACAGTAAGCACACATTTGGCATTCATGCCAAAACGGAGTCATTCCTGGTCCTGTTTCTTTGAAGAATCGCGATCGGGAGCTCCCATGCTTCTACTCAAGGTAGACAGCAAGTATAAGCACACTTTGGGCATAGATCTCATCCCAAAGTGGTCAACAACAATACCCTAACATCAAATACAATTTTCACTTCAAAACAGTGAACAACGTTGTCTATATTGGGGTCTACAAGCAACTATGAGCTTATCTTAGCAAGAAACTTTAGATAATTTAAGTCCCTACTCATATCCACATCTCAAACAGCAACTCTAAAGTACAAGTTTAAACTCATTTCCATGAACATGGTGCAAAACAGTAAGCTCTAAGATTCACTGTGTTTCTGTCGTCACTTGCAAAAATCATATAAAATCGTAAACTTATCCAAATCATGATTTCTTGGTCATTCCAGAAAGATTTGTGTGTCTACTAAAACTTCCTAGTTTCAAGTTTCTTCAGATAAGGTCATTTACATGCTCTTATGGTCCCATCTCTAACAAGCATACAGATTTCCAAAACAGCACATCATAATAACACAGTCAGGGGAGAAAACCAATTTAAAATAGTAAATGGTGTCAGAACTTTATGAAATTTTAGATTCTAGATCCTGACACATGATGTTACAACACCTCCAAAAATCAGGTGATTCTACCAAGTAGATGTTTTAATTATGTCTCTTTGAATGTCATAAAAAATAGAGTAATAATAGAAGAAGTTCTGTTTATTAAAATAACTAGCTGAGTTTGCATGATTTTATTATCATAGCTACAATGGTCCAAAACTCATGAAATTTGAAACATAGGTCTTATATACATTCAACGTTGACATACTAAAATTTCAGTTCATTCCCATAAGCATGCAGCAAGATACAAGTCACTCTTCTCACAACAGTAACAATAAAAACTGTTTCTTTTTCTTTTGACCAGCATGCAAGTTTGCATTTTATTTTAATAGCATAAAAAATCATAAAAATCTAGAAACATTACTGAAGGTTCATGACACATGAATGAACATCATATAAAAATTTTAAGTTAATCCAACCAGTAGTGTTCAAGTTATGAGCTACGGACTGACAACAAAATTTCAGCATTTCAACAGGATTTTCTGTTTTGGATTTCTTAACACAAAAACGAGTTATTAAGGTTCATTCTAGAGCATGCATGTCATTTTTTCAGTCACTACAATCACCATTTAACAAGCAAAAAAAAAACAAAGAGGTTAGAAACACCCACCTTGATGAGTTGACGAAAAAGGAGGTCCTACAAGCTCCTAGCTTCAAGCTTGACCTTCTTGCTCCTAGCACCTTGTCTTCTTGGCTCCTTGACTCCTCCTCCTTGCTTGGATCCTTGTTCTCCTTATCCTTGGCTCTAATTTCAGTATAGGGTTTGTTTGGGGGTGAGAATGAGAGTATAACAGTGTAGGATTTAAAGTAGGAGAATATAGGAGGTGTAAAGGGCTAATATTGCAAATGAGGGGGGTTAAAATGCAAAAGTGTGGAGAGGGTGGGTCAATTCTAATCTGGAAATGGCTTGGGGAAGAGAAGAGGATCTTTCATTTGATTGGGGTGGAAAGGAGGTACAGTGTAAGAGTGGAGATAGTCTCATCATGAAGCAAATTTGAGTTCAAACAAAGCCCTAACCCTAATTCTTTTCCCTCCTTTTCCCTCCAAGTTTGGCCGGCCTCATCTTGGGCCCTTTTCATATTTTTTTTGTACAAGTCATGTCACACTACAAGTGTGTATTCATGGCTCATAGGTCAAAAGAACATGGTTTGAGTCCATGTCTAGCTCATGGTGATTCTAGTTGAAGTTTATGAAATAATTCCATACTAACAGTTTCAAAAAGAAAAATAAATAAATAATTATAGTATTTTAGTGCTTAACAAATTATACATATATTCATATGAAAATCCAGGTTGTTACATATGTGGCTTTGCTCTTCCTAGCAGCCATGCGGGGCTCAGCGATCTCTTGGGGAGAGACTTTGCTCCTTCTCCCTCCCGTGAGAGGAGTGATGGCTGTGGCTTGGTGGGTGATCCGAATGTCCTTCACCGTTTCTGGAGCGGTTAATGTGATGGTGAAGGTCATTCTCATTTTTTTGGTTGTTGATAAGATTTTGGAGGTCCGAATCTGTTGGGTGTTCGACCCTTCGCATAACCAAACGAGAGGCGCTTGGAGCTGGCCTTTGTTGACATTCAACTCGCGGTCGACCATTGAGTAGCTGCATGGATGCAGGATGGACGAACTAGAGGAGGAGGAGGCGGGGGATCCGCCTGACGCCCCTAGGTAGTTGTCATCCTAGCCTTGGGGGCCATGAGAGAAGAAGGCGAATATGATATAGGATATGAGTAAGAGGCTGATCTGAAGCTTTCCACAGACGACGCCAATCTGATGCTGCTGATTTCTGGTTTGGGAGCAATCTCATATTTGGTGAAGATCTCATATCTCAGTCGTCGGTCGGATCTTGATGAAAGGCTAGTTTTTTATTGGAATTTATGGATCTGGTGGTGGTTGTTGACCACCAGAAAACTGCAAAAAGCCTGAAAAACTGGAGTTTTCCCGGTGATAGGCCCTCTGATGATCAAGTCAACAACCAGAGATATAAATTAGGGTTTAGTGGCAAAAATTTTGATTACCTGGTAACTAAGGAGGGGAGTCTGTATTTATAGGCAGGGAAAGAGTTTCGTAATGGGCCAGAAAGACCCCCTTCCATGGGCTGACATGAAGTAGTCAGCATGTGAGCAGCCCACGGGGATTACAGGCCTGTTTTTAGAGATCCCATGTTTCGTGGTGATCAGACTATTTAGATGGACTAGCTTTTTTTACCGCATATCAGTGATATATATCTCTGAGACCATACCATTAATATCTAATTGTTTCCTTTTGTTTTAATTCATTCTTGGAATTATTAGCCCAGTTTCCCCCCTAAAAGTTTTAAATATTTTCTTTTTTAATTAGGGGTTTTTTTTCTTCTAGACAACAATTATTGAAATTCTATATTAGTCCTCCACTGTTAGCTAATTCTATATTGGTCACTCGAACAACTTCAAAAGTGAATTGTAAGTGTCCCAATTGTAATATCATGGAAATTCTGAACCATTGAGCATACTTTCAAGAAAAAGTCATTAGTGGAAAGATCTCATTATCTCAAAATAGTCAATCTACCTTCTCTATCTTATCATCATCTAAACTAGGGCTGGCAACAGGTAGGGTTTTGGCCGGACCCTTATAGGCTCTGGCCTGAGTTCGAAGTTTAAAACATGGGCCCAAACCTGACCTTACTTC
Source organism: Hemerocallis citrina (assembly GCA_017893485.1). Lineage (NCBI taxonomy): Eukaryota > Viridiplantae > Streptophyta > Magnoliopsida > Asparagales > Asphodelaceae > Hemerocallis > Hemerocallis citrina. The sequence goes on from CM030363.1 coordinate 131,783,648, forward strand.
TCTTCGGGCTTAAAAAAGTAAGCCTGAGCCCAAGCTTGAATTAGGCCAGAAAATATGTTGGGGCCAAGGCCCGAACTACTTATGCATGTTTTAATATATAACTTTCCCATAAAATAAAAGTATATCAATAATTATATGCGATAAAAAATAATAATAATGGGAATAGTTCAAACTTTTGAGTATTTCAAATCTAATTTGTCTTTTTTTTTCATTTATTTTTATATACAAGACATAATTTTTCTATCTATAAACTTTAACACCCATTTCAGCTTACTTACATAAATACTATCTTAAAAAAACTAATACATAAATATACAAGATATATATATAAACATAAGTATGCACATATAAAAATTTGATTTGAGCCCATCGGATAAGCACTTGGGCTCGAGTCCGGCTTGAATTTTCATCGGGCCTTAAAATTGGAGCCCGAGTGTGCCCTGAAATGAAATTATTAGCCCATGCCCGCTAATTATCGGGTCAGACCTAGGCAGGTTCGGATCGGGTTCGGGTCAATTGTCATCCTTATTCTAAACCATTATGCTTAAGATTTTTCCTCCAAAATTGATTCAATAGATTAGAATTTACATAATATTGCACTTGAATATATCAATGGTCACTTTTGAATTGTTTAAGGGACTAATATCCAATTAGTAAATTGTGAGGAACTAATATGAGATTTCAAAATTGTTCGGGACCTGTGGAGAGAAAACCCTTTCAATTATGAATTTTTTACCAAACTATCCCACTTTTTGTAAGTATGTACCAAACTGTCCCTGTTCGTAATTTTAATACCAAAAAGTCCCTATCGCTAACTAAGTTAGCGTCCCTAGTAATTTTCTTCGTGCTATCTCAGTTAGCGTGTGCTAGGGGATACCACTTATCCCCTCAAGTGGGGGTGTGCGAAAAACTCACCAAATATAGACATGCTAACTCTGTTAGCGTGCCTATTTAAACCTTTCGCACTAACGGGGTTAGCGTGATAGGTGGACAGTAGGGGACACTACTCCTCAAGTAGGGGTGCAGGCCAAAAAACCCCAAGTATAGACACGCTAACCCCGTTAGCGCGCATCTTTATACCAGGCGCGCTAACCGGGTTAGCATGCTATGTCGGTTGGGACCCTATTAAATCACAATCGTTGACGCTGTCTCCTTATATTTATAGTGTCTATCTCTCTCCTCTTTCTCCCCTAATTTCGAAAGCCAACTCCAAAACCCTAGCATCCCAATTGTAGATCTTACTCAAAAAAACTCTACAAAATCTTAAAGAATCTTCTTCTTCTCTCATATTCATCTTCTTCTTCTCTCACATTCATATCTCCTTTCACTTTGAAAACCCTAAATCCATGTTTTGGATTTTCTTTATTTGAGGATTTACATAACAGATTTGTTATCAACCCATTCACTACGTCGTTTTCTCGAAGCTCGAAATTGGTCATCTTTTCTGATCGTTAATTTCAAGGTATGATTTATATATCATTTTATCGAATATATTTTGTTTAGTAGATAATGATTATTTTTTTTTATAAATATGTATAGGTATGGATTACGATATTCCTATTTGGCTTTATTTTGGTGGTGAAATTGTAACGCCCCTGCCCCTACCTCAGACAATTTATACAATTTAGAAGACAAAATAGATACCATGTAGTACAACTGCCCACCACAGGCTGCCTTTCAAAAGGTGGTTAACCGAATTGGTGACTCTTGATCGTACTTAGTTGTTGTGGAGCATCTGCTCTTCTATCAGCCCGATTATTCATGATCCCGGAATCCACCGCCCGATCAATCATAATCCCGGATTAAATTGAGCCGCCCTCCAATCTGTCCGACTAGTTATGATCCTGGAATCCACCGCCCGATTAATAACAGTCCCAGATTTAATTGAGGGTTCACCACAGTCTCGAAATCCACCGCCCGACTAGGTCTATAGTCCCGGAATCCTCCGCCCGACTATATAGACATGCCCCACACCCCGGTGTCAAAAGTAGGCTCTGATACCATTTGTAACGCCCCTGCCCCTAGCTTTAGAAGACAAATTAGATACTATGTAGTACAACTGCCCACCACAGGCTTCCTCTCAAAAGGTGGTTAACCGAATTGGTGACTCTTGATCATAGGCTATTATATTTATATATTATTATATTATAGTTTCTTACCGATATGGTACTATCTTTAACAATCTCTTTCTTTCAAATCCCATTTTTCCTTCTGAAATCAATCACGGGTGGAGCCCCCTAATAGATGATGACGTCATCACCCTAACATCCAGCACGTTCTGCCGTTCTTCCTCAAATATGAACACCGTGGGCCTCCCACCTCTCAACGGTTTATATTAATACACCATATGCCATAGCCTGCATATATATTATGTATATATATACTATAGTTATTATTATTATTATTATTATTATTATTTTTAACACGGGGTGTTACATAAATTATCCGTGACCCAAAAATAGGTTGTTGTTATAGAGCCATTGATCCCGAAATAATTTGGGTATCCCGTACAATCACAATGGAAGAACTTTTTGAGAAGGTTTATGAGGTTACTAATAGGGATAGAGAACGATGGAATTTTAAAATTTTAGCACGTTATGCAACGGGAAAAGGTGATGGTCAATATTTTGTGACTGTACCCGTAGGAAACGACAACTCTCTGAAGTCTATGATTAGTGGAACACTTGATCTGAATTTTAGTTGGTCTGCATTAGAGCTATATATTCAGCAAACCAAAAATATTAATGCCCAACCACATGCTAACCCTGGTTCAAGCTCCACACGTGAACTGTCGATCCATAAGATCGTTTCGAATCAGTTCAAACATCTCATACAATCCCACCGTCCTCACAAGAAGACATGTTTACAAATACTACAAGCCCGGATCCTACTGAATTTGAATTGCCACGTCAACCATGTTTGGTTAATGATTACGTTCCGAATACCAATATTTTCGGGATATTTTAAAATGCTACGGTTAATAATGATTTAGTCGATGATGATGAAGAAAACGAAGAAATAGACGATGAACTTGAAGAGGGATTACAAAATGAAGACGAGGAAGAAGAAGATGAATATGTAAATATTAATATAAATGAGAGTAAGGATGTCGATGTGAACCTTACTGATGGCTTCAATAATGTCAACGTTCATATTACTGAGGAAATGACACAAAGTGCGAGAGTAAATCATGGTCCACAAGAGTCGTCTGGTTCATCCACCGTAGATGAGTTCTGCATTGGGCAAGAGTTTCAAAGTAAAGAATCGATTCAACATGCGGTAAAACTATACTCCATCAACAAACATTGGGAATTTATCACAATAAAATCTTCACCGACCATCTTTGTTGTAAAATATAAATTGGCTCCGAGAAAACGTTCACTTGAGGTGATGGTGTAAATCCCACTGTTTGCAAGTGAGGGTGGTTATCCGTGGAGATTACATGCATTCGTTCCGAAGGGCCGAACAAATTTTGTGGTTAAAAAATTAGCATGGCCGCATACATGTGTGAATCCCGCATTGAATCAAGACCACTGCAAAGTTGATGCTAAATTTGTATGCAATTTGATTATGAATGTTGTGAAGGCTCAGATAAGAATTACACTGCGGGCCATTATTGAGATAGTCAAACTGTAACTGAACTATCAGATATCTTATAGGAAGGCTTGGATTGCAAAACAAAAATCTATTGAGAAGTTGTACAGATCATTTGAAGGCACATATAATAAGTTGCCTTTAATTCTATCAGAAATACAAGCAGCAAATCTAGGAAGTGTTGTCCATTGGGATAAGTATGATTCCGGTCCTGGCGAAGAAACATTCAGGGGAGTGTTTTGGGCATTTGGTGCTTCAATTGAAAGGTTCAAGTCATGTAGACCTGTTATAAGTGTTGATGGGACACACTTGTATGGAAAATATAAGGGTTGTTTGTTAATAGCCGTATCACCAGATGTGAATGATTGTTTCTTTCCATTTGCCTTCGCAATAGTTGACAGAGAGAGTGTTTATATATGGACATGGTTTATGAGCTGCATCGTATTTATATCACCGATCGGTTTGGTTTGAGTGTTATCTTTGATCGCCATGCCAGTATTTTGGCCGCCATGGACTCGCAGAACGGAGCGTGGAACGAACCAAATGCATATCATTATTATTGTATGCGACATTTCGCTACAAATTTCTTTACCAAATTTGGTAGCAAAGCAATGAGGACGAAAGTTAAAATTATAGCATGTCAAAACCATCCCAAAAAATTTCAAAACAAACTCGTGGAACTGGAAACAATTAATGTGGAAGCGGCAAATTGGTTGAAAGAGAAATTAGTTGACAAATGGGCACTTTTTGAAAATGGAGGACAGCGATATGGCATAATGACTACCAACCTATAAGAAGTTTTCAATTCGGTATTGAAAGTGTGCGTAGTTTACCAGTAACTGCTATTGTGGACATAATCTTTTACCGTCTTAATTCTTACTTTGCTGCACAACGTCAGTTAGCCAACAAGCTCATTAGTGAAGGTAAAATTTTTGCACAAAGAGTACAGGATTTGATAGATATCCGCTGTGAAAGAGCCAACTTGCATGAAGTGATATTGTTTAGCCATCAACCCGAAGTTTTTGCAGTCAAAACTGGTATACAAAGAGTAGGTGGGAGTCAAAAGGGTGGTAACTTGCACACCGTTAACCTGGGCATTAAAACATGTACTTGCCAAAAATTTCAGCTATATCATATACCATGTTCTCATGTTCTAGCTGCTTGTGCATATCGCACTATTGATTACAAGCCGTATGTTGATACATTCTGTTCAACTATTTTGTTAGCACAAACATGGGCTCCAAATTTTCATCCTACACTAGATCCTGCATATTGGCCTGTTGATAGTGGAAATAGACTTGTAGCTGAACCGAGCCTTCGACGTTCTCGGAAAGGTCGTCTGAAGAGTATGAGAGTTCGTAATGATATGGATGTAAGAGATGAGTCTAGTAGGGCTTCCGGAATGACGTGTTCAAAATGCGGTTTGAGAGGTCACAATAGGCGCAGATGTCGGAAAAACTCAAGTCAATCTACTCAAAGCCATCATTGAATGATTGTAATATTGTATTTTGTTGAATTTTTGAGATCTTTAATATTTTGGTTTGTTATTTTGAATGAATGTATGGTATTTGTATGGTTTTTTGTTATTTTGGGCACAATAGGCACAGAAGTTACTGAATGAATGTATGGTATTTGTTATTTTGAATGAATGTATGGTAGATGTAATTTTGAACCTTAGTAGATGAGTGTATTCACCTGTGTGTGAATGGAAATTTGAGATAGCCACGCTCGTTAACTCCATTAACGTGTCCCCCTTTTACCAAGGTCGTTAACTGAGTTAACGACTGTTGTGATATAAATTTCCAAAAACTTGAAAGTTTCTGAAAATTTGAGATAACCACACTCGTTAACTCAGTAAACGTGTCCCTTTTTACCAAGGTCGTTAACTGAGTTAATGACTGTTGTGATATAAAATTTCTAGAAACTTGAAAGTTTATGGAAATTTCAGATAGCCACACTCGTTAACTCAGTTAACGTGCCCCTTTTTATCAGGGCCATTAACTGAGTTAACGACTGTTGTGATATAAAATTTTCAGAAAGTTGAAAGTTTTTGGAAATTTGAGATAGCCACACTTGTTAACTCAGTTATCGTGTCCCTTTTTATCAGGGTCGTTAACTGAGTTAACGACTGTTGTGATATAAAATTTTCAGAAACTTGAAAGTTTCTGGAAATTTGAGATAGCCACACTCGTTAACTCAGTTAACGTGCCCCTTTTTATCAGGGTCATTAACTGAGTTAACGACTGTTGTGATATATAATTTCTAGAAACTTGAAAGTTCCTGGAAATTTGTGATAGCCACACTCGTCAACTCAATTAACGTGCCCCTTTTTACTAAGGCCATTAACTCGGTTAACGACTGTGGTAATCTCAAATTTCCAGAGACTTCAAAGTCTCTGGATATTTGAGATAGCCACACCCGTTAACTCAGTTCGCGTGCCCCTTTTTACCAGGGCCGTTAACCTAGTTAACGGGTCTTTCTATATTCACAAACAGACTTGTGAACTTCTGAAGCTGATACCTGTACACAAACACACAATCCATACAACATCACAACAACATTTTCAGCAACATTCTCAACATATCATCTCTACAACAACATTCTCAACATATCGTCTCTACAACAATATTCTCATATTTTCAAAATCTCATCATCGCATCCACAACACATCTCCACACAATTCAAACAGCCAACACATCTCCCAAATTAAAGCAACACATTAAACATTACAGGCAATCATAACAGTTGAATATAAACTACAACAACTTCTCTAGAAAATAACATTAACTACCACGACTTCTTTCAAAATTATAAAAATACATAACAAAAATAAAAATTTACCTACGAAAGGGTGAATAGATTTGGATGTTTCCTTGCATGTTTGGAATGCTTCGGGCTTGCGTGAGTTAAGCCGGAGAGGGGAATATTATCTTCGTCGAGTTCTTCTTCTTCCTCTTCTTGGATTTCATCAACCGGTGGCGATGGCTCCCTTCTTCACCGATTTGCCTACAAGGGCCGATCGATCCACCTCTACACCGAGATACTCATGGATAATAAACTCTGGTTCAAAGTCCATTGTGTTAGTTACGGCTTGTCCATCAATTTGTAGACCCATTATTACCGCAACATCTTGCAGTGTCACTGTCATCTCGCCAGCTGGTAAGTGAAAACTATGTGTCTCGGGGCGCCATCTCTCGAGAAGGGCTGTTAATAAGGGTCGTTCGGCCTTAATGGAGCTCATCAACCCGATGTCGTATAAGTCACATTGCTGTAATATCTCATGTATTCGGGGATGCATCTCTAACGTGTCGTGCCCCCTAAAACTATACGCCGAAGAATTTCCTTCCCAAACGGCTTTAGAGCGATGCTGACCTTGTAAAGTCAAAAGCTTTAGGTCGATCGGACCGGGAACCAGCGGAGGAATATATGAGAAAGAAGATGGTCCCAGCTGACTAGATGGAGAGAAAGGGCCAGGTTGAGTTAGAGTAGGAGGAGACGGGCCCATTTGAGTTGCCGGAGAAGAAGAAGGGTCGGCCTCTTCCTATACCAAAAAAAGTTGAAATTCAACATATAAATTTATAATTTTCTTGATGTTAAAATTAAACGTATGAAATTAATGTCAAATCATCTTACATTGGTATGTCTCTGTCCACCACGGTGCATTTTTTTAGGAGGTTGTCAATGACATGTCCGTGGACCTTTCCAGGTTGTTGGAGGTCTACTACTAATCCCTTCTTCGGGATTACCTATTGTCCGTGCCATATATTACATCAAATTGAATCCTACATGTTTGATAATATATGTTAACAACTTTAACTTAAAATCGCTATAAATTAATTATACAATTAACAATGTCTAATTTCCAAAATTTAAATATCAAACAATATTACTCAAAAGGTCACATTGGCACTAAACTACTCAATGTATAGACAATGCTACCCTCAATTACTCGATGTATCGAATTATATGACAATTTCACTATCATTGCATATCCCACTCATGCATTGTGAACTATAGGTTAATTTCAACAAACACAGTTAGTACGACGTAGACTTAGTTAATATTTGTTTAATTTTTATTAATTAGAATACCTAAATTTAACACGTGCATTGCCCGTTTTTATGAATTTTACACGTACATACAGAAATGAACCCAACATTGCAAATCCAACCCTACACCCAAAATCACAAAAATTATATAGCATAAGTTACGAACACTTACAAACGATTGTAGGGTAGAAGGTCAAAGTCGACTGCTCCACTACCGATCATCTCCTTCTGAAAATTTGGGGAAAAGGGTTTATGGGTTAAATAGGCATTTTTTGGGAAATTGTTGTTTCAGATGAGTGTTTTGGGAGTGATGAAGAGATTCCACCAAATATTTGGAGAGATTGGGATGGGTAGAGGGCGAAATCGGAGACTAGGGCTTGGGGGTTTGGGTTTAAAATCATCTGATTTTGGTTTTAGGAGAGAGGAGAAGTGAGATGAGAGTGAGATAACGAGCTTTATTTAATATGATCCCAATAAACACTCGCTAACCTGGTTAGCGCGCCTGGTATAAAGAGGCGCGCTAACGGGGTTAGCATGTCTATACTTGGGATTTTTTGGCCTACACCCCTACTAACTCCGTTAGCGCGAGTAGTTTAAATAGGCACGCTAACGGAGTTAACATGTCTATATTTGGTGAGTTTTTCGCACACCCCCAATTGTGGGGATAAGTGGTATCCCCTAACACACGCTAACTGAGATAGCACGAAGAAAATTACTAGGGGCACTAACTCAGTTAGCGACAGAAACTTTTTTGGTATTAAATTTACGAACATGGACAGTTTGGTACATAAAAAGTGGGATAGTTAGGTAAAATATTCTTCAGTTATTAGCCCAGTTATCCTGTCAAGACAAGTGGACAACCAAGCATCAACAATCAATTGACTATTGACTCAAAAACAAATGAGTAATGCTTCAGCCACTACCAATTTTACTACCATTCTCTTCACTACCTTAGGTGGCATACTCCTATTGGAGACTTCCCCCACCTATTCTATCTTTTCCTACCTATTGGAGTGTGCCACCTAAGGTAGTGAAGAGAAATGTAGTGAAATTGGTAGTGGATGTAGCATTACTCAAAACAAATTATTGACTCACTTTTTATTTTATTTTATTTATTATCTAATTTATTTCGAATAATTGGGAGTAGAACTTAATCCTATAGTGCATAGAACTATATACCATGTATATACACCAATTTTACAGCCCTTGGATCAGATGGCTTCTTAAGATCATATTAACAACACGCATCTTAAAGAGTACCAGTGTTAATCCACCGCTAAGGCACGGAGTGTGTGGTCCCCACACCACTTATCCCACCAGAATCTGGTGAGCTTGCCATTACCGATCACTGATGTGACACAGCTAATAAATGGTTCATAGGCTTTAGTGATGCCTTTCCAGAACCAGGAGGCACGCGGGCCTACCCTGAAGCCCAAATTTCTCATTCCATTCCCATGCATGTATCCCTGAACAAGTTCTTGCCACCCTTCTCCATTCGGGTGGAATACTTTCCACCACCATTTACCCAATAGAGCCAGATTCATATCTTGTAGATCAAGAATGCCTAGACCACCATGTATTTTTTTCATGCAAGCCTTCTCCCATCTGGTAAGATGATACCCGCCCCGATCCAGGTCTGCCCCTTTCCATAGAAACTGTTTTCGCGTCCAGTACATTCTCTGAATTACCCATCAGGGCATTTCAAAGAAGGATAAATAGTAGATTGGAAGATTTGAGAGGACATCATTAATAAGCGTGACTCTTCCTCCCAACGATAGTGCTTTGTTTTTCCATCCTAACAGCCGGTTCTCAACCCTGTCAATGATGGGTAGCCAATCGGCCTTTTTGAGCTTCTCAGGTCTAAGAGGCAATCCCAGGTACTGTATAGGGAAGCTTTCGATGGAGCAATTAAGGATTGTGGCATGTTTTAGTGCCTCCTCAGTTGTCAGGGCAATGGGGATGAGGGCACTTTTGTGGAAGTTAACCCTTAGGCCAGAACAAGCTTCGCAACTATATAGAATTCCTTTGAAGGCGGTTGTTTCCCCGAGGTTGCCATTACCAAATAGAAGGTTATCATCTGTATATTGGAGGATTGAGCAACCTTGGCGATTGACTCCCCTGGCCACCGGTGCGATCCAACCTGCTCTGCGGCAGTTGGCCATCATGGACCGGAGTACGTCTGCTACGATGGTGAAAAGAAGAGGTGAGAGTAGATCTCCTTGTCTGAGGCCCTATTTGCACGAGAATGGGTGGCCCGACACCCCATTTACCAATATTGTTGTTCTGTTGGTGGTGAGACAAGTTTGGATCCATCTAACTCCAAAACCTCTTCCAGCCAGCATTTCCAGAAGACAATCCTATTCAACCGAATCATAAGCTTTCTAGAAATCTAGCTTCAGAAGGTAGCTCTTAGCATTCGATGTATAACAATGGTGGATGGTTTCTTCAGCCGTGGCAATACTGTCTTGAATGCATTGTCCTTTAATGAACCCTGTCTGGTCATGACTAACGAGGCTATCCATTATCATTCCCAGTCTATTAGCGAGTGTCTTGGTAATGATCTTAACTGAGCAGTTAAGGAGACTGATTGGACGGAAGTCTCCCACACGTCGGGAGTCTTCTTTCTTAGGAATCAGCACAACCTCCGCATAAGTTATTCTCCCTAGTTTGATTTTATGGACATAGAAATCAGCGAACACTTTCAGCAAATCACCTTTGATTTCCTCCCAGAATATCTTGGGAGGCCATCAAGACCTGGGGCTTTGTCTTTCCCAATTTGTTGAACAGCCTCCCAGACTTCCTTCTCGGAGAATGGTACTTCTAGGGCCCGCATCAGACGGTCGGGGTCGCCCCCCCGGTCCTCCCAGAAGTCGTGGTTTATGGGGACTCTCAAGTCCGTTTTCTAGCCAAATAGAAGCTTGAAATGGGCCTGGAATGCCATCCTGATATCCTCATCGCCTTGGATAATTCCAGAGTCCGAGCGGATCGAGTGGATAAGGTTAGATCTACGCCGGGCACTAGCAACTCCATGGAATAATTGTAATACCCTGACTTTTTAATATATGGAAGATTATTCATTTTTATATAGTATACTTGTGCAATATTATTGACTAGTATTTTTTCAACATCGTTTTATAAAGCATTAATTTACTTATTTCTACAAAATAACTAGTTTGGCCCAAATTGGTTTTAAGCCCATGAATTTAAACCCTCTTACTATTTTCTACAACTTGTAATGTAGCATTTCTTACTCTATTTTATTCCCGGGTATTTAATGTACATATTGTAGTGTGACTTGTGCCTACACGTGCACTTTATGTACACGTGCAATGAGCACACTTCTTGACCGGATTGTGGAGTGATGGGTGAGATCATGGGTGGTTACATTTTGAGGTGTGGGTAGTTTCTAAACTTCCGATTTAATCTCAGCCCTTGTTTCTTCAACTCCCTAATAGATCTCAACCCTTCATTCTATTTATCTTCTAATATAAATACCCCCTTCTAATCCCTATCTTTTTACACTAAAATTCCTGAGATTTTAAGAGTATCTGAGAGTTGTGTGGGAGTTTCCTGTGGAGGCAAGCAGCATTGCTGAGGAGTCGGAGTGGAGCAAAGGAACAAGAAGTGCTGCGCTATATTGAAGGACTTGCGGGATTTCGTTATTTTTCTTCATAAAAGGTGGGTGTTTCTCAGGACTTCTAACGTAGGAGTAATACTATAATTGTCATGATGGATACCATGTTACAAAAGAGAATTGAATGCGGTAGAAATTGCTTGAACATGCTATTAATTTGAGGCGAGACTGTCGGTACAGTCGACTGCCATATGAGCCAGCCGACTGATACGAGACATTTACTTTTATAAAGTGCTGATAAAATGTGTATGAATAGCCATGATGGTGTGATTATTAAATGTATGTTTTTCCCTATGACACATATGATGGAGGGAAGGTAGACAAACAAAAAGAACTAAAGGTGATAAATATCTGAAGTTGTCGGCTCAGTCGACTGACTTGGGGTTAAGTCGACTGGTGCTCGTTCTGAAAGTGACTGTTTGATAGTTCCCCGAATAAAGATATTCTATTTATGTAGACCCATGATGATGACTTGAAATTTATATCCCCATTGTCGTATGTAAGTATGAGCAATGTGAATGCATGTTTAGAGTAGTTTTCTCTGAAGAGCATGTTAATAACTGGGGAAAATTGTGCTGTGAATGCTACTGAACAAGAGGAACTCTGTTTATGAAACATGAATTGGTATATATTGTTAATTGATATCATGATGCAAGTATATGTAAGAAACTGTAAGTAAATTCCCAAATTAAAATGGATCTGTCCAGTCGACCGATGCATGTGGCAAGTCGACTGATCTGGACTTAGAAATATTGCTGTTGAAATCTCCAGGACAGACGACTGATTACTTACCAGTCGACTGTCATGTGGATAATATTGTGAATATGAACGGTTGCGGGACAGGCGACTGGTTGAGTGCAACAGTCGACTATCCCGAGCAACTGTGATGATACTGTGTGACTGTATAAGTCGACTGGTACCTTCCCAGGTCGACTGTACAGAGAGGACTTCGACAATTTGATTCATGTATTTCACTGTTGATAATGATGAACTTTATGCTTTCATTGATGGATTCTGATTATGGCTGCATGAATTATGTGAACGGAATCATAGATGAGAATTGAGAATTTTATGAATAATTATGAAAGGCTAAATCATGAAAAGAAAGTCTGTGAGACTCTAAAATGAATTATGAGCTGATGATGCTCCATTGGATATTGTGAATTTGAAATTGAACGAAAGAGTAGCTAAGTCTCCCCGGCAGTGAATGAAATGATATTGAGAATTAGACCAGGTTGGTCAAGTGAAATGAAATGATAAGTCCGGTTGATGGAGAGGCTAACTCTAGAGCTTGATTTTATTCATGATTCTAATGTAACTTAAATACATAGTGTGGAGGTGATGAAGGTGAGAGAAAAACATGAGTATGAGAGCTAGGGTACGGTGCGGGTGTGTGAGCCGCAGAATGCATGCTTGATGAGTCAAGACATGGCGCGGGCACAACTCAGTAATGATCGGACTCTAGTCACGCTTGTGGGATGTTTTGGTGACTGCAAGAGGAGTGTGTTCAGGGAGGAGGCTGAATTGTCGCAGAATGCATGCTTGACGAGTCAAGACATGGCGCGAAATTCTACTCCAGGGGCCAGGATACATGCTTGTACTCATAGATTCATCTAGGATTACTCATTGGAATTACAGAAGTAGAATAAGTCATGGCGGGGGATTGAACCCTACAAAAGAATGAAGATCGTTTAAGAGGCTTGCCCTCGAACCTATGTAGTATGGGATGCATAGAATTCGAACAAGTGCGCATTAGTGTCATGTTAATTAAGTAAATTGCATTAAGGATTTAAGTGCACAATCACGACACGACATCATTAAAAGTTCCCCCTTATTTGCATGCTTATGTTGAACCAGTTTGTGATTTGTAAGAAATGAGATTCATTATACTGTTTCTGGCATAGAGAGGATGGCCATGTATAATTATCGTCGGTTGAATAAACTGACGTACCCACAGTGTTTTATGCAGGATAATTACATGTAAGAGGAATGGATGCACAAAGAGTTCATTATGTTGTTGTTCATTTATGTAAATATTGTATATTTTGCTTCCGCTGTGTAAATTCAAATGTAATATGTTGTAAACTTTGATGTAAAAGTAAAGTTTTAAAATTCCTTGTAAAATTGTATGTGAAGAAAGCGAAAAGATCCTGAAGAACATCTCGAATTCAGTAAATTGGGATTCGGGGCGTTACAGAGTGCTATCAGAGCCACGCTTTCTATGCTTTCACACTCGTACAAATTTATAAGGAACGACACCCTAGATGTGGACATTAGAGTGTGTGTTTGGATTTAGAGATTTAAATGTAAGTAACTTACATTTGTGTTGCTCTATGATTTATGCTTCTTCCTCTCTATTCTAAGATGGCTGATCACTTCGACCCTGCTGGAGGCGACGACTGGCACATTATTGAGGAAGAATACCATCCTGGACAGGCTGATTCTGAGGACGAGTATCACCCCGGGCAAGCTGATTCTGATGATGAAGAGTACCCTGAATCTCGAGAGATCACCCCACCACCGAACTCACCTGATGATTCTTCTTCTTCCGATGAAGAAAAGGGACCAGCTCTGGGTAACGCTGTAGCTTCTCTGCAGAGGCAAGTGGATACCTTGAAGTATAGAGTTGGAGTTTTGGAGGCTCAGCTGGAGAAGCGGAATGCTGACTATTCTGTTCTTAGCCATCGGATTTGGGAACTTGAGAAGAAAAAGAACCTAACTGATGTGCTGAAGGATGAGGTGGATGAACTGCGGGATGAACTTCGAGCAGCGAAGAGGACCCGTAGAGATTAGATTGTCTTGGTTTCTTTTTCTTCTGTTCTGATGTTAAAATGTTTTTTAAATTCGAATGTATAAACTTTGAAATTCAATGAAATGAAAGTCGGTTTAAATTCTTGTTTTATACTTCGAATTTAATGAATCTTTTGCATCAGAATATGGCGAGAAGGGGAGCCAGGAATGGTGAAGGTTTGGACCTGGAGGCCGAGTTTGCAAGGGTTTACCAGACGCTGAATGCAGTGGCTGCAAACCAAGGAAGGGGGACGGTGAATCCAGTACCCGAGGCAATCAAGCTAGTGGAATCGTTCAAGAGAATGAAACCACCAGTGTTCGAGGGCAAAGTCCGACCCGGATGCGGCCGATAACTGGATTCGGCAAGTGGAGACAATCTTCGAGGTGTTGGAAACACCGGAGGGCAGCAAGGTCAAGTTGGCGACTTTGCAGTTGGAGAAGGATGCGGCTGTTTGGTGGCAGTCGATGAAGAGGACTATGGGCGGCTTGTTGCTTGGCTGGGAGAAATTTTTGGAAGAATTCCGCAGCCATTATTTCCCCTCCGACGTCCAGGAGAAAAAGGCCATGGAGTTTCTGTCACTTCAGCAAGGCAGCATGTCAGTAAGGGAGTATGAGACCAAGTTCACTCAACTCTCCAGGTATGCTCCAGAACTAGTGATGGATGAGGCGAAGAAGGCTCGCAAGTTCGGGCATGGTCTGAGGCCGAGCTTGAGATCTCGTATGATACCCCTTGGTATCAGGAGATTCGATAAGCTGGTGAAGAGGGCGGCAGCAACGGAGGCGGATATGGAGCAGTTCCATGTTGCTCAGCACCAGAGGAGCAACTGGCAGTCTGGGAAGAGGCCCGCGCCATCGGGGAGTTTCAAGGGGCAACCATCTGCACAGAAGTTCAAACCGACAGGGGCGAATGCCGTCAGTGTAGCTGGGAGACCTGGAAACGATGCAGGGAGATCTTCTGCAGTCACTTGCTTTAACTGTGGTGAAGTGGGACATTACCAATCTCGGTGTCTCAAACTACGGGCTGGCAATCACAATGTGCCAATACAGCAGACTGGGAAGAGGCCGTACCAGTCAGGGCGAGTATTTGCTTTGACAGAAGCTGATGCTGAGGAGGCGGATCAGGTTATCTCTGGTACGAGGGCTGATGTTTAGTGTGATTTCTTTTTCATTTCTTCTTCCCGATCATAGTGTAAAACTGTTATGTAATGATGTATGTTATGTAACAGGAGAACTCTATATTAATGGAAAGGAAGCTGTGGTGTTGTTTGATACTGGATCCTCTCATACTTTTGTGTCTCCAAAGTTTGCTAAAGTGTTGGGAGTTGAACCGAAGATTTTTCCAGGCAAGATCTTAGCAGTAGCTACGCCATCAGGAGAAACTTTGACCACTGATCGGTACTATGCTGATTGCGAGATAGTGATTGGGGGTCGAATCTTTGGCATTGATCTGATCGAGCTGACTATCTTGGGAGTCGATGTTATCATTGGCATTGATTGGATGTCGGTGTACAGTGCAAGCATCGAGTGTAAGACCAAGATCGTAACAGTGAAGGCTCCAGGTGGACCTGAAGTCACTTTCCAAGGAAAGTTGAAGTGTTCTAAGCTGGTGGCAACTATCCGCAAGGAAGAGACTCCTGTGGAATTGCAAGGGATTCCTGTGGTTCGGGACTATCCGACTGTGTTCTTGGAAGATTTTCCTGGGTTACCTCCGCATCGTGATGTAGAGTTCAGCATCACTGTTCAACCGGGAAGTGCACCCATTTCTAAGGCACCGTATAGGATGGCTCCAGTGGAACAGGATGAGGTGAAACGGCAGATTGAGGAACTGTTGGGAAAAGGCTTTATTCAACCTAGTGCGTCACCTTGGGGAGCACCAGTGCTTTTGGTAAAGAAGAAGGATGGATCGATGAGGATGTGTATCGATTACCGGGAGCTGAATAAGGTCACTGTTCAGAATAAGTATCCGATTCCTCGAATTGATGACTTGTTCGATCGTCTACAAGGAGCAGCTGTATTCTCCAAAATAGATCTTCGATCAGGATATCACCAAGTGCGAGTGAAAGCTGAAGATGTGCATAAAACTGCATTTAGAACTCGGCATGGGCATTACGAATTCTTAGTTATGCCATTCGGAGTGACGAATGCACCCGCAATCTTCATGGACTTGATGAACAGAGTTCTGAGGCCGTTTATTGATTCTTTCGTCGTAGTGTTTATCGACGATATTCTCGTGTACTCCAAGTCTGAGGCGGAGCACACCGAGCATCTGGCAGCAGTTTTGCAGAAGTTGGAAGAGCAGAGGTTGTATGCTAAGTTATCCAAGTGTGATTTCTGGAAATCTGAAGTGGCATTCCTAGGTCACATCCTTTCTAAGGAGGGAGTGGCAACTGACCCTCAGAAGATAGAGGCAGTGAGAGATTGGGCTAGGCCTACTACAGTGAAGGAAGTCAGAAGTTTCCTTGGGATGACTGGATACTACAGGAGATTCATTCAAGGTTATGCTCAGATAGCTGTGCCGCTTACCGAGTTGACCAAGAAGAATGTGAGCTTCAAGTGGACCGAGCAATGTGAGGCGAGTTTTCAGGAGTTGAAGGATAGACTAACTACTGCACCTATTTTGGCTTTGCCTAGAGCAGGAGTTGAGTATGATGTCTATAGCGATGCTTCACATCGGGGGCTTGGTTGTGTCTTAATGCAAGAGGGTAAAGTAATCGCTTATGGGTCTAGGCAACTACGACCGCATGAGAAGAATTATCCAACTCATGATCTAGAGCTGGCTGCGATTATCTTTGCTTTGAAGCAATGGAGGCACTACGTATATGGTGAGAAGCTGAACATGTACACGGATCATAAGAGCTTGAAGTATATCTACCAGCAGAGGGATCTCAATCTAAGACAGCGGAGATGGCTGGAAGTGCTCGAGGATATGCGACCTGAGATCAAGTATCATCCTGGAAAGGCTAATGTTGTTGCTGATGCACTTAGTCGCAAGAGCAGTTTGGCCTGTTTGATTACGACTCAGAGGCATCTGATTGAGGAGTTGGATCGAGCAGGTATTGAGGTTGTCTTGCAAGGATTGGGAGCATCTTTATCTCAGTTGAAGCTTCAGCCTACTCTGAATGCAAGGATCATTGCAAGTCAGGAAGTTGATGCGGATATTTTGGAGATGAAGGAGCAGGTTAGTGCTGGCAGGTTGCCCGGATTTCAGACCAGGGATGGAGTGCTGTGGTTCGGAGATAGGCTGTGTGTTCCAGATCAGGCAGACCTAAAAGGGAGTATTCTTCAGGAGGCGCACGCTACTCTTTTGTCAGTACATCCTGGGAGTACTAAGATGTACAAAGACATCAAGCAGCATTTCTGGTGGTCAGGTTTGAAGCGGGATGTGGCCGAATTTGTCGCGAGGTGTGAGGTTTGTCAACAAGTCAAAGCCGAAAATCAGAGATCCGGAGGTCTATTACAGCCGTTACCTATTCCGGAATGGAAGTGGGATAACATCAGTATGGATTTCATTACGGGATTGCCTAAGAGTTCTAAAGGCAATGATGCTATTTGGGTTATAGTCGATCGACTTACCAAGTCCGCTCACTTTTTGGCGATGAAACTCACGGCTTCGATGGACAAGTTGGCTGAGTTGTATGTTGGTGAGATCGTCCGACTTCATGGCATTCCTTCGACTATTGTGTCTGATCGAGATGCGCGGTTTACTTCGCATTTCTGGAGGAGTCTTCAGGCAGCTTTGGGTACCAAGACGGATTTCAGCACTGCTTTTCATCTACAGACCGATGGGCAGACCGAGAGAGTCAACCGTATTCTTGAGGATATGCTTCGGTGTTGTATACTAGACTTCGGAGGCAGTTGGGAAAGGCATTTACCTTTGGTGGAGTTTGCCTACAACAACAGTTTTCAGGCTAGCATCGGGATGGCGCCGTATGAAGCTTTGTATGGCAGGAAGTGCAGGACTCCTGTGTGTTGGTATGAGGTTGGGGAGCGTCAGTTGTTTGGTCCTGAGCTTGTGCAGCTGACTTTTGAGAAGATTGATCTGATCAGGAAGAGGTTGGTGGAAGCTCAGAGCAGGCAGAAAAGCTATGCAGACAACCGGAGGAGGGACCTTGAGTTTGAGGTTGGTGACTTCGTCTTTCTGAAGGTATCACCCAGTAAAGGTGTGGTTCGGTTTGGCAAGGGCGGGAAGTTAGCCCCGAGATTTATAGGCCCATATAAGATATTGAAAAGGATCGGGAAAACTGCTTACCGGCTTGAATTACTGGAAGAGTTGTCTCAGGTGCACAATGTTTTCCATGTGTCTATGTTGAGAGGTTATATTCCAGACCCGAGTCATCATTTACCTGAAGTGCCGGAAGGTTTGCAGTTAGACCTGAATTACATCGAGACTCCTGTGAGATTGTTGACCGTAGGGAGAAGGTCTTGAGGAATAAGACGATACCGATGGTCAAGGTAGTCTGGAGAAACCACTTGGTTGAAGAGGCTACTTGGGAATCTGAGGAGAAGATGTTGAAGGACTATCCTGAGCTTTTTGCTTGATTGTCTTATTGTTTGTATTTTGTATCTGTATATTTTTGTATCTCTTGTTGTTGTGTTTCTTCGTCTCGTTCTTGGCTGTAGTTCCGGGGACGAAACTATTCTAAGGAGGGAGTGATGTAATACCCTGACTTTTTAATATATGGAAGATTATTCATTTTTATATAGTATACTTGTGCAATATTATTGACTAGTATTTTTTCAACATCGTTTTATAAAGCATTAATTTACTTATTTCTACAAAATAACTAGTTTGGCCCAAATTGGTTTTAAGCCCATGAATTTAAACCCTCTTACTATTTTCTACAACTTGTAATGTAGCATTTCTTACTCTATTTTATTCCCGGGTATTTAATGTACATATTGTAGTGTGACTTGTGC
This sequence comes from Hemerocallis citrina, assembly GCA_017893485.1. Classification (NCBI taxonomy): domain Eukaryota; kingdom Viridiplantae; phylum Streptophyta; class Magnoliopsida; order Asparagales; family Asphodelaceae; genus Hemerocallis; species Hemerocallis citrina. The sequence goes on from CM030363.1 coordinate 131,802,632, forward strand.
CTACACGTGCACTTTATGTACACGTGCAATGAGCACACTTCTTGACCGGATTGTGGAGTGATGGGTGAGATCATGGGTGGTTACATTTTGAGGTGTGGGTAGTTTCTAAACTTCCGATTTAATCTCAGCCCTTGTTTCTTCAACTCCCTAATAGATCTCAACCCTTCATTCTATTTATCTTCTAATATAAATACCCCCTTCTAATCCCTATCTTTTTACACTAAAATTCCTGAGATTTTAAGAGTATCTGAGAGTTGTGTGGGAGTTTCCTGTGGAGGCAAGCAGCATTGCTGAGGAGTCGGAGTGGAGCAAAGGAACAAGAAGTGCTGCGCTATATTGAAGGACTTGCGGGATTTCGTTATTTTTCTTCATAAAAGGTGGGTGTTTCTCAGGACTTCTAACGTAGGAGTAATACTATAATTGTCATGATGGATACCATGTTACAAAAGAGAATTGAATGCGGTAGAAATTGCTTGAACATGCTATTAATTTGAGGCGAGACTGTCGGTACAGTCGACTGCCATATGAGCCAGCCGACTGATACGAGACATTTACTTTTATAAAGTGCTGATAAAATGTGTATGAATAGCCATGATGGTGTGATTATTAAATGTATGTTTTTCCCTATGACACATATGATGGAGGGAAGGTAGACAAACAAAAAGAACTAAAGGTGATAAATATCTGAAGTTGTCGGCTCAGTCGACTGACTTGGGGTTAAGTCGACTGGTGCTCGTTCTGAAAGTGACTGTTTGATAGTTCCCCGAATAAAGATATTCTATTTATGTAGACCCATGATGATGACTTGAAATTTATATCCCCATTGTCGTATGTAAGTATGAGCAATGTGAATGCATGTTTAGAGTAGTTTTCTCTGAAGAGCATGTTAATAACTGGGGAAAATTGTGCTGTGAATGCTACTGAACAAGAGGAACTCTGTTTATGAAACATGAATTGGTATATATTGTTAATTGATATCATGATGCAAGTATATGTAAGAAACTGTAAGTAAATTCCCAAATTAAAATGGATCTGTCCAGTCGACCGATGCATGTGGCAAGTCGACTGATCTGGACTTAGAAATATTGCTGTTGAAATCTCCAGGACAGACGACTGATTACTTACCAGTCGACTGTCATGTGGATAATATTGTGAATATGAACGGTTGCGGGACAGGCGACTGGTTGAGTGCAACAGTCGACTATCCCGAGCAACTGTGATGATACTGTGTGACTGTATAAGTCGACTGGTACCTTCCCAGGTCGACTGTACAGAGAGGACTTCGACAATTTGATTCATGTATTTCACTGTTGATAATGATGAACTTTATGCTTTCATTGATGGATTCTGATTATGGCTGCATGAATTATGTGAAAGGAATCATAGATGAGAATTGAGAATTTTATGAATAATTATGAAAGGCTAAATCATGAAAAGAAAGTCTGTGAGACTCTAAAATGAATTATGAGCTGATGATGCTCCATTGGATATTGTGAATTTGAAATTGAACGAAAGAGTAGCTAAGTCTCCCCGGCAGTGAATGAAATGATATTGAGAATTAGACCAGGTTGGTCAAGTGAAATGAAATGATAAGTCCGGTTGATGGAGAGGCTAACTCTAGAGCTTGATTTTATTCATGATTCTAATGTAACTTAAATACATAGTGTGGAGGTGATGAAGGTGAGAGAAAAACATGAGTATGAGAGCTAGGGTACGGTGCGGGTGTGTGAGCCGCAGAATGCATGCTTGATGAGTCAAGACATGGCGCGGGCACAACTCAGTAATGATCGGACTCTAGTCACGCTTGTGGGATGTTTTGGTGACTGCAAGAGGAGTGTGTTCAGGGAGGAGGCTGAATTGTCGCAGAATGCATGCTTGACGAGTCAAGACATGGCGCGAAATTCTACTCCAGGGGCCAGGATACATGCTTGTACTCATAGATTCATCTAGGATTACTCATTGGAATTACAGAAGTAGAATAAGTCATGGCGGGGGATTGAACCCTACAAAAGAATGAAGATCGTTTAAGAGGCTTGCCCTCGAACCTATGTAGTATGGGATGCATAGAATTCGAACAAGTGCGCATTAGTGTCATGTTAATTAAGTAAATTGCATTAAGGATTTAAGTGCACAATCACGACACGACATCATTAAAAGTTCCCCCTTATTTGCATGCTTATGTTGAACCAGTTTGTGATTTGTAAGAAATGAGATTCATTATACTGTTTCTGGCATAGAGAGAATGGCCATGTATAATTATCGTCGGTTGAATAAACTGACGTACCCACAGTGTTTTATGCAGGATAATTACATGTAAGAGGAATGGATGCACAAAGAGTTCATTATGTTGTTGTTCATTTATGTAAATATTGTATATTTTGCTTCCGCTGTGTAAATTCAAATGTAATATGTTGTAAACTTTGATGTAAAAGTAAAGTTTTAAAATTCCTTGTAAAATTGTATGTGAAGAAAGCGAAAAGATCCTGAAGAACATCTCGAATTCAGTAAATTGGGATTCGGGGCGTTACAATAATGCAGAGTTCGCATCTCCCTCTTTGAGCTACGAAATTCTGGACCGCTGCTGCCATTTGATTTCCTCAATCCTATAGAGTTGGTCAATTTCCTGTCTGAGTTGGAGCAACCTATTCTGCTCTTCCTGAAGCAGAACTCTAGTCTCTTCAGTCTTCTCAAGTTCATCAATTCCTTCAAGAAGGGATTCTTTTGCCCTCTAAATCATCCCAAATCTGGTCCGGTTCCATTTTCTCAACTTGGCCCTAAGTCTCCTAATTTTTTCACACCAAGTTGCGGTCGCTTCAGTCTCCGTAGTCGGTCGAGACCAACTCTCGTAGACCATGTGGTGGAAAACTTGGATTTCTAGCCATGCCTTTTCGAATCTAAACTTTGGAGCTTTCCTGGGTTGATCTTCCCCAGAAAATAAGACAATAGGCACGTGATCCGATGTGGGTTTCGGCAGAGATTTAGCTGAAGATAACAGGAATTTGGTCTCCCAGTCAGTGGAGACCAATATCCTGTCTAGTTTGGCTTGGATGGGCGTCGATTGCATGTTCGACCAGGTGAACAGTTTGTCAGATATGGGTATGTCAACCAGTTCCAGGTACGTGATAACCTCATCAAATGCTTCCCTATCAGAGTCACTATCCCCCTCTGCCCCTGTGTTCTGAGGAGAATCTAGTGAAGTTAAAATCTCCCCCCACCACCCAGGGGGTGAGGCCAGTGTGCTTGGATCGCTCTTAATTCTGTCCAGAAAGCCATCCTAGACACAGTGGTATGGGGGCCATAGACCACTGTGATTGACTGAGTCCACAGGTCAGATTTTCGTTGAAGCAAGATCGACACTGAAAATTGCCCGTATAGCTCGTCTAGACAATGGAATGTTTCTGGGTTAAAGCCTATCACGATTCCCCCAGATGCCCCGAAAGATGGAGACATTCTCCATTCAGAGATTCGATTTTCCCCCCGCCTATTAAGTCTGGACGTATGTGACAGTTTGGTCGCTTGAAGACCAACAATGTTAGCTTTTGATTTGGCAATGACCTCCTTAACCATTTTCCGCTTGCCCCGCCTTCCCAATCCTCTAACGTTCCAGAATAGGACCTCTATTAACTACAGTTGGGTAAGGGATCGTGACTCGATTTGGAGGTCGACATAGAATTGAGGATAACTCTATCAGTCTCCCACCCTCTAATCTTATTCAGAAGAAACGCGTTTCGATTGGTATCACCTACCGCAAGACCACAAGTATTAGTTAGACTAAAAATTTCATTATCAGTCATGAAATTAAAAATAGAAGCTAAGAAGGAACGCGCACCTCCGTCGCTAGTCTTAGAGGATTTAGCGGCCGCTGCGATCTCCAGATAATCGTCTAGGGACTTCTCATTAGTCATCTTTGCCACTTTCTGAACTCTAAAACCTGTGTCAGAGGGGCTTGAGCCCAGTGCATCCAGCTGGGATGATGGGTAGGTGGAAGGAAAAAACTCAGGGGAGATAGCACGGAAGTCCACATCAAAATTAAAATCCTCTGACTCCCTAGACTCCCCCTCGGAGTAGACAAAATCATCTTTAAGATTCAGCATGTCTTCATGATCGTCTTCATCACAGTGGTATGCCAACTGAATAGTGGGCTCTCCTGTAGCGGACCCCTCGATTGGCCCACTACATGTCGTTGCTTCTAGCTGAATATTGGGCTCTTTCGTAACAAACTCCTCGATGGGCCCGTTATTTGTCAAAATCTGTTGCTCATTGTGCACCATCGCTTCAATGGGCCCCTCTTTAGGCCTAAATACAATATGTAGAACTTTGGGCCCCTCTTTGGGCCCATTAACGCGCTCAATAACATTCCCCTGTATTTGAGATTCGCTCCCTATGCGTTTGTGATTCTCTCCTCCGCGATTCAGCATACCATACTGCTCATCTACTGTGCCTATCGCCTGCATAAGAGGGGCACGTGGCTCCCTCGCCGTGGTTGGCGCTTCACTCGATGGTGTAGGAGACGAGGCGTTTTCGTCTTCTTTTGGCGCTACACTCGAAGGTGTGGGAGACGAGGCATTTTTGTCTTCTTCCCTAACATGGATCCCTCTTTTTTCGCCCTCTTTCCCAGCTTTGCTTCCTTTCTGTTCCTCTTCCAACTCGATTGGAGTTTCATCTTCTTCCCTAAAACGACTTCTTCCCTCAGAGGCGCTTGTCCCCAAGCTTGTATCTTTATCCCTAACAACCCATTTCCAAGAAAGGAAGCCTTCTCCTTGTTACCCCCATTCGATTTCTTCCCCCAAAAAAGCATTCCTTTTACCCTTGTCTCTGACCAAACTCTCTGCATGTCCCTGCTCCTCCTCTCTAGGGATCTCAACCCTATCTTGTAGGGTTTGACTGCCACTTTGAGCTCTCTGCAGACCTAAATTTGTAGAGGTTGGAGCTAGGTCTGTACGATTTGCCATTTGTGTCGAGATTTCCTTTTGACCGTTGGGTTCTTCGTTTGATTTTCTCCCTTTGTCGCCGATGAGCGGCTAGGCTTGGCCCTCCTCCATCCTCCTTGCCTCTTTGAGAATTTCACGGTGTGCTCTCTCCACTTTGTGGGCCCTATCCAAAGTGAGGTCCCACTCCGGCATCAGCACATGTCGGTAGGAACGGCCATCTCTGAGTCCGGAGGGGGTGAAAGGGTCTGGAGTTCCTTCAGCTCCGGCTCGGCCTACTTATCGAGGATGAATATCACAAGGTATGACTCTTCAAAAGAGAATACCTTTGCGAAGCGAGGTGTAACACCCCGAATTTCAAAACAGACTGAATTCAAAGTTCCACAGGAACTTTACACTTCTCTTTGTACAATTTTACAAGGAAATAAAAACTTTTGTACATCAAAGTTTAAATTTACATTACATATTTATAGCGGAAGCAATTTACAACAATTTACATGAATTGAAATGTAGAACACTTGGATCATTCTTGAATCAGCATGCATTCTTTAGTCTTGTTAATCACTTTACCCTGCATAGAAACTGTGGGCGCGTCAGTTGCTTACAACCGACGAAATATTATACACGGCTATCCTCTCTATGCCGAAACAGTATAACGATTCTCAAATACTTAAAAAAATCACAAACTTGATCACAAACAACACTACAAGGGACTATCCTATTGATGTCGTGTTGTGCTGTGCACTTAGTCCTTAATGCAGTTATGTATGTTACATGACACTAATGCGCACTTATTCAGATTTTATGCATCCCATACTGTTGCCGCTAAATTTGGTGTGGGGGCACACAGATAGAACTTGTGGATTCTTGGGGAAACTAAATAGAAAAACCTGTGTACCTGTTCCGTCGGGCGTCGATCGTCGCTCCGCCGTGCACCTGCAAAAAGTGCGAGACACCAGGGTTGTTCCCGGCGACGCACCCTCCGACGCTCAAGTCAGTAATCTGGCAGACTATGAAAGAGCGTAAAAACTGGTGAAAGATTCATTACCTCTTAATGGAGATGGGTGGGGGGTATTTATAGGCGTCTTAGGGAACAGATTAGGAATGTAATCCTCGTGATCTGATATGGAATATTCTTCCTGTGAACAGATTAGGAATGTAATCTGATAAGGTATATTCCTGTAATCAGATAAAGAATTTAATCCCAAATCCCGGTGAAAGGATAGACACGAATCAGGGCCGCTGATTAATATTAATCAGGAACCCTAATTCTATCCCTTCTGGGCTGGGTTTGCTGCGGGTTGAAACCCGTACCCAATTAAGGTGGATCCGTTCACGGGTAAGTGGATTTTCGGGGGAGATAACCAGTACCCGCTTCAGACCCGTCAGAAGGTGAAATTACCGCTCTACCCCTGTGCCTCAAGATTCGTGATTCATCTGGACGGTTCCGATTTAACCCCATTTTTAGCCATATCACGAGCCCCCCACTCCTAAAGACTGAGTTCGATCAGTCTTTGAGGAGTAGTTTAACTGTTCTAATGGCTGGCGGAGCTGTATCGGAGTCCAAATGGAGGGTTTCGAATCTTAAAGGGGGTAGTAGTGTGTTTTTGGAAGTTGCAATTTGTTTTTAAGCATCTCTGAGTGCCCAACGGTCTTTATCTACTTTTTCGGATTATTTATTTAATTTTGCGATGTGTTAACCAGCCGTCCGGGGGCCCTCACGATACATTCTAGGCAATAATTGTTTGTTCAGGGGTTCGAAAATATTACCCCGAATTTATAATTATTTTCTAGATTTTCCAGTGAATTTTCCCGAATTTTTGGTGATTTTTTCGCAATTTTTAAATAAATAAAACGATTAAAATAAATTAAAATTGATTTTAAGTACCCATTTATGACGTGGCGTCATCAGAGCCCTTGATCAGAGCGCAGCGTGATTTTCGGAGAGATCGAGTGGCTCCTGTTCTTCGGCTCGCTTTTTTGCCGTTTGTGAGGTTCGGTACTCCGGCACTCCGGCTCGGCATCTCGGCACCTCGGTTCGAACGGCTCGGTGCTTCGGCTCGGCGGTTCCGAAGTACGTGGCATCATCTGAGCCGTCTATCTCAGCGCGGATCCCCGTAAAGCGCTATCTTGTCGTTTAGTGGACGTGGCCAAATCTGGACCGTCCATCATGACGAGCACGCTTTTTGACAAGATCCAACGGCTGATATGGGTCGGAGCGATTTTTTGCCATATACGAGGGTCACCCCGGTATCCCAGCTCGGCGCCTCGGCACCTCGGTTCGTATGGCTCGGTGCTTCGGCTCGGCGGTTCCGAAGTACGTGGCATCATCTGAGCCGTCCATCATGACGAGCGCGCTTTTTGGCAAGATCCAACGGCTGATATGGGTCGGAACGATTTTTTTGCCATATACGAGGGTCGGTACCTCGGTACTCCGGCTCGGCGTCTCGGCACCCCGGTTCGTTGGGTCGGCGCTTCGGCTCGGATGGCTCGAGGGTTCCGAGGTACGTGGCATCATCTGAGCCGTCTATCTCAGCGTGGATCCCCAAAAAACGTTATCTTGTCGTTTAGTGGACGTGGCCAAATCTGGACCGTCCATCATGACGAGCACGCTTTTTGGCAAGATCCAACGGCTGATATGCCTCGGAGCGGATTTTTGCCATATACGAGGGTCGGTACCCCGGTATCTCGGCTCGGCGCATCGAAGTTGACAGGCCGAGGTACAAAGTTGAGTGTTTTAGAGGTGCTTCCCTGAGGGGTCGCCTCCTCGGCACTTAGTGGCTCGGTGGCTCGGCTGAGCTGTTCGGTAGCTCGGCTGGGCGGACCGATGGCAGGCAGCAAGGAGGGACGCGTGGCTAGATCTGGACGGTCCATCCTGACGCGAATCTCGAGGATGGGGTTCAGATCACGAGAAAACGCTATCTTGTCGTTTTGTGGGCGTGGCACGATCTGAGCCGTCCATCAGATTCTGTCGCGAACTTTAAGGAGATCCGACGGTGACTTCGCCTCGGAGCGATTTTTTGCCATATACGAGGGTCGGTACCCCGGTATCTCGGCTCGGTGCATCGAGGTTGACTGGCCGAGGCACAAAGTTGAGTATTTTGGGGGTGCTTCCCTGAGGGGTCGCCTCCTCGGCACTTAGTGGCTCGGTGGCTCGGCTGAGCTGTTCGGTAGCTCGGCTGGGCGGACCGATGGCAGGCAGCAAGGAGGGACGCGTGGCTGGATCTGGACGGTCCATCTTGACGCGAATCTCGAGGATGGGGTTCAGATCACGAGAAAACGCTATCTTGTCGTTTTGTGGGCGTGGCACGATCTGAACCGTCCATCAGATTTCGTCGCGAGTTTTAAGGAGATCCGACGGTGACTTCGCCTCGGAGCGATTTTTTGCCATATACGAGGGTCGGTACCCCGGTATCTCGGCTCGGCGCATCGAAGTTGACAGGCCGAGGTACAAAGTTGTGTAGCCGGGGCGTCCCATGGGTTTCTGGTACGTGGCCGAGACGTTGACTTGGCATTTTTAAGGGTCTCTTGCTCTGAGTAGGCTCCGTATTTTTTCCGCTTCCGCCTGTCGCTTTGGCTTCTTATTGGGCTTTTTGCGTTTCCCAAGGAGGCCCAACTTGGAGGGGTTAAAAGTGCTCACTCTCACTCTCAAAGCTCACTTCTCACTTTTACCTCAAGTTTTTTACTTTAGTTCTCTAAGCGCTCTGCTAGCGGTGATTTCCTCCCCAAGGCGTTTCCGTTAGCTGTCGTGTGGGCCAGGCGATTTCCGGCGAGAGTACTCCGACCGTAGACGTCACTTCAAAGGTCAGTTTACTTAGTCTGAATAATTTTCCTAGAGATGTCTCGAGTAGATTCGGGAAGTGGGGCTTCGTCTTCGGGCGACGAGAGTGCCGAGGAGAGGAGGAGGTTGGAGATTAGGAGGAAGGGTAAGCAAGCCGCCGAACCTTCTGTAGTCGAGACGAAGAAAGGGAAGAAGAAGAGGAGGGTCGAGACCCAATCCCCCATTGTGGAGGTGATTGTGGAAAATCCAAAGCAGGCAGGCGAGATAGGACGGTATCCTTTCGTCCTGTCCGGTCACTCGGGGGTCCGGCAATATCAGGGGGACTTGCTAGAGAAGGCGATCTATGGGAAGTCCAAGATCGTCGAAGAGCCCAATCCGGAAATTGCCACCGAAGCGGATGAGCTCATCACTTTGGTATCCGAGGAGGACCTGCTCCGGGTTAGAAGGGCTTTCGCTATCCCTCCGGAGTACAAACTAATTCTTCCGGGTCCTGGGATACGAGTGAATTCTAAGTTGCCGTCTTCGGACATGTGCATGTTCGACGTCGACTCCTTTCATGCCGGGTTGCGTTTCCCTCTGCACCCATTCATCCTCGAGATCCTCGGCTGGTATTGCCTCGCGCCTACCCAGTTCATGCCGAACACATGGCGCCACGTGAACGCCTTTATGCTTCAGTGCTACCGAGCCGAGGTGCAGCCGGATCTCACGGTCTTCCGAGGGATGTATCGAGTGAACCGTCAGCACAAGACGGAGTACCGATACTACTTGGGGCCGAGGAAGGGAGTCAAGATTGTAGAAAACCCTGACTCGATTAAGGGTTGGAAGGAAAAGTTTTTTATAGTGAGGGGTGAGGTTCACTTGACGAGGAAAATACTTTATAACTTGGAGATGAGGCATAGCGATGCTTTAGCTGAACTATACCACCTGCGAATAGTCGAGGCTGAGCTATCCACTAGAGAAGAGGAACTGGCTCGGATTTCAGTCGAACGGGACGGCTTGGCGAAGAAGGTGGAAGAGTTGCAGAGGGTGACTGTCGACAAGAGCATCGAAGTGACCCACTTGCGTCGCGTTATCTCTGACAGCGCCGAATACCCTGGCTCGGCGAAACTCCCTCGGTTTAAGGTGATAGTAAAGGATGACACTTTGAAAGATCGCATCGTCGAGCTGGAGGAAGAAGTCGCCCGGCTCAAGCCTCAGCCGGTGAGGGCCAACGTCCGGAGCACCTCGTGCACCCGCGAGGAAATCGAGCGAGGAATCACGTTCTATCAAGCGGCGAGCCGGACTCCCCTCGTAGGCAGGTCAGCCGCCGATGCCCAAAGCGGTGTGGCGGTGTCTTCAAGCGGTGCTTCGGTAGGAGCGACCGTCAGGGCTAGTGGTGAGGAGGCGTCCCGGTTCGTCGGCCTGGAATCGAGCTCGGAGGTCAAGAAGCGTCGACCCAAAGTGTCTCTAAAACGGAGTATTCCCCTTCCTCGGAAGTAACGGGCTGGTCGTGTCCCTGTGTTGTAATCCTACTTGCAAGTTTTTGCTTGTTGTAATCCGCTTTGTAACTTTTATCCAACTCATTAATGGAATTGGAGTTGTTTTATCTGAATTGTCCTTGGCTGTCTTCTTATCTGTGCTATGGTTGTCAGCTAGAGTAGGCTTAAGACGAACCACGAGGATGGTGTTCGCTTCGCCGAACTCCTCATCCTCGGATTTTCCTTTTTCGCTGCGTTTATGAGCCATAGGCTTTGTGTGGCTGTTGAGGCGTAGTTGCTTCTCGGCTGCACCCACGTGGCTCGATCAGGAGCGTCTGATGTTTGCACGGATCTTGAGGCGGGTCCACTTTCCAAGAAAACACTATCTTGTCGTTTTGCGGACACGTGGCTGAATGAGATCCGCTCATCATGCCCTAGCGCACTTTCTGAGGCGATCTGACGGTGGCTTCGCCTCGGAGTGATTTTTTGCCATATACGAGGGTCGGTAACCCGGTACCTCGGCTCGGCGCGCGAGGGCTGTGTTTTGTTCCTGATCCTGTTCCGACCGAGGGTGAGTCGGAAAGGTAGGGTCACGTCGTCGGAGAGATCCGATCGTTAGATTAGTTTAGTTTGGGGGATGCGGGAGCAGTTTCGAATGGCGAGCTGCTTCTAGTCCGCTTAGGAGCGAACTTGCGAAGCAAAGTCGAGCCAAGTGTTGGACTCCGATCCATTCAACGGCTGCAGGAGCAATTTCGAACGGCGATCTACCCCCGGCTCGTCTTTAGACGTGCCGAGGAGGAAGAGTCGAGCCGAGTGCTGGACTCCGAACCATCGTGTGGGTAATTTAAGAGATGCAGGAGCAGTTTCGAATGGCGAGCTGCTTCTAGTCCGCTTAGGAGCGGACTTGCGAAGCAAAGTCGAGCCAAGTGTTGGACTCCGATCCATTCAACGGCTGCAGGAGCAATTTCGAACGGCGATCTACCCCCGGCTCGTCTTTAGACGTGCCGAGGAGGAAGAGTCGAGCCGAGTGCTGGACTCCGAACCATTGTGTGGGTAATTTAAGGGATGCAGGAGCAGTTTCGAATGGCGAGCTGCCTCTAGTCCGCTTAGGAGCGGACTTGCGAAGCAAAGTCGAGCCAAGTGATGGACTCCGATCCATTCAACGGCTGCAGGAGCAATTTCGAACGGCGATCTACTCCCGGCTCGTCTATAGACTTGCCGAGGAGGAAGAGTCGAGCCGAGTGCTGGACTCCGAACCATCGTGTAGTTAGAAAATTTAAGGCTGAGGTATGCGATAGTACCAAAAATATGAAAAACTTTATTTATTAATATCTAATGGTCGGCTGCTTCTAAAGTTGCTAGCCGTTATTACAATGAAAAAAGAACAAAGGAAAAATTACTAGCAGCAGAAGAGGAGTGGTCCGACATCTCGAGTTACTTAGATAGGCATGGCTGCCTTCTCTTGGTATTTCAAAAGATGGTCGGCGTTCCAAGTCCTGGGAATTTCTCTGCCCTCAAGATCTTCTAGCTTGTATGCTCCGGGGCGGATCACTTTGGAGACTTTGTATGGTCCCTCCCAATTTGGGGCCAGTTTGCTTTTCTGTCCGGGGAACGAGATCGCCAATTTTCGGAGGACCAGATCCCCTTCTTTCAGGCCGGTTGGGCGGACCCGTTTGTTGTAGGCGAGTTCGATTCTTCTCCGGTAACTTTGTTGCCGTATGGCTGCTCTTTCCCGGATTTCGTCTATCAAGTCCAGACTCGTTCTGAGCTCCCTGGCATTCTGTTCTTCTTCAAAAGCTATCAAACGAGGAGAGGGTATCCCAACTTCTAGTGGGATGAGGGCCTCGGACCCATAGGTGAGATTGAACGGACTCTCGCCTGTCGGGGTCCGCTTCGTGGTTCGGTAATTCCACAGCACATTGGGCAGCTGATCGACCCACAATCCCTTGGAGCACTTGTCGAGTCTCTTCTTGATGCCGGAGAGGATCTGTCGGTTGGCATTCTCGGCTTGGCCATTTGACTGGGGATGAGAGACGGAGGAGAAGCGGTGTTGTATGGCTAGGTCTTCACATAAGGCTCGGAAGGCAGCTCCAGCGAACTGCGTACCGTTATCTGTAACTATGACCCGAGGAACACCGAATCGGCAGATTACATTTTTCCAGAAGAATTGAACAACCCTATGTTCGGTAATTGTAGCAAGGGGCTCAGCTTCTATCCACTTCGAGAAATAGTCGACTGCCACGACTAGGAACTTCAACTGTCCGGGGGCCGGTGGAAATGGCCCCAGTAGATCCATCCCCCACATCGCGAAGGGGATCGAACTTGATAGGGAGGAGAGTGGCGCCTGTGGAAGGCGTCGGATGTCGGAATACTTCTGGCAGGAGGTGCATTGTCGAACGTGTTGTTCGGCGTCCCGTAGGAGAGTGGGCCAGTAATACCCGTAGTTTAACACTTTGCGCGCCAAGGCTCTAGAGCCGGAGTGGGCTCCGCCGATGCCCTCATGGAGCTCTTGTAGGGCGTAGTCGGCTTGTCCGGGGGAGAGGCATCTTAGGTAGGGTCGACCATCCACCTGGGTGAAGGAGCGCTTATACAGAACGCCTTCGACCAATAGGTAACGCTCGGCTCGGGTCCTTATCTTTCGGGCTTCCTTCGGATCCCTTGGGAGGAGTCCGTCTCTTAAAAACTCGACGAGGGGCTTCATCCAATTGTCCTCGAGGGGGAGTGGCAGTGTTTCGACGGAGTTGACAGCCTCGTCCTCTATGCTTGGCTTGAGGAGGACTTCTATCAGAACAGTTTGTTCGAGGCCTTGCAGGGATGAGGAAGCTAATTTGGACAGGGCGTCGGCCTGGGCATTTTCTTCTCTGGGGATTCTTCGGATGAGGGCCTCCTCGAAGAGCGCCATGAGGCTCTTTACTTTAGCCAAGTACTTTACCATCCTGTCATCGCGGGCTTCATATTCGCCGAGGACTTGGTTGACGACCAACTGAGAGTCGCTGAAGATCTGCAGGCGTCGTGCCCCTGCGTTTCGGGCCATCCCAAGGCCGGCTATGAGTGCCTCGTATTCAGCTTCGTTATTCGAGGCTTTGAAGTTTATCCGGAGGGAGTATTGGAGGACAAAGTCGTCTGGGCCCGCGAGGATGACTCCTGCCCCGCTCCCCTCGTTGCAAGAGGATCCATCGACGTAAACCGACCAGACAGGTGGTCCCTTCATTGTTTGTTCGGAGTCGGGGATTGTTGTTTCAACTATGAATTCGGCAAGCGCCTGTGCCTTGATTGCGGTCCGAGGCTGATAAGTAATATCATGCTGGCTCAGCTCGATCGACCATTTCACGAGGCGGCCGGAAGTCTCTGGCTTGTGAAGGATCTGTTTCAGCGGCTGGTCGGTAAGAACGACCATCGAATGAGATTGAAAGTATGGCCGAAGCTTTCTCGCGGCCATTATCAGGGCGTAGGCTATTTTCTCAATTTTCGGGTACTGGAGCTCGGCGTCCCGGAGCACTTTGCTGACGTAGTAAATGGGCTTCTGAGTTCTTTCTTCTTCTCTGACCAGGACCGCACTAAGCGTCTGTTCGGAGGCTGCCAAGTAGAGGTAGAGTGGTTCGCCTGGTATGGGTTTGCTGAGAAGAGGTGGATTGACGAGGTAAGCCTTAAGCTGGTCGAAGGAATCTTGTTGTTGCTGCCCCCACTCGAATCCCTTAGCCCCCCTGAGGGCTTTGAAGAACGGGAGGCACTTCTCCCCAGACTTCGACAGAAAGCGCCCAATGGCGGCTAATCGACCAGTCAATCTCTGAACTTCTTTGACGTTTCTAGGTGGGGCCATGTCCAGTATGGCCTTGATCTTCTCCGGATTTGCCTCTATTCCTCGTTGGCTAACCATGAAGCCGAGGAACTTCCCTGATGAGACGCCGAACGCACACTTGTTCGGGTTGAGTCTCATATTGTGCTTTCTTAAAACATCAAACGCTTCTTGAAGGTCATCCACATGATCAACGCCTCGGATGCTTTTCACAAGCATGTCGTCCACGTACACTTCCATGTTTCGACCAATCTGTGCCTGAAATACCTTGTTAACAAGGCACTGGTATGTTGCCCCGGCATTCTTTAGGCCGAAAGGCATGACTCTGTAGCAGTAGAGCCCTTGGTCGGTCACAAAAGATGTCTTCGGAATATCCGGGGGGAACATCCTTATCTGATTGTAACCCGAGAAAGCGTCCATGAAGCTGAGGAGCTCGTGTCCCGAGGTTGCGTCAATCAGAGTGTCGATGCTCGGCAGAGGGAAGGGGTCCTTAGGGCAGGCCTTGTTGAGGTCAGTGAAATCAATACAGATTCTCCATGTTCCGTTGGACTTTTTCACCATCACTACGTTTGACAACCACTCAGGATAATTTACTTCCTGTATGAACCGGGCCTTCAACAATTTGTCCACCTCTTCTTTGATAGCGAGCTGACGCTCGGGAGCGAACTTGCGCCTCTTCTGCTGGACCGGTTTGGACCCCGGATCAACACTGAGGCGGTGGACCAAGAGTTCTTCGGAGATACCGGGCATGTCTGCAGCTGTCCATGCGAAGAGGTCTTGGTTGGCTCGGATGCATTCTACAATATCCGCGTATAGTGCGGATGGGAGGGTCTTGCTGACAAAGAACCTGCGGGTCGGCTCCTGCTCCGAGAAGAGTACCTCTTCCAACTCGTCTACCGGCTCGGAAGTTGGCCGAGCAGCATCTTGTGGGATCTCGAGTGTTTCTAAGGAGAGGACAGGTCCGAGGGTGGAAGTCATATAACACTTGCGGGCCTGCTCCTGGTTGCCCCTTACCTCTCCCACCCCAGCCCGAGTGGGGAATTTCATTTTGAGATGATAGGCAGAAGGGACGGCTTCAAGGGCGGCTAGGCCGGGCCGACCCAAAATGACGTTGTAGGCCGCTGGGACATCTACGACCATGAAATCCATTGACTCCGTGCGGGTAGTAGGAGTTTTGCCGGCTGTGACATCGAGGGTAATCACCCCTTCGATCGTCACCGGCACTCCCGTGAACCCATGGAGCGTATACCCGGCGGGCTTGAGTCTGTCTCGGGAGAGCTTCAGCCCCTTAAAAGCATCGAGGAACAGGATGTTTACGGAGGAACCGTTATCTACTAAGATCCTTTCGACTTTGAAATTGGCCATGTGAAGGCTGATGACAAGTGCGTCACAATGAGGGGTGCGAACTCCTTCGAGATCTTCGTCAGAAAAGGTGACGGGCACTCCGAGGCCTTTGGGAGGAGGGGTGGCCCGGACAGAGTTCACTTCTCTAATAAAAGCTTTCCGAGAAGAGTTCGAGGAGCCCCCCATTGGACCCCCGTGGATGAGGTGGAGGACTCGTTTATCCTCAAACTCTGGCGTCTCTTCTCGCTCTGGACGTTTGTTAGCCCCCCGGGGCTGGGGAGGAAGCTCGGCTTGGTCCTTTCTCACGAATTTTGCCAACTGCCCCCTCTGGATAAGGGCCTCGATCTCGTTTCTTAGCGCTCGGCAATCGTTAGTGTCGTGCCCATGGTCCCGGTGATAGCGACACCATTTCTCTCTATCCCTTCTTTTGGCAGGGGTGTTCATCTTTGGAGCTGGGGGTAAGACCCCTTCTTTTTCGACTTCCATGAAAATGGCGGAGATGTTTGTGGTGAGGGGAGTAAACTTTTCAAATCTAGGGGGAGGTCGGCGCTGGCCAGCATTATCCTTCTGAAACTTTTTTGGTCCCTCTTCCTCCGTTCCCTTCCTCTTAGACCCGGAGGCGGTTCCTTCCCAGTTGGGCTGTTCCTCGGCCTCCTCAGCTCGGATGTATTTTTCAGTGCGGAGGAGGAGGTCAGAAAAGTCGTGCGGCAGTTTCTTGGCAAGGGAGGAGCGGAGGTTGGAATTGTGGATATTGGATTAGAACGCCGCGGTAGCGACGGATTGATCGAGGGATGCAATGGTTCTGGCCTCAGCTGTGAACCTCTTCACGTAGTCCCTCAATTTCTCCCCCTTCTGCTGACGGAGGTGCAATAGGGAGATGCTGGTCTTCTCGGCCCTTCGGCTGCTGACGAAATGGGTGATGAACAGGATTTCGAACTGTTCGAAGGAAAATATTGACGCCGGGGCAAGGCGAGAGTACCACTCTCGAGCTGGGCCTTTCAGAGTTGCAGGGAATGTTTTGCAGAGGAGGGCATCGGAAGCTTGATGGAGGAGCATCAAAGTCTTAAAGCTTTCGATGTGGTCAACTGGATCGGTCTCCCCAGTGTAGTTCCCGAACTGGGGAGGTTTGAAACCGAAGGGAACAGGAGCATCTACTATGGTCCGGGAGAACGGGGGTCGGCTAGGACGTAGGGTCCTCCCCCTGAGCTCTTCTTCTCGGTTTATCTGTCCCAAGAGTTTTTCCACCTCGTTCAGGCGGCGGTTCATGGTGTCATCTCTCCGACGGTGATCTGCCGAGCCACGGGACTCGTCTTCGTACGAGGGGGAGCGAGGGCTGCGGCGATGGTAGCTTCGAGAACGACGAGGACTTGGGGTGCGTCTGGAATTGGTAGGAGAGGGTCGAGGAGAAGGGGACCGTTGGCGAGGGCTCCGGACCGGAGGAGGGGATGGGGCCCTTTGCTCATTGGGGTTCTGACGGAGGTTGAGGGCCTGTTGTACCATTGCTTGGAATTGCTGGAACTCGGCACGGGTGATGGGTGCCTCATTGTTCCTAGGCTGCTGCCGACCTGCTGGAGAGTGCCTCCTTCGGTAGTGATCGGGGGAGTCCTTTCTCCCTCTTCGGATGGGGGACCTCCTGCGCTCTCGGTGTCGGGGGGATTGCTCTCGCTGGCGGGAGGCTTCCCCCCGAGCCCGCTTTT
Organism: Hemerocallis citrina; assembly: GCA_017893485.1. NCBI lineage: Eukaryota > Viridiplantae > Streptophyta > Magnoliopsida > Asparagales > Asphodelaceae > Hemerocallis > Hemerocallis citrina. The sequence goes on from CM030363.1 coordinate 131,819,635, forward strand.
CATCCAGATGGCGACGAAGGTCATCATCTTCCGAGCGTTTGGGAGGGGCATTGTGGCGACCAGAGGCTCGGGGATGATGGGAGGCCATGGAGGCACTGGAGGCGGTGTGGATGGAGATGTTCTCTTGGTGAAGAGGCTGTTTCTGGGGGTTAGGCCCCTTTGGATCAGGATGTGGAGGGTTCCGTTGGAGCGGCTCTTCCACGGTAGGAGGGAGTTGCCCTTGTTGCTGAGCGGGATCAGGAAGGACTTCTTGCTGGTCAGGGTTGGGCGCTCGGTTGGAGCCCCTAGATCTAACTTTGCGAGGCGGCATGGTAGGAGAAAACCTGTTCACCGGAAGGAGGAAAGGTCTCTATTCGTTAGTTTCCCACAGACGGCGCCAATCTGTTGCCGCTAAATTTGGTGTGGGGGCACACAGATAGAACTTGTGGATTCTTGGGGAAACTGAATAGAAAAACCTGTGTACCTGTTCCGTCGGGCGTCGATCGTCGCTCCGCCGTGCACCTGCAAAAAGTGCGAGACACCGGGGTTGTTCCCGGCGACGCACCCTCCGACGCTCAAGTCAGTAATCTGGCAGACTATGAAAGAGCGTAAAAACTGGTGAAAGATTCATTACCTCTTAATGGAGATGGGTGGGGGGTATTTATAGGCGTCTTAGGGAACAGATTAGGAATGTAATCCTCGTGATCTGATATGGAATATTCTTCCTGTGAACAGATTAGGAATGTAATCTGATAAGGTATATTCCTGTAATCAGATAAAGAATTTAATCCCAAATCCCGGTGAAAGGATAGACACGAATCAGGGCCGTTGATTAATATTAATCAGGAACCCTAATTCTATCCCTTCTGGGCTGGGTTTGCTGCGGGTTGAAACCCGTACCCGATTAAGGTGGATCCGTTCGCGGGTAAGTGGATTTTCGGGGGAGATAACCAGTACCCTCTTCAGACCCGTCAGAAGGTGAAATTACCGCTCTACCCCTGTGCCTCAAGATTCGTGATTCATCTGGACGGTTCCGATTTAACCCCATTTTTAGCCATATCACATACTACATAGGTCTGAGGGCAAGCCCTTAACCATTCTTCATCTTGTAGGGTTCAATCCCTCGCTATGACTTAAACTACTACCGTAACTACGATAAGTATCCTAGATGTTCTATGAATTACGAGCTCATGTCCAGACCGCCTGGAGGGGAATTCCATGTCATGTCACGACGCATTATGAAGAACCTATAGGACAATTCAGCCTCCGTCATGGGACATGACACCACCCACAGTCACCAAACACCCCACGAGCGTCGCCTGCGGTACAGACTCCTGGAGACATATCCACATCATGTCACGACGCATCGTGAAGACAGCCTGTGAATATTCTCACACCGTAGCTCCGAGGCCCTCATACTCATGTTTTTCTCTTATTTTCATCACCTTTTCACTATGTATCTAGTCCTTAGTTATTTGAATCATGAACAAAGTCAATTCTCTAGAGTTAGCCCTTCCACTATACCGGTCTTAACCATTTATACAACATGACCCAAATCTTGGTCTTTTCATTTCAAATTTCATTTCAACATATTTCTTTTCAATGCTGGTATGAGGCTTAGCTACACTCTAGTTCTCAATTTCAATTCATAATCACAAAAATTGAGTCTTTATACTCATAAGTTCTTTTTCATAATTACCATGATTTCTATTCTTTTCTATGAATCAATGCCACATATCAAGTTCAATTTCAAATAGTGTAATTCATGCTCAAAATTTCATTTTGATAAACCCATTAGAATCTTATACCATAGTTCTTTCCTTTACTTAATTCAATAGTCACAAAGTTGTATTTTTCACGTATGTACGATACCCAAATAAAATTCATAAATAACACACTTAAATTTTCTCTCATTCAAAATCCTTTTTTATAACTTAGTATATTCTTCTCATGAAAAAAATCACTTTTCATATTTATACCAATGTCAACTTCATGCAATTCTACTTAATTTTTACTTCTAAAACACCTTTATTTTAGTTGAATCATGCACAAATAATTTTCATTGAATTCACATAATTTTAGTATAATTATGGTATTTTTCTCGGATTTAAAAAGCTAAAGAAATGAATTTAAATACCCCAAAACCCAAAAATCTGTTTTTATTTGCCGACACCCAGAATCGAACCCACGACCCGAGAGTAGCCAACCACCACCGAAAGCCAGAAAAGCCTAGGTGCTATTGCGATAGAGACTGGGGATTAATTTAGGATAAAGTATGTCTCGGGTTTCGGATTGGGGGTTTCATTCAAAACGAAAACAAAAGGGCAGAGCCCAGTTTCGAACCCGAGACCACCAAGCCCAACCCACGGCTAGAGTAACCGAACCCAAATGCACCGGCTAACCAATATGGCCAAGTGAACAACCTGATATGTTTTTAGACTACGGGGTTTACAATCTAGGTCTCTGTTCTTTTCGAATTTTGACAAAAAAAATGTTTTTGAGTTCTCTTCTTCTCGAAATTTATTCAAAAACTCCAGATTTTATTTTTCATATTATTACAGCATTTTAGTAAAATAAAATTTGATTTTTGATACAAAAAAAACATAATTTGCTTTCTACTTCATTTTGTTCTTCAATTTCAGATTTAGGGGAAATAAGCATATTCTCCTTATAAATTACACTTAAAATTTTCCTAGATCACTTATAATATTTTTGTTAACATTGTACAATTATCTCAGTGATAAATTTCTTTTTTCATGCCATTTAACAATTCAATAATCAAAATCACATATTTCCATAGTTCTTCTTTCAATTATTTAACATACAAGCATGTATTCTTAATTTAACACATAACAATCAAATAAAGCATGGTAAATTCTACATTAACAAATCATAATTTTTTCAATCAATTAACACTCTTTTAACATGCATTCGAACCAATAGCAATTTGTCTCATTTTCATAACACATAGCTAAATTAGTTAAAGTTTCTTCTTAATTTATCAACCATATCCTAGCATGATGTCTAATTAGAAGTTTAAGAGAACCACCCACCTTAAATGGAGAGAAAAATCAAATAAACTCCTAGAGATCTCCTACAATGAACGAGTGAAGCCTTCTCCTCCTAGATCAAGCCACAAAATCCACCTGCTCCTTGTTGCAAGCTAGAACCCGAGCCTCCCTCCTTGGGAAAACCAGCCACCTCACCTTGGATGAAGAACACATTAGCACTCAATCTTTACAACTCACAAAACTCCTCAATCTTTTGTCTTACTAACTTGTATTTTTTTCTCTCTTTCTTTTTCAACTTTAGGTGTAAGGAGAACTAGTGTAGGGGGGGGGGTATTTATACAAATTTTTAGGGTGAATAGAAGGCTAGGATTAGATCATATGGTTAAGGATCAATGGTCTAGATGCACTAGGGAGTTATAGAAACTACCTATGATGAAAGTAACCAACTCTCCATCACTCCCATCTCTCCCACTCTCCTATCCTATCCGGCCTACCCCAAAAGTGTGCATAGTGCACATGCTAGTGCATGCACGTGCCACTCTAGTGTCTCCCATTTACAAATTTGTTTATGTGACAAAAATTAATTGTCCATGAAAAGAGTCTACACTACAAGTTCGACCATTTTAAAAGAGAATTAAGTTAAATGGGCTCATTAATGGGCCAATTTAACTATGGATTTTAATAATTAAATTAATTAATTAATTAATAGAGTGGGCTTAAAAAAGACAATTAGGCTTAGATTTTAATTAGGCTTTTAAAGAAAATAATTTTTGGGAAAATAAAGAGAACAAATACTATATAAGAAATATTTTTATAAAAGAAATTATACAAATAAAATTATATGTGCAAAACACGTAAAATCACAAAATCTTCATAAATGAAAATTAGGATGTTATAACACTCCCTCCTTAGAATAGTTCCGTCCCCGGAACTACACTTAAAGAGTGAGAAAACAGGATTACAACAAAGAGAGAAGAAAAGAAAAGAAGATACAAATCACACAAAGAGCTCTGGATGATCTTTCATCATCCTCTCCTCAGATTCCCATGTAGCCTCTTCAACCAACTGGTTTCTCCAGACTACTTTGACCATCGGTATCATCTTGTTCCTCAAGACTTTCTCCTGACGATCGAGAATCTCAACCGGAATCTCAATGTAACCCAAATCCAACTGCAAACCCTCCGGCACTTCGGGCAAATGGTGACTAGGATCTGGAATGTACCCTCTCAGCATAGACACATGGAAGACATTGTGCACCTACGACAACTCCGGCAACTCTAACCGATAAGCAGTTTTTCCAATCCGCTTCAATATTTGTATGGGCCTATGAACCTCGGGGCCAACTTCCCACCTCTGCCGAAGCGAATCACACCCTTGCTAGCTGAAATCTTCAGAAAGACAAAGTCACCAACCTCAAATTCAAGGTCCCTCCTCCGGTTGTCTGCATAGCTCTTTTGCTTACTCTGAGCATGCACCAACCTTTTCCTGATCAGATCGATCTTTTCAGAGGTCTGCTGCACAATTTCAGGCACAAACATCTGTCGCTCCCCAACTTCGAACCAACAGACAGGTGTTTTGCACTTCCTGCCATATAGAGCTTCGTACGGTGCCATCCCAATACTAGTCTAAAAACTATTGTTGTAGGCAAACTCCACTAGAGCTAAATGCCTTTCCGATCATTTTCAATATCCTATACGGGCCTATGAACCTCGGGGCTAACTTTCCACCCTTGCCAAATCGGATCACGCATTTACTAGGGCGATACCTTCAGAAATACAAAGTCACCTTTCTCAAACTCAAGGTCCCTAATCCGGTTGTCTGCATAGCTCTTCTACATACTTTGAGCATCCACCAACCTCTTCCTGATCAGATTAATCTTTTCAGTGGTTTGCTGTACAATCTCAGGCCCAAACATTTGGCGTTCCCCAACTTCAAACCAACAAACAGCTGTTCTGCCATTTTGGGGTCTATTTTCTGGTGTTTATCTTTGCATTTTCTATCAACTGTATTTTGTACCTTTTGGTGTGTTCTAAAAAGGGGGAGAATTTAGAATCTTTTAAATCAAACTTATGTCTCTCCTCTACTATTTTGTATTGACGAAATCTCAATTCTATGATATCATGTAGAACTCTCACTGTATATCGAAGAGCTTCGTGATCAACGGTATCATGTAAGAAGATTTCTCTATGGTTTTCTAAAATGCTATGTCTTTTCTCTGTCTCTCAATTCTATATCTCCCAAAATTGCTTGTTTTTTTAAACTTATAAATACATGTTTTGAAACAAAATTTCATATAAAATGTATCATGAACACACTCATTCGTACATGCATGAATTTAGGAGGATTTTTGGATTAAGGGGGAGAAATTGAACTTGATTTAAACTTAATTTCTAAGGTATGTTTTAATCACACCAAAAGGGGGGAGATTGTTGACCCTAAGTTTGGTGTGCACAAAACGTATCATGTTTAACTAATATTTTCAATAAAGATTTGCAGGAAATACAGGAAAAGGAAGATCAAAATAAAGATCCAAAATGATTTGAATCCAAGCAAAAGAGGTATGAATCGAAAAGATTGTAAAAGTCAAGGATGATTGCAACACAAGAAACATGTGCTTCAAATCCTTAAGGAAGTAAGCAATAATTAATTATTCATTTATGTTTTTGTGAGAAAATGCTATGTAAAGGTCGTTGATTGATTGATTAATTTTTTGAAAGAATATTAAGTGGATTTGCTAAATTAAAGTCGAATCTACACGATAGCGGTCGACCGTACAAAATGTCGGTCGACTGTCACAACAGTCAACCACTCATCGCAGTAGAAAAGATGAGTCAGTTGACTGGTCATCGCTCAACTTTCAAGTTGAAAGAAGAACGGTCGACTGCTCACCTATGTGGTCGACCGTAAACATGCAGACTTGACTATTTCGGAAACATCTTTTTCTTTTCGGAAAGATACATTTTCTCTCTCTATAAATAGAGGTGAATTTACTGAGTATTCTTCATCCCTTGCTATTATAACTCTTCTGAACTAATCATTCAATCAATGATCCGAGTGTGAGAGCTTTTATTATTTTCTTTAGTTAATTTCGTTTTAGATCTTGAGAGTTTTTCTTTTCTTCCACTTCAGTTAGTTTTTTCGAGACTTGTTTGTAGAAGCCCTTTTAGGTGTAATAGGTCTCTTGGCCTAAATTTCGAGAATCACTGTATAAGGGTTTAAAGTATAGTGAAATCCTTGTGGTGGAGAATTGCTACAAATATGTGTTGTTGACGTATATCTGGGGTCGAATCACATTATATCGATGTGTCTTGCCTGCTTACTTTGTTTGTTTTATCTAACTCTTTTTCTTTACATTACGTATTTTATTCAAGTTTTTAATTTTCACACAATCACCATATTCACCCTGCCCTAGGGTGATTCTCAAGGCCCATTAAAAAAAGAAAAAAAAACAGACACACAAGTGCTTGAACGTGTCAATTTGCCGGTTTAAAGACCACGCTCTAACCAATCCATCCGGTTGAATATGCTGTGCTACTAGTTATATAACTTGCAAGTAGTTTGGGCTCCCAAAATTGGCAAAAAGCTGGGGGCTCGAGGTGGCTGCCTCTCTCACCTCATATGAGGTCCGGGCCTGGCTACCAGCTAAGATGAATTCCTACATATTCAATCATTTGTTCATCAATCTTCTAAAAAATATATAATTTTAAGGTTAGCACTATATAGCTTTACTATGATGGTTTCGAAGGAAAATAATACCCAGAGATGGAGATCAAGTTGGTTGTCCTTGTTGCCTGTGTCTATTACACTAACAGCAACAAGAGGAGAGTCTCCATTATTGTGAATCCATTTGGTGACTCCAACGTGCAACGCGATGATATCACCCTCTCGGATGCAGTTAACCGCTTGGTGTTGATCTCTGACTCTCCACTGGTTTTCCCTATCATTCTCTTTTTTGTTGCTGAGACTCTTGGAAAATCTGGAATGATTCTGGACATCCTGGCACTGATACACCCTGAGTACCCCTACCTGCAATACATATTTGCATTTGTAGTCATATCATGACTAGATCCATAAAAAATCATAAACGAGTTAACAAAGAGATCTAGATAATTGTAGAAGAGGTATGTTAGAGGGTAATTTCTAGCCTTGCACAATATAGACAAGAGATGGGGCATTCTTGTAGGTAGGCAAGAGAAGTCCTCCAGGTTGGATAATTACACGCTTGACTGACACTTCAGCACACTTAAACATGTCTGCAATTTTTTTTTTGAAGAAAAGGTGGAATATGGCCACCATGTTTCATTAATAAGAAATTAATAAAACACACTCAGAGTACTGAGCCAGATACAAAGTCCTACAAACAAAATAGTACATAAATAAAACACATAAACTCCACCCCAAGCATGAGGAGTGGGACAAAAAAGGTACCAGAATGGCCGCACCTCACGTGCGTGAAAACGAAAATACATCATTCCCCCCCCCCACCCCCCAACAAGCCCTGGGGCGGTGGGTAACTATCACTACAAGAGTCCATGCTGATGTCAGTCAATTGTCGGACCGATCTGAACCTCCTCATCGTCAAAATCCTCGACCTGGAAAACGCTCGATATCCTCCCCTTAGGACCTGCTGCAGCCACATTAGCCCAAAATGAGATAAAATGCATAATGAGAGTTAAATTACCAGAAATATTATTAAAAGTTGTGCGGAAATAATAATTATTTCTATCTAGCCAAAGAACCCAGGTCGTTGCGGCGATAGCGATATACCACGCTTCTCTCATGGTACTTTTCTCCGTGGCAAAAGTTGGACCTACCCACTGGTCCTCTTACACACTAGGATACAGGCTCATCCCCAGGGCGCTGAGTACCTCGACAAGTACCGCTTTGCTCTTAGGGCTGTGTAGGAACAGGTGGTCTCTAGTCTCTATGTCATTGTGGCAGAATCCGAAACTAGAGTCAACATTCAGTTGTCGTTTAGCGAGGTTTTCTCTAGTCAAAATCGCATCGTTCAGCACCAGGCCATAAGAAGACTGTAGTCATCAGCGGGGCTTTTGTCTTCCAAATAACGCATGTCCGCTTTGGAGTACATCTCCTAAAGTGTATGCGATTATACAGAGATTTAACGGTAAACGTTCCGTTCTTTTCCAATCCCCAAGCTTTTCTGTCTGGACCCTGAGAGCAGCTAATTCCAGCATTGGTGATGTAGGCCTGGAGTTCCATGAGTCTACTCTGGGATCTCTCGTCGAGCACTTGTTCAAAGGCTAGTTTCCAGGCGCCTCTTTCCAGGTAGCGGCCACCGTACAGTGTGGTTGTGACGCTCGTATAGGTCGGGGAACAGTGCTCGGAGTGTGTAACCCCCACACCACTTATCCCACCAGAATCTGGTGAGTCTGCCATTACCGATCACAGATGTGACACAGCTAATGAATGGTTCATAGGCCTTAGCGACGCCTTTCCAGAATCAGGAGGCACGCGGGCCTACCCTGAAGCCTAAATTTCTCGTTCCATTCCCATGTAGGTATCCCTGAACAAAGTCTTGCCATCCTTCTCCATTCGGGTGGAATACTTTCCACCACCATTTACCTAATAGAGCCAAATTCATATCTCGCAGATTCAGAATGCCTAGTCCTCCATGAATTTTTTTCATGCAAGCCTTCTCTCATCTGATAAGATGAGATCCGCCACGATCCGGGTCTGCCCCTTTCCAAATAAATCATTTTCTTATCCGGTCAATTCTCTGAATTACCCATCAGGGCATTTCAAAGAAGGACAGATAGTAGATTAGGAAATTTGATAGAACTGCATTAATAAGTGTGACTCTTCCTCCCAAAGATAGTGCTTTACCATTCCATCCTGACAGCCGCTTCTCAACCCTGTCAATGATGGGTAGCCAATCGGCCTTTTTGAGCTTCCCGGATCTTAGTGGCAATCCTAGATATTGAATAGAGAAGCTCTCAATGGCGCAATTGATGACTGTGGCATGTTCTTGTGCCTCCTCATTAATCAGGATAATGGGGATGAGAGCACTTTTATGGAAGTTAACCCTGAGGCCAGACCAAGCTTCGAAACTATAAAGGATTCCTTTGAAGGCAGTTGTTTCCTCGAGGCTGCCATTCCCAAATAGCAGGGTATCATCTGCATATTGGAGGATTGAGCAATCTTGGCGATTGACCCCCCTGGCCACTGGTACAACCCAGCCTGCTCTGCTACAGTTAGCCATTATGGATCGGAGTACGTCTGCCACGATGGTGAAGAGAAGAGGTGAGAGCAGGATCTCCTTGCCTAGGGCCCCGTTTGCACGAAAATGGGTGTCCCGACACCCCATTTACCAATATTGCTGTTCTGCTGGTGGTGAGACAAGATTGTATCCATCTGATCCATCTATCCCCAAAACCTCTTCCCGCCAGTGCTTCCAAAAGACATTCCCATTCAACCGAGTCATATGCTTTTTCGAAGTCAAGCTTCAGTAGGTAGCTCTTAGCATTCGATATATGACATTGGTGGATGGTTTCTTTGGCCGTTGCAATACTGTCCTAAATGCATCGTCCTTTAATGAACCCCATCTGATCATGACTAATAAGACTATCCATCACCCTTTCCAGTCTATTAGCGAGTGTCTTGGTGACGATCTTAACAGAGTAGTTAAGAAGACTAATAGGCCGGAAAGTCACCCACTCACCGAGAGTCTTCTTTCTTAGGAATCAGCACAACCTCCGCATAGTTTATTCTCCCTAGTTTGAGCTTATGGTCATAGAAATCAACGAACACCCTCAGCAAATCGTCTTTGATTTCCTCCCAGAAAATCTGGTAGAATATCATTGGGAAGCCATCAGGACCTGGGGCCGTGTCTTTTCCAAGTTGTTGCACAGCCTCCCAGACTTCCTTCTCGGAAAATGGTTCTTCTAGTCCCTACATCAGATGGTTGGGGCTGCCCCCTTGGTTTTCCCAGAAGTCGTGGTTAATGGGGATTCTGAAGTTCACTTTGTGCCCAAATAATAGCTTGAAGTGGGACTGGAATGCCATCCTGATGTCCTCATCGCCTTGGATAATTCCAGAGTCTAAGTGGATCGAGCGAATGAGGTTATATCTACGGTGGGCACTGGCCACTCTATGGAAGAAAGTCGTATTCGCGTCTCCCTCTTTGAGCTACGAAATTCTTGATCGCTGTTGCCATTCGATTTCCTCCATCCTACAGAGTTGGTCAATTTCCTGTCTGAGTTAGAGCAACCTATTCGCTCTTCCTGGCTCAGATCTCTAGTCTCTTCAATCTTCTCAAGTTCGTCAATACCTTCAAGAAGTGATTCCTTGGCCCTCCAGATCAGCACAAATTTGGTACGGTTCCACTTTCTGAGCTTGGCCCTAAGTGTCCTAATTTTTTCACACCATATAGCGGTCGCTTCAGACCGTAGTCGGGCTAGACCAACTTTCGTTGACCATGTAGTGGAAGCCTTGGATTTCTAGCCATGCTCTTTCAAATCTAAATTTTGGTGCTTTTCTGGGTAGAGCTTCCCCTGAAGATAAGAAAATGGGCACATGGTCGGAGGTGGGTTTAGGAAGAGATTTAGCCAAAAATAACAGGAATTTGGTCTCTTAGTTAGTGGAGACCAATATCCTGTCTAGCTTGGCTAGGATGGGCGTCGATTGCATGTTCGACCAGGTGAACAGCCTATCACATATGGGTATGTCTACCAGATCCAGGTCCGTGATGACCTTGTTAAATTCTTCCCTATCAGAGTCACTAGCACCTCCGCCCCTGTGTTCTGAGGTGAACCTAGTGATGTTAAAATCTCCCCCCACCACCCAGGGGTGTGGCCAATGAGCTTGGATTGCACGTAACTCAGTCCAGAAAGCCATCCTAGATGCAGTGTTATGGGGACCATATACCAGTGTAATTGACTGAGTCCACAGGTCAGATTTTCGTTGAAGCAAAATTGACACCGAATATTCACCATAAAGCTCGTCTAGACATCGGAATGTTTCTGGATTAAAACCTAATGCGATTCCCCCAGAAGCCCCGATAGATGGGGACACCCTCCATTCAGAAATTCTGCTCCCCCCCAACCTATTAAGTCTAGTTGCATGTGAAAGTTTGGTCTCTTGGAGACCCACAATGTTAGCTTTTGATTTGGCAATGACCTCCTTCACCATTTCCTGCTTGCCCCACCTCTCCAATCCTCTAACGTTCCAGAAAAGGACCTCCATTAATTAAGGTTGGGTAGGGGATCGTGACTCGGTTTGGAGTTTGAGTTGGAGTTGAGGGTGACCCTCTCGGTCTCCCATCCCCTAATCTTATTAAGGAGAAACGCGTTTCGATCAGTATCGCCTACCATAAGACCACAAGTATTGGCTAGACTAAAAATTTTATTATCAGTCATGAAATTAAAAATAGAAGCTAAGAAGGAACGCGAACCTCCGTTGCTAGTCTTAGAGGATTTAGCGGCCATCGCAATCTCCAGATAATTGTCTAGGGACTCCTCATTAGTCCTCTTAGCCACCTTCTAAACTCTAATGCCTGTGTCTGATGTGCCCTGGCCCGGTGCAGTCAGCTGGGATGATGGGTAGGTGGAGGGAACAACTCAAGGGAAATAGCGCAGAAGTCAACATCAAAATCATAATCCTCTGACTCCACAGACTCCCCCTCAGAGTAGACAAAATCATCTTCAAGATTCAGCCTGTTTTCACGATCGTCTTCATCATAGTGGTGTGCCAATTGAGTAGAGGGCTCTCCCATGATGGATCCCTCAATGGGCCCATTACTAGATGCTGCTTCCTGCTGAAAATTTTGCTCTCCCGTAGAGGACCCCTCGACGGGCCCACTACTTGCCAAAATCTGTTGCTCTTTGTGTAAATCGGCTTCAATAGGCCCCTCTTTTGGCCCAAATATAATAACAAGCGCTTTGGGCCCCTCATTGGCCCCATTAACGTTCTCTTTCTTTAAATCCACCCTGAGTGGACTCAAAGTTTCCACTGCTTAAGGGAAACGATCCCTCGCGGTTCAACAGATGCTCCCCATCGGCTTCTGCACCTGTCGACAGCATTGGTGGGCCACATGGCTCCTTCTCTGTGGTTGGCGATACCACCGAAGTCCCTTCATCTGCTGTGCCTATCGATGGAACCGATGAGCTTTCGTCCTCTTCCCCAATATGCCTCTTTCTCGTAATGCTCTTATCGCCAATCTTCCTTCCTTCCCGTTCCTCTACCAACTCAATAGAGGTGCTCGTCTTCTTCCTCAAAAAGCCTCTTCCCTCGAAGGCGCTAGCCCCCGAGCATGTAGGTTTATCCCTAAGAACCCACTTCCATGTATGGCTGCCTGCTCCATGTTACCCCTGTTTGAATTCTTTCCCAAAACAGCTTTCCTATTTCCATAATCTCTGACCAAAGTCTCTGCATGTCTCTGCTCCTCCTCTCGAGGCCTGTCAAACCTATCTTTTGGGGTTTGACTACCATTTTGAGCTCTCTGCAAGCCTATGTTTGTATGGTTCGGATTTTTGCCATTTGTGTGGACCTGGCCTTTTGACCGTTGGGTTCTTTGGTTGATTTTCTCCCCTTGTCGCCGATGAGTGGTTGGGTTGGGCCCTGTCTCCTTCCTCCTTGCCTCTTTGATGAGCTGACGGTGTGCTCCCTCCACCTTGTGGGCCCATCCAGAGTGAGGTCCCACTCCGGCAGCACCACCTGTCGGTAGGAACGCCCATCTCTAAGAGTGGAGGGGGTTGAAAGAGATTGGAAATCCTTCATCTCCGGCTCTGCTTGCGATTCGTGGACGAATCTCACATGGTAAAACTCTTCAAACGAGTACACCTTTGCGAAGCGTGGCATGAGGGTGATGTCAGGGCCTCGGATAAGGACTCTAGCAGAGATGATCTCCGATCGCTGCACCATCTTGCTGTCCATGTCTTTGATAGTCCCAAAGTCAGCAATGATCTCTTGCAAAGCCTCTTTCTTCCAGAAATGTAGAGGGACATTGTGGACCCAAATCCAGTAACGGTCTCCTTACGGCATCTCTGCTCTGAAGCTTGGAGTCCAAGGGAAGAACTCTGCACTGAAATGGCCAAAATCTACCACTCCCATAGCTATCGCCTCTGTCATCTTCTCTGGCGAAGGGAAAGACACCGAGAATTGTAAGTGGCATAACGTTTTGGCTACCCAATCTCTATGTGCGGCCATCGGCCATTTGGCTTTCAGAGCTTGGATCATGTGGCTCTCCGATGCGCAGCCTACCCGTATTTTGGTAACGGCACACCATCGCCGCAACCACTGTTCTTCTAGCCTGATCGTCTCCCAGCTATTGTCCAATCGAATGAGGGTGGGTTTATCTGGCGATCTCCCCCTTGTTACTGGGCGCTTATCGTCATTGGTGGAGGGGGTAACATTCGTGCACACATAGGACATATGCCCCCATTTCATACATTTCAGACACCTCACCTCCTTCGTACAATCTTGCCGATAGTGGCTCAGGTCGCCACAATTGAAACATGGCGCAGGTGTTCGTTTTCCTTTCCTTTGCCTCTTTATGAATTCTGACTGTTGTTGAGTAGGGTCACTGATTGCAATGTTTTTTCCTTTTTTGTGGACTACAACCCACTCTGCCTCCTCCGATGGCCCGGGTGACTGCTCCCTACACTCCTCGTTTTGTGGACCCATCTCTTGGGCCCTCTCAACGATGGGTACTAGCAGAGTTTGTACCTGTGGCTTAGGTCGGGGATGCTTGGGAGCCAGATGGTGATTGTGATGAGGTTGGTGGGGTGATGGGAAATTCTAGATAGGCCTGGTGTTATTGTCCCTTTTCGGTGGAGTAAGGTCCCGCAGGGTTCTTGTTGAGGTTTGTGGGTTGTGGCTGATGGTGGAGGTGATGTTTGTGGTGGAGTAGTGTGGTGGAGTAGGTGGCTGATCTCTGTGCGAGGGGTATTGATGGTAGTAAGGTTGTTTCTGTTGATGAGCAGGTTGTTTCTGATATCTATGATGGTTGCTGTGATGCCTCCGATCCCCCCTCCCCGATGGAGTGTCGGTGACCACCATGGTGGTCTCTGTTATGCTCCGAGTGGCCTGTAGCAGGGACCCCTCTATGGGCCCGTTCTCTGTGTGAGGGTTGCGCGAGGCGATGATGACCTAGCACTCGCCCAAACCGTTGCTAATGCACACTACGTTGTGCACACATGGGGGATCGAGCCCGTCTGAGCCTCTGTCTGTCTCCATCGAGGGGGTAGTACACTGCAGGGTGGGTCACTGAGTTTGTAGGTTGCAAAGTGGTTTGGGCAGGAGGTTGCAAGGGGTTTTGGGCAGTTGAATGTGGTGGTGTGTGGCCGGCGTGATGTTGGGGTTGAGGTGGGGGAGCAGGGGGAAGAATGGATTGTAGGTTCACATCATCAGCTTGCCTGAGTGGCTGTCGGACCCACTCATTGGGCCCGCAACCACTCATCTCGAGCTCCGAAAAAACCATCGTTAGTAGAAGGGCGGGCTATGGGTACAAATAATTGCTATTCGGATTTATTAAACCTATCTGCAATTGGATCATAGATTTCAGTTACACCTGCTTCGGACCTCAGTCTAAATGTAGGCTTCTGGGCATTCAGCCACTCAATCCTGCACTCGCTCGGCGATATGAATCCTACTTTAGCTAGAGAGGCATGGGACAGAAGGAGCAAGGTAAAAGCAAGAGAGGGCAAAGAAGTGACAGAGGAAGCCACAGTTTTCTGTTGAAGGGTGAGGGAGAAGAGGGGAGTGCAGGGGGGTTTATATAGGCTTGAAGTTTGGATTTATCTGGTGGTAGGTGACGAGGGGATTGCGACAATTTGAGCTCTGCATGGCTTCAATCTATCGCATAACAGAGAGACGGGTGCTAAGTGGCATTAGCTGCAGATACACGTGTAGAGTTTATGTTGGTGTTTTGGATTGTATCAGGTGTGGTCCTGTGTCAGGTTTAAACTACAGAATCGTCTAGTTGGTGAAGAACTTCCGTAATAATTAATGTGGGGATATGTAAAATTTACTTGGAAGTAAATAGTTTAAGAAACTGATATTACAATTTGGAGAAGTTTTATATGACATACAGTTTCTGTAGTAATTGTAATTGCAGGTTCCTCAATACAACCCATAGTGCCCATTAGTTGCTCAATGTTAATTTGGAATCAAAGGGGGGAAAATGTTGACTTCTAGTTTGGTGTGCACAAAATATGCTCACTCATACTAATAAGTTTGAATTTAGTGTGTCAGATTTTCAGGATCAAAGATTATCAAAAAGAGATTCAAGAGAGATTCACAAATATACAAACAAGGAAAGCAATAAATAATAATGGCAAAAGAGGAAGATCTTCAAAAAGAATTCTTGATTAATTGGTCCACAAGCAAAAGAGGAAGATATCAAGAGCTGTATTTTTCTTTCTAATTTTGTGAGATTATAATTTTATAAGATTGATTTAAGAAGGATTAGTTTATAGTAAGAAAACAGGGTGGATTCGGAATAAACAGTGCGTGACCGGTCGACCGCACTTCGTGACCGGTCAACCGCATGGCAGTCGACCGCAACTTTAGTTGTTCGAGGAGCAGTCGACCTTTCACCTCTCTACTTTATGTCAGAGAGCTGAACGGTCGACCGCACACTGTGCTGTGTATATTCTTGGAAAGTATCGTTTCCATTTTTGGATTGATACTCTTCCCCGTCTATTAATATTGACGAATCCACTCTGTCTTCCTTACCTAATTACTTCTGAAAAAACTCTTGAGAACTAATCCTTAAGTAAATCAATCCGAGTGTGAGCGTTTATTTGGTTGTATTCTTCAGTCAAGATTTTTAACTATCTTGAGGTTTTCTTTTCATTTCTTTTCACTTCGGTGAGATTGACGGGACTTGGATTAGAAGTTCTGTGGGTGTAATAGATCTCTCGGCCTGAATCCGAGAATCACTGTACAAGGGTTTTGAGTATAGTAGAACACTTGTGGTGGAGAATTGCTACAAGTAGGTGATGTCGATGTAGACCTGGGGGTCGAACCATGTTATATCATGCGTCATTTGTGTTTAGTTTTCTTATCACTCTTGCCTTTACTTTACTTTATTTTAATTTTTTAAAATTCCGCACGATCACCCTATTCACCTCCCTCCCCCCTCCCCCAGGGTGATTTACAGTGGTATCAGAGCGAGGTGCTTATAAAAAGCTTAAAAGCTTAAGCAAATGGTCCAATGGCTGAAATCCCTCCTCCCCAAAACTTGTACTCATCGGAGCCTTTCGTCTCCAATGGGACAAGTCTTACACGATCACCATTCTTTGATGGAAAATGCTATGACGTCTTGAAAGTTCATATGTCTCATTTTTTACAGATGCTCGGAGAAGAGGTGTGGAATGTATGTATCAACAAAATAGAAATTCCAGTTAGCGATGGAAAGAAGGCATTCACACCGGTGGAGTTATCCCTCAAAACAGCAAACTCCAAAGCCACGACGGCTCTTTATGCAGGGTTGAACAATGAAGAGCTAATGCGGTGCGGGGCATAACTGCAAAATAGCCTACGAGATCTGGAACAACATGCTGAAGCGGCATGAAGGAACCGCTTCTAAGGTAAAAGCTAAAGTGAATTTGTGTTTCTATAAATTTGATGTGTTTCGCATGTTGCCAGGTCAAAATGTGGACCAAATGCTCGCCCGCTTCGATATTATTGCCCACGAGCTAGAGAGCTTGGGTAAGGGGCTTGATGATGACCGAAAGGTCGGAAAGCTCATAAGTTGTCTCATGCCAGAGTGGGACGTTAAGGCTGCGGTAGTGAGAGAGACTCTCGAAGAGAATGGATTTGACTGCTATACATTTCAAGGAAAGCTAAAAACTTACAAGATGGAAATGATGGAGGCAAAAAGATACAGGACAAAATATCGGGATTGAACCAAAAACTGAGGAGAAAACCATCGCACTAAAGGCAGAAAAGGCCCGACCATCAAAAGCTGAGTCAGATCATGAGTCAGACGAGGACATTGCACTATTAACAAGACAATTTCGTAAGTACCTCAAACACAAGAAATATGGCAGATATCATGAAGAAAGGGAAAAGGAAAAGGAGGATGTATGCTACAAATGCAAGAAGCTCGGACACATCTGTGCAAACTGCCCTATTCAAAAAGACATGAACAGGGAATATTATCGCTCAAATCCAAGTGAGAAAAAGAAGGCGCTAAAGGCAACTTGGCTAGACTCGTATTCAAGTGAGGAAGAGCAAGGACACGGCGACATCGGGCTTCATGGCTCTTGGGAGTGGTGAGGTGCAATCACCCTCTCAAGAAGAGGTAATCGAACAACCAACTTATGATGAACTTGTAGATATGTGTAATGGTTTGAAAGACTATGCCAAGAAACTAAATCATGAACTTAGGCAATATAAACAGAATTCTAATGAAATACATGACACTTGCATAACAAAAAATCACAAACTGAAAAATAAGAATGCCCTAATTTTGGAAAAACTTGAGTCATGTCAAAAAGATCATGATATTTTGCTAGAAGAAAATGAGATTTTAAAACAACAAATTTGTGAATCGCTAGCAAAGAATGATGATCACTTAAGATAGATTCATGAGAAGTCTGTTTATATTGCCAAGCTCACAAATGACTTAGATGAATGTAAAAGAAAATTTGATGAAGTAGTGGAAGGATGTAATGAAGCCCTTAAATAAAATAGGATTCTTGATGCCACACTAGATACTCTTCGTTGGAACACAAAAAACGATGAGATAACTAGAAAAAGACTGTGTAAAAAGGTAATTGAGCTTGAAAAAATTATTGAAAAGCATGAAGGGCCCAGTTACTTTATTACAAAAGATTCAAGATCCTATCATGACAATCGAGGGCTTGGTTACGAAGAGTCAATACCTCATCAAAAACCATCATGTCATACACACCTGTATAAAAATCAACACAATCACAAAATAAATATAAATCATACAAGTGTGCATGACCCAAGGCATAGTCGAATCACATGTAATTTTTGCTGTAGACTCGGGAATATATATTATAACATTTCACTAAAAAGGAATACTAATTTTGTCTGGATAAGAAAGAATGTTGATACAGGCTCAAAGCTCACATGGATTCCTACAAACGTACAGGTGGGTAGTACGAAGTTTCAACGTAGAAAAGGTGCGAAAACCTTGATAGAAGACGCACAAAACTCAACAGGCATAGTAGTAACCTGCATCTCTATCAAGGAAATAAGTGAAGAACTATGTTCTTCAAACAAGCACAGCACCAGGTAAAATCTAAATTTGCTTAAAATTACAATAAACATTGATTTATGAATTGTGCTTACAAAAGGTGAGTAACCGGTCGACCGAGCGGTCGACCGTACCTCAAAATCTCTTTTATGTCAAAACTGGACCGGTCGATCGTCCACCCCTCTGTCACAAATTGCTAATTCAAAACCTTCTATTTGGTGTTGAGCGGTCGACCGATCAAGTCAGCTGATTTGCCTATTCCCTCTCCAATATAAATATGTCTTCACCCCCAACCTCTCAACCTAACAACGAAACCCTAGTCTCCAAATATAAACCCATCTTATAAACCCTCATCTCTCAACTTTTTGTCTCTCAAGTGCTCTCTTATCCTCTCACAAATCGAAGGGCAAGAAAGCTGTTGCCTCCAAATCCGTCACCAAAGAGGGTAGTCTTTCGAAATTCTCAATGTGCTGATCTTTATTTTTCTGAACTTGCTGATGGCCCTGTCGTTGCAAATCGGGTGATAAACTTATCATCCTTGGGAGGGCAATTTTCAGTTATGGTTAGGATCCTTAGAGAATTTGGTTGGGAAAATTATCTTGCCACTTCTAGCACCCACTCCGATTCTGTGACCTGCCAATTCTACGCTAATCTTGATGGTCTTCAAGATGGTGATCTCACCCTCTCCTCTATCATCCTTGGGAGGAGAGTGAAAAATCACTCCCAAATATCTTCGAGGGAGATACAAACTTCCCGAAGGGGAATTCGATGCCTATCATCTTGATTTTAAAACTCTTGAGTATACACAGGGCCACAACGAAAATACTGTTAAATCAATGATTGTCCAACAAGAATTTTCTCATATTCCACATCCCGCTCCCACCAACTTTACTGATACCGCCCGTGTTCTCAATATAATTGTCAATGCTGATATTTGGCCCAAGAAAAATGATAAATCAAAAATTATGGTCGATCAATCCTTCATCATCTTTCTTATTCTTGGGAAGTATAAATTTGACCTTGCTACATTCATCATTCGTACGATGAATTATGCTACCACCTCAAACCGTGCTCTCCCTTTTAGCTCGCTTATCTACAATCTTGCCATTGATTCCCGTATTGAGGTCGGAAATTATTTGCTCAGTAAAAGTTCTATGCCCATCCTCCCTCAACAAATGGGCATTGATGTTCCATTCAATCAACGGGCTCGTCGTCGTCAAGCCCAACAACAAGCAAGGCAACCGGAGCAAGCACCACGAGCCCCTTCCTCCTCGCATCGCAAAAATGCCTCCTCCTCATCATCATCATTTGTGACCTATGAGCAGTTTGCTACTCATCAAATGCAAGTCTACGGCTACTATACAAACACTATTGATTACTTGCAAGGCAAAGAGGATTGGGAAATGCTTCCACCTCTAAATGTAGCGGGAGAGGATGAGGAAGGAGGAGAAGAGGAAGAAGGAGAAAAAGATGAAGATGATGCATACACTGTAACTTATTAATGTAATATCTTTATGTTTGCTCAATTTAGCTCTTATCTTCATACATTCTGATTGTTCAAATTGAGTTAAAAATTGTTGCTTATGAGTATCTGTTGGTATCAGTTTTGCTGTCGACCGGGCGGTCGACCGGTTTTCCCTCTGTGGGTTCTGTTGGTTTTGCAGTCGACCGTGCGGTCAACCGGTACGCTCTCTGGAAATTTTTTGAAAAACCGCAGAATACAGTCGATAAGTTCTCTCTCTGGTCTATATTTTCAAAGTCTTCTAAAATTACTGTTCCTTTCTCAAAATTTTTTTCTCTTTTTGTTGATTTCATGTGTATTGGGGAGAATCTCGAATCTATGATATTATGAAGAGCTCTTACTGTATAGCAAAGAGTCTCGTTACCAACGGTTTCATGTAAGAAGATTCTCTTCCATTTCTTTAACAAGATTGTATTTATTATAAAATCATAATATGCTTTCAATTTTGGCGTTCTTATTGATGATTTATTTTACGAACTTTCCAAGATTTATTTTTGAGCTTATGTCTCCTCTATTTATCCCCTCTTGGTGTGTTCCAAAAGGGAGAGAATTATAACTACTGAATGTTTTCAATATGACTTCTCCAATATTATAACTATTGAATGTTTTCAACATGACTTCTCTTTCTCATTTATTTATATGAAAATCTTCTCTTTCTCTTTTACTTATATGTGCTAAATTCAGGGGGAGTATTCATATGTTGTGCTTTAAATTTTCAAAAATTCATGCATGTTTTGTTCACACCAAAAGGGGGAGATTGTTGACTTCTAGTTTGGTGTGCACAAACCATGCTCACTCATACTAATAAGTTTGAATTTAGTGTGTCAGATTTTCAGGATCAAAGATTATCAAAAAGAGATCCAAAAGAGATTCACAAATATACAAACAAGGAAAGCAATAAATAATAATGGCAAAAGAGGAAGATATTCAAAAAGAATTCTTGATTAATTGGTCCACAAGCAAAAGAGCAAGATATCAAAAGTTGTATTTTTCTTTCTAATTTCGTGAGATTATAATTGTATAAGATTGATTTAAGAAGGATTAGTTTATGGTAAGAAAACAGGGTGGATTCGGAATAAACAGCGAGTGACCGGTCGACCGCACTTCGTGACCGGTCGACCGCAACTTTAGTTGTTCGAGGAGCAATTCTCCTTTCACCTCTCTACTTTACGTCAGAGAGCTGAACGGTCGACCGCACCAATATGATGGTCGACCGCACACTGTGCTGTGTATATTCTTGAAAAGTGTCGTTTCCATTTTTGGATTGATACTCTTCTCTGTCTATTAATATTGATGAATCCACTCTGTCTTCCTCACCTAATTACTTCTGAAAAAAACTCTTGAAAACTAATCCTTCAGTAAATCAATCCGAGTGTGAGCGTTTATTTGGTTGTATTCTTTAGTCAAAATCTTTAACGATCTTGAGGTTTTCTTTTCATTTCTTTTCCACTTCGGTGAGATTGACGGGACTTGGATTAGAAGTCCTGTGGATGTAATAGGTCTCTCGGCCTGAATCCGAGAATCACTGTACAAGGGTTTTGAGTATATGTGGCGGAGAATTGCTACAAGTAGGTGGTGTGGACGTAGACCTGGGGGTCGAACCACGTTATACCGCTGTGTCATCTGTATTTGTTTTTGTTATCACTCTTGCCTTTACTTTATTTTAATTTTTTTAAATTCCGCACGATCACCCTATTCACCATCCTTAGGATGCTTTCCAGAAAAGAAATGGGTAATGTGCGATGAAGTAGTATGTACATGTTTTTTTCTCTTTTCCTTTTACAATATATTGATGTATAGATTTTTATAATTCAAGTTATTTTTTTAGTTACAGCAACAAAATATGACAACAACAGATCTGTTTTTTGAAGTATTTAGGGAATTGTGTGTGTTACAGTAGGCTGAATATATTTTGTTTGCAAAGATGAACTCTGTAAAATGACCCTCGTTGGTGAAGGTATCTATCCTGCTATACTATTTTGCTACATGCTGAGATTGTACCAACTGCTATAATACCAGTGTATATTTGCATGTCTCATTTACGCAAAATTGGTATGTCTAATGTGGTACTGTGCGGCATTCTCAATAGAGAAATTGATGATTGCATCTTTTAGCTTTTTTAGGGCATCAGTTAGTGTTATCATCTTTTAGCTTTTTTAGGGCATCAGTTAGTGTTAAATGAAATGATTTTTTGCCTCATACTTCAGTTGCTACTGTTCTTTGTCAACAAATCAAGGGTAGCACGTAGGCGGTCCGGACTACGAAAATTGCACAATTTTATGCTGCTTCAGTCTCTGGCTCGGGCCAGGCCTGAGTTCACTACCTCTTGAGTTGTACATTCGTTTTTATTCTTCCATTACTGCTATTATTGTACTGTAGGTTATTTCGCTAGTAGAAAACCTTGCAATAGTAGCGGATTATTTGTAAGCACAAAAAATCTCTTGTTGGTGCTACCATTAACAATAAATTAATTCGTTGCAAATATTTTGACATCCGCAAGAGATTACTCATGTGTTGTAAGTGTTGATAATTAGAAGGGAACAAAGGTAACAAAAAATCTTCCCTTACCAAAGTAAAAATAAAATATTTATCTTTTTTAATAAATTAAATATTAACACGTGCTTTACACGAAAAATTAATTAAATTATGATGGTTTATTTTTTGGGGTTGATTAGAGCATATGTAGTGGTTGGCTATTTTACCAAAATTTTCAAAAAATAGAAATTTTGGTGCTGCAGTCGTTGCCTATAAACCCAAAAAATGGGTTTGAGATGAACATTGGTCTGCCAAATTTGGCAGACGAAATAGCTATTTGGAAAAATAGCCGACGAAAGATGATTTATCGTCCGTTCGATTAGACGAAAGATGATCTTTCGTCGTTTGAATTTTTTTCCCCATTGGACGGTAAATGATTTACCCTCCCAATTTTTTTTTAATAAATTGCTCGGACGAGAAATTTTCCGTCCGAGCAATTTATTAAAAAGAAATTTTTTGGGACGGTAAATCATTTCCCGTCCCACAATTAAATGCAAAATAGAAATAAAAATGAAGGATCAGTGGATGATCTTCCGTCTCTATATTTTAAAATTTTTTATTAAATTATAGAATTACCTATATACCCTCTATGTCCCCAACGCTCATATTTTCGTTATTCAACGGCTATTTTTCTGAAACGAACCACAACGACTACGAAAATAAACCTAATTAGAACACAAAGTCTGGTTGTTCTTCATCAAAAAAAATCTGACTACTGTCTGTTATTTTACTTTCTTTGTCCTTCTTCTATAAAAAAAATTTCTCCATTGTATGCTGGTTTAATTTTATTTCCAAAACCAAATTTTTTTGTAGTATAGATTTCCTTCTCCCTCAATTTTGTTGGTTGGAAATTTTCTTTAGTTTTCTTTTCCTTCTTCCTCCATCTCTATTTCCCTATTTCTGCGTTTGTTTAAATTTTGTTTAATGGCAAATCGTTCTAATAGAGGCCGGGCATACTCAGGTTTCGAAGATGTTATTCTGGCTCAAAGTTGGATTGCTATCACCCAAGATCCATTGATCGGTAGCGATCAAACGGGGACACAATTTTGGGATCACATTTATCTCACATTTATCAATCTCTTATGCACTACAACAGATAGAACAACCGGCTCTCTTTCCAGTCGATTCTCAACTATTTCAAAGGAAGTTACTTTGTACAGTGCAGGCACTACAACAGATAGAACAGCCGACTCTCTTTCCAGTCGATTCTCAACTATTTTAAAGGAAGTTGCTTTGTACAGTGTGAAGTTGAGCAGTGTTACAAATAGAATGGCAAGCAGTACTACGGAGGCGGATAAGGTGTGTTTAGTGTTAATGAAAATCATTAATTTTATATGTATTGTTTATTAAAAAAATTGTTTTTACTAATTATAATATGTTGTTATTAATTATGATAGGTACGCAATGCGCAAATGGAACACATGCAAATAGCTAGAAAGCCATTCAAATTTGAAGAGTGTTATGAAATTCATTCAAATTTGCAAGCATAATATCATGCTCACCCTCGTATTGAGATCCCAAATACGGTTGCCATATAATAGATGCCGAAGTCCGCATCTCCAGTTGGTACCTAGCTACAGATATATTGTACCTAACCTGATATGTTCTTCAAAACTCTAGTTCACTGCGATTCCAACGTGTGATTTTTGGCCTTTTGTCAACGGCTAATAATGTGTTGGCAACCTTTTACATTGCTGCACTGATTGGAACACACACATGTGTATATTCATAAGCCCAATACTGAAAATACAAAGATGTATTAGTTTGGAAATTAAGGAAAATATAATATTGTATTTGAAAGTTTAAATAAAGACTGTAATTAATAAAATTACCTCGAGTACTTGCCATGAGTCGCTGAACAATTTCACTTTATTCCTGGAACAAGAATCCAGAGACATGTATAACAGGGCAAAAGCTTGACTACCCCAATCAAATGTGCCAAATTTAGTTAGATATTCAAGCGCTACAAGCCAACCACATCTAACAATAGAAGCACTGTTGGTGAAAAGAAATTCACCCAAGAAGTAAAAAAGAATGCACGTGCAACTGTCATGACTTTAACGTTATCAATATTTGCTTCCTCAATCACACTGCTGTGAAAATATTTCTTCAGGAACTAATAACGTATTCCCTGAGATTTCCAATCATCGGCAGTTAATTCAGGAAAGAAGCAGGTCTGTACTAATTCTAAGGGATATTCCTCATAGTTACATGGTGGTTTATCGCCGATTCCGATGGATATTCCCGTTAACATTGCCCAATCCAACAGGGTAAATCCCAACTCACCACACGGTAGATGAACTGTGTGGGTAGTGTCCCACCATCTCTCAAACAATGCTTCGACAAGCTTATGAGATGACTTCTCCGTATCAATTGTGAAAAATGCTACCAGCCTGTATTATCAATTATTTTCTTCACTAGTGGGACACGGGGACATATAATGTAAGCTTTGATTGGACCATTCCAACTTCCCCTAAATGTACAAAGTCCACCAAAATATATTTCAGTAATATGCTTACAAATATGAGGCCAGTTGTTGACTACCGATGTCCACATTGTTGGATCGCATAAATCCACATCTGGAGTACCCGATTCAGGTTGTTTGCCTCTATTGCCATGATCCGAACTAGCTTGACCCTTTGATTTGAGCCTACCAATAAACCGTCGGATAAACATTTTGTTTTGTTGAATTTGAAGAGTCAATTAAGGGAAAAAAGAGTTGGGACAGAGGGGAAGTTGGTTCTTTGCAATTTGTTGAGCAATGAAAGAAGTTGAAGTTTAATCTTTATAGTATCAGTGAACGACATCAGAGGGCAAATTAGGAATTTTTTTCTTTCAAAAGTTGAAATTTTATCAAACGGATTTACCGTTTGAAACCTTTTCTCGTTTTTTTTTTTTGGATTTTTTTGAAAGAGACGGGGAAAGAAATTTCGTCCGTGAAATATTTTTGTCGCGGGATTAAGGGACGAGGGATGATTCCCCGTCCTTCAAATGTTTTTTTTAAAGAAAAAAATGGATGGGCAGGAATTTATTTCCAGTCCAGTTAATTTTTTATAAAAAAAAATAAAATTTTGTTAGGAACGGAGAATCATCTAGCGTCCGTTCCATTTTATTTTAAAAAAAATTGTTTAAAGGAGGGACGATAAATAACCTTTCGTCTGAGAAATTAACAGTAAAAAAATTCAAAATTTGGGTTTCAATGACTGCAACACAAACTCATTTTTTTCTATTTCTATTTGACAAATACCCAAAATATGGGTTGCGACGACTACAGATGCTCTTAGGAGGAAAATTCCCCCCCACCCCCACCTAAAATTCATTTTCCCTAATTCATTTTCTTATACAACACCCCCTAAACCTAATGACCCACGATTAATAAATCCTATTTCTTGTCTTTCCTCTTCCCATCCTGATCTGAGTGGCGTCATCTTTCCTTATCGCAAGCAGAAGGCATGGCATTCTTCTTCCCCAATCATAGTCTTGACGGCACCGTTAACTCAGCCGCCACGCCGTCTCCGTATAAATACCCCTCTCCTCTCTTTCCACGCCCTATACCCCCAATCCTCAGCTGTAATACCCTGATTTTTCAATTAATGAAAAATTATTTATTTTGCACGTGTTGCGCACGTGCAATATTCTGTTTGAATTATTTTATCATAATGTATATAATTATTTAAAATATTCTTCTCAAATTATTTTAATACAAAAGCCTTTCTTTAAAAGCCTTCTTTGATTTAATTAAAAAGCCTTTTCTTAAAAAGCCCAAAAGCATTTTTATTTTAATTATTTTTATAAAATTATTTTTTTGGCCCAAAAAGAAAGCCCATGAATTAATTAATTTTAATTAAACTTGTCATGTAGAAGACTTTTTTTAAAACAAAATTATTTTTATACAAATTTTAGAATGTACAAATTTGGCCTAGTTGCATGCACGTGCACTACACGTACACGTGCAATGCACACTCACTATTCTTGGCCGGGTAGCATTCTTTGGAGGGAAAATTGAATTTTTGGTGTGGAGAACATGGGGGTAGTTTCAAGGAGGTGGGTAGTTTTCCTAACTCCTACTTTGATCTAAGCCTTTCATTTTGCAACCACCAAGATGATCTTAGCCCTCCATTCCCCTCATTTTTTAGTATAAATACCCCCCTTCTCATGGCTAATTTTTTATATGCAAAGTATAATTTCTAAAGCTATAGTAATATAATTGTGAGAGTTATAAAAGATAAGAGAGTGTGTGGTTCTTTTGGTTGCTTGGAGCTTTCGGCCAAGGAGGGTAGCATTCGGCTTGGGAAGCATTCGGCTTGGGAAGCATTCGGCTAGGATTTGGGAGCTTGGATTGGTGACTCTTTTGGCTAGGAGGAGGTGTTCTTATCTACTAGGACTTGTTGCTTTTGTGTTTCTCTCCATTAAGGTGGGTAAAATATTTCATATTTCTAATATAGGATTCATGCTAGTTATATTGTCAACACTATACATGGAAAATACTAATAAGAGTCCACTCTAATTAAAAAGTTAGTATGTGAATGGTTTAGAATGATGTGATAAATTGTGTATGTGAAATGCTAGCATGAAATTAAACTATATGAAGCACTTTCTATGATTGTTAGTTTAATTGAATAATGATGCAATATGATTAGTATGATGTGTGAAAATCTTCATTAATTGCTTGTAAATTGTGTGGTTGAAACATGACAATTGATTGAGATATTGACACTATGGAATTTGAATAGAAAAGTATATTGAATGCTTGAGTTATGAAGTGGCATAAATAAACCAAAGAATTGCTTGTTGTCATCAAATTAGAAATGTACCAAACTTAGTAATTGTTGAGTTTCACCTATTCATGTGTTATATGAATTCTTTTGCTAATATGAGTATGGGAAAATCCAAATTTGTATGTGTTGTGAATATAGATTAATAACCAGTAAATTATCATGGAAAATTTGGGAATAAAAGAGAGACTAGAAGATCAATTGATTTCCTTTTTTTTTCCAATGTCGAAAATAAAAGATATGATAGTTTTAATAAACAAATTATTAGTTTGGATGGAAAAATTATGTTTTTAGTACAAAAATTTATTTTTTATACTTGCTGTTATGAAGATTAAATAAAGATGATTAATCTGGAATTTTTCAGTGGTTTGTATAAAGGCAATATGAACCAAATTAATTTGAACATCGAGTTGTTTTCTAAAAACAGTGCGAATATGAAACTAATAGGTTTTAACCCAATACTGTGACAACCTGAGCCAGTGGCTCAGGCGGTCGGTGACTGTGTTCGGTTTCCCTGAGCGGTGTGGTTCGAAACCCGGCATCACCATCTTTTTATCCTAGCTGTATATATATGTATATGGGCAGCGAACCGAAAGCACTTATACCTAATTCACCCTCTTCTAATCGCTAGCACACGGTTGGCCTATCGGCGGGTGCTCTGGCCTTCTTCTCTACCGTGCTGGGTTCGAATCCTTCCCCTGGCACTTTATAAAAACATTTTTTTTTGTGAGTTTGTGATGTCCAAAAAATGTGAGAAAAATATGGTAATTTTCATAAAAATACAAGGAATTTTGTGGGATTGAGTTGGGTATTATTTGAAGAAAATATAATGTAGTTTGTGAACAAATAGTATAATTAAAGCTATGGTTCTAAGACACATGCTTATGGAAATTTTCAATTCATAAAGATATAATGAAATGGGTTTATTAAGAAGTAATTGACAAAGAATTTTGTGGTGTGACATGTTATTAATTTTTCACTTGAGGATATTGTGTAAAATGTGAAGTATGAGTGTTTAATTATAAAGTGCATGAGTGCATTGTATGATTATGGAATTTAGTAATCATGTTGATGAAATTGTTGGCCATGAATATGAATTTTTATGAGTTATAAGTATTCACTATGGACTTGTGAACAAAGAGTAATCATGAATAAGAAAGAATATGAAATTGTAACATGAAAGTGGTTATGACTTAAAGATTGTGAAATGAAATTTGAAATAGAGTAGCTAAGTCTCCCCGGCATTGAGAAACAAGAATTGAATTGAATTTAGACCAAGGTTGGTCATGTTGAAATGAATGAATAAGTCCGGATGATGGAGAGGCTAACTCTAGTGATTATTTTGTTCATGATTCTTAAATAAAACTAAGGACTAGTACATAGTGGAGATGTGATGAAAGTAGAAGAAAAACATGAGTATGAGGGCCAACGGATAGCGGTGTGAGAGCGATTCACAGGTTGCCTGCTTGATGCGTCAAGACAGTGCGTGGGCGCTACTCCGGAATTATCGTCCCGGTGGCGACGCTCGTGGGATGTTCGAGTGGCTATGGGTGGTGCCATTGTTCCATGGCGGAGGCTGAATTGTCCATAGGTTGCCTGCTCGATGCGTCGTGACAGTGCGTGGGATTCCCCTCCAGGCTGCCTGGACATGGGCTCATAGATCATAGGACATCTAAGACACTACCGTAGTTACAGTAGTAGTTTAAGACATAACGGGGGATTGAACCCTATCAAGATGAAGAACGAATAAGGGCTTGCCCTCGGACCTATGTAGTATGGGATGCATAGAATCCGAACAAGTGTGCATTAGTGTCATGTAACATAATTAATTGCATTAAGGACTAAGTGCACAATCACAACACGACATCAATAGGGTAGTCCCTTTAGTTTGAATGTGACAAGTTTGTGTTTGCTAAATATGAAATGTTAAGTTATACTATTTTCGGCAAGCGAGGACGGCCGTGCATAATGATCGTCGGTTGAATAAACTGACGTACCCACAGTCTAACATGCAGGTAAATGTCATGCTAAAGATTAAAGAGGATTTGGATGCTTAAAGATTTTATCAAGCTGTTGTACTTGTATTAAATTGTTGTATTTTACTTCCGCTGTGCAAAAGAAAGATGTAATTATGATGTAATCTCTGATGTATGATGAAAAGTTTTTATTTCCCTGTAAAAGTGTACTAAGAAAGTGAAAAGATCCTGTAGAACATCTCGAATTCAGTGTATTTGGGATTCGGGGCGTTACATCAGCCTTTCTTGAAAACAGTCGCGGGCTCTTAATGGCGCAAAACCTTCAGATTCGAACCGACATGAAAGCTGGATCGGATCTTCGGCCGAAAGCTTAGGGATGATTGGGGTGGCGGTGAAGATGGAGGAGAGGTGCGTGGTCAACAAGCATTCGGCGACAACGTGGAGTTCATCGGTGTCGAAGGGGAGCTACGGGCTGTGGCCGACTGTGTCGTTGTCGTCAATGTCACTGCAGGTGCATTGGTAATGATGGCTTTGAATTTCGTGTTGTGATCTGATTGATTGTGTTAATTGGAGAGTGGGAATTGGAAAGATTGAGAATTGATGTTTTTCGAGTTATGAGGGTTGGATTTTTATGTGTAGATTTCGTGCTTATTATGACTCGTGAGGATAGTTATATTGACTGAAAATAGTCCATTTTGACCATAGTATATGTAGAACTTGTATCTTGGAGGGTTTGTGCTCGATAGCCAAACTTGTAGTTGATGGAGAATGGGTTTGATGACGATGATGAATGTTGGGTCGTAACTTATCGAAATAATTATCATTAAGGCCCTGGTTGGGAGCAAAGTTTAGATAACCAAAGTACTAGTAGGACGGAAATGCTACGACGATTTTGGCAGCTTACAAGTTAAATAGCATAAAAATATTTGTATTTGAGCTAGTTTCTCCATATGGTACTGATGCTTTTAAGCACTTAATCAAAATCCTTGATTACCTAGCCAACAGAAAATGCAACTTTTCCCAGCAAAAGTTCTGCTGGGATTGCTATAACACTTGCTGGGATTGCGACACGTGGCATTGACCGTTGACCATTGACCAGTCAACATTTTTCTATGATTTTTCGTTCGGGGGCACGTTTGCTCGGCACGTGACACCGAACAATGTGGATGGTTCAGCTATGCAACACGTGTCACTTGATGACCGTTGACCGTTGACCAGACAACGAATTTTTGGCGGTTTGACGATCGGGGACACCTTTGTTCGCTGCGTGACACCGAACAATGTAGATGGTTCAGCTTCGCGACACGTGTCACCTGATGAACACCGACCGTTGACTAGTCAATGATTTTTGGCGATTTCACGACCGGGGACACATTTGTTCGGCGTGTGACACTGAACGATGTAAATGGTTCGGCTACGCGACACGTGTCTCTTGATGACCATTGACCGTTTGACCGGTCAACAATTTTTTGTCGGTTTCAGGATCGGGGACACATTTGTTCAGCACGTGACATCGAACGATGTAGTTAGTTCGGCAGCATTACACGTGTCACCTAATGATCGCTAATTGTTAACCAGTCAACGATTTTTTGGCGATTACATGATCGGGGACATGTCTGTTCGGCGCGTGACACCGAACGATGTAGATGGTTCGGCTGCGCGACACATGTCACCTGATGACCACTGACTATTGACCAGTCAATGGTTTTTTGGCCTTTAGCCTTCCTGTCTCTTTGGCTTCCCTGGTTCTTGGGCTTTTTCACTGCTTTAAGGGCCCACAAAGCCTAACGGTCGCCCTGCTCTCTATAAATCCCCCACCCCCATTTATTTATCATTTATCACTCACAGAACTTCATTTCTCTCAATCTGAGTTGTCAGAGCTTTCCGGCGATCTTTCCTTTTTCTGACGAATTTTTCGACTGTAGCTGTCACATCTAAGGTAAAATATATATAGTCTATTCATATATATTATTTTATCAAAGATGTCTAGGGTGTCTTCTGGAAATGAGACCTTCCCCGCCTGCCAAGGTGAAGATAGGTCGCTTGTTATACTGCACAGAGCAGATAAAGGGAAGGAGGCAGTGGGATCGATGATGGTTGAGGAGATCATAAACAGTCTTCGTGGAGTGGGGGAATTGGGTAGGTTGTCGAGCTCCTTTCGAGCCTCAGTCGCATTAGGGAATATTCGGACGACCTTCTATCTCAAGTCGAACATGGGATGTCGCCTTTGTACGAGGAGAATGAGCCTTGCGAGCGCTCAGAGGTAGATGACATTCCTACCATGCTCACGAAGAAGGATTTGCGCAGCATCCGGGATTGTTTCATGATTTCGAAGGAGTACGAGCTTATTTAGTCAGGCCCCGGTATTAGAGCGTGCACGCCTACCTCCCCAGACACTTGTTTCTTTTTCTTCGATGCCTTCCATGCGGGCTTCGTCTCCCCTTCCTTTGTGCACTATCGACATTCTTCGATTGTACGGCTTGAGCCCCATCCTGTTTATGCCGAACATGTGGAGGCATGTGAATGGCTTTGTTTTGCACTGTCAGGCAGCAGGAATCGAGCCTCGATTGAGTGTTCCGAGGAAGCTTTATAAGATTCATCAGAAGACTAGTTCAGAGTTTAGGTATTATCTTACACCTCGTCGATGGGTGAAGTTGATCGAAAACCTTGATTCGATCAAGTATTGGAATGAGAAATTTTTTCTTGTTCGGAGTCGTCAACCCTGGGGGATTCCTACGAGGTGGAGAGAAGAAGCGCAGAAGAGGGCAAAGTCTGAACCTGTCTTAAGCCCTGATGAGGAGGAGATGGTTAAGAGTTAGGACACTCTTAAACTGGCCTGCCCTGGATTGGAGGGAAGCAACTGAACAATATATGTTCAGGGGGGGGGTCTTAGTCCGATCAACCCTAGTACACATCTTTGATTTTGCTTTATCATTTATTCTTGCTTTTCGCCATTGTATGTTATCTTTCTTTGCTTTATGTTTTTATCGATTTGTGTCTTCTTCCGCAGAGGACCCCAAGATGGACTTCGACTTGATTGTTTCGAAGCGTACGGGGTTAAGCAGCAAAGTTCCCGAAGAGAGGAAGAGGAAGAGAACGTCCGCCAAACCCACCACCTCGAAAGTTTCTAGGGGTCAGACTAGTGAGTCCTCGGTGGTGAACCTCAAATTGCCGCCATCTACTTTGCTTATCCTCTTGGTCGGGGGACTTACTTTGGGGACTGCTCTTGCACTCGAGGCACCCCCCTTTACTGCTACCGTAGAGGCCATCACAGTGATAAATAAGTACAACACAACACATGATAATGGAAGCTCTTTCAATCTTATGTCAACCCATCACAGTGACTTCGAGTCCAGGCCAAATCCAATCCTGCAACTAGAAAACTACGGGTACGTCAGTTGCATACAACTGACGCAATGCTATAATACAGCTATTTGACCATCTTATCAATCACAAATTTGAATGTACAAAATAGAAAATTGACTATCCTAATTATGTAAGTGTATGATATGAACTTAATACCTAATGCTGACATTTACACTTACGATGGTACTAATGCACACTTGTTCAGATTCTATGCATCCCATACAACATAGGTCTGAGGGCAAGCCCTTATCGCACTCCTTATTATAGGGTTCAATCCCTCGTTATGCAAATTTTAATCCGTGACTAGCATAAGATTTAGATATTCTGTGAGTATTAAGTCTACGCCTCAATAATTCCAAAGATAAATTCCACACCGCAGATGAGCTGGGGACACTCCCAATCACATCTCGATAATTTCGGACGTCCAATCTCACGCTGCAAGCTATGGCGCTGCAATACTCACCAAACACCCCATGAGTATCGTCTCAATCTCGATAATTTCGGAGATAAATCCCACTTCGCAGATTAGCTGGGGACGCTCCCAATCACATCTCGATAATTCTGTGGAGACAATCTCACACCGTAGACCAATTGAGGCCCTCATACTCATGTTTTTCCTTACTTCATCACATCCCCAATCTAGTGCATGTCCTTAGGTTTAATTATAATCATTACGATCTAGAGCTAGCTTACCCTACCGGACATAAATCAACACAAGGAGAATTGTTAGCCGACACTGGCTACTCCTCAATTTTCATTTATCACAACTTGCCGGTCACTACGGGCCTCGCTCAGCCTCTAGATTCCAACAATCTCAACACCGATATCTTATAGGTCATCTTGATCTCAATTACACAATTTCTCATTCATAATTTATTTGATTCTTTCATACATTCACTTTAAATTGTCAATTTCATAGTATATCTTCTTATTCTCTCATCATATATCGCAAAATTATTTCAACTTTGATAAAAATCTTACAAATATCATGCGTACAGTTTTCCTAAGTTCAAACAACGTTTATCTTCTAATTTATCATATAAATCATTTTGCATAAATTATAGGGTGATTTTTATTTTCATATGATACCCAAATTCTAGGATATTTCAAATTTTCATCACAAAAATAAAATATTACAAAAATTCACTTCTTAAAATAAAATAATATATAATTTTAATCCAAGTGAAATTCCCAATTTATCTTTAATTATCTCAATTATTCCAAAGTTAACTCATTCATAAAACGATTCTTTTTTTTCTTTAATAAGTCTAACTAGACATACTATTCAAATTGTAATGTAATTTTTATCCTCAAATTAAATTCTAGGTTTGTACATAATTATCTCAAATATTCCACTTATATACCAGTATTATTTAAATTCATTCTTAATAAAAATGCATAAGAATTGACTAATAGTAATAAATAAAATAAAATTTTAAAGTAAACTGTCACTGTCCGGATTCGAACCCAAAAATAGCGATAAGCCAGACCACAACTCAGAACCAGCGAGCCACCTCACTGTTTGTATGAGAAGAGTGGCATTCATTGTTTATAATTCAAACTACAGTAGATTTGAAACTCGAATTTTTCGACAATTCAATTGTTACGTATTGCTTTACAAATTCAGAATGTAATCATTTATGAGATTAGTGTATATGCATGAAATAGAATATATACCAATTTTATTCTTGAAGAACGTGAGAATTTTTATTTAAACTGTATAAATTATTCATAGTCTTACGCTTAGGTTAAATGAACGATTTTTTCTCTACACAACTAGAGTTCTTGAAGGGTATTTATATTACTAAAATGTATACAGAAATCATCCCCATGTATTTATTGTGTGAAATTTCAATTAGATAAAAATTCCTATAAACCTCCTACACATACACACATTAATTTCATCATCTACTACGCAATTATAATTAAGCATGCACAAACAAAATTTCTAGAGCAACCACTTCACATGCACAAATTAATTCATCTATTTCTACACCTTTCTAATTTTAAAAAAAACATAATTTCTATATACTAGAAGATCATGAAAACACCCACCTCTTTGAAGAATTTTCCAAGCAAATAAAACTCATAAAAGACTTCCACTCCTCCTCCTTAAAATCCTTGCTCTCCTCCCTTGGATTTCCCGAAAGCAACAGCAGCAAACACTCTTGGTTTCTCTCTCTTTTGTGTGTCTCCTCCCATGGATTTTCCGAAAGCAACAGCAGCAAACACTCTTGGTTTCTCTCTCTTTTGTGTGTGTGTGTGTGTGTGTGTGTGTGTGTGTGTGTGTGTGTGTGTTCCTATATGGCTAAAGTGACGGGATATTTATATGGAAAATTAGTGAGTAGTCTTAGCAACTAACCACCCACTAACCCACTCACACACCCACACACCCACTCATTCACACCACTCACAAACCCACTCACCCTCACTCAAGAATACCAGGTCAACAAGGGCATGTTTGTAGCTTTTGTCTGCAATGCACGTGTTCACGTGTGTACGTGTTTTGTACATTTTCTCATTTTTATTTTTACTTTTACTATTTTATTCCATTTTAAATTCTTAATTTTAAAAAATACTCATATTAAATTTAGTATAATTAGCCTAGTGACTTTTTTTGTAAGCCTTATTTTGAGATTTTATTGTATTTTGTATTCTTTTGATTATTGATTTGAATTCATTTGTTATGGAGTAATTTTCCTTTTCTTGGATTCTTTTGTTCTCTCTTGATCAATCTGTGCTCTTTGATTGGATTCTGTTCTTTTGTGAATTTTGCTCTTTTCTATTTTGAACATGATTTGTTCTCCTTTGTGTTCGTCTCATCTTATTTCATTTGTTTGTCTTTTTTTTGAGCCAAAACCGATACCCAGAACCCAATATATCGACCTAAAACCCAAATTTCTTGATCCCTATAAATACCCTATTAATTAAACCCTAATTAATACCCCCCTCTCTCTGTTTTCCGCTGAACCCAAAACCCACCGCTCTCAACCCCGACCCCCGTCGCATTTCCGATCATCCTTCACCACTGTCATCACCACCATCACCGTCTCCATCCCCTCTTCATCTTCATCACCGTCGCTTGTTCCCCCGTCCACGTCATCCTCGTCACCGTAACCCATTGCCGAGTTTACCTTTGCCGTAAATTCCCTCACCGTCTCCCTATTCCCTCTCCGTGCACCCTCATCACCTTCGTCATCCCTCACCATGCCTGTGCAGCCCCCTAGCACCGCCGTTCAGGTCCTGGAGTCCCTAGAGCCGTTGTCTCTGTTTTCAACCGCGAAAACAGAGCTCCTTCTTCGCCGGAGCTGTCGTCGCCACCGTCGCCTTCGTCGTGGTCGCATCGTCGAGTCGTCAGTCGCGCATTTGCCGACGTCTCTCTCTCCTTCCTCGCTGAAGGTTGAAGACAATCCACAATTGGGTGGATCCGCTGTTTCGTGTTCGGCCGCATCAGATCCAGAGTCTGCTGTCCCCTGTTCGGTTGAATCTGGTGTGAGGTCAGAATCCTATTGGTTGGTTCTCGCTGTCCCGTGTTCTGCCACAGCCGATCCCACCTTGCTGTCCCCTGTTTTGGGTCGGATCCGGTGTGAGGCAGAGGTTCTATTGGCTGGATTCGGTGTTCCGTGTTCTGTGTGCGCCAGATCCGAGTTTGGTGTTCTGTGTTCTGTCCCGATCTGGTGTGAGGGAATTGCTCTAGGATCTTGCTATTGCTGTTGATTCTACACCATATTTTTGGGAGATTTTGCCCGGGATTCTGATTCCGTTATTCTATTTTAATTATATCTGCAATAACAAGCAAGTCTCTTCTTGAACTCTTTTTATTGTTTGTGTTCAAGATTAATTGATCTCATGCAAGAAGATCTGTCCATTTTGTTATCAAAAATATGTTTTGACAATTCCGTTAAGAATATCGAGGGTTTACACGAGCTAGAAAAACATACTCTTAACTTTGTGCTATCTCCTTGATCTTTAACCCAGTCCCCAATGTTTCATGCATGTGCACAATTAAAATAACTAGATTTATGCTTAGAACTGCTTGATGAAATAGACATGAATGTACTGATTCGGTTTTTAATTGATGAATTGACACAATGACTGTAATGAATGTACCATGATCCTTAGAAATTGCATGTTAACACCTAGGATTCATTTGATTACAAATTTGCATTCTTTATATGATCATATGATTTATTTATTTGCCTATTCATGTTAAGACAATTGCTGGACTGCTTGTATGTTTCATTTTGAAATGTATTTTTGACCATGCTAATGACATAATTTGAAAGAACTTACTAAACATAAAATGTAGCCCTTGATGTCTAGATAATTTTTCCCTAATATGGATTTAAATTCCAGTTTGTCATCTATTAGTTATCAACACTTTGTTGCAACTGTGTTAGTATTTTCAGACCCATAATTTCATGCGTTCTTTGCTGTTCTATATTTTATTTGACCATGTTATAGTATAAGAAAAATCTGAAATAATTTAGGCTTGACATAGACATGTATAGGTATCACCCAGAATTTTTATAGATTTTAATAATGAGTTTTCTGACCCGAAACAATTAGTAGAACACAACTTACTGCATGCTGCCTGAACCTAAAATCTGATTAGAATAGAGTTTTCACCATAGTTTCTATACCTTTTATATACCTTAATTATACTCGCTGGAACCGTGTGGAAGTCTATTTTCCAGATCTTCCGGCGGATTCAGTTTTTCTAATTTTTAGTGCCCGCAATCCATGATTTGGTACAGCAAGGTCATGCTGTCCTGATTTTGTGAAATGTGTTTATATGATGTGTTTGCCTCATGCTTTGTCTGTAACTCTTAGAATTAGTCACACATAGTAATGAACAACATTGAAATGCTCTTGCATTATCTCATAGGATGAAAATAAAATGATAACAAGCCAGGGTTATATGGGATGACTTGGTAGTGAACAATCGGAGACTGTACTCGGTCGGGCCCTACTGTACTGACTGTATAGTATGGCCATAAACACTGCTCGAGAAACACTGATACTGAACATTGAACACTGATTTCTGGGCCGAGTACACGAACCATAAATTCACCATCAGTCTAAAGCGTTCACAGTGTGTTGCGTGAAACCTGTGGAATGGGACGTAGTAGTATGTGCACTGGATAGATTAATAAAACACTTAATAACTTGCATTTCCTACTTGACCTTGATATCACTCATTACATGCGTGATTTACTGTAGACCTTTGATTATATTGCCTGCGCTTTGCTTTGTTTCTTGTCTTTGACCATATCCTTATTCTTTGATATTCATGTTTCCTTTATCCTTTGTTTTCTCTATTTTCCGTCCACGACTTGCTCTAAGGACACTCTTTTATTGCTTTTCAGACCAGAAATTTACAGTTGATGAAGGATCTATTCTTGAAGGAATTGGTGAGCAACGTTTCTAGAGATGGATCCAGTCTCCGCTGCTTAATTTACTTATTGCTATTTATTTCTTGAATATTGTTAAAACTTGTACTTTGTTTGAGCTCTATGACCCGTAGTTTTGTTTTGATCCCGGATGTTGGATATTGATACTGTTGGTTTACTTCATTATTATTGGAATTCATCTTGTTTCATGTGATTATATTTTCCTGCGTGGTTGTATCTTTGTTGATCTTATTGCTGAGTTAGCCTGGTACAGCTTATGGATGGTGTTTACATCATTCGCTGGGCCTACTTTACGTACTCGTGTTCCCATACTGTGGGAAGCAGGGCGTGTCATTTTTAGTGACAACTTTGTAATAAAATAGCACAATTTGCACGTGCATAAAAAGAAACACATGGAAAACGCGCGCTAATAATATTCATTTATAAAATAAATTCGAGAAAATGAAAAATGTCTATAAAAATTAAAATACAAAATATGTAAAATATGTTTTAATTCTATATATGTATACAACAATATAATCAACGCATACATAGAAAACACGTGCATCGCACGTGTAAAAATATATTTGAGTCAAAATAGGAGAAAAATGAATTTCAATTTATGAAACGAATTCGAACAAGTTATAAAATAAATAATTGAACACGCAGAAAATTTTATAATATTACACGTAACAGTAGAATATACGTAATCGACACGTGTATCGAAAGCGCGTGCAATGCACGTAAAATCACAAAGATTAAAATAAATGTTTAAGTTGGCTCAGAATAGGATAAAAAATATATTTTGAGAAGAAAAAATTTGTATTAATAATTGAAATGCATAAATACGAAGGACATTTATATTAAAATACGTTACGGATATTACTCGTAACAGTACAAAATACATGTGTGTAACACCCGTGAGCAAAATTGTCATAACTCAATTTTGCGGGGTGTTACAGTCTCCTCGCCTTAGAACAGTTCTATTCTTAGAACTTACTAGGGTAAAAGTTGTATTTTGTATACACCAAAGAAAAAATCATTAGTATACATAGAAAAGCTGCCAATACCAAGTAAAGAAATGTAGTATAAAAATATGTGATGTGGAAAACAAGGTAAACTTATATAAGGAAACTATGCGTATCAAAATTAATAAGAACGAAACAAGAAAAACTAGAAAAATAGGAGAAAAAGAAACATGACTAGAAAAGATAGTATAGATTGAAGGAAATTTTCATACAAAATAATATTAGATGAAGCATTAGACTGCATAGTATAAAGAAAATAAAAATTAAGTTAACAATTATGAAAGAAATTGGAAAGAACAAAGAGAAGCATAGTCAAATAGATACTTTAATAAATTATTAATAGGCTTAGTAAGCAAAATTTATTAAAGTAATAAGCGGTAGAATGATAAAAATTACAAGCTGAATTAGTACTATATATTACGAGATAAAAATGGAATTAGCAATTTAAGAGAATGACGTTGGATAAAAATATAAAAATATATGAGTGCTAAATTTTAGTTGAAAGAATAAACAATATAATTGTAACCCCTATTTTCAATTTTTCGGATTTTTCTTTGGTAATTCATTCCTCTTCCCATTTCTGTAATCTTTTGTTTAAATAATAAATTTTGATATTCATCTTCAACCCAATTGCATTATTTCAATCCATTTTGTTTTATTTTTTGAATCTTGTGATTCTTGTGCACATTATTTCATTTTTGTGCCTTGGGTATTTTTTTTATTAGACCTTAATTGATTTGATTTTTAGCCCAAATGCAATACCCAATTTTATTTATTTAAATTTAAACCCAACACATCTCTTATTGGATCCTAACCTTATAAACCTTTAACCCAACATCCTAAAACACCTATATATATTAATTAAACCCTAACTAATCCCCATCTTAATCTAATCTCTCTCTTTCCCGCCGCCCTCTCCCCTTCCCCTGTTTTTGAAACCCATCCCCACAACAACCACCTCCACCCGTCCTCCATCCATCGACTGCAGAAGCCCAACAACACCGACGACCTTACCTCCATCATCAGCACCTCGGGCCACCCTCGACGCCCAACCCTGATCATCCTCGCCTTCCTCCACCGCACTTCTCCTCCATTTTTCGACCTCCACTGCAGCACCCCTATCGTCTTCCTCGTCGACTGCCGCTGTCGACTGCCCTTCCCTCCGCTCGACAACCTTGTCGCTGCCACTTACTGTGTTGCTGTCAATCTTGCTGTTACCTTTGCCGTTTGTTATTCTCGTCGTTATCGTTGCAGTTCTTGCTATTGTTGTGTCTCTTGCACATGTGTTGCCCGTACGTGTTTCGCACGTGTTGCCGCTATTCTGTTATTTGCACATGTATTGTTGCCGTCGGGATTCTCGTCCCGTTATTCTTTCGTGTTCAGAGTCTTCATCTTTAAGGCAAGTTTCTCTTGAATTAGTTTTATTATTCTTGTTCAAGAATTTTCTTTGATCTCCGCATGTAGTTCCTCTTTCGTTTATCATATTTATTTGTTTGATACCCTTCAAAGAGACTATTACAGATTCATTGGCGAAACCAAGTAGTATTCATCTTTTCGTGCCATTTCCCTTGATTCAAACCCAAGCCCTGTTATATATTGTCATATGCACACACGACATGAATACTCAGATTAGAAACATGTATATAGACATTGGTGATTGAATGTTTTCCGTTTGAATGTGATGATCATGCTATGCTGATAATAATTTGTCTCGCCAATAGTAGAAGTCCACCCTAATGTGGAGTATAATTTTCTGTCAATTATTTTCCATGAAGTTATATGCATGTGTATTTATTTTGTCATCTTTTAATAATATCCTGCTTGCTGGCCTGCTTTTTAATCCGTGTTGCCTTGAGTTTTTGACATAGTTTTTGTCATAATTTAATATAACTTTGTAAACATCATCTGTACCTTTTTGAAACTATTTTCCGTAACTTTTTACGGATCTAGATTTCAATTTACGAACTGAAAGTACTGCTATATTTTCAATTTCCCAATTTTTGTCTAGAGTTACACGAACATGATTTTCTATTAAAATAAAATGTTAACAGTAAAATTTGAACTTGGAATTTTAAATTTTGTTACTAGACAGGAATAGAAGTCACATAATTATTTTTATATGATTATTTGGTAATTTTCCAGAGCTTTTATAAATATGAAAACATGACCCTAGGTTGCTGTTATAACACTAGTTCAGTAAAAAACCCAATTTTTACCTAACTACAGATAATATCATTTAGAACTCTCTGAATAAGAATTATATCCCTATGTGTATGGAATCCAGATCATCGGACGGTTTTGCAATCTGACCTATAGATTCCAAGATATTCATATTTTCGTACAGTGATGTCTGCATTTCAGAATGCATTTTGAAAATGCATTACCTTATCTAATTAATTAAAACAGTATATTAATTTTAAGAATTTAAAATCTAAGGTTAATTTTGTTGTTACTAAACATTGTTAGGAATTAAAATATGATTTTTATGAGATTTTTGAATGATTTTACAATCTATTTTTAAATACAAGAATTTTGACTCTAATATACTGTCTGAACATGTAATCAGTAAAGAATGGGACTATTCGCCTAGTTTCTATATGTATTATATATCATATGAATATGCATTGGAACCAGTAGAGAGTCTACTTTCCAGAATCTCTAACGGAACCTGATTTGCTATCCTATAGAAACGGGAAATTTTGTTTTTGTACAACATATATCTTGCTGTCCAGAATGTGTTCTTGTGTTTTGCTTATATATCTTTGTTTGATTTTGCATTTAGGGAATATAATTAGTTATATCATTCATTGCATAGTCTTGACATCGCCTTGACATCACTTTGAAACTTCTGTATCCATTTCATGTCTACCTTTGTGTATAATAAATTATTAACAAGCCGGGGTGTTAAGGGTAATAATCGGAGACTGTACTCTCGTTCTCGCTTGTTTATTGTCGTGGATTGTGGATAAATTCTTGTTATTGTCATGGATTGTGGGTTATCGTTATCGTGCCGAGTACATGATCCGTAGAGTTCACCACTACAGTCTAAACGGTCACTGTTTGCATGCACCGAAGCTGTTGTATAGGATGCAGTATTACGTGCATTAGATAGGATAATTAAATATTAATTAACTTAGATTGACACTTGCATTCTTGTTCATGATTATTGTTATTGACCTGAATCATTGTTTACAGTCATTGTTTATTGCATCGTTAATTCTAGACCCTTGATGTTAGTATCAACCCTGTTGTTGTTATTTGATCTAGTTCTAGTTCACCCTTTATTGATATACCATGTTTTCCTTGCTTCTTTGCTTCCACTACTTGCTGTCCGTAACTTGCTCTAACGGACAATTTTTCCCACCTCGAGTTGATGAGTTTACAGGTACCGGAGGTAATTTGACCCAAGAATTTGGTGAGCAAACTTTCTGAAGATGGAGCAGGACTATTAGACTGCCTTAGTTATTTCATGCTATTTGATTACT
The DNA here is from genome assembly GCA_017893485.1 of Hemerocallis citrina. Lineage (NCBI taxonomy): Eukaryota > Viridiplantae > Streptophyta > Magnoliopsida > Asparagales > Asphodelaceae > Hemerocallis > Hemerocallis citrina. Next base: position 131,861,895 of record CM030363.1, read on the forward strand.
TTATTTACTGTTCATCATACTTTGTATTCCGGGCTTATGTGACTCGAAGTTTACTTTTTTACAGATGCTGGATATTATTTTGGTGAATTTATTTCATGATTATTTGGAGTTTATTCATTGTTTATGTGGTTATTCTTTCTTGCGTGGTTGTGGTCTCTTGTATATTGTTGAGTTAATCTGTTACATCTATGGATGATGTTATTATCATTTCCTGGGCCTTTGTTACGTGCTCGTATTTCCGTATTTTGGGCAGCGGGGCGTGACAGGTTTTCAGTGGTATCAGAGCCCTAGGTTAGGCTCTAGTCAGGTTAACTCAATAATGTGCGCACCACGTTGATCACATGAACATGTAATAATAAACATATATCTGAGTACTCACCAACTTGATTATTTTGCAGACTATGGCTCGTGAAGGTTCTTCCACTACTCGAACCAGGGATGAGTAGCCGGATAACGATGCTATCCTTCAGACAATGTAGCAGATATTGACCCTGCAGCAAGAGCACAATGAATTGATGCGGGCTACTTTGGAGACAGCTAACCGAGCTGATGCTGGACCTACACCAGGGCTGCTACCACCAATGCCCGGTACTGTGGCGGATTTCAAGAGGTTCTACCCGGATAAATTGTCAGGCATTGAGACGCCATTGGAAGCCGAGAAATGGCTGATCCGGATGGAGCAATTGTTAATTGTAGCTCGGATCTCCGATGTGGATCAGGTGGATGTGATAAGCATCCAGCTTGTGGACCTCGCCCATATCTGGTGGCAGGCTGAAACCGAAAGGCTTGAGAGACCCATCACTTGGGCCACCTTCACGGAGAGCTTCATGCCAAAAAAATTCCTCCGTGTCACCAAGGTCGAGATGGAGCGACAATTCGTCTCCTTAACTCAGGTTGGTCGAATAATGTTATTTAATGTCGCTTACTGTTGCCTACTTCATATGTGACAATATTTATTGAATCATTATCCTGATCCAGGGGAGCTGATCCGTGGATGAGTACGCTGCTGAATTTACTCGGCTCAGCCATTTCGCAGCTACTATGGTGACCAATGATGAGGACAAGGCTCGTAGGTTTTTGATGAGCTTGAATTTCAACATTCAGGACCGTTTGGTTGTCCACCGAATGCCAATGTTCTTGATGCGGCCAGGATTCAAGAGCAGACTCATAAGAGAATAAGTGCTACTAGCGGGAAGTGCAACACCCAACCCCCGCCCGGCCTACTGGAGGGTCTATTCGGAGGCTAGTTTCGACCCCTCCCGCGAGAGCGCTGCTGTATTCTCCTGTTGTCCTGAGGCAAGTTCAAACTTGTGACTACGGCAATAAAGCCTGGCATCTGCTGAAGGACTACAGGCCAGCCAACCGTCTGTGCCTTGCATGTGGAAGCAGTGATCATGTGGTCCGAGACTGCCCTAGAAACAGGCTCCCTGCACCCGCTGGAGGACCATCTCAGCAAAGAGCGCTAGCTAAAGCCCCTGTTTTCCTCTTTCCGTATTTTTGGATGAATTTATCTTTTTGTGTATTTGATTCATATTGTATCTCTCTTTGGACCGTGTATTGGATCTTCTTTTTCAATATATTCATCTAATTGTTTTGTCGTCCTTTATTTGATCTTCTTGATTCATTTCTCAGTCTATTATTCCATCTTTGTTGATCGAGCCATTACTTTTGATCCTCATTATAATTTGTTCATGCCCTATTTTGCTTATCCATTTTTGTTTCCACCTCTTTATCGGATCTAATTTTTTTTCCAAAACTCTATATACCCTTGGATCCACTACTCCTATACACCATACCCAATAACCCTATTAAACTATTACCCACAAAATACCCTATTGGATCCCCAAACCCATTTAGCTATACCCGAAAACCCTATCAGTAACTTAAACCCTAATCCCTGTATATATATACACCCATGTATATACTTCCTGAGCAAGCCTAACCCTAGCTGCCCTATTCTCTTCATCCTCTCTCCCGGCCTCTCTTCTTAACCCCGACGCCACCCTACACCGGTGTCAGCCCCTGCCTCTCTTCGACAGACCGAGGCCACAGCAGCAACCCCTCCCTCTTGCTGTGCGCCTCTCCCTGTCGCGACCCCACCTCACCTTGAAGTTGACACCAGTGCTTACCCCTCTCCCTGTGCTCCCCTACGATGACAACAGTAGCGTCAGCCCCAGGCAACACAGCATCCAGGCGCCAGACTAGTGCACCTCCCTGACATCCCCTTGCGCTGCTCCGTTCTGATCGTAGCGACTACCAGCAAAGACGCCGACAGCGAGCACTACCCCTCCGCTGCCTCTCTTGTGTACGTGTGTTGGTTCTTGCAAGTTTTGTTCGTGATCCGTTCGTTGTGCTGTGTTCGTGCCCTGGAAATCCGTTCCCGTTATTCTTACTCTTGCTTCGTTTTCGTCGTCGACTATAAGGCAAGTAACTTGTATTCCTTTTTGTGTGTAATACAGGTACTAAATACTGCATGTAGTGTAGGTTTGTTCTAAAGACAATTCTTGTGAAAAATCCCTGTTATATCTTGACTCTATGTGTTGATTCGTCCGTAGATGTCTCATTACACACACGACATGAATTTAGACTTAGAGATAATCAATTCTTGTATATATGCATGTGGTCGTGAGTTATGAGGTGTTGTATGATCTATATGTTTAATGGGTTCATTGTAGTATAACATGTTGTAGACTTGTAAAATACCCTATACCATGTTGCTTGGATATCTAGTACACCATATTTCACTTTTGTTATGATTTGGATGAGTTTCACATGATCTATGTGGATTTTATGCATAAGGAAGATTTCAGTTTTTGTTGTACCCCATTTTTGTTCAGTTTTTTAGACCCTATTAAGTGCAGTATATGAAAATTATTTGTGAATATGAATTATAGATAATTCTGTCTACTTTTCATAATTTCTAACAGATCTCAGTTTTGAATTATGAGTTGCAAGTTACGGCTATTTTACTACAAATGTGTAGAAAATTCCAGATTCTGTTTTATATGAATTCTGTGTGGTTATTTATTTTTCTACTGATGTTTTTTTGATGAAACGGATAGAGCCAAAAGGCTCCAGCCAATCTATAATTCAATCAAAATGTCTAATTACATAATAGGTCTTACAAGACGTAAAACAATAACAAAACGATAAAAGATCAACAATGAATAGATAATAGCTAACACAGGGCACATAACAACAGGAACAGCCGGCGAGCGGCTGGTGGTAGCCGAGAAGTCCTGATGGGCTCCCGAACGAAGATCCGGCCCCGGAGAGCGAGATAAGGCGAAGCCCGGGAACGCTCCCACACAGCTAACGAACCAACGCCCGAATACTTCTAAGTCACCACTAATAAGCGATGAGAATGAGAATAGCCCCAAAACATCTCAGTAAAAATGAGAACAGCCAATAGAGGGCGTCAAAACTGAGAACTCAAACATCAGCATCCACAGTAACACGTAGCATAAGCAAAGAAAAGAATGATCAGAATTGGAAAACCAAAGAAACTCAGCAAACAAACCTCGAAGGGCCACACCAACGGCCAAGAGAACACATCGCAGAGTCAGCAAAGTAAAGTAAAGAAACTACCAGATTATAAGGATTAGAGAGTTAAAGTAAAGATATAGACATTAGAGGAGCCAGGGGACTCCCAAAATAACATCAGATTCCATACTAATAACATAGCCTCCAAGCACATCAACAAAAAAGGAGGGTGGTGCCGCGAAAAGTCACCCACACCAGAGGTGGAAGGGGAACGAAGACATACTGCTTCCAACAAAAAGAAGAGCAACTATGCTGCTCCACCACTGACGGCCCTAAATGATACCATAGTAAACTTAAAACCTTCAGTCCTACAAAGAAGAAATAATAGAAGAAATTTTCAATGCTCCCAGCACATGCTAAGAAACGAATAAAACATAAATGAAACATGAGATAATGGAGATGAAAGTAACAGGAATCAGCCGAAATACAGAAAAATCCTCAACACTCTACGAAAACACCACAAGCGTTAGATCGCATTGAGTTTTTTAAGACAAAGGAATGCATCTTCCAGTCTGTGATATAGGAGGGCTTCTTTGGCTTTTCCGGATAGCGACGAAGACCAATGGTTAAAAAGAAATAGGAATTCGTCGAAAATAGAACTAGGGGGAGAGGTCAAATGACGGAATATTCTCTTGTTCCTCTCTCTCCAAGTGATCCAGACAATGATCTGGAAAGATAAGTACCAAGATTTGTGGTATTCGCCATTCGACGGAAGTCTAGTCCCACATGCAACTAGATTGCAAGGAATGACTGGCACTTCCCAAGCGAGCAATGAAATTTTCCAAAGCGCACCAGTTTCACAACCCACAAATAAGTGATCCGCATTTTCAGATGCAAAAGAGCATAGAGGACACAATTGCCCCCACGCTAAATTTCTCTTATTGAGATTTTCAACCGTGGGGAGCTTATTGTTGAGGGCGAGCCAAGAAAGGATTTTGACCTTGATCAGAGCACAGGATTTCCACACAAGATCAAAAAAAAGGAGATAAAATGCCTCTGAAATTAAGAAAACGATAGAATGACTGAACCGAGAACGATCCTGACGTGTTCCAGCGCCAGAAGAAATCTTCTTTGTCCCTCCAAACATAATTGTTAAGAGAGTAGAGACGATCGTTAAAATTCGACTCTAGATTGGAAGGTAGATCGGTTGAGAGAGGTATCAACCATTGCCTTTGCTAATTAGCAATGATGTATGAATCAGCAACCAAAGCAAAAGGGTTAGATGTAAGACGGAAAATAGCTGGGAAAGCGGTTGCAAGGGTTGAATTGCCGATCCATAGATCATACCAGAATCTGGTCTTTGATCCGTCGGCACAAACGTGGCCTAGACCACAATGGAAAGCCGCCGCCGCTTTCCACACCCCTTTCCAGAAATGAGATGCATTACGGTGGGTGATAGAGGGAAAACTCCACCACTTATCAACTAAAAAGAGCCTGTCTTTGATACTGATGATCCAAGGTAACTCCTCCATTTTAAGGAATCTCCAGAGCCATTTCCCTAGGAGAGCCAGATTCTGGTGCCTAAGATTCAATACTCCTAATCCTCCAGCTTCTTTAGCTGAACAAATAAGTTTCCAGTTACACAGGTGAGCTCCGGGCTTGTGAATAGAGGAACCAGACCAGAAATAGTTACTTCTGATCTGGTCAATCCTCTTGATGACCCAAGATGGTAAGAAGTAGAAAGACATCATGTAGAGAGGGATCGCGGATAGAACAGAGTTGAGGAGAATGAGTCTACCTCCTCGAGATAGAAGTTTCCCAAACCATACTGATAATCTGGATTCGATCTTGTCGATTAAGGGGGACCAATCCGATTTATGCAACTTGCCCCATCTGAGGGGAATGCCCAGGTACGTGATCAGAAAAGAGGCAATCAGGCAGTTAAAGAAATTTGAAATTTGAAATTTTTCTACTGATGTTAAAGATAATATTTTGATCCAATATTTTTCTGAGTAAAACTAGACTTGATTAGAATTAACCGCAAATTTTATTGGATTTAATTGTTGACTTTTATAAACTATTCTATACTTGCAACCAACTACTATACTTGTAGATTTTTCATATTGTTCAGTAAAGAAACATAATTTCGACATGATTCTACTTGATCTTTATAAAAACTTTGTGAATATGAATTATAGACTACTGTATCTATTTTATCACACTTTTGACGGATCTCGTTTTCGATTTAAATTTTGTGAGATATTGCTGTTTTAGTACTGCTGTGTTTATGATTCCAGATTTACAAAACTGCTATACCTTGCTGCTTTCTGATTTTAATTGAGTAAACTATCTACGTTGGAAAATTATGAAACTTTATTATCTGTTACTAAACATACTAGGGAATACCCCATATTTTTCTTGGATTTAATCAGGTAAGTTTTTGTGCCCTTTTCCTCTTCTTGAATACAAACTTCTGATTTCTGGTAGAACACGTTTTCTGGATCCAAACCTGTTTTGAGTCTTGATTTTGTGAAATACCAAATGAATTATATATATTTTCTAGATTCTATTTTTCAGATTATCTGACGAATCTAGATTTGCACATTTGTAGCAACGAAAATTCCAGATTTAGTGCAGTACCGTCTTGCTGTCCTGAACTAGAATGTTCGGTGTCCTACACTTTTATGAGTTGTCTTTTGCCTGTGCATGTTTATCTTTCAATCTGAACCTGTTACATGTTCATGCCATGTTATTCTTGCCCTGTCTGTGACAAATACATGCATGTCTGATAATAATAACAAAATAATCAAGCTAGGGTTAAGAGAAAAGATCTAATAGTGGATAATATAGAAATGTGTACTTGGAAGGGGGCCCGTGTTTCCCACATGTTTATTTGTTATCTGTTACGTGTTCATGAATAAATGATACATGATTTTGTTATCTGATTACCTGACTGCACACTTCCCTATAGGAATGTGTACTCAGAAGAGAATCCGTAGGTTCTATCTGTCTATCTAGATCTGCATCTGATATCTTTTTGTCTGATACCTGAGTAAACGGCCCTATACAGTCCACTACGAAATCTAAACGTAACGTGTTTTAATGTAGCAACCATGTGGTAAAAGTTTGGGATGCATGAAGTGCTACATAGGTTGAACTAAAACACAAGATCTGTAATAACATGAAATCTGTTACATGTTTACTTGTATCTGTTATCTGTTTGACTGTTACATACTACTGGACATCTGTTACCTGTTTACCTGTCTGCATGACCTTTGACATCTGTTGCATATTACCTGTACCTGTTAGCATACCATGTTACTCGATTCTGTTTTTCTGATCCATGTTAGTTATTCTGTTTTGCTCTGTCATATCTATCCCATGCTATGTTTGTTTTTGTTATTATTTAGATCTGTTCATTTTTCCTATACTTGTGCCTTCACTACAAGAGGCCCATAACTTGCACTGACAGGCATTTTTTTTCTTCTTTTTCCTACAATTTGTTAAATTGCAGATCATGGTGACCAGTTGCCTGATGGAGTAAGTGATCTGAGATTTTAGATGCTGGAGTTTTTGCTATTATTATTATTATTTCCTATTTCTTATTTGAATAATTGTATCTGTTACTTGGATTATTTTGTGTTGGGCAATGTGACCTAGAATTATTGACTTGTTCATATCTGGTTTATTTGAAATTTATTAAGCTTTGTTTCAAGCAAATTCTGTTGGTATATTGATTTATTTATACATGCGTGGTTGACTTCTCTTGCTTCCTACTCTGATTATTCTGTGAAATGTTGTAAAGGTCCTGACAGCTTATGGATGATGAAAATCATTCGCTGGACTTAATCACGTATCTGTATTCCGTATTTTCTTTTTTGGGAAGTGGGGCGTGATAAGGTTTTTAGTGGTATCAGAGCCCAGGTTTGACTAATGTATTAGTTTGACTAATATATTAGACAAGCTTGGCTCGATCTGGGATTGACACAACAGTACACAGACCATACATATATGAATGAATTATAATCAACTTTAATCTGGACGCTGATTGTTTTTGATCTTGTGCAGACCATGGCTCGCAGAGGTTCCACTTCTCGTCCTCAAGAAGATCAGCCCGGGCTTGAGGCCGTTACCAGTGTGTTGGAACGGTTGATTAATATGCAGCAAAACTACAGTGACCTTGTAATGGCTACTTTGGAAGCTGCCCAGGTTCCGCCTCCCGCTATGCCTATGCAGGTAGCTCTCCCTCCTTGTTCGGGTACAGTTACAGATTTCATGATGCTGCATCTTGACAGATTCTCCAGCACTGAGACGCCTTTGGAGGCCGAACCGTGGTTGATCCGGACTGAGCAGTTGCTTTTGGCAATGCGAGTTGCCGATGCTGATAGAGTGTATGTGGTAGTCCATCCAGCTGGTAGATCTGGCCCATATTTGGTGGAGGTCCGAGTCTGAAAGGCTCGAACGGCCGATTACTTGGGCCACTTTCACTTGGAGCTTCTTGGAGAAGTTCTTTCCTAGCAGCACTCGAGTTAAAATGGAGCAACAGTTTCTGACCCTAAAACAGGTTGGCCGTTATTCTATTTTGGAACTTTGTTATATATCGTCCATGCAATGTTGTAACATGAGGCTTTCTGGAAACAGGGCTCCAGGTCTGTGGATGAGTATTCAGTGGAATTTACCAGACTTAGCCGCTTCGCAGCCGTTCTTGTAGCGAACGAAGAGGACAGGGCTCCGAAATTCACACTGGGACTTGAGCGAGAGATTCGGGTGCAGCTCGTCTCTCTTCGCTTGCATACTTATGCTGAGGCTTTTGAGGCAGCTCGAGTTTAGGAGCAGGCTCGTGGTGGGTTGGCTCCTCCCCAGTGGACTGTTCCGTACTCTGTGGTTGCTAGGCATTTTGGTGGTCCTATTCGGAGGCTTGACCCAGTCCATCCTGTCAGGGCAACTCCCTAATCTTCTGCTGCTCCTAGGGGAGCTAGTTTCTGCGACTTCTGCCAACTGGTCAGGCATGATCGCAGGAACTGCTGGCAAGCCAACCGCCGATGCTTCAGATGTGGTGTTACTGACCATTCAGTGTGGGACTGCCTACAGCAGTGGATGGCTCTTCCAGCTGGGAGTCCATTCCAGCAGGTAGCCCCAGCTCGTGGTCCAGTCAGGCCACCGCTTCGCCGCAGCGCCAGATTATCGGTCAGATGACCGCTGCCCCCAGGAGAGGTCAGGTTTTCAACCTGACAGCTGCTAATGCTGAGAAAGCAGAGGGTGTTCTTGCAGTTATATTTTGTATTTTGTTGTTTCTCTTTTGCTTCTTTCATTTGCCTTGCATTATTCTTTCATATTATCTTTCTGCATTGAGTTTTCCTCACCCTCGATCATCAATCCTTTCCTTTTACTTTTTATTCTATCTTAGGTGTTGTCCTTGTTTGCTCTTTCCCTACTCATGTTCTTTTTTATTCTGGGGCAACCCATTCCTTTGTCTCTTCCCGCTTCGTCGCTCACCATTAGTTGGAGTGCAGCATCATGTCCAAGGCTTGGAACATTGTGACAGATGGTGGAGTTGTCGTTTATTTCTGTGAGTGCAGGCAGTGTCCCGTGATTATTGGCGGTGCAGATTTCAAGGCCGACCTGATTGTAATTGGGAATTCAGGATTCGATGTCATTCTCGGTATGGATTGGTTAGGTGAGTCCCACGCCATTATTAATTGCCGTGTCAAGAAAGTTTTATTCCGAATTCCAGGTCACGCGGAGTTTGACATCCATGTTGGGGAGACGCCCCTTGGCCGAGCTAAGACTGCAGTTAATCAGGAGGTTTGTGCGATGGAATTGCATTCAGGCTGTGAGGCTACGCCTCTAGTAGTGCAGGATTTCCTAGATGTTTTTCCAGAGTTGTCTGGCTTACCCCTTGATAGGGATGTGGAGTTCGGTATTGAAGTTCAGCATGGAATGGCACCGATATCAAAGAGTCCCTACAAGATGGCACCGGTTGAGTTAGCAGAGCTTAAGGTGCAAATTCAGGAGTTGCTTGATTTGGGGTTCATTAGACCTAGTGTTTTGACATGGGGTGCTCCAGTCCTTTTTATCAATGAGAAGGATGGTAGTCATCGACTATGCATTGATTATCGAGAACTGAACAGTATTACTGTGAAGAACCGGTATCCATTGCCCAGTATCGATGACTTATTTGATCATTTGAGCAGAGCTGCTGTTTTCTCGAAGTTGGGTCTTCGTTCCGGGTATCATCAGGTCAGACTGAAGGCGACTGATGTACAGAAGACTACATTCAGGACCAGATATGGGCACTATGAGTATTTGGTGATGCCGTTCGGGGTCACGAATGCGTAGCTGTATCCATGAGTCTTATGAACAGGGTCATTTTCCAGTTCCTGGATAGATTTTTGGTGGCCCTCATTGATAACATTTTGGTGTATTCTCGAAATCGGAAAGATCATGCCAAACATCTTAGGTTGGTTCTGCAAACCTTGAGAGAGTCAACTCTATGGGAAACTCAGCAAGTGTGAGTTTTGGCTCGACAAAGTTACTTTCTTGGGGTACGCTATTCTTGGAGATGGCATCTCGGGTGGATCCGTCCAAGGTTGAGGTTGTGAAGGATTGGCCAGTTCCCAAGTTAGTTTTAGAGGCGAGGAGTTTTCTTGGTCTAGCTGGCTATTATCAGAAATTCGTCCAAGATTTTTCGAAGATAGCAGGACCATTGACAAAGCTGTCAGGGAAGGATCAGAAGTTCTGTTGGTCTGAGGTTGCAGTGAGGCTTTTGCTGAGTTGAAGAACAGGTTGACGTCAGCGCCAGTGTTGACTATTCCAGATGGTTCAGGTGGATTTGTAGTTCACTGTGACGCTTCGGGTAAGGATCTTGGAGCAGTTCTGATGCAGAAGGGCCGAGTCATTACTTACGCATCGAGGTAGTTGAGGCTGCATAAGAAGAACTATCCGACTCATGGCTTGGAGTTAGCGGCAGTGATCTTTGCTTTGAAGTTGTGGAGACATTATTTACTTGGAGACCGAGTAGAGATCTTTACAGACCACAAAAGTTTCAAGTACGTCTTCACCCAGAAGGAGTTGAACATGAGGCAAAGATGTTGGTTGGAGCTTATGGCCGATTATGACATCAGTTTGCAATACCATCCTGGTAGAGTGAACTTGGTGCCAAATGCTTTGAGCAGGAGACCGGCAGCTATGTTCCCGACTCAATAGAATGATTTGGTTGGGAAGATGTGGAGGTTGGAGTTGGATGTGTTGTTGCCGAGTTTTGATCGGAGTTGTTTGATGATCTAGATTCAGTCGTCTCTTGTGGATCGGATCAAAGAGACTCAGGCTGGTGATGAGCAGTTGCAGGGTTTTAGAGTATAAGTTGAGGCTGGTTCCCGAACGGATATGGTTATTCTTGCTGATGGATCGCTTCGTTTTGGGTCCAGGTTGTGTGTCCCGAAGGGCGAAGTTCGTCAGAGGTTGCTTGAAGAAGCCCACCAATCGTCGTATTCTATCCATCTTGGAGGTACTAAGATGTATCGGGATTTGAAGCTTCATTTCTGGTGGCACGGTATGAAGAGGGTTGTGGCTCGATTTGTGTCTCGGTATTTGATCTGCCAGTAGGTGAAGGCAGATTAACAGAGGACCGCCGGACTTCTTCAACCGCTTCCATTCCGGAGTGAAAGTGGGAACATATAACTTATGGAGCTTTGTGATTGCTTTGCCAAGGAGTCCTAAGGGTTATAATGCAATTTGGGTGATTATCGACCGACTGACGAAGAGTGCTCACTTCATTCCCTTCCGAGTCAGATAGTCTACTGAGAGCCTAGCTGAGAAGTACATGCAAGAGATAGTTAGACTTCATGGGGTTCCAGTCAGTACTGTATCCGACAGGGATACGAGATTCAGATCTCAGTTTTGGGAGTGTCTTCAGAGTAGTTTGGGGAGTAATTTAAAGTACAATACAACTTTTCATTTCCAGACAGACGGATAGTCAGAGAGGACCATCCAGACTCTAAAGGACATGTTGAGATCCTGTATGCTGCAGTTTAGTGGATCATAGGAGGACCATTTGCATCTCGTAGAGTTCTCATACAATAACAGCTTTCAGGCCAGGCTTAAAGCTGCACCGTTCGAGGTACTTTATGGGCGGAAGTGCAGATCACCAGTGTGCTGGAATGATATTGGTGAGAAAAAGTTGTTGGGTACGGAGTTAATCACCAAGACAGTTGATGCGGTGACTTAGATCAGGATGCACTTGCAGGCAGCTCAGGATAGGCAGAGGCGATAGGCTGATGTCCATCAGAGAACTTTGGAGTTTGAGGTTGGTGACCATGTTTTCCTGAAGGTATTGCCTTGGCAAGGTGTTATTCGGTTTGGTGGTGGGAGCAAGCTTAGACCTATGTTTATTAGACCATTTTATATTGTGGAGCGAGTAGGCAATGTGGCCTATCATCTTGCATTGCCACCAGCTTTATCAGGAGTGCACGATATTTTTCATGTCTCACAACTAGGAGATATATCCGAGATGAGAGTCACTTGATCGACTATTCTGAGTTGACCGTTCGGCCGGATTTGACTTGTAAAATTCTGCTAGTTGCTATTTTTGATCGGCGGGAGAAAGTGCTTAAGAACAAGGTCATCAAGCTGGTTCGTGTTTCTTGGAATCTTCACTCGCCGGGTGAGTCGACTTGGGAGATGGAGGAGGAGATTCAGCAAAATTTTCCTCATCTGTTTGAGTAACTTTTTGTTTTGTTCTTTCTTTTCTTTTCAGGGTTACCCTATTCATCTCTTGTTTGAATTTCGAGGACGAAATTCTTCTTGTTAGGTGGGTAGAATTTGTAACCCCTGTTTTTCTCTTTCCATATTTTTGAATGTATTTTTCTTTTTGTGTATTTGATTCATATTGTATCTCTCTTTGGATAGTGTATTGGATCTTCTTTTTTAATATATTCATCGAAATGTTTTGTCGTCTTTTATTTGATCTTCTTGATTCGTTTATCAGTCTATTAGTCCATCTTTGTTGATCAAGACATTATTTTTTTGATCCTCATTATAATTTATTCATGCCCTATTTTTCTTATTCATTTTTGTTTCCACCTCTTTATTGGATCTATTAATTTCTTTTTTCCAAACTCTATATACTCTTGGATCCACTACTCCTATACACCATACCCAATAACCCTATTAAACTATTACCCACAAAATCCCTTAATGGATCCCCAAACCCATTTAGCTATACCCGAAAACCCTATCAGCACCTTAAACCTTAATCCCTGTATATATATACACCCATGTATATACTTCCTGTGCAAGCCTAACCCTAGCCACCCTATTCTCTTCATCCTCTCTCCCAGCCTCTCTGCATAACCCCGGCGCCACCCTACACCGGTGCCAGCACCCGCCTCTCTTCGAGAGATCGCGGCCACAGCAGCAACCCCTCCCTCCTACTGTGGGCCTCTCCCTGTCGCGACCCCACCTCGCTTCGACGTAGACACCAATGCCGACCCCTCTCTCTGTGCTCCCTTCCGACGACAACTGCAGTGCCAGCCTCAGGTGACGTGCTAAGCCCCAGGCACCAGACCAGTGCACCTCCCCGACGTCCCCTTGCGCTGCTCCATTCTAACTGCAGCGACTGCCAGCAACGACGCCGACAGCGAGCACTGCCCCTCTGCTGCCTCTCTTGTGTGCGTGTGTTGGTTCTCGTGAGTTGTATCCGTTCGTTGTGCTGTGTTTTTGCCCCGGGAATCCATTCCTATTATTCTTGCTCTGATTTGTTTCCGTCGTCGAATATAATGCAAGTAAGTTGTATTCTTTTTGTTGTGTAATACAAGTACTAAATACCGCCTGTAGTGTAGGTTTGTTCTAGAGACAATTCTTGTGCAAAATCCCTGTTATATCTTGTCTTTATGTGTTGATCCATTTCGTAGTTGTCTCATTACACACATGACATGAATTTAGACTTAGAGATAATCAATTCTTGTATATATGCATGTGTTCGTGAGTTATGAGGTGTTGTATGATCTGTATGTTTGATGGGTTCGTTGTAGTATAACTAGTTGTAAACTTGTAAAATACCTTATACCATATTGCTTGGATATCTAGTACACCATATTTCACGTTTGTTTTGATTTGGATGAGTTTCATATGATCTATGTGGATTTTATGCATAAGGAAGATTTCAGTTTTTGTTGTACCCCGTTTTTGTTCAGTATTTTACCCTATTAAGGTCAACATATGAAAATTATTTTTGAATATGAATTATAGAGAATTCCATCTAATTTCCAAAATTTCTGACAGATCGCAGTTTCAATTTATAAGTTGCTAGTTATTGCTATTTTACTACAGATGTGTAGAAAATTCCAGATTCTGTTTTATATGAATTCTGTATGGTTGTTTATTTTTCTACTGATATTAAAGATAATATTTTGATCCAATATTTTGCTGAGTACAAATAGACTTGATTGGGATTAACCCCAAACTTTTATGAATTTAATTAATGACTTTTATGAACAATTCTATACTTGCAACCAACTACTATACTTGCAGAATTTTCGTACTGGTCAGTAAAGAAACATAATTTCGACCTGATTCTACTTGTTGTTTATAAAAACTTTGTGAATATGAATTGTAGCCTACCGTGTCTATTTTATCACCATTTTGACGGATCTGGTTTTCGATTTATATTTTGTGAGATATTACTGTTTTAGTACTACTGTGTTTATGATTCCAGATTACAAAACTGTTGTACCTTGCTGCTTTCTTATTTTAATTGAGTAAACTATCTACGGTGGAAAACTTTGAAACTTTATTTTCTGTTACTAAACATACTAGGGAATAACCCAGATATTTCTTGGATTTAATCAGTAAGTTTTTGTGCCGTTTTCCTGTTTGAATACGAACTTCTGATTTCTGACTGAACATGTTTTCTGGATACGAACATGTTTTGAGTCTTGATTTTGTGAAATACCATATGACTTATATATATTTGCTGGATTCGGCCGAGGGTTTATTTTCCAGATTTTCTAACGGATCCAGATTTGCACATTTCTAGCAACAGGAATTCCAGATTTAGTGCAGTACTGTCTTGCTGTCCTGAACTAGAATTTTCGTTATCCTACCCTTTTATAAGTTGTCTTTCGCCTGTGCATGTTTATCTTTCAATCTGAACCTGTTACCTGTTCATGTCATGTTATTATTGCTCTGTTTGTGACACATACATGCCTGTCTGATAATAATAACAAAATAATCAAGCCGCGTTAAGGGAAAAGATCTGGTAGTAGATAATATAGAAATGTGTACTTGGAAGGGGGCCGTGTTTCCCACATATTTATCTGTTATCTGTTACGTGTTCATGACTAAATGATACACGATTCTATTATCTGATTACCTGACTGCACACTTCCCTATAGGAAGGTATACTCAGAAGAGAACCCATAGGTTCTATCTGTCTGTCTGGATCTGCATCTGATATCTTTCTGTCTGATACCTGAGTAAACGGCCCTATACAGTCCACTACGAAATCTAAACATAATTTGTTTGAATGTAGCAATCATGTGGTAAAAGTTTGGGACGCATGAAATGCTACCTAGATAGAACTAAAACACAAGATCTGTAATAACATGACATCTATTACCTGTTTAGCTGTATCTGTTATCTGTTTGACTGTTACATGCTACTGGACATCTGTTACCTGTTTACCTGTCTGTATGACACTTAACATCTGTTGCATATTACCTGTACCTGTTAGCATACCATGTTACTCGATTCTGTTTTTCTAATCCATGTTAGTTATTCTGTTTTGCTCTGTCATATCTATCCCATGCCATGTTTGTTTTTGTTATTATTTATATCTGTTTATTTTTCCTATACTTGTGCCTGTACTATAAGCAGCCCGTAACTTGTATTGACGGGCATTTTGTTTTCTTTTTTCTTTTTCCTGCAATTTGTTAAATTGCAGATCATGGTGACCAGTTGCCTGATGGAGTAGGTGATCTGAGTTTTAGATGCTGGAGTTTTTGTTACTATTATTATTTTCTGTTGCTTATTTTGAATAATTGTATCTGTTACTTGGATTATTTTGTATTGAGCAATGTGACCCAGAATTATTGACTTGCTCAGATCTGGTTTATTTAAAATTTATTAAGCTTTGTTTCAAGTAAATTATGTTTGTATATTGATTTATTTATGCATGCGTGGTTGACTTCACTTGCTTCCTACTCTGATTATTACTGTGAAATATTGTAAAGATCCTGACAGCTTATGGATAATGAAAATCATTCGCTGGACTTAGTCACGTATCCGTATTCTGTATTTCCTTTTTTGGGAAGCGGGGCATGACACTAGCTCTAGGCCAGGGTAGACCACCTCTTCCACCGCAGAGGCAAGCTTTTGATCAGAGGAGGATTTCCCCAAAGGGTCGTCAGATTGGAGGCTACGGTCAGGACTATAACCTAACCGCAGCTGAAGCCGAGACGGCTGTTGGTGTTGTTGCAGGTATATCTCTTTAGTTGTACCTTTTACTTTCTATTTCTGCTCTATTTATTTCTTTTTATTCAATTATTCTTGCTTTTGTCCTACTTTCACTTTCATTCTTACCCTTTGCTCATCTTGTAAGTGTCATCTTAGTTTTCTCTTTTCCTGCCTATATTCTTTTTTATTCTATTTCTATCCACTCCTTTATTTCTTCCTACTTCGTGGATCGGCATCATCTGGCTTGCAATGTATTGCCCGCTGCTTAGAATATTACCACAGGTGGAGGTATCATCATCTGTTCTAAGGTGTGCAAGCAGAGATCCCTTTGTTGATTAGGGGTGTGGAGTTCAAGGCTAATCTTATTGTGGTCCCCAACTCCGGCTTTGATGTTATCCTTGGGATGGATTGGCTGGGAGTTACCTATGCTGCGATTAATTTCCGTGCGAAGAAGGTAACATTCAGAATCCCAAATCGCTAGGAGTTTGAATTTCATGCTAGAGAGGTGTCGTTTGGACGTGTCCAGGATATGGTGAGCCACGAGGCAGATTGCTGGAGTTAATGGATGCTGATGACGGAGTCTTTCCGATTAGAGTGGCGCAGCGGAAGCGTGGTGGGCCCATAACCCACAGGTCCCCATATTCTCATACAGATTCTCCTTTTTTGCATTGTTTACTCTCTTTTCATACATTTGCATTCGTCACCATTCATCGAATATTTATTCAACATAATTCTAGATCACTCCATTCATATTAATGTTCTTTCTTATTCTGGTGTTACCACCACTTCGTTTTTCTCTCTTTAGTTCCGTGTTTTGTAACTTCACAAGTTTGCCTTTGCTTTCTCTGACATTCCGCCTAAATGAATTTCGAGGAAGAAATTCTTGTTTTAAGTTGGGTAGGAATTGTAACCCATGTTTCCTGATTTTTCGAATTTTTCTTTTGTAATTCATTCATCTTCCCATTTCTGTAATATTTTGTTTAAATAATAAATTTTGATATTCATCTTCAACCCAATTGCATTCTTTCAATCCATTTTGTTTCATTTGTTGAACCCTGTGATTCTTGTGCACATTATTTCATTTTTGTACCGTGGGTATTTTTTTTATTAGACCTTAATTGATTTGATTTTGAGCCCAAATCCAATACCCAATTTTATTTATTTAAATTTAAACCCAACCCATCTCTTATTGGATCCTAACCCTATAACCCTTTAACCGAACATCCTAAAACACATATATATAATAATTAAACCATAACTAATCCCAATCTTAATCTAACCTCTCTCTCTCTCCCACTGCCCTCTCCCGTTCGCCTATTTCCGAAACCTATCCCCGCAACAACCACCTCCACTCGTCCTCCATCCATCGATGCCGAATCCCAACAACACCGACGACCTCACCCTCATCCTCAACACCTCGTGCCACCCTCGACGCCCAACCCCGATCATCCTCACCTTCCTCCACCGCACTTCTCCTCCATCTGTCGACCTCCACTGCAGCACCCGTATCGTATTCCTCGTCGACTGCAGCCGTTGACTGCCCATCCCTTCGCTCGACAACCCTGCTGCTGCCTCTTACTGTGTTGCTATCAATCTTGCTGTTACTGTTGCCGTTTGCTATTCTCGTCGTTACCGTTGTAGTTCTTGCTGTTCTTGTACCTCTTGCATGTGTGTTGCCCGTACGTGTTTCGCACATGTTGCTGCTATTCCGTTATTTGCACGTGTATTTTTACCGTCGGGATTCTCGTCCCGTTATTCTTTCGTGTTCAGAGTCGTCATCTTTAAGACAAGTTTCTCTTGAATTAGTTTTATTATTCTTGTTCAAGAATTTTCTTTGATCTCCGCATACAGTTCCTTTTTCATTTATCATATTTATTTGTTTGATACGTGATATGGCTAAAAATCGGGTTAAATCGGAACCGTCCAGATTGGGCACGAATCTTGATGCTCGGGGGTAAAAAGGTAATTTCACATACAAGTGGATCCAAAACGGGTATTGGGTCTCCTTCTCACAGAACCAGCAACCCGCGAACGCATCCACTTTAACTGGGTACGGGTCCCGACCCGATACAAGCCCAGTTCACCAAGAGGAGAATCAGGGCCATTGATTTGACTAGATCAAATCAACAGGCCTGATTGACTCCCACCAGGGAATCAGGGGCTAATTTCCCAGAACAGAATAGGAGGATTTTCCTCCTGGCTGTTAGGCAGGAAATCAGGCCCCTAACCGTTCCAAAGGCGACTATAAATATCACCCCTCTCCTCCATGACCAGGTTGATCACTTTTTCACCACTTTAAGCTCTTTCTTAATCTCTTCTGATTACTGATAAGAGCGTCGGAGGGTGCGTCGCCGGAATCAACCCCGGTGTTTCGCACTTCCTTGCAGGTCGCGGCAGGAGCAAGAAGGCTGAGTCAACTGTTCAGGTTTTTCTCGGACTCACAAATTCTATCTGTTTACCCCCACACCAAAATCAGTGGTAACAGATTGGCGCTGTCTGTGGGAAAAACCACACGAACAGCCTCAGCTACTTCCTCGTCGTCCTCTGCAGCCATGCCTCCGAAGAAGGTCAGATCTAGAGGGTCGAACCGTGTGGCCAACACCGCCGACCCTACGGAGGAAGTCCCTGTCAATCCTATTCCACAGCCCGATCTTCCTCCACCGGCCCAGCAGGTCCCACCTCCTCATCCCAAGCAGCAACCCAACAATGGCCCTTCCGGCCATAATGCTCGGAAACAGAAGCAGCCCCTCAATCCGGAGCATGTTTCGGCCCATAATGGGTCCTCGGACTCAATGGCTTCTCACCATCCCGACCTCTGCATCACACTCCTGAACCGCCAGAAGGACGACGACCTCCGCACCCACCTCGACGAGAGGCGGGCCCGAGAGGGAGCCTCCCGCCAGCATCAGGGTGAGCAGTCCCCTCGTCGCCGAGACGGCAGAAGGTCCCCGGACCGCAGAGGCCGAGCGGCGTCTCCCGAGCGTCGAAGGAGGAGGCCGCATTCCCCCGGGGATCGGCGTCATCCGAGGGACCGAGAGGTGCCTATCAGTCGGGCCGAATTCCTCCAATTTCAGGAGACCGTTCTGCAGGCTCTCAACCTTCGGCAGAACGTCCAGAATGCTCAGAGGGCTCCGATGCCTCCGAGGGACCCCAGTCGTTGCCGCCGAACCCGAAGTCCTTCCCCGGCTCCCAGCCGCCAGCGGCAGCAATATAGTCCTCGCCGATCCCAGGACTACCGGCGCCAGAGTCCGCGCTCCCCCTCCTATGAAGAGGAGTCCGGGGGGTCATACGATTACCAGCGAAGGGACGACGCCCTCATCCGCCGTATCCACGAGGTGGAAAGGCGTATCGGCCGCATGGACAGGGAGGAGGAATCCCGAGCAGGAACCTTCCGTCCCAGCCGACCCCCCTTCTCACGGTCGGTCATGGAGGCCCACATACCGAGGAGTTTCAATCCGCCATAGTTTGAAACATACTCAGGGGAATCCGACCCGGTCGATCACGTCGAAAGCTTCAAGACCCTGATGCTGATCCATCAAGCTTCCGACGCGGTGCTCTGCAGGACCTTCCCTGCCACCCTCAGGGGGTCGGCTCGGGAATGGTATTCCAGGCTCGCCCCCTCCTCCATTTTCTCATTCGAGCAGTTCGAGACGCTGTTCATTACTCACTTCGTGAGTAGCAGGCGAGCCGAGAAGACAAGTCTTTCCCTACTGAACCTGCGGCAGGAAAGGGAAGAGAAGCTGCGGGACTATGTGAAGAGATTCACCGCAGAGGTCAGGTCTATCGCCTCCTTAGACCAGTCCGTGGCCACCGTGGCGTTCCAGTCGAACGTCCTTAACGCCAACCTCCGATCATCCCTAGCCAAGAAGCCCCCGCATGACTTCGCCGACCTCCTCTTGAGGTGCGAGAAGTACATCCGAGCAGAGGAGGCTGAAGCCCTTCCGAGCTTTGGAGGGCCCTTCGCAGGGTCGAAGAGGAAGGCGACGGGGGAAGAGGGGTCCAAGAATGCTCAGAAGGACATTGGCGGTCAGCGCCGCCCTCCCCCCAGGTTCGAGAAGTTCACTCCCCTCACCACTAATGTCTCTACTATCCTAGTGGAGGTGGAGAAGGAGGGGGTCATCCCTCCGGCTCCGAGGATGCACACCCCAACGAAGAGGAGGAACAAAGATAAGTGGTGTCGTTACCACCGAGACCACGGCCACGACACGAATGATTGCCGGGCTCTGAGAGATGAGATTAAAGCCCTCATTCGGAGGGGGCAGTTGGCCAAATTCGTGAAGGCTAACGATCGGACGGATCGCAACTCTCCTTCGCCTCGGGGCGCTAACAAGCGCTCCGAGCGGCGCGAGGAGACACCCGAGTTCGAGGAGGAACGGGTTCTGCACCGGATCCACGGAGGCCCCATGGGGGGCTCCTCTAATTCCTCCCGGAAGGCCTTCGTCCGAGAGGTCAACTCGGTCCACAGTGCCCCTCCCCCAAAAGGTCTCGGCATCCCTGTGTCTTTCTCCGATGCCGACCTCGAAGGGGTCCGAACCCCACACTGCGATGCCCTCGTCATCAACCTCCGCATGGCCAACTTCAAGGTGCAGAGGATTTTAGTAGACAATGGAAGTTCGGTCAATATCCTCTTCCTCTCGGCCTTCCGAGGCCTGCAGCTGTCCCGAGACCGTCTCAAGCCGGCCGGTTACACACTCCACGGGTTCACGGGGGTCCCGGTAACCGTCGAAGGGGTGATAACCCTAGACATTACTGCGGGAAGCACCCCTACTACCCGGACCGAGCCGATGGACTTCATGGTCGTCGACGTCCCGGCAGCATATAATGTTATTCTAGGCCGACCCGGCCTAGCCGCCCTGGAAGCTGTCCCCTCGGCATACCATTTGAAAATGAAGTTCCCCACTCGGTCGGGAGTAGGGGAAGTCAGGGAAAGCCAGGAAACAGCCCGAAAGTGCTACATGACTTCCACCGGGGGACCAGTGCTCTCGCTCGAGACACTAGAAATCCCCGAGCTGAAGGCCTGCCCAACGTCCGAGCCGGCGGACGAGTTAGAAGAAGCGCTCTTCTCGGACGAGGATCCTTGCCGGAAGTTCCTCATCAGCAAATCCTTGCCGACCGCACTATGCTCGGACCTGATTAAATGCATCTGAGATAACCATGACTTGTTTGCATGGTCGACCGCGGACATGCCCGGCATTTCCGAGGAACTGCTCGTCCATCACCTGAGTGTCGAACCGGGGTGCAAACCGGTCCAGCAGAAGAGGCGAAAGTTCGCTCCCGAGCGACAGCAGGCCATCAAGGAGGAGGTTGATAAACTTCTAAAGGCCAAGTTCATACAAGAGGTAAATTACCCCGAGTGGCTATCGAATGTTGTAATGGTCAAGAAGTCCAATGGCTCGTGGAGGATATGCATTGAATTCACCGACCTGAACAAGGCGTGTCCGAAGGACCCATTCCCTCTCCCGAACATCGACACCCTTATTGACGCCACCTCGGGCCATGAGCTCCTCAGCTTCATGGACGCCTTCTCGGGGTACAATCAAATCCGAATGTTCCCTCCGGACATTCCGAAGACCTCCTTCGTCACCGACCAAGGCCTCTACTGCTACTGGGTAATGCCGTTCGGCTTGAAGAACGCGGGCGCCACCTACCAGCGCCTCGTCAACAAGGTCTTCCAGAGCCAGATCGGCCGGAACATGGAGGTGTACATTGACGACATGCTCGTCAAGAGCATCCGTGGCACCGATCATGTAGCCGACCTCCAGGAGGCCTTCGGCGTGTTGAGAAAGCACAGCATGCGGTTGAACCCGAACAAGTGTGCGTTCGGGGTCTCCTCGGAAAATTTCCTCGGCTTCATGGTAAGCCAACGAGGAATCGAAGCTAACCCCGAGAAGATTAAGGCCATATTAGACATGGCCCCGCCTCGGAACATCAAGGAGGTGCAGAAGCTCACCGGTCGGCTCGCTGCTATCGGTCGGTTCCTCTCGAAGTCGGGGGAAAAGTGCCTCCCCTTCTTTAAAGCACTCAGGGGGGCTAAGGGTTTTGAATGGGGCCAGCCACAACAGGAGTCGTTCGACCAACTGAAGGCATACTTGGTGAACCCCCCTCTGCTCAGTAAACCCGTCCCGGGCGAGAACCTCTTTGTCTACTTGGCTGCTTCCGAGCAGACCCTAAGTGCTGTCTTGGTGAGAGAGGAGGACCGGTCCCAAAGGCCCATCTACTACGTGAGCAAGGTGCTTCGGGACGCCGAGCTCCGCTATCCGATGATTGAGAAAATGGCCTACTCCCTAGTCACAGCGGCGAGGAAGCTTCGGCCATACTTTCAGTCCCACTCGATCGTCGTCCTCACCGACCAACCCCTAAAGCAGATCCTCTACAAGCCCGAAACCTCGGGCCGACTGATGAAATGGTC
Source organism: Hemerocallis citrina (assembly GCA_017893485.1). Lineage (NCBI taxonomy): Eukaryota > Viridiplantae > Streptophyta > Magnoliopsida > Asparagales > Asphodelaceae > Hemerocallis > Hemerocallis citrina. The sequence goes on from CM030363.1 coordinate 131,884,240, forward strand.
CATAGAGCTGAGCCAGCATGACATCACTTACCAGCCCCGGACAGCGATTAAGGCACAGGCGCTCGCCGACTTCATCGTGGAGTCCACTATCCCTGAGGTCGAACACATTCCGAATGGACCCCCCATTTGGACAGTCTTCGTGGACGGATCCTCTTGTAATGAAGGAAGCGGTGCTGGCATCATTTTGAATGGCCCTGACGACTTCGTCCTCCAGTACGCAATCCGTATGAACTTCAAGGCCTCGAACAACGAGGCGGAGTACGAAGCACTCATCGCTGGTCTCGGACTTGCAAGAAGTGCTGGGGCACAGCACCTCCGGATCCACAGCGATTCCCAGCTCGTCGTGAACCAAGTCTTGGGCGAGTACGAAGCTCGAGATGAGCGGATGGCAAAGTACCTTGCTAGGGTTCGGGATCTCATGGACCGGTTCGAGGAGGTGCTCATCCAGCGGGTCCCTCGGGAAGAAAACTCACAGGCCGATGCCCTCTCCAAATTGGCCTCGTCCTCACTTCAAGGTCTCAAACAGACCGTGCTGATCGAAGTCCTCTCTAAGCTGAGCATCGAAGATGAGACGCCTGACTCGGCGGAGTCGTTGCCAGTCATGTTACAAGACAATTGGATGAAGCCATTGATAGAATTCTTAAGGGATGGAGTTCTGTCCTCGGATCCCAAAGAGGCTCGCCGAGTCAGGACCCGGGCCGAGCGGTATGTCTTGATCGAGGGTATCCTATACAAACGCTCTTTCTCTCAAATAGATGGCCGACCGTACCTAAGGTGCCTCTCTCCGGATCAGGCCGAATATGCCCTACAAGAACTCCACGAAGGCATCGGAGGGGCGCACTCGGGGTTTAGGTCCTTGGACCGAAAAGCTTTGAATTATGGGTACTTCTGGCCGACACTCCTTCAAGACGCCGAACGACACGTTCGGCAATGCAGCTCCTGTCAGAGACACTCTAGCATCCGACGCCTCCCTCAGGCCAACCTCGCCTCCCTATCAAGTCCCATCCCCTTCGCAATGTGGGGCATGGACTTACTAGGGCCCTTCCCTCCGGCTCCGGGTCAGTTCAGGTTCTTGGTCGTAGCCATTGACTACTTCTCGAAGTGGGTCGAGGCCGAGCCCTTCGCCACTATAACCGAGAACAAAGTGGTACAGTTCTTCTGGAAGAGCATCATATGCAGGTTCGGCATCCCCCGTGTCCTCGTAACGGACAACGGGACTCAGTTCACAGGCGCAGCGTTCCGAGCTCTATGCGACGACCTGGCCATTCAGCAGCGCTTCTCGTCCGTCTCCCACCCTCAGTCGAACGGACAGGCAGAAAATGCTAACCGGCAGATCCTCGCAGGCATCAAGAAAAGGCTCGACAAAAGTTCCAAGGGTTTATGGGTCGACCAACTCCCCAACGTCCTATGGAACTACCGCACGAGCAAGCGGACCCCCACAGGCGAGTCCCCTTTCAACCTCACCTATGGGTCCGAGGCCGCGATACCTCTTGAGGTCGGGATACCTTCCCCTCGGCTCACAGCCTATGACGAAGCACAGAATGCCAGGGACCTCAAAGCAGACTTGGACTTGATAGACGAGCTGAGGGAAAGGGCGTCGATTCGGCAGCAGAGTTACCGAAGAAGAGTTGAACTAGCGTACAACAAAAGGGTCCGACCCGCCAACCTTAAGCAAGGAGATTTGGTCTTGAGGAAGCTAGCCATATCCTTCCCCAGTCAGAAGAGCAAGCTGGCTCCGAACTGGGAAGGGCCGTACAGGATCACAAAGGTAGTTCGGCCCGGAACATATCGCCTCGAAGACCTAGAGGGCAGAGAGCTTCCGAGGACCTGGAATGCCGACCACCTCCTGAAATACCAAGAAAGCGCTCCGGCGCCACTCTAAGTATCATGGAGTATCGAGCCATTCCAGTCCTCCGACTTGTAACCCATTTTTCATAAATTGTACTATGTAAAACGGTTTGCCGTCAATTATCAATAAAGAAAGCTCTATTATGTTTGTGAATTCGCATGTTTCTCTCCCCTCTTATCACCTGCTTTTTAAATTGTGATTTCAACCAATGGTTCAGAGTCCACGTTCGGCTCGGCCTCATCCCCTCGGCTCGTCTCCAGACGGACCAGGGGTAGATCGCTGTTCGGAATTGCTTCCACAGCCGTTGAACTACACCGATGGTTCGGAGTCCAACACTCGGCTCGACTTTACCTCCTCGGCTCGTCTCCGGACGAACCAGGGGTAGATCGCCGTTCGGAATTGCTCCCACAGCCGTTGAACTACACCGATGGTTCGGAGTCCAACACTCGGCTCGACTTTACCTCCTCGGCTCGTCTCCGGACGAACCAGGGGTAGATCGCCGTTCGGAATTGCTCCCACAGCCGTTGAACTACACCGATGGTTCGGAGTCCAACACTCGGCTCAACTTTACCTCCTCGGCTCGTCTCCGGACGAACCAGGGGTAGATCGCCGTTCGGAATTGCTCCCACAGCCGTTGAACTACACCGGTGGTTCGGAGTCCAACACTCGGCTCGACTTTACCTCCTCGGCTCGTCTCCGAACGAACCAGAGGTAGATCGCCGTTCGGAATTGCTCCCATAACCGTCGAGCTACAAAAATGGTCCCGGGGCCCAGCACTTGGCTCCCAGTCCGTTCAAGCTTCTCCATAAGATCGATGCTGGAGCTTCGTTCGGCCATGTAATCCGAGCGATCTTGGCCACTTGCCGAAGACCGAAGCCCTACGTCTCCGGTCGGCCACCGAGCAAGTGCCTTCCCGAGCTCGCAAACGGAGAAAACTCACTTTCTCCTCAACTTTCGTGCATGATCTCGATCAGACGGCTCAGATCTGGCCACCTGCGCTAAACGACAAGATAGCGTTTTCTTGGGAACTGAGCCGCCTCGAAATTCGTGCCAACACCCAACGGCTCAGATCTTGCCACCGATGCTAAACGACAAGATAGCACTTTCTAAGGGACAGAGCTGCCTAGGAACTCGTGCCGTACCTTGTCAGAGTCGCTAAACGACAAAACACTGTACTCATGGGAACCCATTCGGTTCAAATACTCTCGCCGACGGAACTAACACACTCGGTTCAAGGACCTCGGCGCGACCAACACAGTTATAAGCAAGACAAATATGCAGTGCAGTGAAAGATATTTTATTAAACAATCAGACCTCAATACAAAACACATGGTTACAAAGTGTTTGGAAACAAAATACACGACGCCGACTCACTACACTTAGCCCTTATATGGAAAAATCTTCACTGGACTGTTCGGTCGACTGTTCGTCCTCCTCGGCTGGTAGCTCCCCTGTACCGTTCCGGAGCTTCGCTACCACAGTCTGCAAGTGTCGAATCTCCGAGAGCAAATCATCCCGCTCGGCCATGATCTTCGACTGGCTGTGCCGAATACACTTGACCCGAAGAGCGTTGCTGAACGCGGTTTGCGAGTCCTCGTCCCCTTCTGCAGGGTTCAGCTCGGCAATCCTATTCTCCAGACGCTGGATCTCGGTTTCCCGAAGGTCGAGGACGGACAAAAGGTGAGCCCGCTCACCTTCAGCTCGGCGTAACTCCAGCTCGATGCACCTAGGACTCAGAGCCGCCGTCCCAGAAGAGGTTTCGGATTCAGAGTCATCATCCGAGCCGTACAGATCAGCATATGAATCGGATGCCTCGAGCTGAAAAAAGGGGAAAACAAATAGCAAAGTTTCAATACACTGCCGAAGTCCAACACTTGAAAATTTTCCAAAAAAGATTCGCATTCAGACATAATAGTGTTACAGACGGCCGAACCGACCCTACAATTAGGTTTTTACAACAACCAACAAAAATGGAAAACGACATGATTAGGGCCTCTTCGGAAGGGGAATGCTTCGATTTAGGAAAACACGAGGACGACGAGGCCTGCCCTCCGAGCTCGACCCTAAACCAACGAAGCGCGACCCCCCTTCGCTGCTGGTCCTAACCGCGGCGCCGACCGAAGCCCCACTCGACGAAACGGCCGCACTACTCTGAGCGTCAGCTGGACTCCGTCTGACCGAGGGCAAGCGTGTCGCAAGTTCGTAAAATGTAATCCCTCTCTCGCTCTCTTCGTGGGTACACGATGTGCTCCGGACGTTGGCTCTCTCGGGCAAAGGCTTGAGCGACGCGACCTCCTCCTCCAGTTCGATGATTCTATCCCTCAAGGCGTCGTCCTTCGCCAACTTCTTCGGTCGAGGGGCCCTCGACGAGCCCGAGGCGTTGGCACTGTCAGTCGCAAGCCGTCGGTAATGGGTGACCTCGATCCCCCTATCTATCGTGATCCTTCTGAGCCTGTCGACTTCGGCCAATAGCCTCTTGCGCTCGGTCGACGCTTTCTCCAGCTCGGAAGTCAGCTTCTCTCCCTCCGCCGAGCGTTCTTTCTCCGCTAACTCCAAGTATTGGACCTCAACCAGAAGGTCGTCATTCTTCTGCTCGGCGGCAGTAAGCTCCCCACGGAGTCGCTCGACTTCCCCTCCGGGACAAGGAGCTTGGGGGTACTTCCGCAGTTGCCACAGCTCGCGACAGTACCTCCGTAGAGCAGCCCTCGTCTCCTCCAGCTGGCCGAGCAGGAGAAACCGCCTCTGTCGGCTGTCCGAGAGCTCACGCTTCGTTTTGGCCAGCTCCTTCCGAAGGTAGACAACCTCCATGATCGGACCGAACTTCACCTGAAAAGCAGAGATAAATCCGATACCCAACACTCGGAAACATCTACGACTAGTCACACACAAATCCGAAGCTCAACACTTGAACAAATTTTGGCCAAACAAAATGTTTTTCATTCAAAATCGAGGTGAAAGTTTTACACAAGCGGTGGCCAGTCCGCAATGAAGCTTACAAAAAGAAAACAAAACAACAAAAGACTAAAAGAAGACAACCGAGTCAGGGGTCGACCTTTTTGCCGTTCGGGTCCGTCGATCCCCCGGTCTTGTCCTCGCCATCGCCCTCGCCTCCGCTTTCGCTCCAACTCTCCTCCCCGGAGTCATCCTCCTCCTCGCCCTCGGCTTCGGTCTCCCCAGGGCCTTCGACAGGTTCCGTCTCTCCCTCGGGGTCGAGCAGACCCTCGGTAATCCCTTCCTCCCCTTCCACGGGGTCGTAAAAATGGTAGGAGGACGTGTCGAAGCCCGGGTTCTTGGCGGCTACGTGGAGCAGGGCTCGACCGTAGGCATCCTCCATGTTCTGGATCATGTGCTGCGCGGCCTCCTCCTGCACGGCCTTCCTCACCTTCTTCACCTTCTTCAGGTGTTTGGCCTTGATCTTCTCGGCCCTCTTCCGAGCCGTTTCCGCTTCCGACCGAGCTTTGGCCAGCGCCTCCTTCAGCTCGGCGACCTCTTTCTCCGCTCCCGACCGAGCGTTGGCCAGTTCCTCCTTCAGCTCGGCTGCCTCCTTTTCAAGCTTGGCCGCCGTGTCCTTCGACAGCTGAATGGCGTCGGCCAGCTACTTCTCCAGGCCCCCTACTGCAGCAGCCCTCTTCGTCGAGAGAAGTTGCTCGGCATCAAGCTGCTGAGCGACCTTGACGCGCTCCGCCCTCTCCCGCTCCTTGTTCGCCAACTCCTCGACCAGGAAGTTGAAGTGGCAGAGAGTCTGAAAGAGAACAACACGTTAAAACCCGAACCCAAGAACTTAGAAAAATTCTAAGGAAGAAATTTGGATGAAGGAGGGCTCGGCCCACTTACCGACATAGTATTCCGAGCAATCTGCATCACGGCGTCCCCTGCCATCCCGGCCTTCAGGGTCGCTCGATCCTTCGGGGTCGGCAGGTGCCTCACCGCCTCCATGCAGATGTTCCCGTCGCCCAAGAAGCCGTCGACGTTCATCACCTGCCAGTTGGGGACGAAGATCTGTTTATGATGCTCGGTCAAGATCTTCTCCGCATCGGCAGTGAGGGGCAGAACTTGGAGGGACAACGCCTCCTTCGCGCCGAACACACTGCTCGACGAGCCGGGAGCATCTCCCTTCGAGATCGGTGTCGGCACATCCGAGGTCGGAGGGTCGGGAACCGGCGCATCCGAGGTCGGAGGGTCGAGGACCGGTGCATTCGAGGTCGGAGGGTCGAGGACCATGACTTCCCCCTCTGCGAGGAGCATGACCTTCGGCTGGTCGGCAACCTTCGCCACCGAAGGCTTCTTCGTGGCTCGGCTGTCCTGAGGCACCGCCGAAGGCCTCTTCTTCTTCGCCTCCTGCTCCGACCTACCCTTCGCCACCAAAGCTTTGTAATCCAGCTTCATCGTACCTGCACAAGCCGAATGAAGAAACTTAGAAAAATTTTCATGGACTTTAAACAAAGAATATAAATACCAGAAGCATACTAGGGTCGATCGGACTGAGACCCCCTCGGAACAGTTCCTCCTCAGTAATATCTTTCCAGCTTAGCACTGGCAGGGCGAGGAGCTTCCTCTGGACCTCCGCCTCCTCATCACTCAGCGGCGCCTCCCTCTTGGTCCGCTTGGGCAGACCCTCCTTCGCCCAAACCGTCGGTATCACCCACGGCGCAGGGGCTCGGATGAGGAAGTACTTCTCCTTCCAATGTTTGATCGAGTCCGGATTCTCGATCAGCTTCACGCCCGTCCGGGGCGAAAGAAAGAACCTTTGTTCGTCTCGCCTCGGCTGACAAGGTCGGTAGAGGCTCCGGAAGAGGAACATAGTCGGCTTGCCACCGACCTCTTGGCATCGGAGGACGAATGCCGTGACGTGCCTCCATGTGTTCGGCATCAGCTGGGCGGGGCTCAACCCGTACCATGTCAACACATCCACAACGAACGGGTGGAGGGGAAACCGGAGTCCGGCAGTTAGGGAGTCGACCGGAAAGACGCACACGTCCGACGAGGACTTTGTGTTGGCTGGAAACCCGGCCCAGGGAGGAGCAGTCCGTAGTCGGCGGGGATCCGGAAACCCTCTCGGATCAGACGAAGATCGGTCTCGGTAAGAGACGAGATCCTATGGTCCACCTCGGACAGCTCCCTCGGCTCGTTCTCCTCCACCAGCTTAGCCGTGCCCTGGGTGACTCTCTCCAAGGTACCCTCGTCATAGTCCCGGACGCCTTCCACGCTCGACAGGGCGATAGGCTGCCGATCGAACGCCCCCGCTCTTTTCGGCGTCTCCACTATCGTGACCACGACTTTACCCTTTTGGGACACCGCCACGACCTCCTCGGGCAGCTCTGCCACTTCGCCCTCTCTGTCCGGACGAACGACACTCTGATCGCTCGGCTCCACTACCTCCTTCCCTTTATCCCCTCAGCCAACGGCTTGCTCCGAGGCGGGGGTCTCATCCGTGATCTTAACCATTTTTTCTAAGAGAGAAGGGAAAGAGACTGACCTTGAAGTGATATGTACGGTCGGAAAGTTCACCGGAGGCAAGGAACGCTACCGCGACAGCTAGCACCACCACCAGAGAGCTGAAAACTTCGAAGCAAAGTGAAAACTGAAGAGAGAGAGTAAAAGTAAAAAATGAGACTTGGTCTAAGGGGGGGTGAAGATTTATAGTAAAAAGGAACGTCCCTTGGACTTCCAAACGAAAGTTCGCGACTTTTGGGCTGCTCTCGAAACGTCGCGAAGGCCCATCACCACCGCCTTCCTCACCAAGTCAGCTAGTTCGGCGCAATGGGATCGGAATCCGAGCAAGTGCCTTCCCGAGCCTGCAAACGGGGAAAACTTACTTTCATCCAGTGGCTCGGGTCGCACCACATCGCTCGGACGACTGGACCATCGGACGCCCCACCTCTGTCTAAAGGAACCAGAAAAAGTTTTGATTCAAAGCTTTAAGGCACCGCCCTTGGCGAGCACCCCCCGTGCCCTGTTCTCGGTCGGTATCCCGCCGACCCACGGGCCCGGTCAAAAACAGATCGGCACTCCCCCCGTCTCTAACTCCTCCGGGTTGACATTCATCAGAAGCTATCAGCCCGGAAGGAAGACAGAGATGGGAGGGGGCCCATCAACACTCGGAGATCGGAAGAAGCAAACCATTCCGAGCCAGTCGATTGCAACTGCAAAGGTTCGGCATGCTCTGGCAACCGCGCCTTCACAGTTGCAAACAACTTGCCCGGAACGCCCTTCATTTCTTTCGGAAGAACGACCGCTCGTCCTTCCGACGAACTCACCCCTCAGACTCGGACATGGATGATCACCTCTCCCGCCAAGATCTCTGCCGACCCTGACACCTGCTGCGGAGCAAACAGAGTAGGCAGAAGATCTTGGTGGGAGAACGACCACCCGTCCCTTCGAAGCAGCTCACACCCCGGGTCCGGACTACGGTTCTCGCCACTACTGCCTCATTCTCTCCCGCTCCTGACATCCCCTTCGGAACCGTGAGGAACGGGAGAGGAACAAGGCAACAGGGCAACCACCCGTCCTTCCGAAGTAACTCATCCCTCGGGTCCGAACCATAGTCGTCACCACTACTGCCTCGTTCCACCCCGCTCCTGACATCCACTTTGGGGCCGTCAGGAACGGGAGAAGAAAAAGGCAAAAGAGCGTCAACCCCCTCGGACCTCGAAAGACAAGTTACCCAAGGCCAATGCCCCCGAAGTTTGAAACTCTACATTTGGTGCGATTGAAATGACAAAGGGAGTGGAGTACTTATAAGCTCCCCTCCAAGGTCCAGCCATTATGACCCTCGGAATTTGAAACGCCACGCATTAATTGAAGGAGTTGTCCTTAATGAACTTGGGAAAATGGAACGCTGCGCGAAGCCCGAAGCACCATTAATGCCCTTGGGAACAGGATCGTCTCGAGACAGAGTATGCCACATCGCTCGACCTGCCGAGACCGCCTGTCTCCGGACGGATCCCGAGCAAGTGCCTCTCCGAGCTCGCAAACGGAGAAAGCACGCTTTCTCCTCAACTTTCGCGCCTGATCTCAATCAGACGGCCCAGATCTCACCGAGGACACTAAACGACAAGATAGTATTTTCTTGAGAAATGTGCCCGTCTCGAGATGCACATCGTCATCCAACGGCTCAGACTGCGCCATATCGCTCGTCCTGACGAGACCCCTGTCTCCGGACGGATTCCGAGCAAGTGCCTTCCCGAGCTCGCAAATGGGGAAAACTCACTTTCCCCTCAAGAATCGCGCCTGATCTCGATCAGACGGTCCAGATCTCGCCGAGGACACTAAGCGACAAGATAGTGTTTTCTTGAGAAATGTGTCCGTCTCGAGATGCGCGTCGCAATCCGACGGTTTAGAGCACGCCACGTCGCTCGGCCTGCCGAGACCCCCTGTCTCCGGTCGGCAGCCGAGCAAGTGCCATTCCGAGCTCGTAAACGGAGAAAAAAGACACCGAGCTACTACGACCGTTGGATCTTTCAGAAATCCGTGCTCCTAATGATCAACGGTCCAGATTGAGCGCCGAGGACACTAAACGACAAGATAACGTTTTTTTTTGGGAAACGTGCCACCATCCGATGGCTCAGATTGTGCCACGTCGCTCGGTACGCCGAACCCCCTAGTCTCCGGTCGGCAGCCGAGCAAGTGCCATTCCGAGCTCACAAACGGGGGAAAAGTCTGCCGAGCGATGGAGACCGTCAGATCTCTCAGAAAATCACGGTCGACGATGATCAGAAGTCCAGATTGCGCCACGCCATAAATCAATATTAAAAATCATTTTTTATCTATTTAATTCGTTTTATTTATTTAAAAATTGCAAAAAAATTACCAAAAATTCGGGAAAATTAACTAAAAATTCTGGGAAATAATTAAAAATTCGGGGGTATATTTTTGAGCCCCTGAACGAACAATTATTGCCTAGAATGTACAGTTAAGGCCCCCAAACAATTAGTAAATACATCGCAAAATTAAACAAATAATCCGAGAAAAATAGATGAAAGACGCCAAATACTCGATAAGGCTGGAGAACAACACATGGCATCAAAAAGTTACCTCACTACCCCCTTCGAGATTCTAAGTCCACCATATGGACTCCGATACAACTCCACTAGCTCACAAAACAGTCAAACTACTCCTCAAAGACTGATCACGCTCAGTCTTTAGGAGTGGGGGGCTCGTGATATGGCTAAAAATGGGGTTAAATCGGAACCGTCCAGATTGGGCACGAATCTTGATGCTCGGGGGTAAAAAGGTAATTTCACATACAAGTGGATCCAAAACGGGTATTGGGTCTCCTTCTCACAGAACCAGCAACCCGCGAACGCATCCACTTTAACTGGGCACGGGTCCCGACCCGATACAAGCCCAGTTCACCAAGAGGAGAATCAGGGCCATTGATTTGACTAGATCAAATCAACAGGCCTGATTGACTCCCACCAGGGAATCAGGGGCTAATTTCCCAGAACATAATAGGAGGATTTTCCTCCTGGCTGTTAGGCAGGAAATCAGGCCCCTAACCGTTCCAAAGGCGACTATAAATATCACCCCTCTACCTCCATGACCAGGTTGATCACTTTTTCACCACTTTAAGCTCTTTCTTAATCTCTTCTGATTACTGACAAGAGCGTCGGAGGGTGCGTCGCCGGAATCAACCCCGGTGTTTTGCACTTCCTTGCAGGTCGCGGCAGGAGCAAGAAGGCTGAGTCAACTGTTCAGGTTTTTCTCAGACTCACAAATTCTATCTGTTTACCTCCACACCGAAATCAGCGGTAACAATACCCATCAAAGAGACTATTACATATTCATCGGTGAAACCAAGTAGTAGTTATCGTTTCCTGCCATTTTCCTTGATTCCAACCCAAGCCCTGTTATATATTGTCATATGCACACACGACATGAATACTCAGATTAGAAACATGTATATAGACAATTGTGATTGAATGTTTTCCGTTTGAATGTGATGATCATGCTATGCTGATAATAATTTATCTCGCCAATAGTAGAAGTCCACCCTAATGTGGAGTATAATTTTCTGTCAATTATTTTCCATGAAGTTATATGCATGTGTATTTATTTTGTCGTCTTTTAATAATAACCTGCTTGCTGGCCTGCTTTTTGATCCATGTTGCTTTGAGTTTTTGACATAGTTTTTGTCATAATTTAATATAACTTTGTAAACATCATTTTTACCTTTTGAATCTATTTTCCATGACTTTTTACGGATCTAGATTCCGATTGACGAACTGAAAGATATGATAATTTTAGTACTGCTATATTTTCAATTTCCCGATTTTTGTCTAGAATTACACGGACATGATTTTCTATTAAAACAAAATGTTAACAGTAAAATTTGAACTTGGAATTTTATATTTTGTTACTAGACAGGACTAGAAGTCATATAATTATTTTTATAAGATTATTTGATAATTTTCTAAAGCTTTTATAAATATGAAAACATGACCCTAGGTTGCTGTTAGAACATTAGTTCAGTAAAGAACCCGATTTTTTACCAAACTACAGATAATATCATTTAGAACTCACTGAATAAGAATTATATCCCTGTGTGTATGGAATCCAGATCATTTGACGGTTTTGCAATATAACCTATAGATTCCAAGGTATTTATATTTTCGTACAATGACGTCTGAATTTCATAATGCAGTTTGAAAATGCATTACCCTGTCTAATTAATTAAAATAGTAGATTAATTTTAAGAAATAAAATATGAGGTTAATTGTGTTGTTACTAAACATTGTTAGAAAATAAAATATGATTTTTATGAGATTTTCAAATGATTTTACAATCTTTTTTTATATACAAGAATTTTGACTCTAATATGCTCCCTGAACATGTAATCAGTAAAAAATGAGACTAATCGCCTAATTTCTATGTGTATTATATATCATATGAATATGCATTGGAACTGGCAGAGATTCTACTTTCCAGAATCTCTGACGAAACCTGATTTGCTTTCCTGTAGCAACAGAAAATTTTGTTTTTATACAGCAACATCATGCCGTCCAGAATGTTTGCTTGTGTTTTGCTTATATATCTATGTTTGATTTTGCATTTAGGGAATAGTGTTAGTTATATCATGCATTGCATATTTTTGACATCTCCTTGACATCACTTCAAAACTTCTGTATCCATTGCATGTCACATTAGTGTATAATAAAATATTTATTAAGGGTCAACTTAGTAGTGAACAATTGGAGACAGTACTCAGAATGGGCTCCTTGTTCTCGATTGTTTATTGTCATGGATTGTGGATATATTCTTGTTATTGTCATGGATTGTGGATTCTCGTTATCGTTATCGTGCTGAGTACATGATCAGTAGGGTTCACCACTATAGTCTAATCGATCACTGGTTGCATGCACCGAACCTGTGGTATGGTACGCAGTATTACGTGTATTAGATAGGATAATAAAATATTAATTAACTTAGATTGACACTTGCAGTCTTGTTCATGATTATCGTTATTGACCTGAATCATCGTTTACCGTCATTGTTTATTTCGTCGTTAATTCTAGACCCTTGACGTAGTATCAACCCTGTTATTGCTATTCGATCTTAGTTCTAGTTCACCCTTTATTGATATACCATGTTTTTCTTGCTTTTTTACTTCCAGTACTTACTGTCCGTAACTTGCTCTAACTGAAAAAAATTTCCACCACTAGTTGATGAGTTTACAGGTGCCGAAGGAAATTTGACCCAAGGACATGGTGAGCAAAATTTCTGAAGATGGAGCGGAACTATTAGAATGCCTTAGTTATTTCATGCTTTTTGTTTTCTTTATTTACTTTTCATCATACTTTGATGGAGCGAAACTATTAGGCTACCTTAGTTATTTCATGCCTTTCGTTTTCTTTATTTACTTTTCGGCATACTTTGTATTCCGGGCTTATGTGACCCGAAGTTTATTTTTTCCCAGATGTTGGATGTTATTTTGGTAAATTTATTTCATAATTATTCGGAGTTTATTCATTGTTTATGTAGTTATTCTTTCTTGCATGGTTGTGATCTCTTTTATGTTGTTGAGTTAATCTGTTACAACTATGGATGATGTTATTATCATTCCCTGGGCCTTTGTTACGTGTTCGTATTTCCATATTTTGGGAAGCGGTGCGTAAGAATAATATATGTATAATAATAAAAATTATAATGATATGTATATCGTAAAACTTTCATTTGTAAAGTTACATAATAATTTTATAGAATAATAATTAGTATATATCAAATTATTTATAATTATCAAATGTAACAGGAAATCCATATATAATATTTTATACGCAAACAAGCAAAAAAACTGTATGACGAAACAATAATACTATAAATCATAAGCAATCAGGGAAACAAAAAAGTAAAAGTAACAAGACATTACTGAAATAATATATAACATTAATTTTATTGAAATAAAATGTAAATAGTAAATGAAAGTATAAATAATAAAAGCCATATCACATGAGTAGCCACCGAATATAAGATGAGTTAGCAATAAAATAAAAATAAGGTGAAGTGGAATACAAATACACGAATGCTAACATATGTAAAGATAAAGTATATACACAAAATAATAAGAAGAAGATAGCAAAACAGTTAATAATAAGCAATATTAATTTATGATGATAAATAAAATAATGCATATAAGATAGATATAGAAACAAGTATAAGTAATAAGGTAATTAATTAAATAAATATATAAGTATGATTGTGTTATAAATAATAAAGTTGAAGTAGTATAGGCTACGTTTTAAAATAGTATAAATTACTACAAAAGAATGGAATAGTGATAAGTAATATATATATAACTGAAAGTGAGAGTTATTAAAGTAGAAAAATCTCTTTTGTTGTGGGTTCGCCTCATTGATGTCTAGCTGCAGGCATGCCTCATTGACATCAAGTTGCAGATTTTCCTCCACGACATCAGGTTGCAGGTTGCCATCTGGACAGTCAGTTGCATATTTTGCCTCCCCGACATCCAGTTGCAAATCTTGTAAAATTGCCTCCATTGACGTCTAGTTGCAGATTTGCCCTTGACATCTGTTGCAAAAGAAAATGGTGAATGGAATGATGTAATCTTCCATATGTACTTGGATACTGAATGCTTAATAAAGTATGATGTCACATTTTAAAATTTGTGATATAAAAATAGAAGTAAAAGTAGGAGATGGAGTAGAAAATTACAACGATAAATTATTAAACTAGATGTATAGATTATAAATATCATACATAAACAGTATAAATTAGTCGAAATGAAAATAATTTATAAAAGTAATAAGAAAAATGGAATGAAATACATGCTTAGGCTTAAATACGAATGTGAATGAGAAAATAAATATGTAGTGTAGTAAGTTGACATAATAAACATAAATAGTTTACATATTATTAAATATGTAGCAATATGGTAATTAGATAAGTGTAAAATAATATGCATGTCAGTATGTTGGAATATATGGCGTATATAGTAATCAGTGGAAAGTATATATAGTGACAAAAAATGTAAAGATAATAAAAGTTGAAATAAAGTAAAAAATATAAGTAGTGAGTGTATATAGTATATTCGAGACGTATAAACCAAAAAAATTAATAAGAAGCTATTAATAGTGAAAAGTAAATATAACAAAAGTAGTAAATAACAAGAAATAACAATTGCATGGAATATAAGATGTAAAAACAAAAATAGTAATAAAAGAAAATCTTAATGTGTAGAGGTATATTATATTTATATAAGTAAAAATATTACAATCTTGTTAAAATATACTGAAACAAACAAGACAATATAAAACAATGAAAAAATATAGTATCACAAAACCAAAGCATCTATAAAATGAAGGTACATATGCAAAAATCAAAATTTAAAATATAATAGAAATAATAATGAAAGAAAATAATAGTCTCAATAATAATTTAATAAGTTGTAATTAAAACAAATAAAATATGTAAAAATAATAGCAAAATAAATGAGTATACAAAAAGGCACATAAAATATGGGCAAAAGTTTAAGAATGAAAAATAAGTAAGACAAAATTAAAAGATTTAAACTAAGAATATAGATAAAATAAAAAATATCAAAGTGAGTCAATAGTAAAAGAAAAAATTCTTTAAAAAATATTAAGCGTTAAAGATGAAAAAGTACTACGAGGAAAATACACGAAGAGAAATAAAATAAAAAAGTTAGTCTATATCTAAGGTATCATGAATGTAGGTTCAAACCAACCATAACACTCGTGACACGAAAGAAAACATGCTCGCAAACAATATCACAACAATGTACACGAGGAGTTTCATGAATGCAAGTTCAATAACTACACCATTCATGACTCTAAACTGACACTCACGCATCTAATGTCCACCATAATTTTGTTTCCCTTATAATTTGTGTACTACTTATTGAAGTCGGCTCTGATACCACTCTAAACGCCCCGAATCTTAAATACAGGTAATTCGTCGCATAAACAGGATTTTTTAATTCAACTTCGTAAAAAAATATATGGAATTTAAAACTTTTTCATTTACAACATCGTTTTTTACAATAGCACAGCAGAAATAAATAAGTACAACACAACACATGACAATGGAAGTTCTTTCAATCTTATGTCAATCCATCACAGTGACTTCAAGTCCATGTCAATTCCAATCCTGTAACTAGAAAACTGCGGGCACGTCAGTTGCATACAACTGACGCAATGCTACAATACAATGATTTCACCATCTTAACAATCATAGACTTGAATGCACAAAATAGACTAGTGACTATCCTAATTATGTCAGCGTATGATATGAACTTAATGCCTAATGCAGACATTTACACTTATGATCACACTAATGCACACTTGTTCGGATTCTATGCATCCCATACTACATAGGTCCGAGGGCAAGCCCTTATCGTAGTCCTCATTATAAGGTTCAATCCCTCATAATGCAAATTTTCACCCGTGACTAGCAAAAGATTTAGATATTTGTGAGTATTAAGCCCACACCCCGATAATTCTGGAGATGAATCTTACACCGCAGATGAGCTGGGAACACTCCCAATCACATCTCGATAATTCCTGGGGTTCAATCTCACACCGGAAGCTATGGTGCCGCAATAGTCACCAAACACCCCATAAGCGTCGCCTCGATCCCGATAATTCCAAAGATGAATCTCACACCGCAGATGAGCTGGGGACACTCCCAATCACATCTGCATAATTCTGGGGAGACAATCTCACCCTGCAGACCAACTGAGGTCCTCATACTCATGTTTGCCCTTACTTCATCTGTAACGACCCGAAAAATAGCATATGGCTATTTTGCATCGAAATGTGTGCGCGATTGAGAATTTCGCGCGAATATGTATTTTCCAATAATAATTATTTTTTATCGAGAAATATAAGATATATTGTCTACTTTATTTTATCATTATTATTTTCGAAAATGAAATTATTTTATACGGATTATTACAAAGTCGTATTAATGTGTTTTGTATTGTTGGTGCTATTAAAGAATAGAGTTGGGGTTGGTTTGAAATACTTTGGAGGTCTGGGGGCCTAGTTGTAATTATTCCTTATATAGATATTTATATTATATATTTTTTTATAAACCCCCCCCCCCCACCCCTTCTCTCCTCCTTCTCCATCTTTCTTCCTGTTCTTTCCATCCCGAACCCGCCGAACCCACAACCGGCCGAAGGTTTCCCTCGGCCAAATCCACCTCTTTCTTCGTCATCTTCAAATTAATTCGGAGGGATAGCTAAGTGGAGGGTGCTCTAGCTCGTAGCGGAGTCCGTTTTTCGAAAGGATTTCGAAAAGATAAACCCTAGATTTTATTTTTGTATAAAATTTAGTGTGGTAAATTTATTTGGAGTAAGAGGATTATGGTAGGGAGATTAGAAGATGTTAGAGGTAATAGAGGCGAGAAATTAGCATATTATTAAAGAGGTTGCATGTTGTTAATAAATTAGGATTTTGGGTTTGCAAAAGAAAATTATTTATGTGAGAATTATCTCCTTTATAGTAGTAGAATTTTAGTAGAACTATTATAATAAGTTGGGGGTCATTTTGGTAATTGTTTGGGGAATAAAAAATCCTTTAGACATTAGATTATTACGTGCATCGCACGTGTATTCCAGACATTCAATAAAACGTCTGTGTGATAGTAAGATAATTAGTATTATTGTTTTCTCGTGGCTGGTTTGAATGAATTGAGCCTTAATTGCGTTGAAATTTGATAATAGGATAGGTTGGCGACTTTGGATGCGGGGTGGCGCTTCGAGTCTTCGCAGGACAATTTGTGAGTATGAATTTATTCACGTATTTTGTGTTTTTACGAAAATTTTAATAACCTGAATGGTTGGTATGAATTACGGATAAGGCGTGTTTGGATCAAGAGTATCGGAACAATGTATATGTGTATACGGGGATGAGTTATATTCATATGATGATATCAAATATGGTGAGTATGATTATGTTGAATATATGTTTACTGTTATGATAAAATCTTAGGCGGTTTTGGAGCAATCCTGGTTTAATTCAGCCAAATGAAGTTTTAATTTAAAATACGGGAAGTTCTTATTTGTTAAAAGTTATGTGGTAAATTGGTGTGTGTATGGTGAGTTGATGGGATTTTAAATATTCAGTGTGATGGTGATGTATTGTGTAAATATACATACATGGCGTTGTGATGTATATGAGAATTCTTAGCTTGTGGGAACGTTTGGAGAATTTGGATTATCATTGTATGATAAGTGGAATGCTAAGAAGGATAGTGTTATGGTAAGGAACAACTCCTTTTTATACGAGCTTGTTAAGAAGCATGTTTATGAGAGTAAGTTGGGAAATTCTTGCTCTGAAATGGTTAAGAATTTGGGAAATTGACCAACTAGAGAGTCGTAGTAGGGAGTCATAGCAATCTAACCCATCTGGGGTTTTGTAATTCCAGTTTATAGATTGAGAGTTATGATTTTCCAAAGATGGAACAGACCCAATCTTAGTTAAAGTATTATTGGCTAAGAAAACCAGTTCTCTCTATTTGTACAGCTGATGGAACTTGTGTTTTCGAGAACTCAAATGATAGAGTTTGAAAGAGTCAAATTAAGAAGTCGAAATAGACACGCCCACCTTCCTATAGGACCCGGAATCGAGAATTTCCGATGAGTGAGCAAACTCTTAAGATATTGGAAAGGTGCAGCGAGTGCAAGAAGAATGTACTATTGAGAGTAGATGAGGTTTTATAGTATCAAGTAACTTTGTATCGAGTGTTGGAAGTTATGGACGTGCAAGCTAGTGACCTGTTGATTAGACTAAACTTCAAGTTTGAGTTGACTGTAGAACGGTAGGACCGTTGTCTGCCATACGGTGGGACCGTATATGTTTATCGTCACAGTTGTTGACTGCAGAACGGTGGGACCGTTGTCTGCCATACGGTGGGACCGTATATATTTATCGTCACAGCTGTTGACTGCAGAACGGTGGGACCGTTGTCTGCCATACGGTGGGACCGTATATATTTATCGTTACGACTGTTGACAGCAGAACGGTGGGACCGTATATATTTATCGTCACGGCTGTTGACTGCAGAACGGTGGGACCGTTGACTGCCATACGGCGGGACCGTATATATTTATCGTCACGGCTGTTGACTGCAGAACGGTGGGACCGTTGACTGCCATATGGTGGGACCGTATATCTTTATTGTCACGGCTGTTGACTGCAGAACGGTGGGACCGTTAACTGCAACCTCATTGCCACGATCTATCGGGAACAGGAAGTAGACCAAATTAGAATGCATTGCATAGTGAGGGTTCGAATCCCTAAACTTAGAGACAACGGCTTAATTTGGAAAGTATGTAGTATGGGATGCATACATTTTCAAAGTCTCGCTTGCATTTGACTAAGTATGTTGGCTTGACCTGGATCACATGTAGTATGGGATGCATGTGCATCCAGAATCTTGCTGACATTAGATTAAGTGCATCTGTTCTATATTCTGTATTGTTGCATTAGACTCAGGTCATGACATACACAAACACTAGGAAATTAGGATACATGTTTATTTTCCATTTAAGATGAATTATGAGTGTGGAAGTGATGTATTGCGAGACGTGATGATATATGTTGTAAGAAATAAATGAATGCGGTGTTGTGTGATATGAGATTGGGAAAGAAGATAAGTCGTGAGTCTGTAATTGCAATGAATGGTAAATATGATGCAGTTATGTGATAGTAGAGTGAATGTAAGGCTTTATGGAAAAATAAAGCTATAGGAATGGTTGCTTAAGGCGTAAAGTGATGGGCCTTAAGTGACAAATTGGAATGATTTCCAAACTTATGATAAGTATGCTGTGAGCAGGTATGGACATGCATGCAGGAAGTGATGCAGTGAGTATTTGATGCGAAATTCCATTTATGATATTTACATGTTCAGATTTATCTTGGTATTCGTAAGTTCATTCTGTCTTACTTATGAGTTAATTTATTTGCTTATTAATATATTGTACACACACCAGAAATGGCTAACCCCTTAGTGTTTGGGGGGTTAGGGGGTCTCTGGACTACCCTAGGCCCCTACTGTTACAGGTCCTCAGCGATGCAGAGGTGAGGTATAGGTTCAGGTTCCGGTGGAGTGGAGCTTCACTTTACTATTTGTTGTTATGGTTTAATTGTAAATAGTAAAGGTTTTATGCTTTAAATTGTATTTCGGATGTATAAGTATGTGGATGATGATGGGGAGTAGAGTGTGGAGTGGCATGATATGGTTTGGACCCGTACCCATCTCGTTGTGGAGTACCGGGCATTGTGGTAAGCTTTTACAAGTTATTTTCTAAAAACTTACTACGTTTTCAAAAGGATTTATGGTTTTTTATTGATAATTGATAAACCGTTATGAGTTTGGCCCCCAGAGCATATATATATATTGCCTGTGTGATGATGCTCATTTTGGCCTGGGGAGCCCGTGATATTATTGCCTGTGATGTAAGCTACGGAATTTAGAGCAGAATTTCGTAAGCTTTTTGTGTTTCGGGGTAGAAATTACAGGGGAGACTCTGCCGAAATTTTTCCTGAAACACAACTATCTTAGTTTATGGTTAAAGTGACATAGAAATTGGAAGAATTGAGTTTGGAGTCAAAAAAGGAAAAAGGGCAGGCGCTACAGTTGGTATTACAAACTGATATTTATAATTACTGCGGGGTGACTCTGTATTGAATAAAAAGTTTTAAATTTTCCAGTTTTTCCTGTGTCGTGACTAATTGAAGGAAAGTTCCTGACATGTGTCACGGTTTCCCAGTTACGTGGAAATCGGGGCGCTACATCATCAAATCCCCAATCTATTGCATGTCCTTAGGTTTAGTTATAATCATTATGACCTAGAGTTAGCGTACCCCACTGGACTTAAACAACAAAAGGAAAATTGTTAGCTGACACTGGCTACTTATCAATTTTCATTTATCACAACTTGCCGGTCACTACGGGCCTCGATCAGCCTCTAAATTCCAACTATCTCAACACCGAGATCTTATAGGTCATCTTGACCTCAATTACAGAATTTCTCATTCATAATTTATTTGATTATTTCATACATTCACTTTAAATTGTCAATTTCAAAGTATATCTTCTTATTCTCTCATCATACATCTCGAAAGCATTTCAACTTTGATAAAACTCTTACAAATATTATGCATACGGTTTTCCCAAGTTCAAACTTTGTTTATCTTCTAATTTATCATATAAGTCATTTGCATAAATTATAGGGTGATATTTATTTTCATATGATACCCAAATTCTAGGATAAATCATCATATTTCAGTTTTTCATCACAAAAATGAAATATTATAAAAGTTCACTTCTTAAAATGTATAATTTTTATCCAAATGAATTTCCCAATTTATCTTTAATTATCTCAATTATTCCAAAGTTAACTCATTCATAAAATAATTCTTTTTTTTCTTTAATAAGTCTAACTAGACATACTATTCAAATTTTAATGTGATTTTTATCCTCATATTAAATTCTTGATTTGTACAAAATTATCTCAAATATTCCACTAATCTACTAGTATTATTTTAATTAATTCTTAATAAAAATGCATGTGAATTGATTAATAGTAATAAATAAAATAAAATTTTTAAAGTAAACTGTCACTGTCCGGATTCGAACCCAACAACAGCAACGAGCCAGACCGCAACTCAGAACCAGCAAACCAACTCACTGTTTGTGTGAGGAGAGTGACATTCAATGTTTATAATTCGAACTACAGTAGATTTGAAACTCGAATTTTTTAATAATTCAATTGTTACGTATTGCTTTACATATTCAGAATGTAATCATTTCTAAAATCAGTGTATATGCATGAAATAGAATATATACCAATTTTATTCTTGAAGAACGTGGCAATTTTTATTTAAATTGTATAAATTATTCGTAGTCTTACACTTAGGTTAAATGTCACACCCTGCTTTCCAAAAATACGGAATACGATCACATGACATTGGCCCAGCGAATGACTAATGTCACCCATAAGCTGTTTATCCAATCAACTCAACAATATAATCAATACAGAACAATTGCACAGGCAATAATAATAATCTCATGAATAATACTTGAAATGAAGCAATATGAAATATTCAAATACAATAATCCAACGTCTGGAAACAAAAATAACAATATTTGAGTCAAAATCCCACAATATAATGAAATAACAATAGTCCAATAATTAAGTCTCCATGATAAAACAATAATTTATTAAGCGGCAATGATATCAATTCTTTCACCAATGTTGTTCTTCCAATCCATCAGGCAATTCTCCATCAACACATATAAATATTTCATCTAAAAAGAGGAGAAAAGTTGTCCGTAGAGTAAGTCATGGACAGCAAGTATAGAAAATAAAGAATAATGGAATAACGGTATAATAATGAATTCAATGGATCAATAGGAATTAATAATATGGGACAATAAGCAATAATCCATATCACGGTAATCGATGCAATTGCTATAAACAATGATCAATAACTGATAACAATATTCAATGATCAATATCAATAACACTTAGCCAATAATCGATATCAATAGGAACAATGATGAACAATATGTAGTGTCAATGTCGTGTCAATTCTTAAGTCTATTAATCATTTTAATCATAACTAATGTAGCACTTCATGCGTCCCATTTATTTACCACATGGTTGCTACATACAAACAAGTTACGTTTAGACTTAGTGGTGGATTTTATAGTTCATGTACTCAGGAACGATGTAAACGATTCTCTTCAGTATTCAGTTATTCAGTCATTCAGTTATTCAGTATCAATGTCCTTGGAACAATATGCAGTTATCCAGTTATTCAGTCATTCATTCATTCAGTAATTGTAGGGAAACCGCGAGCTCCCTTCCGAGTACAGTCTCTATATTTTCCACTACTTAGGTCAACCCTTAAATCCCGACTTGTTAACAATTTTATTAATGCAACAATACAATACAATATGCAAATATGAGACATTAGATGGACGATAGTAACAATGGGGGAACAATAGGAAGATAACTTAGATAGGACAATTAGAATGATGACAATAGGACACCAGGATCATGCAATGCAACATATACGCTTCAATTAATGCAATACTATGATATAAGAACAATTAATTTATTAAAAACTAGAAGATAAAATTCTGGACAGCAAGAGTGGTCTGTACTAAAATGCAATTTTCCGCTGTTTCAGAACTCTAAAACTGAAACCGTCATAAATTCTAAAAACTAGACTTCCACACGGTTCCAACGCATATTTAAAGTTCAAAATCCGACAGCAGTAGCTAGGTAAAACACATCGTTCTTTACAGATTTCATGTTTAGGAAGAATCTCGATATCATGTTGTTATAATTTTAAAATCAGCAAAAACTCGATAAAAATTCATTAAAAATATTTATTAGACTCCTAAACATGTTAAGCAACAATCTGAAAATTATCAAAGTAAAATTTTATCATTGGATCAGCCTTTTTACTGTTTAAACATGAAACGTACAAGAATCCGAACACTTGAAAGTAAAAACACAGTTGTAGTAAAACGGGCATAATTTTTGATACACAACTCGGAATTCAGAAATTCAAGATGTTCCGGAAACTAGAAAGATAAGGTTACAATTCATATTCAGAAAGTAATTTATTTTAAGATCATTTACAGGGTCAAAAATAGCAGTAAACATACAGTCAGCAAGCAACATACAGGGTTTTGGGTAGTTTTCATGAAATAAATTAATTTAAACATGATGGGTATCAATTCTACTAGTCGATAAACTTCTCAATCAGCATGAAGGGTATAAAAATATGGTAAGTAAGATTAAGAACACATACATACATCAATTTATCATCATTCAACCATCAATCGATCAAACAATATACAACATAGCAATTCTCTCTACAATTTGTGTCGTGATTATAGGATTAACCCTATTCTCAGTTCTATATGCACACATGAAAAATTCAATCTTTGGATTCAAAAGTGGCACGATGTCAAGTAAATTGGGGTTAGCTCGTGTAAACCCTCAATATACCCAACAAAAGAGATGAACAATGTATAATACGATGAACAAGGGATCTACTTGCAAGAGCTTCAACAAAACTTGAATTTAATACAATTAACAATTCAAGAGGACAGTGACTTGTCTGTTAGATGATAAATTCGAATATAATATAATAACGGGATGAGAATCTCGGCGATGAAACACGAATCACGAAAACACGTGTACGCTACGTGCAAAAGAGAACAAAGCAATAACAACAAGACGACAAACAGCAATCCTACCCCACAACAACACACAGCGAATCCCACGCACAGCAACAACGATCCGCAACTACCTCGGCTTTAACTTCGTGGCGGTGGCGGTGCACTACGATGGCAGCGGCGGTACTGGGGTGCTTAGGGGTCAACGAGGCTGGCTCAACGGAGGCAGGGACGGCAGTGGGGTGATGGGTTCGAAGGTGCAGGCAGAGTTGGAGGTTGATGGGGTGTAATACCCTGATTTTTCAATTAATGAAAAATTATTTATTTTGCACGTAGTGTGCACGTGCAATATTTTGTTTGGATTATTTTATCATGATGTGTATAAATATTTAAATATATTTTCTCAAATTATTTTGTACAAAAGCTTTTCTTTAAACAAATAAAAAGCCTTATTTTAATTTAATTAAAAAGGCCTTTTTCTTAAAAGCCCAAATGTATTTTATTTTATTTATTTTAATAAACTATTTTGGCCCAAAAAATAAAGCCCATGAAGTAATCTATTTTTAATTAAACTTGTCATGTAGAAGACTAATTTATCATTATTTTATTTTTTGTCCAAATTAAAATGTACAAATTTGGCCTAGTTGCATGCACGTGCACTACACGTACACGTGCATTGCACACTTTCTTTCTTGGCCGGTTTGCTTCTTTTTTTGGAGGGAGATTTGATTTTTTGTCATGGTGATCATGGAGGTGGTTGTATAGTTGTGGGTAGTTTTTATAACTCCTACTCTAATCTTGGCCCTCCATTCTACAACCAACCACTCAATCTTGGCCCTCCATTTCACTTATTGTCTAGTATAAATACCCCCCCTCTCATGGCTATTTTCATATGCAATTTCATATTTCCAAACTATAGTCTTATTTTAATATTAGTGTGAGTTATAAAAGATTGAAAGTTGTGTGCATTTTGCTTGGAGAGGCCGGCATCATTGAAGGAGAAGAAGCATTCGGTTTTTGCTTGGTGGCTTGGAGCTTGTGCGCGCTTTTGGCTAGGAGGAGGTGCATCTTGTTGCAAGGCTTGTGTTGCTAAATTTTGTTTAGTTCTCTCCATACAAGGTGGGTAAACAATTCATATTTCTAATATAGGAGTATATGCTAGATCCCATTAGTAAATTGCATGAAAAATGATTAATAAGAATGCGCCTTTAATTGAATAAATAATCTCTAGTTGATTGAATTATTGACATGTGAATTATATGTGATTGTATGCCATAAGAATGTGATTACAAAGTGAGTTGATTATCTTTGTTCCTAATTAGAAATAATTCATGGAAAATGTTAGTAAAATACATTTTTTATGGAAAGTTAGTTTACAACTTGATTAGCATGTTAATGAACAAATTGCATGTGCTTATTATGGTTAATTGAGTTGTAGATAAAATTTCTCCATGCCCATTAGAATAAATGGATGATGTTAGTATTGATGTTTGAGAATTCTAAATGATAGTTTAATTGAAAAAATTTGAAGCATGCAATGTGATTAAGAAAGAGCACGCTTTTTAAAGGAGCAACTTTCTTGTATGCTTGATGTGTGAACCTAATAATTGATAAGTGACTATATATTTTTGTGATGCACATGATGAACTAGAAGTATATGTTGATTCAAAGAAAACACATTTTGCCATCACTAATTGCATGAAAAAGAAAATCTATACCTTGTTAGTGCTAATTTGTGAAGAGACCTCCTTAATTATTGTGGGGATGGACAAATTAAAAAGAAGTAGATTTGTGTGTTAGATGAAAGATTAATATCAGCAAAATTTGTATAAGAATTTTGGATAGAATTGAAGACTAAGTGTCACCAATGTCGAAAATAAAGAATATAATGGTTTTGATGAACAATTCATGGATTTGTGTGAAAAAATATATTTTTATTAGTGCAAAAATTATTTTAATCTTACTGACATGAAGATCATGTAAGAGAAAGATAATCTGGAATTTTTCAGTACCTTTCATAACAGCAATATGAGACTAAGTTTATTTGAACATCGAGTTGTTTTAACCACAGTATCAAAATAACTTATATGGGCTTTAAACTAGCACTTGAACAACCTGAGCTAGTAGCTCAGGCGGTCACTGTTGGCGATTGGCTTCTCTGGGTTGAACGGTTCGAACCCCAGCGTTTACAACATTTTTTTTTACAAAATTTGAGAGCCTATAACTCTCGGCCTGAAAAGAATATGTACCATTTGACCCCCCCTTATATCGCTAGCACAGTTTGGCCGGTTGGCGGGTGCTCTTGGCTTGCTTCCCGTTGTGCCTGGGTTCAATTCTTCCCTTCGGCACTTTGAAAAAAAATATTTTTTTTTAGGAGTTTTTGATATCCAAAAAATGTGAAAAAAATATGGTTATTCTCATAAAAATACAAGGAATTTTATAAGAGTGATTTGGGTATTATTTGAATGAAATACAATATGGTTTGTGAACAAAAGGCACAATTAGAACTATGGTTCTAAGATATACACTTGTGAAAATTATAGTTATAAAGATAAAGTGAAATGGACTATTAGAAAGTAATTGGCAAAAGAACCTTGTTGTGTGATATAATATTATTGATTCTCACTTGAGAATATTGTGCAATTATGAAGTATGAATGTTCAATAGTGATGTGAAATTCAAATGTGACATTGATTAAGTGCATGCAAATTCATGTACGATGATGAACTTGTGAACAACTAGAAATCATGAATTGAAAAGAGAATGTACATGTGAGTTTGAGAACTCAACATGGAAATTTTTATGAGTTGAAGATTGTGAAATGAAATTTGAAATAGAGTAGCTAAGTCTTCCCGGCATTGAGAATTGAGTTGAAATGAAATTTGACCAAGGTTGGTCATGATGAAATGAATGAATAAGTCCGGTTGATAAAGAGGCTAACTCTAGAGATTAATTTTGTTCATGATTTTTAATAAAACTAAGGACTAGTACATAGTGAAGATGTGATGAAAGTAAGAGAAAAACACTGAGTATGAGGGCCATGGGTAGCGGCGAGAGCGTATCCCAGGAATTCCCATGACGAGTCTGGGTGAGGATACTGTTCCAGAGTACCGTCCCAGTGGCAACGCTCGTGGGATGTTTGAAGACTACGGGTGGTGTCATGTTTATGGTGAGAGCGTATCCCAGGAATTCCCATGATGCGTCTGGGTGAGGATACTACTCCAGAGTGCCTGAACATGAGTTCGTAGGTCAGATAACATCTAGGATACTTACCGTAATTACAGTAGTAGATTAAATCATAACGGGGGATTGAACCCTATAAAGATGAAGAACGAATAAGGGCTTGCCCTCGGACCTATGTAGTATGGGATGCATAGAATCCGAACAAGTGCGCATTAGTGTCATGTAATATAAATAAATGCATTAAGGATTAAGTGCACAATCACAACACGACATCAATAGGGTAGTCCCTTTAGTTTGAATGTGACAAGTTTGTGTTTGTTAAATATGGAAAGTTAAATTATACTATTTCCGGCATAGAGAGGATGGCCGTGTATAATGTTCGTCGGTTGAATAAACTGACGTACCCACAGTCTTATATGCAGGTAAATGACTTGTTAAAGATTAAAGAAGAATGGATGCTTAAAGATTATATCATGCTGTTGTACTTTTATTCAATTGTTGTAAATTTTACTTCCGCTGTGCAAAAGAAAAGTATAATTTTGATGTAATCTCTGATGTATGATGAAAAGTTTTAATTTCCCTGTAAAATTGTACTAAAGAAAGTGAAAAGATCCTGTAGAACATCTCGAATTCAGTGTATTTGGGATTCGGGGCGTTACATGGGGGGAGGAGCAGTGGCGCACAGGGCTACAGTCGACGAAATGAAGAGTTCAGAGGTCGAAGGTGATTGCAATGGCTCGATGAGGAGGCAGGAGCGGTTGGGTTCTTGCCGGGCGCAAGGTGGATGGAAGATGTTGGAGGTGCTCTGTTTCGGGGGAAAAAAGAGGAAGGCGGTGACGTGTGAGGCTTCGACAGTGGTGGGAGGCCGGGCCACGACTGTGGGTGAGGGCGGCAGCGTCGGGAGGTAAGCGGAATGCTGGGTTCTCCGATGGAGGCCGACGACTGCGACTGTTGCAGCCATGGCGAGGTGAGGAGACAGGGTGGGTTGATAGCGTGAGGATGCAGGGGTGTGAGGATGAGGACGAAGGCGATGGTTGGCAGCTGGAGAATCAGGGTGAGCGATAGGAGGACAGGGCTGATGGGTTCGAGCGGAGGAGGGAGAGGGAGCTCGGTGGGATTGGGTTTTGAAATGATAAAGGAGGAAGAAGACTTAGGCGGCAGGATATGAAGGGGGTTTGCACAGTAGAGGGGGGGGGGGGTTAGGCTGAGGGTATTGGGGTCTAGGGTTAGTGTATATGGTAGGTTATATAGAGGATTAGAATGGGGTTGTATATACATTAAATCAAATAGTGAAATACATATAAAATGGAGCTTGTTCGGGCTAAAAACAAAATAAAATGGAGTATTGGGGTCTATCAAGTGGTTCCCCTTCAATTTAAACAAAATCAACGGTTCAGATTCACCATCCCAAAATACATTTTTCCTCAAAAAAGTTTTCTCCCCAAAACCAATGTTTTCTCCCCTAAAACTAAAAACACTCATTACTTTATTACTATCTCTATTTCTCTCTTCACTTTTTCATATTTCTCTTCTCTCTTTCTATCTCTCTTTCCCCCCTCTCTCAATTTCTCTCTATTTACTCAGAAATTTAGATTTTCAGATTCCAGGTTTATAAATTTTGAGATTTTTTATGCTTTTTTTATTGCTCATGTTACATTGAAAACAACAAATATCTCCTCAATTGTTAAATTTCATCATTTTCCACCCTCAAAGTTTTAAGAAGTTGGATTTTACACCCTCATTTATAATTATTTTTCAACATAGACTAATGGAACATGGACTTTTATTTACAACTAATTATTGTCATACTATTCAAATTTGAGCTACATAATTATTGTACTGTTTACAAGGCTTTTTATATGCTGTATCATTCCGAAGACGTGCCGTAGGCACGTGCCCACGGAAAAATCTAGTATTAAAATACGTTACACATATTACTCGTAACAATACAAAATACATGTGTGTGACACCCGTGAGCAAAATTATTTTTTTTATTTAAGGAATGGGCAAAATTGTTATAACTCAATTTTGCAGCGTGTTACATATGTTCATTAACCAGGAGAGATTTCGCAACATTACAACTACAAGGGAATGAGAAAAAATTTCTTACAAATGTGCATTAACTATAGAATTTCACTCTTTTACAATAAAAATTTCTGTTGCAATTGTGACATTTTCTACTAATATTTTTTAGTGAAGTTATTTAAAATACTAAATGTTTGAGCTTTGACTTGCTCTTCAGGCTTGGACTTTGGTGTGGCTCCGTTTTGCGATTTTCATGTTGTGCCATTCTTGCGTTTTTCGAGAATTTCATGCTTCTGCCGTTCTTTCATTTTCAGGGCTTCAGATTTAAGTCGAGCTTATCTGGAAGAGTAATGCTAGAGCCACTACCAATTTCACTATATTTCTCTTCACTACCTTAGGTGGCACACTCCAATAGGTAGGGGATGATAGAGTAGGTGGGAGAACTCTCCAATAGGAGTATGCCACCTAAGGTAGTGAAGAAAATGGTAGTGAAATTGGTAGTGGCTAAAGCATTACTCTATCTGGAAACCCCCTAAGTGAACCCAGCCTAAAACTTCTGATTGTGCTCCCTACGTCGGATATTCCATAGCTAGGCACGAAATCCAAAAGTTTTAGTCTGGCCTCTGCCGCATATGGGTAACCAGACCTGATTGACATCTCTAAACTCCAACGACAGAACACTAAACTACGAGGAAAGAACAGGTTATACAGCGGTCAAAATGAAATCAAGTTTTTGTTTAATTTTCTTTTGCCAACAAAACAAAGTTTTTGTTCACATCGATATTGCTCAACCTTGTTACCCAGTGTACAGTCATTTTACATTAATATGGAGATGAAGCCAAATTTCGATCAAGTGGTTTAATACTGATCCTATCTGAAGGAAGAAATCAAGGATCGAGTTGACAAGAAACAAAAATATTATGGTCCAGTCTCAAATGCTTATATCTAAACAGTAATGAGAATGTTGATCGTAAGATCTAGTGATGCAGAGCACAATTCAGCACAAAAGCATCATCAAAAGGCAGCAGGTTGACAACAGCAAAATAGCACTTGTAGTAGACTGCTAAAGGAGCAGCCGACTGCAATTATGTAGTCGACTGCAAACAACAAGTAGAGAGCCTCTGAACTGTGAGGAGCTTTATGCAGTCGACCGCAACTACATGACACTGGCAATTATGACATCTTTTTTGGAAGATTTCTTAATATATATTGCACCCGAATTGTGTATCTTTTATCGCTTTCCTAGTTTAGGATTATTTCACTTATTTATTTTCTTGAGATTAGAATTAGTTTATTTCTTTCTTCGCAAGTTTGGTTCGCCTATTTATTGCCATTAGGAATTATTATGTATTTTCATCTTTCATTATTAATTCCAATCAATTTCAATTTATCTTCTCGAATTCTTCGAGACCCTTGTTTATTCAAGCACCGTGTGTTTGTACGATGACAAACATCCAACCTGTCTTTCGTCTTGCGTCAGGTGATATCAAAGTCCAAGAGTCATTCCTTGGGATGTCAGGTGTCAATTACAGATGTAACGCCCCGAATTTCAAAATTCGGTAATTCGTAGCATAAACAGGATCTTTACTTCATTTCGTACAATTTTACAAGAAATTTTGAAACTTTATTACATCAAGTTCTTTTACAACTACACAGCGGTAAATTTAAGTGAATTACAACATGATGTAAGTGTATAATTAAACATCGGCAACTTAAAACGGAAAGTAATCTTTCACATCAATCATCTTTATATTTCCTTGCAAATCCAATGCCTGCATTTGAAACAGTGGGCACGTCGGTTACATACAATTGACGCAGTACTATACACGGTCATCCTCACTATGTCATAATATAGCGACTCACTTATTTTAGCATACACAATCCTGAATGTAAATCAAAGTGTGAAAAGTGACTATCCTAAATATGTCGGTGTATGTAATGCCTTAATGCCTAATACTGATATTTTACGCTAACATGACACTAATACATACTTGTTCGGATTCTATGCATCCCATACTACATAGGTTCAGGGGCAAGCACCTACGTACTCCACATTGAAGGGTTAATCCCTCACCATGACAACTATTCGGTAACAGAAACTAGTTTTAGACATCTCACAAGTGCGGACCCCAGCCCTGAAATTCACCGTCAAGCTATACAAAAGTCCTCATCGTGCGAACATCCCGTAAGTGCCGCTCCAGCCCTGGTATATACATATATAATGGTGAACTACCTCCCATCCGCCCGACTATTCATGGTCCTGGAATCCACCGTCAAACCAATCATAGTCCCGGATTTAATTGAGGATCGTCTCACCCCACAAGCAACCACAATCCAGGAATCCACCGTCTGACTAGATCTATAGTCCAGGAATCCACCGTCAGACTATATAGAGACACCCCACTTACGTTTGCCCAAGTTCTATTACATCTCCACTTAGTGCCTAATCCTTATGCTTAAAACATAAATAAATTTCACCACCTAGAGTAAGCTTCCCCTCCTACCAGACATAAACAAAATACTGAGATAGCCCATATAGCCAATTCTCAAATCAATTAATCCTTTCAACATTTGTCGGTACCCGGTTCTCACTAAACCTCTAGAATCATATCTTTCATGTTCACACATCATGGATACTCATACCCTTATAAATTCATATTTCCAATTTCATTTGTCCACATCTTCTTCATATTCAATAATCATGAGTACTCATGTTCTTATAATTCACATCATCAACTCTATTTATTCACATCTCATTCGATTCTTTCATCTTACTAGTGTATTTATCAATCATGAAGAACAATTTCAACTATTCACTTTCCAAAGATTTCTTTTTCGTATCGACCTAACTTTCTCAACCCCAAGTTTGCTAAGAGTTAAAATACCACTTTTGGAACTCATCCTTAGGATTTCATTATTAAAATCTAAACACTTTCTTTTCATCACAAATTAGCCTTTATTTTCTTGTTTATATACGTTTTCCTAGAATTTCAATATTATCTAACACATGGATATACTCTTTAAAAGCTCAACATATAGATTAAAACAGTAAGAAGGGTTTTTAGGTGTTCCCATAATTTTAAGAATTTCTATAAGGTTTTTTTCTGGATTTTTATAATTCAAAATCCTCAAAAAAAATCACAAAATGCACTTAGATGTGCAAAGCGGGACTCGAACCCGAGGCCCCCAGGCCCAACCCCAGCACCACGTGGCACATGCACAGCGCGCACGCGCTAGCCGCTAAGGCCAAGTGCCCAACTAATATACTATGTGTAGAACCCCGTATTTTCAAATATTATTTTAAAGATTTGAAAATGAATTAAAATGATTTTCTGCAGATTTAATAAGTATTTTCTGAAAATCTATCTCTTTTACACGTGCAAAACACGTGCAAATATTTTTGGTGTAAATAACCAATTTTCAGTAAATTCTCCTAATTATAATGGAGTATATTCTAAATTTGAAATTTTTCTGACTAAAGAAACTATTTTTATAAATATCTCGAAAGAGAGGGGATTTTATGTAAAAAGTCGTTTGGATCTGAAATAAATTATGAAAAATTTTTTTTACTGATATTTTGGTTTTCCATGGTTATCATTTAAATTTAAATATATCTAGATTTTATTTAAAGTCGATTTGGCGAAGATTTAAAACAAATAGGGTGTTTTTACAAATATGGATTTATGTAGAATCTTGTGCAAATATTTTTCTAGAAAGTAAAAGTCAGATATTTTGATTGGAAAATATAATATGTATTATTAGATATTATTTCTGATTTTTCTGGATTTTTATGAATATTTTATGATGTATTTGCAAATATTACAAAAGGGAGGGCTTTTGTGCAAAATCGCCACCCTGAGTTGTAAATCCGGTTTTTCTTATTTACTGGGCTATTCTGGATTGCTGGAAAACTCAGTGATAAGAAGATTTGATTTGGTTTTGATTTAGTTAACCTATTTTAACTAAGAAAGTGTTATATATATGTAAAGTTATATTTTGGAAGGATTCTTTTGCAAAAGTGTTTCAAAACCCTAATTCCTTGTTTCCGGCCTGTATAAAAGAGGGTGTGCAGCCGTCATTCGCTGCACAACACAAGTTTTATCATATTTCTAATTTCTTGGTGATTGAATAGGAGATCTTGGATTCTTTGCAAAAGAGGGGATTCTTCATTTTGCTTCGTGATATTTGCTTGATCTCTCCAACTAGGTGAGTGACATTGATTTGTTTATTTTGTTTGTGTATGTTGCAGATGAGTAGATATAATTGTTTGTTTGTTTTGTTTGTTTCTCTTTGATTTGTGTACGTCATATGAGAACAATATGAATGTTTAGATTGATTGGATGTTGAATATGTATATGTATGAATGGATGAAAAATTAGATCTCCAAGAAGAACCCTAGATATTTGTATGTGAACGATGTTAGATCTGTTGAGAACCTAATATAAATTTTTGGTGGGCTAATAATGTTAGATTTCCGGGGTGAACAGTCGACTGGTGACTCGAAACAGTCGACTGCTACTGCTTAGATCATATTTTCTTAAAATGTTGGATTATCATTGATTTGATTGAGTTTGATAGATGCCATGCATTAATTAAATTAAAGATGAGATTTTTGGATTATTGGTGAGTTGGATAAAAACAACTTGACCACGTTGAGGATAAATTGGTTTTGTTTATGAATCAACTATAGAGAATAGTTGAGATTTAGTTGAGAAATTTTGTGAATGATAAATGGTCTAGAGGACCAGGTTTTGAGGATTTGGGTTATGAGGAGTTAAATTGGGATTTGTGATTGTTGTAAAATATGCTGTTTGAACTTGGATTTCTCAAATGCTAAGTTTAAATCTAATTATTTTAGTATTAATAAGATTTGGAAAATAATACAAAGTTATTTTGTTATATGACTGATTCTTAAAAACCCTAGTTTTAACATATGTACAACCTAAATTCTCCAGACTGTAGGCCGACAGTCGACTGGTACGACCTTTCAGTCGACTGGTACGACCCAGCTGCTACGATCTTTAGTTTTCTTGAAATTGGGTTCTGGACAGTCGACTGACGACTTTTACAGTCGACTGGTACCACTCAGATTACTCTTAAAGTTACTGTAGTTTTCTCTCTGGTAAGTCGACCTATGACTTTTAAGTCGACTTACAACACTTAGAATATTTTCTTAAAGAAATGTTGAAATTTACTCTGGACAGTCGACCTATACAATTAGCAGTCGACTTCGACTATACTTAGACTTATTTTCCGAAAATTACTGGATTTCTCTCTGGACATTCGACTGGTGAGTTTTGCAGTCGACTGTAGATACTTAGATTTTATTTTTTTAAAGATGTTAGTTTCCACTCTGGACAGTCGACTGGTGACCTTTTGCAGTCGACTGGTTCTGATACTTTTCCTAAGGTATTTTGATGTTCTTTAAATGACTAATTCTTTAAAAGTTTTGGATCTACAACTTACTATCCTAAATATTATTCTTCTATAGAACATATGTTTTCAAGATACTTGATCGTTGGATTGGATGTTGGAAATTTATAAAGATTTGGGTTTTGTTGAGTGGAGAGATTTCTCCTTTGATCGTTTGACGATGGATTAGAGAGTTTTGGTCCTGTTGAGGTCTCTAGGAGTTGAGTGGGAGTCCTGTGAACCGGCAGTTGAGATTTATTGAGTTAGGTCTGAGGGGTCTTGGTTTAGTTGTTGTTTAGTATTATATGTTCGCGTGTTGAGGGTCTACGGGCCTATTCACGGAGCATGCAGGGTGCATTTGTGTGTTGAGGGTCGGCAGGCCTATTCACGGAATGTACCGGGTGCATCTGCACGTTGAGGGCCTTAAAGGCCTATTCGTGGGGTACACGGCAGGGAGATGATTCTCTGGTTGTTGTTTAGTATTATATGTTTGCGTGTTGAGGGTCTACGGGCCTATTCACGGAGCATGCAGGGTGCATTTGTGTGTTGAGGGTCGGCAAGCCTATTCACGGAATGTACCGAGTGTATCTGCACGTTGAGGGTCTTGAAGGCCTATTCGTGGGGTACACGGCAGGGAGATGATTCTCTGGTTGTTGTTTTTGAGCTATCTTACATGATGCTTGCGCGTCGAGGGCGGTGACGCCTATTCGCGGAGTATTCTGAATCTTGTTTCCCATCACCGTAGTAGGATTAGTTAAATAAAGAGAGGTTATCCCTATAAAGTGGAGATCGTTAAGGGCTTGCACCGGACCTATGTAGAGTGGGATAAATAGACTCCGACAAGTATGCATTAGAGAGTTAGCATATAGAGATTGTGTTTTCTTGACTTGGTTTTATGCATGTGGTTTTCCTGTTTTCTACACTCGACACTTAGTCTAGCTTCACTTGTTGTTTTCATTCCATGATGTTTTCATGCTTTACATCTTTGTTATTTCTCATTCGTTTATCCTTGTTGTTAATACATGCTGTTGATGACTTTATGTTGTATGTTTTTATATCACTCACACCATTTATGGCTGACCCCTTTAGTTTTGGGGGTTAGGGATCATCTCTAGCCTCATGTGTTACAGGTTGTTGCTTAGAGTTTGGAGGCTGGGATGCTAGAGATAGTTTTGAGATAAACTGATGTAATAGAGCTTTGTGTAAAATTTTGTAAAAAAAAGTGTTGTAAAAAGGAATGTTGTAATTCAAGGTGTTTTGTATTCCGCTGTGTTTGTAAATGATTGTTGTAATAAAAGTTTGGAATAAAATTATTCGTGTTTTTGGGCTATGTGTACTATTACATAGAAGTTGATGCTGGGATTGTGCCATGTATTTTCTAAGATCATATTAGAAATTCGGGGCGCTACACTATGGGTTTAAATTCCTTAAGTTTTTGTTCTGGGCTAAATCTCATTTTTTTGTCTTTTCAACTATTTTGATTTTCATTCCTTTCCCCAAAATTGATATTATAAAAGATATAATTCTAGACTCCATAATTCTTCTTTTACTGAATCTTAAGTATATTTAAGAGAATTTATCCCACTTGATGCACAAATTTATTCTTTGAAACATATAAATATAAAAATTTGATTTATTAACCACTACCTCTTTTCTTCAAATAAATACTATTAATTTGCATTTATACATCCCCAAGATTACTATCTTACTGATTTCATTCATATTAATGAGGAATTTTTTCTATTTTCCCCAAGTTAATCACTTCTTTTTCTTATAGGAATTATTCCACAAAATGTGACTAGTTAATTTGTTCTACTAACTTAAATGCATTTTTCCCCTTATTCTACTATAACCATTCCTTCCCCAAATTATTTCTAATTTTTCATTTCCATTTGTTCACATTTCATACACATATTTTACCTAATCTGTAAACAACATAATATTTTGTACAAGGTAAATTTAATTTAGCATTTGCGCCTAACGATTCTACACATGCATTCAATTACATTTCTCTATTCCATTCTACCAATTAGCATATGTATTTCACATTTACATATAATGCATTCTATACTTTTCTACAATTAGCAAATTTTTATCCCTACAACATGAATCTAAATCATTGTAGGATTCATTAAACTAGTCAAGATCAATCATAAAATACCTAGACATGATTTATATTCTATCTTGAAAATAAGAAGAGTCACCCACATTTTAGGAGAATTTCCTGGTAGCAAAAACTCTTCAAAAAGAATTCCAAAGCTCCAAAAATCTCACAAAAGCCAACAAAATCTCCTCAGCCAAAAAGCACAGCAACCAACAGCAAAGTTCACACGCACTCCTGTTTTGTTTTGATTAATTTTGTGATTATGAATAGTCTAATGGGTGGGTATTTATAGGGTTATACTAAGGTAGTTATAATTAACCACTTACCCACTAATTAAGCCATTACTCCACTTATACAGCCGGCCCACTTTCTTCATGTGCAAATGCACGTGCATCCTATGTGCACACAACTCATTTATTTTATATTTGCTATTTATTAGTTGTTACTAGTTGTTAGATGATATGTAGGGTTGTATTTTTCTCTTTTGAAAATGTATTTAATAAAGAATTAAAATTTTGGGCTTCTCATTGGGCTTTTGTTATTTTTATTTATTTTATTTATTTCTAATGGGCTTAAATTTATCTTTTAGGCCTATGGACTTTAATTAAGAAAGAACAATAAAATGAGACAAAACAACTAAAAGAAAATATATGCATAACTTAGGAAAGTGTTAGAATAAAAAAATGAGATAAATTGCACGTGCGTTGCACGTGCAAAAAGAAAAAAATGAATTTCATTCTAAAATTACTATCGGATGTTACAACCGACATGAAGATGACGACCCTTTCAGCGATGATCGTGATGATCTCCAAAGGCCATTGACAAAAGGAGAGTTTCTGCATAGTATCAAGGAACGATTTTCGTATGCATATTATGGAGTTCAAAGCACTGGAAGGCCAGGCTTGCACAATGTTTTATAACCTGTTTTCTTCAAGGCGGGATCGACCTTATCTCGTTGACCACATGTGTAAACCCCATTTTTGTCTATACAAAATTTTTCATGTATTCTTGTATTTGAATTTTCTATAAATTCTCCTATTATTTTAACCCAATTGTATACAATCTGATATTCAATTCTTATTTAAATTCTCCCTAATCATCATTTGTATTTGTAGCTATTTTCATATGATTATAGATTTTAACCCGAATTATATTCCATTCTATAATCTTAATTCTTTTTTTTCTTGATTACGTATTTTAACACAAATTTTATCGCATTCTAAAATTTTATTTTATTTGGTTAATTACTTATATTCTAGCCCAAACCAAGTCCAATTTTATTATTTGACTATTGATAAAGGGTGAGACCATAAAATCTTTTTTAAATCAATTATATATATATATATATATATATATTATCTGATCACTATTTTGAAATTCAAATAAACCTTATTCTTTTAAACTCAATTGCATCCATTGGCTCGCTCAATTATTTTTAGAACCCAGAAATTATATTTTCGTAGTAATCAATTATTTAATTAATATTTATTATTGATTGTTTTTGTAAAGCCCAAAACTTCATTCTATTATTATTGATCTTTTATTGGTTTCAACCCAATTTTATAAATCCTATAATCCTAAACCCAAACCCATTAACCCATTACCCTAAACCCACATCCTAAGTTCCCTATATATATTAATTATCATTAACCCTAATTAGTTAACCTAATTATCATCTAATCCAATCTTCCCCCGCTGCCTAATCTTACTTCTTCCTCTGTTGGACTTCGAACCCATCCCCGCTGGTCCTCTTCGTCGCCTAGTCTCCAACCATTACCTCACCATCATGCAGTCCCTGCCTCCTTGTCACCTCTCCTCCTCGTCAACAGCCTTGCCTTCTTCCTTCACCACTGCACACCACTGCCGCCACCTGCAACCCTTACCGAACCACCGCTTCTCCTTGTTGCGCCCTCGATTGCACCACCAAGCACCCTCTCCTTCTTCTTCGTCTTCTACCTCCCCATCGCCAACTCCTCCCGACCATCCTCACCCTCTGCCTCCGGCCGCCATCCACCTCCCTATTCCGTTGCCGTAGAGCCTTGTCGCTGTTGCACCCATCACCACCCTCGGCCCCTCGACTGCAGCCACCTCCTCGATGCCTGACCTCATCGCCATCGCCTGCTCCACCTCAAGCACCTCTTTCTTCCTCGTCGACCATCGCTCCGCACCCCGCAGACCCCTTGCACCACCCATTCGCTGCTGCTCCTTCCACCGCACCGCACTGCTCCTCGTCGCCCCTAGTCTCGACCATCGCCAGCACCCTTCACCACAGTACCACCCCCGTAGCCGCTTGCCAACACTGCGCTCCACCACTGCACCAGCACCATCCCCTGTAGCTGCTCCCCCTCATCGCTATCACCAACCGTAGTAGCCACACCTCCTACATCCTATTGCTTTTGCTTCTTCTTGCTGTTCTTCCTTCTCGCCACTGACAGCAGCACCCCTGATCACCGAGCCTCTACTACAGATCACGACCGCCACCCTGAGTCTCTGTCATTGTTGTTCACCATCGTTGTTGTTGCTTGTTGTTGTGCCTCCTCGACAGCACCCGATGCCAGGACCATCTCGGCACCATCGCAGTGCCTCATCTTCACCCCGAACTCTGTCGCTCGTTCTCGCTGCGTTACTGTTGCTTTTGCTGCGTTCGCTATCGCTGTCATTGCTGTGTGTTGCCATTATCTCTTGTAGTTGTTGCTTATGCTGCCGCTGTCTTGTGTGTTGTTACTTTCTCTTGCGGTTGTTGACGTTGCACTGTTGTGTGTTGCCCGCACCGTCGTTGTTGTTGTCGTCTCCGTTGCCATCGGGACTCTCATTCCCAATATTCTTTTATATTCGGAATCATCATCTATACGGCAAGTTTCCCTTGAACTAGTTTATTTTTCTTGTTCAAGAATTTCTTTGAACTCCACAAGTAGTTCCTCTTTCGTTATCATATTCTATTTGTTTGATACCTTTCAAAGAGACTGCTACGGATTCATCGGCAAAATCAAGTAGTAGTTTTCTTTTCGTTCCATTCCCTTAATTCAAACCCAAGCCTTGTTATACATATTCATATGCATACACGACACGAATACATAGATTAGAATCATGTATATAGAAAATATTGATTGAATGTTTTTCGACTGGATATAATGTTCATGCTATGTTAATAAAAATTTCACCCTTATGACTGAGTATAATTTCCTCCTAATTATTGCTATGAAGTTATATGCATGTGTATATCGTTTGTTGCTAATTAGTAATAATCAACTTGCTGGCCTGCTGTTTATCCCATGTTGTTTTGAGTTTTTGACCCAGATTATATTATAATTTAATAGAACTTTGTAAAGAACATTTGTAGCCCTTTGAATCTATTATCTATAACCTTTTATGGATCTAAATTTCGATTTATAAACTGCAAGTTATCACGTTTTTAGTACTGCTAGGTTTTTAACTTCTAGAATTGAGCCTCCACATGTAATCAGTAAAGGATGATATTATTCGCATAGTTTCTGTAGTTACAATATATCGTATGTATATGCATTAGAACCGAGGAGTCTAGTTTTCAGAACCCCTGGTGGAACCTGATTTGCTTTTCTGTAGCAACAAAATAGTTTATTTTTGTACAACAATGTCTTGCTGTCCAGAATGTGGGTTTTTGTGTTTTTTTTGTATATCCATGTCTGCTTCTGCATCTAGTGAATAGAATTAGTTATACCATGCATTGCATAGCCTTGCCATCTTCTTGACATCACTTCGAAACTTCTTCACCCATTGCATATCCACATTTGTGTGTAATAAAATAATAACAAGCCGGGGTATTAAGGGTCGACTTAGTAGTGAACAATTGGAGACTGTACTCGGAGTGGGCCCCTTGTTCTTGATTGATTATTGTTATTTATTGTGGATTATTGACTGTTAATTGTTGATTATTGTGCTGAGTACACGATCTATAGAGTTCACCACTATAGTCTAAATGATCACTATTTGCATGCACCGAATCTGTGGTATGAGACACAGTATTACATGCATTAGATAAGATAATAAAAGACTAATAAATCTAGGATTGACACTTTCATTCTTGATCATGATTATTGTTATTGAACTTGAAACATTGATTACAGTCATTGTTTATTGCATCGTTAATTCTAGATCTTCGATTTTAGTATCAACCCTGTTATTGCTATTTGATTTTAGTTCTAGTTCATTATTTCTTCATATACCATGCTTCCTTACTTCTTTGCTTCTACTACTTTCTGTCTGTAACTTGCTCTAACGGACAAATTTTCTCCTACCTCTAGTTGATAAGTTTGTAGGTACAAGAGGATATTTGACCCAAGGACTCGGTGAGCAAACTTTCTGAAGAATGGAGCTGAATCATTAGACTGTTATGGTTATTTCATGTTATTTGTTTATTTTATTACTTTTCGCCGTACTTTGTATTCCGGGCTTATATGACCCGAAATTTACTTTTCACCCAAATGTTGGATATTATTTTATGTATTTATTTCATAATTATTTTAGAGTTTATTCATTGTTTATGTGGTTGTCTATTTCTTGCGTGGTTGTGATTTTTTGCATATTGTTGAGTTAATCTATTACAGCTATGGATGTTCTTATCATTTGTTGGGCCCTTATTACATGCTCGTATTTTCATATTTTGGGAAGTGGGACGTGACAACATTTGTAGGAAGAGAATCATTCATTGACGAGGATTTGACAGGTTCAACAACGCTATTGAAATTCCTGAGTATGAAGAGCACTAAGAATTCCCTCACCATCAATATACCCCTCACCATCATACCTTTATCCATCCTACCGCAACAAAGAGTACCACATCAAGGCATATATTCCGACTTTCCTTGGCAATGTCGATGTTGAATGTTACTATGAAATGGAGCAGTTCTTTAAATTGATGAGCATGTTAGAGGAAAATAAGGTGAAGTTAGTTGCTTACATGCTAAAGTTAGGCACATCATCTTGGTGGTCTAACTTATAGGGCTCAAGGCAATATTGCGATGATAAGGATGCAAAATGGGCCAGGCCGGGCTGATCCGACCCTCTAGGAGGCTGGCTTAGGCCCGACCTGGGCCAATCCCTCTGGGCCTCCTTAAGGGCCGGGCCGAAAACCTCTTTTTTGTAATTTTATGGAGCACGTATCCGACCCTTAGTCCAATATTTATCCGGCCCAAAGTTCGGGCCTAAGCCTAAGTGAAAACTTATATGATATTTTTTAAATTTAGTTACCTACTTTTATTAAAGGATTTAAAGATTCTAATTTCCAATAATATCAAACTTATTAGTCATTCGACTCATTAGGTGATACGTAATAGACCCTCCTCATTTGTCCGGGGTTGAGACCGACCACCACATAGAGTAAATGTCACCACTACACTACCGAAGATACTAATGTTTTATCAATAAATTAAGTTTTTGTAATTATATTACTATAGTAAAAAATAATTACTTGAATAATGGATACTTACTATTGTTATAATTATGATTTGTAGTAACTACAATTTGTAAATATAATCATAATAATTTTGTATTATCTATAGAACTATTAATTAACTATGCATTCAGAAGCTAGTAGATAGATTAGAATTAATTTGAACTATTATACAACTATGTATGTAGAAGTTAGTAGATAGGTTAGAATTTATTTGAGCTATAATAGTATAAAATTAAATGGGCTTATATATGAACAGGATAAAGCCTGGGCTTTATGGAGGGGCTAAATCTCGGGCTTCAAACACAGAATCCAAGCTCAGCCCTTATGTATAGAGGGACAGGCCGGACTAAGCATTTTAGAGGGCCGGATCAATGGGCCTATGGACGGGCTT
Source organism: Hemerocallis citrina (assembly GCA_017893485.1). Taxonomy (NCBI): domain Eukaryota; kingdom Viridiplantae; phylum Streptophyta; class Magnoliopsida; order Asparagales; family Asphodelaceae; genus Hemerocallis; species Hemerocallis citrina. The sequence continues at coordinate 131,926,316 of CM030363.1, forward strand.
GGGCATTTGGGCTTTTTTACATCCCTACATAGGGAGTCACCTGTTCGTTCTTGGCGACATACAAAGGATCTTTTACAGATGAGATTTCTCCCTCAGGATCACATGCGCACTCAAAGTAACCACGTCATCACTGATTACACCAATGAGTTCCATAGATCGCAACCTCGCAGTAATATTTTCGAAAAAGATGAGCAACTAGTAGCACGGTACACCAATGATTGAAGTATGCGACTCAAGATTGTATGGCACAACAAACTGTTTGGAGCATCATCGAAGCAAATAATATTGCTTTTCTCATTGAGAAGGTATTGAATCAGTAGTCTACACTACAAACGAAACTCGATTTCCCGGCGTTTTTTTACGTCTTTACCGGCATTTTTTTACGCCGGTGAAACTTTCACCGGCGTTTATAATAGCGCCGGTCCAAATGCCGCCGAAGGGAGCGTCGCGGAAAGGAAGGGGACTACACCGGCGGTTTTAGTGGACGCCGGTAAATGTGATAACTACACCGGCGGCCAGAAAATGTCGGTGTATGGGGGTCTCTGAATGCCGTTTTTTACCCCCCAATACACATTCACCGGCGGTCGTAAACCGCCGGTGTTTATCAATTCACCGGCATTATATAAATGCCGGTGTATAATGAACGTATACCGGCGGTCAGCAACCGCCGGTATATGTGCGTTTATGAGTGTCCGGTTTTCCCTACTCACAAGCACCGGCATGATCGAAAACGCCGGTGTAGTTATGGTACCGTTACAGCTGACGGCATACACCGGCATTTGTGTGAACGCCGGTATATCGCACACTGTAACTAATTCAATAGATAGACCGGTGTTTTATAAAACGCCGGTCTAGCTATGCCCGTTTGTTTTTCTTTCTCTGGTTTTCCGTTCGATTTCAATTCACAGTTTCATTTACAAAACCTGTAAACTAATTCACAACTGATTCAATCAATTTCGTTGCATATTAATGCGCAAATCACAACCAAACACAAGAATAATAAAGTTTCACACGTGTCATATCCCAAATATCTCAACAAACTAATTAACTGTGTCATAATCACAACCAAATTCACCGCAAAATTAACAGTGTCATAATTAACAAATTAATATAGCCACGAACATCCCAAATATCTCAGGTCTGACAAATATCTCAAATATTCCAAATTAACAGTCTGACATAACTCTCATAAAAAAAACAGTCTGACATAACAGCAAGGAGGACATAAGAACAACAATCATACAGCAAGGACAGAAGAACAGCAAGGAGGACCACGGATTCATACCCGTCGAGGAGCTTCAGTTCTGATCATCAGAATTTTCTTCATTTGGGCGACCGCTCTGTGAAAAAAAAACAATAGTTTAATTCAACAGTAGACCACAATACAGAATATACATATTTTTTGAACTTGCAAAAAAATCTAACTGTATCTTAAATTATAAGATCAAAGTGCCAATTGCAAATGGAATTGTTGATGATATATAGAGAGGTAAAATAATTACATTGCAATGCTAAAAATTCGGTACTTAATTTTGTTTTTTAAATATATTTAAAATAACAAAACAAATGAAAATTCAGTATCTAACTTGAAAACTCTATATTCTCCTTTGATTGGGAATATTCACTATCTAAAACAGTAAAACAAATGAAAATTCAGTATCTAAGCATGTGTTTCATGGATTGTTTAGACAATCCATGAAACTGTCATCGTGGACGGAAACCAAATATAAGAAAAATAAGAAAAATAAGATAGGGCTCATATCAAGTGTATTTTTAGGGAACTGTCATCGTGGAAGGAAACCAAATATAGAAGCCAGAAATGGAAACAGAAAGAAGAATGGTAGAGACTTTGGATACACCAGGCTAACATAGCGGCATTTTCCTCATCTCTCTCTCCTCCCTTGTTTCCCTTCAGCACACGAACACAAAGAGACATCAGCAACAACAGCAAGAGCGACAAGAACAACAATAATAATAAATTATTATGAACAAGATGTCTCTAAATGAGTTTCCAGATCTCCACTCGAGCCCTCTCGTTCTAATCACAGCCCAACTAAGAACATAGACAACAGCCACTGAACAATCCAATCACAGCCCAATCAAAATTAGCCATCCTGGATCTTAATGAAATAAGCTTCATTAGCAGTAAAAGAAGATGGAGATGCTAGCAGCATACTCAGTTTGGAAGTGAACCCATTTTTGGTTAAAAAATCATGCCAAAGATGGCAATCTGCAGGTTACTTTAACAGTACCTTAAAATGAAAATTTCCATTATCTGAGCTTATATGTTGCTAGCATAAATTCTTTAGCCCAACTAAATCTAAAACCCAATTGTTGTGTATATCCGGAGGATTTTGGCATACGTAGCTATAGCATCCTCAGTTCACAGTAAACCCATTTAATATAAAAAAAAAACATGCCAAGAAGACAATCAGATGCATGAAATCAGCTTCATTAACAGTGAAAGAAGATGGGGATGCTAGCAGCATACTCAGTTTGGAAGTGATCCCATTTTGGTTAAAAAATCATGCCAAAGATGGCAATCAGGTTACTTTAACAGTACCTTGAAATGAAAAATTCCATTATCTGAGCTTATATGTTGCTAGCATAAATTCTTTAGCCCAACTAAATATACAACCCAATTGTTGTGCATATCCGGAGGATTTTGGCATACGTAGCTATAGCATCCTCAGTTCACAGTGAACCCATTTAATATCAAAAAAACATGCCAAGAAGACAAAAGGATGCATGAAATCAGCTTCATTAACAGTGAAAGAAGATGAGGCCAATGCCAGCAGCATACTCAGTTTGGAAGTGAACCCATTTTTGGTTAAAAAATCATGCCAAAGAGGGCAATCTGCAGGTTACTTTAACAGTACCTTAAAATGAAAATTTCCATTATCTGAGCTTATATGTTGCTAGCATAAATTCTTTAGCCCAACTAAATCTACAACCCAATTGTTGTGCATATCCGGAGGATTTTGGCATACGTAGCTATAGCATCCTCAGTTCACAGTAAACCCATTTAATATAAAAAAAACATGCCAAGAAGACAATCAGATGCATGAAATCAGCTTCATTAACAGTGAAAGAAGATGGGGATGCTAGCAGCATACTCAGTTTGGAAGTGATCCCATTTTTGGTTAAAAAATCATGCCAAAGATGGCAATCAGGTTACTTTAACAGTACCTTGAAATGAAAATTTCCATTATCTGAGCTTATATGTTGCTACCATAAATTCTTTAGCCCAACTAAATCTACAACCCAATTATTGTGCATATCCGGAGGATTTTGGCATACGTAGCTATAGCATCCTCAGTTCACAGTGAACCCATTTAATATCAAAAAAACATGCCAAGAAGACAAAAGGATGCATGAAATCATCTTCATTAACAGTGAAAGAAGATGAGGCCAATGCTAGCAGCATACTCAGTTTGGAAGTGAACCCATTTTTGGTTAAAAAATCATGCCAAAGAGGGCAATCTGCAGGTTACTTTAACAGTACCTTAAAATGAAAATTTCCATTATCTGAGCTTATATGTTGCTAGCATAAATTCTTTAGCCCAACTAAATCTACAACCCAATTGTTGTGCATATCCGGAGGATTTTGGCATACGTAGCTATAGCATCCTCAGTTCACAGTAAACCCATTTAATATAAAAAAAAACATGCCAAGAAGACAATCAGATGCATGAAATCAGCTTCATTAACAGTGAAAGAAGATGGGGATGCTAGCAGCATACTCAGTTTGGAAGTGATCCCATTTTTGGTTAAAAAATCATGCCAAAGATGGCAATCAGGTTACTTTAACAGTACCTTGAAATGAAAATTTCCATTATCAGAGCTTATATGTTGCTCCACTAATTCTTGAGCCCAACTAAATCTAAAACCCAATTGTTGTGCATATCCGGAGGATTTTGGCATACGTAGCTATAGCATCCTCAGTTCACAGTGAACCCATTTAATATCAAAAAAACATGCCAAGAAGACAAAAGGATGCATGAAATCATCTTCATTAACAGTGAAAGAAGATGAGGCCAATGCTAGCAGCATACTCAGTTTGGAAGTGAACCCATTTTTGGTTAAAAAATCATGCCAAAGAGGGCAATCTGCAGGTTACTTTAACAGTACCTTAAAATGAAAATTTCCATTATCTGAGCTTATATGTTGCTAGCATAAATTCTTTAGCCCAACTAAATCTACAACCCAATTGTTGTGCATATCCGGAGGATTTTGGCATACGTAGCTATAGCATCCTCAAATCACAGTAAACCCATTTAATATCAAAAAAAAACATGCCAAGAAGACAATCAGATGCATGAAATCAGCTTCATTAACAGTGAAAGAAGATGGGGATGCTAGCAGCATACTCAGTTTGGAAGTGATCCCATTTTTGGTTAAAAAATCATGCCAAAGATGGCAATCAGGTTACTTTAACAGTACCTTGAAATGAAAATTTCCATTATCTGAGCTTATATGTTGCTCCACTAATTCTTTAGCCCAACTAAATCTAAAACCCAATTGTTGTGCATATCCGGAGGATTTTGGCATACGTACCTATAGCATCCTCAGTTCATAGTGAACCCATTTAATATCAAAAAAACATGCCAAGAAGACAAAAGGATGCATGAAATCAGCTTCATTAACAGTGAAAGAAGATGAGGCCAATGCTAGCAGCATACTCAGTTTGGAAGTGAACCCATTTTTGGTTAAAAAATCATGCCAAAGATGGCAATCTGCAGGTTACTTTAACAGTACCTTAAAATGAAAATTTCCATTATCTGAGCCAATTCTTTAGCCCAACTAAATCTAAAACCCAATTGTTGTGCATATCCGGAGGATTTTGGCATACGTACCTATAGCATCCTCAGTTCACAGTGAACCCATTTTGGTCAAAAAAGCATGCTAAGAAGACAATCAGATGCATGAAATCAGCTTCATTAACAGTAAAAGAACATGAAAATTTCCAGTATCTAAGCATATATTTTTCTATTAATTCTTCATCCCAACTAAACCATTCATGTTAAGGAAATCAAGATGCATCTTTCTGAAAAAACATGCTAAGTTTGAAAAATAAGGGAAATCAAGAGATGATACCGAAGAGAGAGAGAGAGAGCGGAGGAGGGAAATCGAAAATGACGAATAGGGCTCATATCAAGTGTAGTTTTATGGAATTGACATCGTGGAAGGAAACCAAATATAGAAGCCAGAAAGAGGAATGGTAGAGAATGAGGGTACACCAGGCTAACATAGCGGCATTTTCCTCATCTCTCTCTCATCACTTCTTTCCCTTCAACATACGGACACATAAAGACATCAGCAACAACAGCAAGATCGACAAGAACAACAATAATAATAAATTATTATGAACAAGATGTCTCTATATGGGTTTCCAGATCTCCACTCCAACTCGTCTCTTTCTAATCACAGCCCAATTAAGAACAATTGTTCACAGTCACTGTTAAAGAAACATATATGCTCAGATAATGGAAATTTTCATTTTAAGATACTGTTAAAGTAACCTGATTGCCATCTTTGGCATGATTGCCATCCTCATCTTCTTTTACTGTTAATGAAGCTTATCTCATGCATCTGATTGTCATCTTGGCATGTTTTTTTTACCAAAATGGGTGCACTGTGAACTGAGGATGCTATAGGTACGTATGCCAAAATCCTCCAGATATGCACAACAATTGGGTTTTAGATTTAGTTGGGCTCAAGAATTAGTAGAGCAACATATAAGCTCAGATACTGTTAGAGAACCTGTTTTCCATCTTTGGCATGATTTTTTAACAAAAAATGGGTTCACTGTGAAACTAAGTATGCTGCTAGCATACCAAAATCCTCCAAATCAGTACAACAACACGGCTGAACAAACCGTATTAGCAGGTCATACAATGTCATCTAAGCATCTTATGTGCCAAAGTGGGGTTGGTCATACAATGCATGAACGACACGTATTAGTTGTTTGTGAGTATGCAATAGGGTGCAGCTATGAACAGGGCTCATATCAAGTGTAGTATTACGGACTGTCATCGTGGAAGCAAAACAATTTAATATATAAGCCATATATGGAGCCAGAAAGAGGGATGGTAGAGAATGAGGATACACCAGGCTAACATAGCGACATTTTCCTCATCTCTCTCTCATCCCTTCATTCTCTTCAACACACGCTCACAAAGAGACATCAGCAACAACAGCAAGAGGGGATTGGTCCAACAATAAGTATAGATTATAATAAACGAGATGTCTCTATTTGGGTTTCCAGATCTCCACTCCAGCCCTTTCTTTCTAATCACAGCCCACTTAAGAAACATAGACGAAATGCTTATAGACGACAGCCACAATGTAGACTCACAAACACTAGTACGTGTCTTTCATGCATTCAAGTCCATAATCTCTTTAAAAATACCAATTTAAATACTTACCGAGGGTGGGACTTGGGATTGCTGCCCTATTAAATGGGCCATTTGTTCTTGGAGGAGTGCAACTTGTGCCTTTAATGAAGTCATCTCCTCGTCCCGATTGGCACTTGAACTAGATTCACTCCGTCCGAATAGCCGCGAGGGGGTTGGTCCTAGCCCCATACCACGGACACGTCCATGCCTCTCCTTTCTCCTAACCTCGGTCAAGGCAACTCTCTGCCGGGTACGCCAATCTAGGCGTGCCGCCGTAGGGTCAGAATCTGAAGCGGAAGAGATTTCATCATACCTTTTCCGTGCGTTAGTCTGTAAAAGGACATAACAATCAGAGTTAAAAGCAGATGAGATTTCGACTACTCATTAGATATTAGTTCACAAATTACCAGAATCCGTGCTGCCTCAAGGCTCGCATACGTCCCATCCTTCGATTTGTGGGTGGCATCGAAAAAGTCAATGTCGCCAAACTCCGTAGGACCCCCCCAAATCTTCTGCCTATATATTAGTAAGATGAAATAGTTATAAACAAATAACTGTAAGTAAAAAATGTTCAATACGATTGCGCCTACCAATTCTTCCCGAACCAGAGCGAAGCTCTGTGTACCAGCGGTGTGCAACACTAGCTGCTTTGACCGACTGGCAACTCTCACCTCCGCCCTTTTCTGTACATGCCACAATGAAGTTAGCAGAAATATTCATTACAGTAGCCATACAACCACATACTCATTAGATTTTTGTGCGTTTAATGTAAATACCTGACCGATCGCCGAACTCCAGTAGTGCACAAGAAATTGCCAATCTGAAGGCTCCACATTTTCTGGCACATTCATTGCATTCTCCTCCTCTGAAAGGTCTTTGTCATAAAACTTCGCCTTCAAGTCACTCTTGTAGTCCCTCCACTTTTTGGAGAGTGACTTTTCAACCCAAGGCGTAAGGGAGTCGGCAAAAGAGAAGTATTGCTGCAAAATTTAGTACCCATCACTAAAAAAACATATTTCAATAATATATTTGCACCGATCAATTATTTATTTTAGATGAGAAATACCTTGATTGTCGTAATAGCAGTGGCCTTTGTCGTGGTTGGCACCTTCAGCCAACTCTCGTATGACAAAGGAAGTATCCGGGGGTTCCTTGCTATAACCCCAATAAAGGAAGAAAATTTGCTGGCGTTATCGCCAACCGGTTGCCTGACACCGTTTACCTCCACCTCGATCCTTTCGTCATTCTGAAGCCTCCAAACATTCGTCATCTTAGTCCGCCCACGATGTTTTTTGACAGTGGGCGGCGTGCTACCCTCACGCTCATCTGTTTGACTGCCACTATTATGTAGTGGCTGCTCATCCCCATGGCTCTCGTTGCCATCATTTATATTTATCCTCTTTCCATGCCTCGGCATGTTGTACCTGTCAAGGATTCAATAACTTCTTTAGAGATGCAAATTTAATTAATAACATGTTTATAATAACTATCATAAAATTTGTACTTTAGTAGGATTAACAAACCAACATAATTATAAAAAAATTAGCATCCTCAGTTCACAGTGAACCCATTTAATATCAAAAAAACATGCCAAGAAGACAATCAGATGCATGAAATCAGCTTCATTAACAGTGAAAGAAGATGAGGCCTATGCTAGCAGCATACTCAGTTTGGAAGTGAACCCATTTTTGGTTAAAAAATCATGCCAATTATTTAGCAAACAGGTTACTTTAACAGTACCTTAAAATGAAAATTTCCATTATCTGAGCTTATATGTTGCTCTACCAATTCTTTAGCCCAACTAAATCTTAAACCCAATTGTTGTGCATATCCGGAGGATTTTGGCATACGTAGCTATAGCATCCTCAGTTCACAGTAAACCCATTTAATATAAAAAAAAACATGCCAAGAAGACAATCAGATGCATGAAATCAGCTTCATTAACAGTGAAAGAAGATGAGGCCTATGCTAGCAGCATACTTAGTTTGGAAGTGAACCCATTTTTGGTTAAAAAATCATGCCAAAGAGGGAAAACAGGTTTCTTTAACAGTTTCTTAAAATGAAAATTGGCATTATCTGAGCTTATATGTTGCTCTACCAATTCTTTAGCCCAACTAAATCTAAAACCCAATTGTTGTGTATATCCGGAGGATTTTGACATACAGCTATAGCATCCTCAGTTCATAGTGAACCCATTTAATATCAAAAAAACATGCCAAGAAGACAATCAGATGCATGAAATAAGCTTCATTAACAGTAAAAGAAGATGAAAATTCTAGCAGCATACTTAGTTTGGAAGTGAACCCATTTTTGGTTAAAAAATCATGCCAAAGAGGGCAAACAGGTTACTTTAACAGTATCTTGAAATGAAAATTTCCATTATCTGAGCATATATGTTGCTCTACTAATTCTTTAGCCCAACTAAATCTAAAACCCAATTGTTGTGCATATCCGGAGGATTTTCGCATACGTAGCTATAGCATCCTCAGTTCACAGTGAACCCATTTTGGTTAAAAAAACATGCCAAGATGACAATCAGATGCATGGAATCAATTTGTTTAACAATAAAAGAACATGAAAATTCTAGCAGCATACTTAGTTTGGAAGTGAACCCATTTTTGATTAAAAAATCATGCCAAAGAGGGCAAACAGGTTACTTTAACAGTATCTTAAAATGAAAATTTCCATTATCTGAGCTTATATGTTGCTCTACTAATTCTTGAGCCCAACTAAATCTAAAATCCAATTGTTGTGCATATCCGGACCATTTTGGCATACGTACCTATACCATCCTCAGTTCACAGTGAACCCATTTTGGTCAAAAAAAATGCCAAGAAGGCAATCAGATGCATGAAATAAGCTTCATTAACAGTAAAAGAAGATGAAAATTCTAGCAGCATACTTAGTTTGGAAGTGAACCCATTTTTTTTGTTAAAAAATCATGCCAAAGATGGCAAACAGGTTACTTTAACAGTATCTTGAAATGAAAATTTCCATTATCTGAGCATATATGTTGCTATACTAATTCTTTAGCCCAACTAAATCTAAAACCCAATTGTTGTGCATATCCGGAGGATTTTGGCATGCGTAGCTATAGCATCCTCAGTTCACAGTGAACCCATTTTGGTTAAAAAAACATGCCAAGATGACAATCAGATGCATGAAATCAGCTTCTTTAACAGTAAAAGAACATGAAAATTTCCAGTACCTAAGCATATATTTTTCTATTAATTCTTCATCCCAACTAAACCATTCATGTTAAGGAAATAAAGATGCATCTATCAGAAAAAAAATGCTAAGTTTCAAAAATAAGGGAAATCAAGAAATGATACCGAAGATAGAGAGAGAGCGCGGGGCGATGAGCGCGGGGAGGAGGAGATAGAGAGAGAGCTGTGCGACACGGTGGTTTCCGATCGCTGATTCACCTCCAAATCGAGAGAGGAAGGAGGGAAATCGAAAATGACGAAAGGAAGAAGGGACGATGACGAAAGGTCGAAGGCTGTCGAAGAGGACGAAGCGGCGGAGGCAAACGCGCGGGAAGTAGAGCGAGGAAGGAGGGAAAACGAAGCGCCCCCTTTTTTTTTATTTTTTTGGGGTTTGGGTAAATGACGAGCGAAAGGTTAGGGTAGATGGGATTTATCGTAGCTTTTCACCGGCGTTTCAATTAGACACGCCGGTGAATGTGTAGGTATATTCACCGGTGTTTATTATTAAAATGTCGGTGAATAATACACTTCACCGGCGTTTTTAAATAAAACGCCGGTGAATACGCGGATAGACTGGCGTTTTAAAGTGACCGCCGGTGAATAACCATCCCATCTGGTGCCCCATTCCTATTCCTACCTACCCCGGCGCTACTAGTAAAACGCCAGGGAATATTCGCCGGTAAATCGAGTATCTTTTGTAGTGCTAGTTCTTTCCGTAGTAACCAGGGAGATGAGAGTAAGGAAGATCAACCTGTATCAAGTTCAGCAAAGTAATCAGCCATCCTATAACACCACTGAAGGAGACACAAACAAAATGTCTAGCAAATCGATGATAGATTCCCCACCTCGTCAACCTCCTAAATTCCCAACCCCTATGCCCGCCCAACTCCACATAAATGTAACATGTGTGGAGAAGCATATTGTTGGCCTAATCGGTGTCCAAAGAGGTATGCTAATATGGTCAGTGGAGTAGATCGACCAGTCTACGAAGATCTGGATGCAGAGTTGGAGTAGTATCAGAAGCTTTAGAGAAAGGATTCGATGGTATAATGCGACGCATGTTATTTTCTCCATGGCAAGACAATTCTCAAAGAGAACATTTTTTATTAACGTTGCACAATTAGTTGGAATCTATGCAATATTATTATTGACATTGGTTGTAGCGAGAATATTGTTTGTTAAACAATTGAAGTTGGAGACAGAATCACATTCCACTCCTTATCGCATCGGCTAGATCAAGAATTCAAGTTTCATAAGTATGTTAGTTACCCCTTTCTTTCGGCAAGCATTATAAATATGATATTTTATGCGAGGTTGCAGATATAGGTGCATGTCATATTTTATTGGGGAGGCCTTGGTAGTTTGATGTAGGGGTGAAGTATAATAGAATGCTTATATGTTCAGTTGGGGCAATCACAAAATAGCCTTATATCTGAAGCCCTATATTAGTGATCAACCGAAAGCACCTCGTTCATTAAGAATGTCAACCATAGCAAAGACTCAATCCGAAGTTATACAGGAAGTGATTGAGGAAATACTTATAGAAGAGTCTCCATAGATCAAATCGGAAACAATTCAACCATTATCAGAGTTCAGTGAGCCCTCACCGAGTCAACATCTGCCAGTATATGATCTCTATGGTGACGATGACAAAGTTATAGTTTCAGGGTTGCATGTTATGAATATTTTTGAGGAAGTCAATGAATGGTTCCGGAAAGAGAAAGTTGATGAGAGTAAATTCGAGAAACTATGAACCCATATGTTGCCCCGACATTGTTGGCCCCAAAGAAGGAAGACACTAGTGTAATCGAGAATTTTACAGTGTGATATAGAGTTCTAACTATGAGGTTTGAAGATTCATTTGATCCGTTCCAGAAGTTTCTATCATCAAAATTGATCTATAAGGTGAGTATCATCAATTTTATATCTGACAAGCCGATGAGTAGAAGAAAAAAGTAATGTCAAAATTTGAAACCTCCAACTCTACCCCGACAGTTGGGAAGAAACATTGGGGTAGCACCCTGTTAAAAAAAACCCTCCTACCCTTGCGTTTTTAAGAATCCCCCCCCCCCCGCCGCAGATAGCGGAGACTTAAGCCGAAGTTATTTATAAAGTGATTGAGGAAATACTTGTAGAAGAAGCTCCACAGATCATACTAGAGATATCTCAACCTTTATTGGAGTTCAGTGAGTCCTCGCCTAGTCAACATCTGCCAATATGATTTGTTGCAAGTTGTGAATATTTTTGAGGAAGTCAATGAATGGTTCCAGAAAGAGCAAGTTGATGAGAGTAAACAAATTCGAGAAACTATGAACCTCTATGTTGCTCCGACATTGTTGGCCCCAAAAAAAGGAAGACACTCATGTAATCGAGAATTTTACAGTGTGATATAGAGTTCTAATTCTGAGATTTTAAAACCCATTTGATCCATTCCAAAAGTTTCTATCATTTTTCAAAATTTATCTACAAGGTGGGTATTATCAATTTTCTATTCGACAAGCTGATGAGCGGAAAGAAAAAAGTAATGTCAAAATTTGAAAGCTCCAACACTACAACAAATCACGTCTACCCCAGCATTTATATCCCGACGTTTGGGTACAAACACCAGGGTAGGGGAGCTTTATCCCGACGTTGTCTCTATAAACAGCGGGATAGTGGGATTGATATCCCTTATCCCACCCACCTACCCACCCCACCCACCGACACACACACACACACAAAATTTCATTTATCTTTTAATTTCCCCTCCCAAATTTTTTCACTCTCTTTCCCGCTCACGAACCCAAACCCTCCCTTGCCATTGTCGACCGCCTCTTACGTTGTCGTCCTCGTGACTTGCATCTGGAGTGCAATCAAGTATGACTGTGAAATACTTTGCATGTTTAATCCTTACAATAATTGAACTTCTCACTCCAGTTGCCAATATGTGTATCAATTCATTTTGAAGTTTAGGGCCACGATATGTGTAGTGAATTTGTCATGCTTGAATACGCCGAAGGTGCTCTTCCATTATTGGATCAAACTCACCAATCATTTCAATTAGTTGCAGAAAGATTCCATTGTTCCCAACATAAAACTTCTCAAAATCTCCTCAAAGTGGGAAGTTATTTTTTGCAATTTTTTTGGACAACAACAATTATTCTCTTTAACACATGCTTCCAATGTTCTCTCTTTTTGCTTTCTACTTGAACAATTTCATCAATTGTCGAACTCTTTTGAAGTCTTCTTTCTAATTCAATCCAACTAGTCATGCAACTAATATGATCTTTACTAGTTTCATGAAGGCTGAGACACCGACTGAGATTTTTCCAATCTTTATATCCTTCGTTTGCCAATTGACCAAGTTTAGCCATGGTCCTCTGAGTCTTGAACAACTGGAAACAAAAACAAAAACTCTTGTCCATAGATACCGAATATACTATCCATCTTCTGTCATTGTTCTCACCATTTGGCAACTGCCACTTGTAATGTAATGAATTGAAATGTCTTCAAACACTTTCATGAGGAAACAAGACACCATCATCTCTTCTAGGATCACTTTCAACTAAAAAATCCCTAATATTTTGTGCAATTTCGTCCCAATTTTCTGGATCATGAATATTTATAGGAAACAAAATTTCTTCATTTATATCTTCATCAACATTTGTAGGCATTTTGGCATCAACTTCCTCATTCTCATGTTGATTTGAGTCTTCATTATAAGTCTCATTCAATTCATTATATTCCTGACTCACATTGGGTGATTGATCCACCTCTTCGTCATCATTATCATTCATAAGGTGATCATGTAGTTCATTGTCATTGTCATTCGGATTCTCTTGTTCTTCATTCACCAGATTCTCTTGTTCTTCATTCACCAAATTTTCAACTTGTTTCGTGACTTCTGTCTTCTCTGCCCTTTGATTGCTAGTAAAATACTTATTAAGACTCCATGCTTAAGCTTGAATTAATGCTTCTTCCTTTTGCTTATTTTTTTTTCAGCTCGAGACAATTATTGTAAGCAATTATTTTCTTACAGGAGACATGTTTTCTTCTCTAGTGCTGTGCAAACTAGAAAAATGATAGTTTTTCAGAAGTACAGTTGCCAAGTTTGTATTTAAGAACCAAAATTTTAGAAGGTTATAATGGGCTGATTTTAACTGAATTTTCTAAAGGGCCCACACTTTCAAATGTAATGGACATATTTTAAAATTCGTAAGACAATGTAGTAGTATAGAAGACATTCAAAATGGTGCTCTCAAAGCTTAATGTTCATACACATTTTTTGTTTTTTTTCTTTTCATCAACGACGATACAATTGCCTGCCAAATTTCTAATTTAGCTTGTAAAATTTTTATTAAAAAAGGACTATATAATAGCATTTTAGGTAAACCTATTTTCATAAGCATAAGGCACATACAAACTCCTTGGTTGGATTTCTCTTTGTATTTTGCTTTTCTATAGTGTAATTTGGACCCTTTCATGTTCTTCTGAACATGTTCAACTTTTAAACCACCAATGACCATGCCATTTTCTTGCATTTCAATTCATCTGTACCCACTTATAGTGAATGATAGTAATTTGAAATTAAAACTAAGAAGGAGGAAAAGATGAGAAGTTAACCTTCCACTACTACTAGGGTTTTGAGAAAAATCACCAAATTGCTATTTGCTGCAAAAATTGTAAAACCTAAAAAGGAGGCTACAAAAATTACAAATAGGGGATGAAAGACTTACTGTTGTCTGTTGAATTTTGACGTGGGGCTGGCAGTGGCCCTCTTCAGGCCAATTTAGTGAGGTTGTTTTTAAGAAAAAAGAAGGCTAATTTTTTTTAAAAAAGAAACTACATTACAAATTGGGGATTGACTTACTATTGTCTGTTGATGTGGGGCCCGCTTTAGGCCAATTCAGTGAGGCCCATTAAAAAAACCAAAACAAAACGGACACATGAGGGCTCGAACGTGTCAATTTGACGGTTTAAAGACCACGCTCCAACCAATCCATCTGGTTGAATATGCTTTCATTATGGGAGCTACTAGTTATACAACTTGTAAGTATTTTGGGGCCCCCAAAATTGGCAAAAATCGGGGGCCCGATGCGACCGCCTCTCTCGCCTCATATCAGGTCCGGGCCTAGATGCATGATTTGCTTGAAAAGCAATATAAATATTCCACAATACTATTTGGGGATCGGGATGGGGCCAACATGCTATATAAATGAAAGAGTTTTTCCCCGCGTGGATCACTAATAAATGTTTCAAATTCATATACCTCACTCACAAATAGCTAATTCTATATAACCCACTTACAATATTAAACAAATCACAAATAACTACTTTTGTTACAAATATTTAATTTTATATAACTTACTAAAAGTATTTTTTTAGAGTTTCCTCTAAATTGTGTGAATTATATGCAGTTAGTTATTTATAAGTGAGGTATATAGAATTGATATATGGAATTGAAATATTTGGTAGTGACCAGTATGAAGGAAAAAAAACCCTAAAAGAAATAGATGTCTTGTACCCCTTCCACAGGAAAGGTGTCATTAAGCTAAAAAGGGTTGTTGTGCACACCAATTTTTCATAACACCCCCCCCCCCCCCCAGTTTTAGTAATTCACCACTCTTACTAGCATTGTCACATTTACACGATACCCGGACCCGACCCAGACCCGTCCCGAACCCGGACCCGACATTGGACTGGAACCAACTCGATCTATACAAGTCCGGGTAAGACCCGATGCACTTCCGGGTCCAGGTCTGGGTCCGGGTCCGGGTCCAGGTGCGGGGCCAGATCTGGGTCCGCTCAACGTAGAACCGACACAGACCTGGACCCGAACCAGTTAAAATATACCTCCAAAAATATGGAATTTGACTAATAGGGTTATAGGGATATATGTAAATAGTAATTATTGAAGATAGATGTGTAAATATGATATTTATTCATGTACTTAAGTGATAAAATTGCTGGAACCGTATGGTATCAGGTTCAAAAATACTTAAGTGCAAACATTTATTCCCCGCTACCGAACCCAACAAGCATATTTTTTTGAACTAGGACCCAGACTCGGACCCAGAACCGGTTCTCGCAAGTCTGGGTCCGGGTCCAATTTTTGGACCCGTGAGGTACCGGATCTGGGTCCGGATCTGGGTAGTGGAGGACACAACCCGATAGGACCCAATACCAGCTTTATCACGCCCCGCTTCCCAAAAATACGGAATACGAGTACGTAACAAAAGCCCAGTGAATGATTTTCATCATCCATAAGTTGTTCAAGAAATCTTTACAACATGCACAAGAAATACTCAAAGTCGGAAGCGAATTAATCAACCACATGCACATAACGTGTCAAATACCATCAAGAATACTTAAAACCAAATACATAAATCTCAAATAGTCATGATCTGAATAAAACACAAGTCTTGGGTCACATCGCCCAAATACAAGAATAATACCAAGTCTCAAAATACATGAATAATCCAAGTCTCACGAATACAATTATTGTTCAAGCACGATACAAGAAATAATATAATAAAACAGCACTAATACTTTATGCCTCCGATACCATCTGGAACCTGTTCTTCAAAATCTGCAATTCAACGAATGCAGGAAAGAGGAAAAGAGAAAACACAAGTACCCATCAATTGCAGGTCACGGGTCACATATAATGTAGGATACAAGCACATGGGGAAACTAACTAACACATGGTATAGGTGTGATGTCCAGTAAACAACTAGCATGGCAAAAGTGATCAAGTGTACATGGTATAAATCAAGTATCAAGTAATCAAGTATCTTATAAACATGTGTCAAGTGTCAAGTGTCATGTAATCATGTTTCACGTATCAAGTTTCAAGTCTCATGTAAACCAGTCTTATGTATCATGTAGTCAAGTATCAAGCAAGCATGTATCATGTTCAAGTATCATGTTCAAGTATCAGGTTCAAGTATCATGTGGTGAATTACTATCTAGGTAACACTTCATGCAGCCCATACTACATGGTTGCTACATCACAACAGTTTTGCTTTAGATTTCATACCGGACCATTGAGGGCAGCATACTCGGAGACAAGCAAGTAATTGAGCTCCAAGCTCCAAGTATCATGTATCATGTAATCACGTGTCAAGTTGTGCAAGTGGCAAGTATCATGTCTTGCGTGCAAGTATCAAGTAATCATGTTAAGTAATCACATAGGATCAGTGGATCCCCTTCCGAGTACACATTTCGGAATTATCCACTATTAGATCTGTCCCTTAAACCCGACTTGGTTATTTTATTATTAATGTCAAACAAGTATGTATATGTGCAAAATATATCAAGAATAGCATGACAGGATCATGTGACAAGTGCAAGTAGCAAGATAAATATGTACAAGTGCAAGATATCTCATAAACGAATAAAGTAAACACATCTCAAGTTCAGGACAACAAGACCATGCTGTAGTAAAACAGTGACCCCAAGAGTTACAAACAAGAAAATCTGGATCCTTCAAAGGATCTGGAAAATAGACATCCACACGAATCCAGCGAGTATAATTAAGTCATATACTAATTCACAACAACGCAGCTCAAAACTGATTTGAATACAAAAATTAGGTTCAGCCAGAAATCAAGAAAACAAATTCAAGAGCATGAAAACAGCATGAAAACACATTAAATAAATCCACGAAAAATCTGGGGTATTCCCCTACATGTCCAGAATCAGAATATTGAGTTTCAGAATTTTTCCAGGAAAAATAGATACGTCATCAAAAATAAGAAAGCATCACGAAAACATAGTTTGGCAAATCTGGAATTTCCAACACTGCTATACGAAAACTAAGATATCTCGCAACCAGTGAATAGAAATCCAATTCTGCCAAAGGGATATGAAAATAGATATAATTTAATAACTTTCACATTTCACAAACATTTTTCATTCAGTAAACGAAATCATAGTTAAAATAGGGTTCTTTACATAACAGCGAGCAAAATACAACATGTATAGATTTTAAAAACGAGCATAAAAAACCACATAGAACTTATCAATAAAATTCACCAGAATTCTTGGTAACCCCTAACTAGATAAAAAAATACTGACCAAAGTTTCAAATCAAAATAATATGTATAGCATGGTTCTTGAAAATAGTTTGTTATCAAAGTTATCCAAAAACAGAATCTGGAAAAGATCGACATCTCTATACTAAAACAGTCATAACTCAATCATCGAAATCAAAATCAAGCAAGGTCAGAGGGGTTTGAAAATAGAAAAAATTATCTAAATCTCATGTTTTATACCGAAATCAAGATACTAACTGTAGCAGAGTCGAAAACAACAAACAAAACAGAACATCCAGAAAATACAGATTTCACCCTCAAGTACAAAAACAACATAGATTCAAGAATATTGATCCAAACTCATCCAAACTTGAAATAAAGCCTACCAAGTGTTTAAACATCATGAATTAGGGTTATTAACATGTCCACGCCTATTATTTCACATGGGTATCAACAAAATACGAATTTGCACACAAGTCTCACATACACGTCTAAAATAAAAAACGGGCGATTCCTAGATTATTTCATATCAAGATTGGTGTCGTGAGTATTCTATGGCCAAAATATCACAGTAGAGATAAAACCCATCAAGAAAAACATAATCAAAGGTTGTCTCTAGATCCAACTATACTATAGGTGAACTTTGGTACTTATATCAATTAAATGAATTGGAGTACAAGTTACTTGCCTTAATTTGGGAATGAAGAACGATGCAAACACGAATCGAAGCAAAACCCACGAACGATAATCTGCTAAATCCGTGAATCCAAGCAAAACGAGCGAAATCTTCTCACGAACGAAACTTCCAACGCGCACGACGATCAAAGTGGCCAGAGCCCACTTTAAGAATACCACGAAGAGAGAGTAGTAGGGTAATAGGGTGCAAGACTTGATGATGGTTGTGTTGGTTTGGTGATCGGCAACAAGGGATGGAGCAAGGGGGCTCGGCTTGGGGTGTTGATGGATGGCCAGAGGGGGATGTAGGGTAGGTCGGAGGTGGTCGGCCTGGTGGTGATGGGGTGCCGGTTGGGGCAGCCGGGAGCAATCAAGAGAGGGAGAGAGAAAGAGTAGGGAGGCCGGGTATTGAGAGGGAGAGGAAAATAGGGTTAGTGTTAGGGTTTAGGATTAGGAGGGTTTATTTATAGGATTTAGATTTGGGCTAATGGGTAATGGGTATTAGTAGTTAGTAATAGGTATACAAATGGGTTTTGAATTTTGGGTCAAATAACAATAGGAATGCAAATAGGATAGGGAATTCTTTGGCTTTTGAAAATCTTGTTAGGGATCAAAATAATGGGATTGGGAAAATACAACCAAAACACCACCACAACACCAAGAAAAATAAAATAAAGATAACAAGACCAAACAAATGAGGAAAAGATCAACACGACAAAAAATGAGATAAAAGAGACAATCAATCAAACACAATGAGCTCAAAATGAAATAAAACGAATATATATTGAAAACAAATTCAATATACGGTTCAGGAAAAAATACAAGAGAAAAAAATACACCAAAAACGAAAAATACAGTCAAAATACACAAAAATGAAAAACAGGGGTTACAAACTCTAACTCTAATTCCTCAGAATTAGAAATAACCCTATATATATTATATAAAATTTTCAAAATAATTACAAAAAAACACTTTAGGAATTTATATTAGAAGTATACAAATTGTATTTACTTTATAATTAATTTTTCTTTTCAATTTCTTGTTAAGTGAACCCCCAAACAATTTTTTTTTGGCTTCATTGAGCTTTTCGTGATATTAGACATGCTATATCATCTCTTTTATTTTTAGGGAAAAGGTGGAATCTGGCCACCCTGTTTCATTAATAAGAACTTAACAAAACAAATCTAGAGTACTGGGCCCAGGTACAAACTACAGACAGAAAATAAAACATACATGAAGCAACATGACGCGTACAAACAACAATTTTCTCCAACAACCCTGGAGGGTGGGCCGACAAACGAGCTCGGACCAGCAAAATTGTAAGTACGTTAGTTTTGCTTCATACGGTGCCTCCATGGCACATGCACACCCACATGAGACAAGTCAGGCTGGATTTTATCACCCGCCGGTTCCTGCCTTCACCTCGTTGGGGGGACCCCATCTATGGGCCCAAGCCTCGCAGAACGAAAGCTGACCCCACGGCACATGACAGCGATCGCACCCTCCCACCATCTCCACCACTCAACCTACAAACGTGCCAGTAGCTCTCACAGCTGCTACCAAAGAGATAGCCGTGAAGAGGATACCTTCACCTCTCACACAATAGCGCTTTCTCAGGCGATTTCTCACCAAACAACTATCTCGCTCACCCCACCATACTGAAGGGATTCGGGGCACAAATGCAGCGAAAAACCATAGATAAAAATCCGAAACCCTAACCCTAGGATCTGTGTACAAGACATGGCTGATTATGGAGAAACGAAATTTTACCTTTTAGGAGCTTTACGAAGGCTGAAAGATGGAGGTCCTCAATCACCACGCAACCCTTGTAGCAAGATCCGCGTCTCTAAAGCAGTCCGCACGAACGTCCGATCGTCCAACGATCAAGGGAGCCGGTACTAGCCGATGAAGCTTGCCTCTATCTCTCTCTCTCTCTTGCCTCTCAACAATTGGAGCGGCTAGGGTTTTCCCTCTTGCCTCTCAACAATTGGAGCGGCTAGGGTTTCTTTGGAAAACTAAGTTGCCAAAAAGATGAACCCTAAACCAATACATCTCTATGTATTTATAAGAGAGAATGAGGTGGGCTTAACCGTAATCAGTTTGGCTTCTGCTAAGACCAATCTGATTTGGTTTTATCATTTAAATTCGAATTATACTTTAATTAATTAAATCCAACTCAATTAATTAAATAACTAATTTCGAATCATTTAATTTAAATTCCGAATTTAAATTAAAACTCCTTTTAAACGTTCTAAGTGTGTGACCCTTTAGGTTATTATTACGTTGGCAATAATTTTATTATCTAATAATAAAATTATAAACATTGAGCGGCATCTAGTAATACATCATTGCTACCCAAGTAATAATAATAATTGGTGATTCAATTAAACCTTTCGTGACTAATGTCTCCATGTAATATAATCCTTTTAACCATATATTATAGATTAAACTAGAGGCATGGTTCGTGTCATCCTCTTAATAATTTAATCTTTATTTTCTTGATCGATGAGTAGACTATTCAAACAAATCAATATTTGAGCATGGCCATGCATTTCATAGTCTCACTCAAACAAGAGGCCGATAATATCGCTCCTAAAATTAGGAGGGTTAAATTCCATCTAGATCATTCACATTTCTCACACGATTCATAATGAACCCAATACTATCTTTATCATTACCCAATTAAAGATAACTTTTGATAGAATCAAAGTACATTAATTCTCGTGTAGAAATATAATGATTTCAGGTCAGAGGACCATTACACCATTATCACAGTGAGATTACTTATGACACTTCTTTATTTATTCCATGTTGAATCTCACAGTGGGTCTGTCCAGTACAATGTACTCTTACATTTACCTATGTGTTGATTTTAGTATCTCTATACTAATGACCCATGAGAGGTGGTCATCAATCAATCAACATACTAGTCTCAATGTATTATTACTGTCCTAATAATAATAATACTCGACTAGGGACATTTAAGATTATTATACTATATATAATCTCATGTTCATATAATTCGTATTAATAATCTAAGGACATTTATCATGCTAACATTTATAATGCAGTAAATACGAAGCATAATAAATTATTAATGTAATCAAATAGAACATAATGTCAATAATACTGATTACATGATATCATTGTATTGCCTCTAGGGCACCTACACTAACACATACACCACGCTCCAGGAGAGAGCCGTGGAGAGGATACCTTCACCTCTCTCACGCTCAAGCTCTCTCCGGCGATTTCTCACCACACAGACTTAACTCGACTCATACTCCCAATCCGAGGGAAGAGGCGACGCTATCACGAGCCAGTGGCCTAAGCTGGAGGAAGCTCAATAGCCTTCTAGTAGGCACTGTGAAGACTTCACCGGCGACATCGTAAGACACTCCAGATGAACCATACTCAAATCCCATACCCCATCACCCCCAACACCAACAAACTACCGGCCTAGCCCCACGGGCCCCAAACCAAACCACCGAACTCACACACTTGAACCCAGGATCCATGGTGTTCGCGCTAACAGGCGCGGGAGGATGCTCTGGTGCAACATAGTCGCTCTGCGCAAGTTTAGACAAACACCCCGGAAACTGAGCCAAGAGAGCACACATCACGGAGGGACCCTATCTTTGGGCCCAAACTCCATAATTATGCAAGACAACCTAACTCCCGGCATCTTCACACGCACTACCAACCCTCGCAAGACCGAGAGTGTGGACATGGTGGCAAGCACATAGAACATCTGGGCAAACATCTAGAAAAGCCACCCAATCCCAACCTAACCTAAACCCTAACCCCAAACAAGTCACCCCCAAACCCCTACCAACAGATCTAGACTAATTAGAATCTCAATGATCTCATGGATGAGTTGTGATCTTCAAACTTCAAACAGTGAGTGAGTGCATTGTCAAATTGGAAGTGATGTTAAAGGGTTAAAAGGTAATTCAAATTTGGCTACACTCAAATGCCTAAAAGGCAAAAGTAGCTCGTGAGCGAATATTTCTCCCTCCGCCATGAAATCACAAACCCTAACCCTAAGCCGTTGCTGACAGAACTAAAGACAGACAGGACCTTTGCGTACAGCTGTGGAGCACGTGCCACCCATGCCTAAGTTGTGCTTGGTAGCGCACGACGGCCCACCGGCGCGATGGCAGAGGTCGTCTGCATGCTGGCCAGGCCAAGGGGTGGTGGCGCGTCATAGATCTAGCGTCGAAAGGGCGCTGGCATCACAAACCTGGCGTTGGAAGTCGAGGAAGAGGGGTAGGGCGCTCGGGGTTATCGTTGACAAGGGGGTGCACCGGAGGTGGTGACGGCAGGGGGGATGGCCGTCGGAGTAGGGGCAAGCGAACGGGGAGAGAGAAACGGAAGAGGAGAGAGAGAGAGAGCGGGAGTGGGTGAAGGGCAAGGGGGTTCAGGGTGTGGAACGGCGACTGGGGAGGGGGTGGCGAGATCCCAGCCACCACCCCCTCCATGCACTCTCTAGATCTAGGGTTTTTATTTTTTGGGTTTTTTTTGGGGAGCTTCTCTCTCTAGAAAATCTAGAGAGAAACTCTTTTTGGGTTTTTTGCTCTCTAGAAAATCTACGCTATATCATCTCTTGTAAATAGAAATTCGCCAATAACATTTATTGTGTAATTAACCTTTATCTGCCCCCAAGAGATATCAAATGGGTCAGACTATCCAAACCTGACCCAAAAATTCCGAGTCGGCCTGATCCGATCTCAACCTCTGGATTGGATACAGGTCAATTATATGTTACATTGACCCAACTCGATCATCAACTCAAAATAACCTGCTCCATCCCGATCCGATCCAACCCGAAAACCCGAATTAATTATTAAAATATATATTTCTATAGGGTCATGATCCAGTGAGAACTCCTTTGGTGAGAATAACATGAGAGCTTGTGTTTGAGACATTAGTTAAAAGATCTGAACCATTAATTTTGATTTACATGACTAAATTAGTCGACGGATGAGAAATCAAGTCGTTTGAGATTCATTTACCAATGCATTTAAGTGTTTCAAATTGTATGGTGAAAACAGTTATTTTTTTTATAATAACATGATGCATGGACAAATGGATGACTTAATTTTACATTTATAAACTATTTAGTCATGTTAAACAATGTGAACCGTTCAGATCATCCATATGATAGATATGCATGGAGTTCTCACGAAACTTATGGTGATGACTATTCTCACCAGATCGCTTAACTATTTCTGTATATTATATATATTTAAATATTTTTATTTAAAATATCTTATAATTCCATGGCCTTAAGATTCATGTCATCACCCATATCTCTAATATTATAATGGGAGAGTTAACGGTTGTCATTTGTAGACAACCTGTAATTTGTAGACATTCAACCATCTAATCTGAACAACTTAATTTTAAGTTGAAGTTATATTAATCATCCATTTAGTTATATGTTGTCAGTTACCATAAAATCCTCAAAGTCCAAATTTATTTACGACATAATTATTTACAAAAGTGTCACTCATATAAAATAAAAGTTGATACCACTATGAGTAATTGTAAAAAGTATGGTAAGGATTGAGATGGGTAAAAAGAGTTTTCTGGTTCGATTCTAGACAACGTCATAGTCTTTACTTTAAAAAAAAAAATCTTAGGGCGTGCATCGCGTGTATAGATTGCTAGTCTATATAATTGAATAGATTGTATTATTCTATTTTAGTTTTTTGTGTTATGTTCCATTCATGTTATTGTTCTTTTTTTTTGTTGAGTAAATTGTATAATACTTATTGTTATAATTATTATTTTGAAGAAAGCAAATTGGATTATGTTCTTTGATAAATACAAAAAATAAAGTTTGGAATTTTGGATTAGTTATTTATTGTTTCTCAAAATTTGCTTCACATATTATTTTCTACTTGATACATATTAAGATTTTTTTGTCTCTCATTTTTTGTACCCATAAAGTAAAAAAGAAAACCACCCGAGTACGCATATTTGATCCGATCTGAACTGATCCGACCCGGTCAGAAAGTTTTCGGGTTCAGAGCTCAAATCAGTTTTGGGTTAAGGATTTCTTACTAGGCCCCGATCTGACCTGACCCAAAACCCGACTAACCAAAATGTTTCGGCCCGATTCGGTCCATTTGACATCTCTACCACCACCAAAATATATTTTTTTTAAAAAATATATCTTTTGCATTCCTTAGCATTTGTATTCATTACTGAGACCATAAATTGCCCTCTGTAATCCTTGTCTTTACCTGTTATACTTCAACAAGTTGTGCTTTATTTCTATAACAATATGTTGTGCTTGAAATAACTAGAATTTTTCTTTTCTGAGATCTCTTGGTGTAATTCTGTCTCATCTATATACTACATTATAGACTGTTTTGCTTAAAACGTTGAAAGACATCAGATAGATTACACCTAAAACTATATTTGCTGTCTAGCTAACTCACAGCGACACTTCTAACTCACTTTACTTATATCAAAAATAAACATAAAAAATGTAATTATATATTTCATGAAAATTTTCCCATATTAAATCTTATTTACAAGTACCAACATGCAAAAATCCACAATAAAACGGAGCCAGCTCAAGTAGTTCTACAATCTATTTATATCCTCCCATAAATTTCGTGGTGGTTTATTGTCATTGCACAACGCGTGTATATTTGTGAATGCAAATACACGATAATGTGGTTGAAGAAGACAGATGAGAAGGAGAGTCGAAGTGAGAACAAACATGTCAAGAGCAGTCTGAAGCTACATGCAGAGTTGCGGTCGACCGCACCCCCGATCGCATCCCTGGCCGATTATGTACAGGCAGTGCACGGTTGGCTGTCTCGCTCTATGTTGCAACCCTGTATACTTTAAGGAATGATCGGTCGACTGCGCAGTCGACCGACCTACTCTCTGTTCGATCCTGTATAGTCGAAGGCATGAACCGGTCGACCATCTCTGTGTTGTGGTCGGCCGTCGCAGCGCTGATTGATGAGCGGCTGAAATTAGAAGTTGTGAAAATCTATATATATTGTATTGTGTATGATTTTCGAGTTATGTGAAAAAGAAAAAGATAGATCTATCAGCCGTCATTAA
The DNA here is from genome assembly GCA_017893485.1 of Hemerocallis citrina. NCBI lineage: Eukaryota > Viridiplantae > Streptophyta > Magnoliopsida > Asparagales > Asphodelaceae > Hemerocallis > Hemerocallis citrina. The sequence continues at coordinate 131,951,699 of CM030363.1, forward strand.
GAAAGAGAGAGATAGAGAAAGACCCTACACCTTGGTGGTGAGTTTTTGAGTGATTTGTAAACTTATTCTTCATATTTCTAGTGGAAATCGCAGGAGTGTCTTTGCGCAGGGAAGTAACCATTGCATTGGGTGAACGTTGAAAAAACTCTCGTGTGTTCTTGTATATTGCTTTGGTTGTTCTTTATTCTTTAGCTTTTGATTCTATTATTGTTGAATCTCGTTGGTGAAGTGGTATCAGAGCACCAGGTTGGCAGCGGTGATTGAGATGGGGGACAATAGTAGAGTCAAGGAGTTCGATGAAACAGATTTCACAATATGGAAGATCCAAATGATTGCGTATCTCCGACAGAAGGATTTAGATGATCCAATGATTGGTTTGAAGCCAGAAGGGGCAGAGGTCGATCCGGTTGCATTGACGGTTTGGAATAGATTGGATCATAATGAACTTGGATATATTCAGGTGTCGCTGAGTGAGAAGTCACTATTTCACATTGAGAAGACAAAGACCGCGAAGGAGGCAATGGAGATATTGACAGATATATTTGAGAAACCGAATGCAGTGAACCATATCCTACACCTAAAGAAGTTGGTCAACTTGAAGTTGTCGGAAAGGGGTTCGGTTACAGAGCACATCAATAATTTCTGTACAATCAGATGGAATCATTGGGTTTAAAGTTTAAGAAAATGACACAATTTTTGTTGTTGCTATCCAGTCTTCCCGATAGTTATGGCATAGTAGAGCAGACTGTTACAAGCACTATGACTAATACGAAAACACTAAAGGATATTATAAGCAGCATTATGAATGAGAATACAAGAAGGAAGAGACATGGAGAGACTTTGGTGTCATATCCTAGCAATGCTGCGCTGTTAGTTGATAACCGTGGTAGAAGTAACAATAAAAGAAGGCCCCAAAGTAGGAATCACAGGTCCAAGTCAAGAACCGGACATTGTGAAGGTGAGTGTTAGTACTGCAAGAAGCTGGGACACAGGAGAGACCAATGCGAGAAGTATTGAACCCCGTCTAGATAAATTGTGTTTATCTGTTGGATTTAATATCATGCAAGATAATTGGTGTATAGATTCAGGTGCTTCTTATCATTGTACACTCATGATGGATGTTTTGAGAATTACATGATAGGTAATTTTGGTGCAGTTTCAGTTGGCAATGGGTAAATATGTCCAGTTGTAGGTAGGCACAGTGAGAGAGAAGGCTCACAATGGTGAGAAATTGGTCTTGAATGACACAAGAAATATTCCAAGTTTGAAAAAGAACTTAATCTCAACTAGTAAACTAGACAAAGAAGGATTTACAACAACTTTTGGGCATGGAGAATGGAAGGTGACTACATACGTCAGGTTGGTGGCAAAAGAAAAGCGTGGTGACACGTTGTACTTACTCAGAGGATGTGATTCAGGTGATATCATTGCTATAGCAACAGCAGGCAGTTCCTCTTTAATTTCATGGCATGTCAGGTTGGGGCACCTTGGTGAAAAGGTGTCAAGTAACTTTGTTCTAGAGATCTTTTGTCAGGGCTTAAGAAGGCTGAGATGGATTTCTGTGAGAACTGCGTGATGGGCAAACAGAAGACAATTAGCTTTTAGTTGAGTGGGTGTGAGAAGAAGCTTAGGAAGCTAGAGTTGGTACATACAGATGTGGGGTCCAGCTCATAAATACTCTGATGGTGGTAAGAGATACTTCGTTACATTCATTGATGATGCTACAAGGAAAGTTTTGTTCATGCAATTCGCTAGAAATCAGAGGTGTTTGATGCATTCAAAGCTTGGAATTCCAGAGTTGAGAATGAGACGAGTTTCAAAGTGAAAGTATTAAAGTCCGATAATGGAGGTGAGTACACAAGTAAAGAGTTTGTTGACTATCTGGTAAAGAAAGGTATCAAAGAAATAAGGATAGTTCCTAAGACTCCACAGGAGAATGGTGTAGCAGAAAGAATAAACCGCATGATACTCGAAAGGAAAAGATGCATGAGACTTCATGCGGGTCTTCCGGTCCATCTTTAGGTCGCCATAGTGGATACAACAGTGTACTTGATTAACTGTTGCCCGTCTAATGTCCTTGATAGGGCCATTCCGCAAGAACTATGGTCAGGTAAAATTGTCAATTATTCACATTTGAAAGTTTTTGGTTGTATTGCATATTCACTAATTGATAGGGAAGAAAAGAAGAAATTGGATTCTAAATCCAATTTCTTCTGTATTTCATAGGCTACGGTGGTAATCAGTATGGTTACAAACTTTGGGATTTTGTGCATAACAAGGTCATTTGCAGCAGGAACGTAGTGTTCAATGAAGAGATCCTATACAAGGACAGGCACATCGATCAAGACAGTACAACCAGTTCAGAGTCGATTGTGGTTCAGATTCAGACTTAGATTTAGATTCTGAAGGTGTTCGTAATGGTGGGTGTCCTATAGTGCAGCAGCAGGTACATGTACCACAGGTAGCACAGGAGGCTCATGGTTAGCCCATTGAGAATAAGAAGGTTATCTAAGATGAGCAGGTACAACCAGAATAGTTCAAGGAACCTGAACGGGTCTGTGAACCGGTACTTACATTGAGGAGATCGACACGAGAAAGAAGGCCAACCAAGATATTTGATCCATCGGCTGGTATTGTTCACGAGCATATTCTGTACATGGATTTAGGAGAGCCAGAGACTTATGAGGAGGCTTTGAAGGATGAGGCTCGAATTTAGTGGGAGTTAGCCATGAGGGACGAGATGAACTCTTTGGAACATAACCAAACTTGGAAGTTGACCATGTTAACTGCCGGGAAATGGGCTCTTATGAACAAATTGATTTTTAGAGTCAAGGATGAAGCAGATGGCAGTAAGAGGTATAAGACAAAACTTGTTGTGAAATGATTCTCTCAAAGAGAAGGTGTTGATTACAGTGAGATCATTGCACCGGTTGTGAAGATGACTTCAATTAGGATTCTGCTTAGTATTGTGATAGTTGAAGACTTGCACTTAGAGTAGTTGGATGTGAAAACAACATTTCTCTATCGTGATGTCGAAGAAGAGCTGTATATGAAGCAACCCACGGATTTTGAAGCAAAAGGGAAAAAAGACATGGTGTGTCAACTATGGAAGAGTCTTTTTGAGCTCAAACAAGCACCGCGGCAATGGTACTTGGAGTTTGATTGCTTTATAAGAGAAAAATGTTTCGATAGATGCGAAACAGATCATTGTGTGTATGTTCGTAGATATAAGGACAATGATATAGTTACCTTGGCATTGTATGTGGATGAAATGTTGTCAGTAGGTTCCTGTATGGAGAAGATCAAGGAAATGAAGAAGATTCTAGCTTCAGAGTTTTCGATGAAGAACTTGGGTGAAGCAAATCAAATTCTCGGCATGAAGATCAGTAGATTCAGGAAAACCAAAATCAAGAAGCTTTGGTTATCTCAAGCGGACTATGTGAAGAAGGTGTTGAAGAGATTCAATATGGACAGCGCGAGGCCAGTCACTTGTCCATTGTCTGCTCACTTTGAGTTATCGATGGACTTGTGTCCTAAGATAGAGGCAGAGATGGAGGAAATGGCTGCTATTCGTTATACATCAGCCGTTGGGAGTCTGATGTATGCGATGGTATCTACAAGACCAGACATTGCATAAGCAGTGAGATTTGTCAGCTGTTACATGAAGAATCCAAGTAAACAGCATTGGAATGCAGTAATGTGGATTCTTAGATATCTAGCAAGTACTTCAGATTTCTCTTTGTTTTAGGGGATTCACTGCAAATACTTGGTTACGTGGATGCAGATTTTTTGGGGGATCGTGATGGTTGCAAAAGTACTACAGGATATGTGTTTACAGTTGGAAGAACAACTGTTAGTTGGGCTTTGCAATTACAAAAGGTTGTAGCAAAGTCAACCACGGAGTCAGAGTATATGGTACTTAGAGAAGCGACGAAAGAAATGTTGTGGATTTCGGAGCTTATGAAGCAGTTGGGCAGAGAGCAACCCCTAGGTGAGCTTTGGTGTGCCAGTCAAAGTGCAGTTTTCTTGGCGGAAAACTCGGCATATCACTCAGCACATTCAAATGAGGTATCATTTTATTGGAATGGCGGTTGAGAAGAAATGATTGAAGCTATCTAAGATTCTTGGCACAAATAATCTGGCGGACATACTCACAAAGGTAGTGGATAGTAGGAAACATCAGTTCTGCTATCCTGCTATTGGATTGTCTCCAGGTTAATTGATGAGGAGACTCGAAGAGGTACATGCCTTGAGTAGGTCAATGGAAGAATGAAGAACAGGTTAGAGACTTCGTTTATATGTCTCCAAGTGGGAGATTGTTGGGTTTTGTGGATCCAATTACACGATAATGTGGTTGAAGAAGACAGATGAGAAGGACAGTCAAAGTGGGAACAAACGGGTCAAGAGCAGTCTGAAGCTATAGGCAGAGTTACGGTCGACCGCACCCCCGACCGATTATGTACAGGCAGTGCACGGTCGACTATCTCGCTCTATGTTGCAATCTTGTATACTTGAAGGAATGACCGGTCGACCGTACAGTCGACCGACCCACTCTATGGTAGATTCTGTACAATTGAAGGCATGAACCGGTCAACCATCTCTGTGTTGCGGTCAACCATCACGGCATTGATTGATGAGAGGCTGAGATTAGAAGTTGTGAAAACGTATATATATTGTATTGTGTACGATTTTAGGTTTATGTGAAAAGAAATGATAGATCTATCAGCCGTCATTGAGAGAGAGGGAGATAAAGAGAAACCTTACACATAGGTGGTGAGTGCTTGAGAGATTTGTAAACTTGTTCTTCATATTTCTAGTGGAAATCGCAGGAGTGATTCTGTGCAGGGAAGTAACCATTGCATTGGGTGAACATAGAAAAAAAATCTCGTGTGTTCTTGTGTGTTGCTCTTGGTGTACTTTGTTCTCTTACTTTTGACTCTATTGTTCTTGCATCTTTTTGGTGAGTTATTCCGTAGTTAAAACTCAACAGGGCTTGCGGTCGGGCTTGGACTGGTTTTACTTGGAAGGCGTTTCATAACCTTTGGGCCTTTGTGCGACTCTCCCTAGCATATGTGGTCATGCTTTGGTACCATGAAGTTTACCTTTACTGCTATAACCCAAATATCTTTTAGAACTTTTTTCTGTAAGTAGGACATCTGATCATATTGGTTTATTCAAAATAATTTCTTTATAAGTAGGACATTTTTTGTAAAAGTTACTTTTATACCTTTTCACCAACTACTTTTATAACCAATTCGCAACAAAATACTACTATCATAACCATTACAACTAGTTGTTAGAGATTATGAGAGATTATAACAATAGAAATTAGGATTAATATCTATACTAAGATGCTTGAGATATTTATTATAGGTATCAAAATTAAAATACCTAGACTGCTATCATAAGTCAGTATTATAGGATAAATATTGGTTTCGGTACTGGGTTCTCAACCCACTCAACCCGCGTTTCGATATCCATACAATTAGTAGGTGTAACACACGTGTTACCCATAGAATAATATTACACATAATATTATTCATATAGTGAGAATATACCTATATATCCAACAATCTCCTCCTATATTCCCAATATATAGACGTACTGGAATATCTCATCAGTTCAACATGAAGCTGACTGGCTGATAGCAGTCTTAAAATAAAAGAAATGCATCACTCAATGTACAGTTCATAAGAACTAAATCAATTATAAATCTGAATAGTTCAAAAAGACTAAACCAAAATAATTAAATAGCTCCCAAACCATATCACAACAGAATAGTTTACAATGACTAAACCAACTGGAATAATCTGTCATAGTTTCAAAATCAAACAAAGCAAATAAACTTTAAGAACAAAATAAGAGTTTTAAGCTCAATGAATACAAGAGTCTTAAACTCAACAGAAGTTTTACCAGGCAAGTGAATAATTTATTTTCGAGAGAAATAAACTGAAACTATATCCATGCACACTGCTTTATGTTTACTCCTCCATTTTGAGCAAATTATTATTTTGAAATCTATGTTGACAGATTTAACTCCTCCATCTTTGCTAGCTTATTGAAAACAAGAATATCAAGAGACATATCTCTAAGAATTCCAATGAATTTCACAAAGTATCTAGTTCCACAAAAGAACTTAGTACAATTCATAATTAGCTTAGCAAAAATGTAACGTAAGCATCACAATCAAGTTTCTTTAACTAAATAAAGAACAAGAACTATTATAGTTTCTACACAAGAACTATACTATTTTTCATATTGAAATGATAGAACAGTCAAATCAATTATGGTTAATTCTGAATCATCAAAATTGGAATGAAACAAGAATCCATAAAAGAGATATATCATCAAAATTGGAATGATATAATGATATTCTAAACATCGGAAACACATCGACAAGTTTTCATATTTCGTATTGGAATAATATGATTATTCTAAGAAAATTCTTTACATATATAATACCATCAAAATTGGAATGACATTATATATTTGTGAAATTTATGTGGAATCATCAAAATTATCTAAAACATGTCAACTGCCTAAAATTGATGCAGAAGTTTGAACTTCTCTATGGCTCCAATTGGATTCTAAATTACAAAACAATTAGGAGTTAAAGCTTTGACTCAATAGCTTTTAACTCTATTTTCCCCACAGTTTTGATAATTAGATCACTTTCAAGTCTCTTAGCAAGAACATTAGCTATATTTTATTTCAATTGTACTTTATTTATGAGAAAGTTCAACTAGGCTTCGTTCAGCCTTAATATACTCCTCTTACTATTATAGAGTGAGTTATGAGCTACAGTGCATTATAGCTTGATAGTCGCATAACAGAATTAGAAAGTTACTTAAACTTCTTAATGGATGACTAGTAACAAATTCTCCCATCCACTTAGCATTTTCCCTGCAGAGGATAACACAGAGGATAACACATAGAGGTCTGATTTCATGGATGATAGCAGAGTGCATGTTTGCCTTTTAATTTCCATAACATTTCTGTTCCTCCTAGTGTAAACACATATCCACTAGTTATCGACTTTCACTAAATTCTGGGTATCATAATGCATCAGATCAGCCATTTATTCGAAGAATGACTAATATAGCACAAAGCAAACTCTTGAGTACTACTCAGGTATCTCATTAGCCTCTTAAGGGCACTCAAATGTGTATGGAATTATTAGTGAATCTGCAGATTATACCTACCTCAAAGGCTATGTCTATTCTATTGCAGATCTTTGTATACATGAGACTTTCAATTCTTTTATAATGATCTATCTGTCTCATAGTTGCACCATCATTAGGTGTCAACCTTTTATCATAATCATAAGGTATTTTTGTTAGGGTTATATACTGAAATCATCACTTTTGTATTAACTTTATTTCCTTTTTTTTTTGAATAAGAATCATATGGGCATATGTTTGCATATTGTGTTTATTATAATATTAATGCAAGTATCTGATATTCTATAAGGTTGATAATATGGTGTGAGGTGACACACAGAAGATCATATTATCAGTTCCCTATGGAATATATAAATAGTTCACAACCTAGACGGACTTGGATAATCCATTGGAAAGGTTGTAGTGTAATCTGGTATTAGTCTATCTTGACTATAGGTTTACACTAGTACACTTTGTGTGTATTGAACAGGAACACTTGAGGTTGTTCTCTTTGTACTGACTACAAAAGACAACAAACACCTCTGTTATTATGGATACTTATGCTCTTAATCCAGATATAATAACAGACATGTATATGCAGTGTGCATTACTTTGACTCATAAGAGAGTGAGATTCATTATGGATCAATAACCTCTATGAATTGGGTAATAGCATTGTATGTATGATGGGCTGTTGATTGTAAAAGGAATCCATGTCTCGATACGTCGGGTTGATGATGTCCCTTTAAGGAGCTCATAAGGATTGTCATGTAAACCCTGCAGGTGGATTACATCCGACATGACAAATAAAGTTGAGTGGTACTACTTAAGGATAAAAGATGTTGATCAATATAGTTGTCAGTAACTTAATTTGATCGACGGATATTCGATATCTTAACATGGGGAGCTCAACGAGCATATAATAAAAGGAGCCCATAAATATAATTTGGGATTAGGAAGGTAGTGCAACAATAGCTCCTTAGTGGACCGAGCTATTATTAATGGGCCTGGGTTGTGTGTTCGGGCTAAACACGGGATACCCAGATTCGTTAGGAGAACTAACCCTAATTTCTCCTCATGGTCCCTGCCGTAGCCTTATATATATCCTCTATTCTCTGGCCGTCATGATAATCTGAAATATAAGATTTTTTCTCTAAATTCGTGATTCACGTAAGGAGAGAAAGAGAGGTTAGCCAAGGAGAAGAAAGGTTGGGAGATCGTCACCCACACGACGTCCAACCCGAGGAAGGAATACGTGCAGAAGATCTTGGGGTCGCTGTCGTCTTCTTCTCATCGCAGGTATAATTCATGAACCCTAGATTCCGCTATATAGGGTTAGATCACGTATTTAATCTGTTAATCTTTTATGATCGATATGCACACCAATTCGTAATCCTGGGAATCATCTCAGTTCCATCAGTTTTAAAACACACTTTCAGTCAATATATCCCCACTTTTGAAACACATTTTGATTTGGGAATCATCTCAGGTCGAACCCCGGATAGCTCCGCGCAGGGTCAGATTTGGGATTCGCACAGTCGGGGAAGAATCAGGAAAGATGGCCATAATAGTTGGATATTTATTTTCAAATTTATTGCCATTATTGCTTATTCTGATTATGCATGTTTATTATTTTGTGATTTTTTTTTTGAAAAACTAGGATTACATTAATAATGGACAACATGGACATAAATTAACTAGTAGAAAAACCCTCATTGTTAAATAACTAAGTGGGAAAGGGAATTCATTTAACATGAATCCCACGGTCTCCATTGCTGATTTGTAGGTGATATAATTATACTTGCATGTTGGCTTTAGTGCTTTCCTCCATATCGGATGAGTATAATTATGGATCACCAGTACAGACTTCTTTAGGAATAATTGTAGAAAGTTACCTAGTATGTGTTCACTTCTCCATCTGAAGGAACTCAGTACAAGATAATGGACTTAGTATTAAGCAATGGTATACACTTAGATACAAATAATGGTATCCTCCCCATCGGAGTCACTGCTATTATTTGTAGGACCAGAGCAAGACCAACAGATTAATTTTATTTGTCAAAAAGTTGTGTTGACATGATAGTAAAATTAATAGGAAAAACCTACTTGAACAAATATTGAATTTGTATACGTCCACACTATCGTGGCATGCTAAATTCATGGTGTTTAAGGTGTTGGTGAATTTTTTTATTATTGTTTTGAGGGAATCAATATTTAATTAATTCAAAAAGTTTTGCCCTGCATAATTTTTTTTATGTGATTCTCAGGATTTCAAAAATGGGTTCTTTCAGTCCACTTATGGTGATTCTTAAAGAAAACAAAATTACTGGCCCTAATTATATTGACTGGAAACGTAACTTGGATATTGTCTTAACTGCTGAAGAGTACAAATTTGTACTCAATGAAGTATGCCCACCTAAGCCTGATGTTAACTCTGATGAAGAGGTCAAAGAGGCTTATAAGAAGTGGAATAAGGCAGATGAGATGGCGCGGTGTTATATTTTGGCATCTATGTCAAATGTACTGCAGCATCAGCATCAGGCCATGCCCACAGCTTATGATATGATGTACAACCTTAAGGAACTCTTCGGACATCAGAGTGGAGCAGCTAGGCAATTTGCTATGAAGAGTTTGATGAATGCATCTATGGCTGAGGGGACACCAGTAAGGGATCATGTTCTCAAGATGATGGGTCATCTAAATGAGATGGAGATCCTTGGTGCTGAAATCGATGGGGAATCTAGGTCGATATCATTCTCGGGACTCTGCCTAAAAGTTTTGACTCGTTTTGCCTTAATTACAACATGAACAAAAGGTTGTATACTTTGGCAGAACTTGCAAAAGAACTACAGGATGCTGAAGCTCTCTTCAAGCAGAATGCCCATGTTTATGTGACTGAAAAGGACTCTACTTCTAAGCCGAAAGGTGGTAAGAAGAAGAAAGTTCAGAAACAAGTAAACTCAGCAAAGAAGGGCATGGGACCTCAAGGCGCTGTGAAAAAGCCAAAAGGCAAGTGTTTCAAGTGCAAAGGGTCAGGACATTGGAAGACTGACTGTCCACTTCTCAAACAAAAGAACAAAGAAGGTATATCTCATTTACTAGTTGTTGAAACATGTTTAGCGGTGTTATCTACCGGCACCTGGTGTGTAGATACAGGAGCCACTAATCATGTCTGCAATACATTGCAAGGGTTCCAGGAAACCAGACGGCTCAGTGATGGAGAGATATGCTTGTTTATGGGTGACGCTACAAGAGTAGCGGCCGTTGCAATAGGAGATGTTATTTTATCTTTTGGTAGAAATAAGTCTTTGACATTGAGAGATTATCTTTATGCACCTTCACTTAGAAGGAATTTAATTTCTGTTTCCATGCTAGTTAAGGATGGATATTCAGTTTATTTTAATGACAATATTGTTATTAGAAAAAATAAGCATTTTATCTGTTCTGGTGCATTGGTTGATAATCTATATGTCATTAATCCTATTTCGCCCACGATGCAACTTATGGAAATGAATAATATGTCTTCTAACATAAATAAGAGAAAAGAACCTTCTTGTATGAACCAAACATATCTTTGGCACTTGCGATTGGGGCATGTTAACCTAAGAAGGATTCAAAGACTGGTTAAAGATGGACCTTTGAGTTCATTGGAAGTGGAGGCACTACCAGTCTGTGAATCCTGCTTGGTAGGTAAAATGACCAAAAGGCCTTTCAAGGCAAAGGGGTATAGGGCCAAAGATGTGTTGGAATTGGTTCATTCTGATTTGTGTGGGCCCATGACTGTCCAGGCTAGAGGTGGCTTTGAATATTTTGTCACATTTACTGACGATTATTCAAGGTATGGATATATTTATTTGATGCGCCGTAAGTCTGAGTGCTTTGAAAAATTCAAAGAGTACAAGGCAGAAACGGAGAAACGTCATGGAAAATGTATCAAGTCATTACGTTCAGATCGTGGTGGCGAGTATCTCTTTGGGGAGTTTAGGGACTATTTGTCAGAGGCTGGGATTACATCCAAATTATCAGCACCTGGAACACCCCAACAGAATGGTGTAGTAGAAAGAAGGAATAGGACTCTTATGGAGATGGTTAGATCAATGATGAGTTATTCAGATTTACCAGATTCGTTTTGAGGATATGCCTTAGAAACTGCAGCTTATATTTTGAACTTCGTTCCTTCTAAGTCAGTACCAATCACTCTCACAGAGCTGTGGACTGGGCGTAAGCCTAGTCTGAAACATGTTCGGATTTGGGGTAGTCCAGCACACGTGTTGAATGGGAAAGCCGATAAGTTGGAATCTCGTACAGAAGTACGCTTGTTTGTGGGCTATCCAAGATGAACGAAAGGTGGTTTATTTTATAGTCCTAAGGATCAGAAGGTCATTGTTAGCACCAATGCTCGATTCTTAGAGGAAGACTATGTGATGAACCATAAACCCATAAGTAGAGCTGTTCTAGAAGAACTGAGAGGTGAGAAGCCAAATACTTCAGGTGCAACAGTACAACAGGATGTACCACCAGTAACTGCACAACGTGTCACAAATGTTGCACCACAACCGATAGTGTCTCGTCGTAGTGGGAGGGTTGTGATACAACCTGATAGATATATGTTCTTGGGAGAGTCGTCAGAATTTGTCCCTGAGGAACAAGATTATGATCCCTGTACCTACAAGGAAGCACTCCAAGATAAAGATGCAGAGTCTTGGCAAAAAGCAATGATATCTGAAATAGAATCTATGGATTCTAATCAAGTCTGGGAGCTTGTAGAACCACCTATTGGTGTAAAAGCCATTGGATGCAAGTGGGTCTATAAGAGAAAAAGAGGATCAGACGGTAAGGTTGAAACATTTAAAGCTCGACTTGTTGCAAAAGGTTTTACTCAAAGAGAGGGTATCGATTATGAGGAAACCTTTTTGCCAGTAGCCATGCTTAAGTCTATCCGGATTCTTTTATCTATTGCAGCTCATCTTGATTATGAGATTTGGCAAATGGATGTCAAGACAGCTTTCCTTAATGGAAGTCTTGAGGAAGACATTTATATGAAGCAACCAGACGGGTTCATTGAAAAGGGCCAAGAGCATCTTATTTGTAAGCTCAAGAAGTCCATTTATGGACTTAAGCAAGCTTCCAGATCCTGGAACATATGTTTTGATCAGGTGATAAAATCCTATGGATTTGATCAATGTCAAGATGAATCGTGTGTATACAAAAAGTGTGACGGAAACGTAGTGGTATTCCTAGTACTTTACGTGGATGACATCTTGCTCATTGGAAACAATGTGAAGGTATTATCTAACGTAAGGGTATGGTTATCCAAACAGTTTGATATGAAGGACTTGGGAGAAGTAGGTCACATCCTTGGGATCAAAGTTCTATGAGATCGCAAGAAAAGGATGTTGGGCTTGTCCCAAGCTTCCTATATCGATACTATACTAACTCGTTTTAGCATGCAAAATTCTAAAAAATGTTTCTTACCTTTTAGGCATGGAATTGCCCTATCAAAGGAGCAGTGTCCGAGGACACCTAAAGAGATAGAGAACATGAAAGCAGTTCCTTATGCTTCAGCAGTAGGAAGCTTAATGTATGCAATGCTATGTACGAGACCAGATATCTGCTTTGCCGTTGGCATGGTTAGCAGATATCAGTCTAACCCGGGACAAGAGCACTGGACTGCCGTAAAGCATATTTTGAAGTTCCTGAAAAGGACTAAAGATTACATGCTAGTTTACCAGGCAGATAGTTTAGTTGCCTTGGGGTATACAGACTCAGATTTTCAGTCAGATAGGGATTCCAGGAAATCAACCTCAGGTTATGTATTTACTTTGGGAGGTGGAGCCACTATATGGAGGAGTATCAAGCAAAAATGTATTGCTGATTCTACCATGGAAGCCGAGTATGTGGCAGCCTCTGAGGCAGCCAAAGAAGCGGTTTGGCTCAGAAACTTCCTATTGGACTTGGATGTGGTACATAATTTGCCTAAGGCTATTACACTTTATTGTGATAATAGTGGTGCAGTTGCAAATTCGAAGGAACCACGAGCCCATAAGGCAAGTAAACACATTGAGCGTAAGTACCACCTGATACGAGATTTCGTAAGAAAGAAAAAGTTGCTGTGATCAAGATAGCTTCAGCAGACAACCTAGCTGATCCCTTCACTAAGAGCTTACCAGCTAAGGCTTTTGATAGTCATGTTGAGGGAATGGGAGTCAGATGCGTAGTAGCATGGCTTTAAGTATAAGTGGGAGATTTGTAACAGTATACTGAAAAGCAATGCTTTGAGTATAAGTGGGAGATTGTTAGGGTTATATACTGAAAGCATCACTTTTGTATTAACTTTATTTCCTTATTTTTTTTTTGAATGAGAATCATATGGGCATATGTTTGCATATTGTATTTATTATAATATTAATGCAAGTATCTGATATTCTATAAGGTTGATAATATGGTGTGAGGTGGCACACAGAAGATCATATTATCATTTTCCTATGGAATATATAAATAGTTCACAACCTAGACGGACTTGGATAATCCATTGGAAAGGTTGTAGTGTAATCTAGTATTAGTCTATCTTGACTATAGGTTTACACTAGTACACTTTGTGTGTATTGAACAAGACCACTTGAGGTTGTTCTCTTTGTACTGACTACAAAAGAGAACAAACACCTTTGTTATTATGGATGCTTATGCTCTTAATCCAGATATAATAACAGACATGTATATGCAGTGTGCATTACTTTGACTCATAAAAGAGTGAGATTCATTATGGATCAACAACCTCTATGAATTGGGTAATAGCATTGTATGTATGATGGGCTGTTGATTGTAAAAGGAATCCATGTCCCGATACGTCGGGTTGATGATGTCCCCTTAAGGAGCTCATAAGGATTGTCATGTAAACCCTGCAGGTGGATTACATCCGACATGACAAATAAAGTTGAGTGGTACTACTTAAGGATAAAAGATGTTGATCAATATAGTTGTCAGTAACTTAATTTGATCGACGGACATTCAATATCTTAACATGGGGAGCTCAACGAGCATATAATAAAAGGAGCCCATAAATATAATTTGGGATTAGGAAGGTAGTGCAACAATAGCTCCTTAGTGGGTCGAGCTATTGTTAATGGGCCTGGGTTGTGTGTTCGGGCTGAACACGGGATACCCAGATTCGTTAGGAGACCTATCCCTAATTTCTCCTCATGGTCCCTGCCGTAGCCTTATATATATCCTCTATTCTCTGGCCGTCATGATAATCTGAAATATAAGATTTTTCTCTAAATTCGTGATTCACGTAAGGAGAGAAAGAGAGGTCAGCCAAGGAGAAGAAAGGTTGGGAGATCGTCGCCCACACGACGTCCAACTCGAGAAAGGAATACGTGCAGAAGATCTTGGGGTCGCTGTCGTCTTCTTCTCATCGCAGGTATAATTTGTGAACCCTAGATTCCGCTATATAGGGTTAGATCACGTATTTAATCTGTTAATCTTTTATGATCGATACGCACACCAATCCGTAGTCCTGTGAATCATCTCAGTTCCATCAGTTTTAAAACACACTTTCAGTCAATATATCCCCACTTTTGAAACACATTTTGATTTGATGAGTTTAACTAAAAGTTATCCCTTCCTAACCGAAATTCACCCTTATACCTATGGTGTCCACAATACCTAGGTTTTTCATGTTGAATTCTTTAGATAGCACAATTTTAGCTTCATTTGTAATAGAGAGGTCACTTCCAAGAACAATCATGTCAACAGAACAAGTAAATAATAGCCACTATATTGGACACACCACAAAGTTAAAGGCACTGATCTGAATTACTTGATTCATATACTAGGCTCTTTAAGAAATTTTTCAAATTATTTATTCGTCGGCTATACATGTTTTAAGAATATACAATGATTTTACTAAATTGTAAATCTTGTTCACTAAACATATTAGTTCAAAACTTTCAGTACAAAACTGTTCAGTACAAAACATCAAGTGCAAAGCTTTTAGTACAAAACTGTTTAAATATCCTTTATGAATAACAAAATTTTCAATAAATGTAAAGCTAAGAAGAATACTTATTGTAGCAATATGACAAACATATGAGTAGACATCAAATAAATCTACCACATTTTTCTCAGCCAATCTGTTAGCTACTAAAATGTATTAAAATTTGCTAGTGAACAATCAAAATTAAGTTTCTTCTACAAAAACCCCACTAACTTACTATAGTTTTAGCCCCTTTCGGCAGATGAACAAAATTAAAGTATTATTGTATGACACAAAATCATCTTATTGTCTACTAAAGACTCTTCTTAGATCATTTTTCATTCAAGTTTTAAGTGTCAGTAAAGCTGGTTCTTGATTCCAACTATGAATCATTGATCGTGTCTGTAGGACTAGATCATTTCATATATTTATCTTTGATGAATACATCCTCAAAGAACTCTGCAAGTCTAGATTCTTCTAACACAAATTAGATAGATCCAATATCTGTCCACAGAACTACATTTCGCACTTTCTAAACACACAAATATTTGTTGTAGGTCCTATTTTAGGCCTTCTATGGTCATGTACTCTAACAAATGTATCACAACACAAATTTTTACTTTAACAAAATTATTTGTGTTTTCATGCCATGATCTACAAGGTGTATTCAATTTAGAGTGTAGTAACACATTAGAGATATGATTAAGAATACAACATCACTCATAATTAAACAAGACAAACAACAGTTAATAATATTGAATTCAACATTTCACTAAGTATTTGATTCTAACTTTTATCAATACCGTTTGACAGTTGTAAGTAGAGTGCAGTAGAGATAATGCCATATGTGAACTTCTCTAAAATCATTGAAACATATTCACTACCTCTATCAAATCTGAACCCTTGATTGTTAGCATTTAACTATATATATATATATATATATATAACTATATATATATATATATATATAACTATATATATATATATATATATATATATATATATATATATATATATATATATATATTCATTAAGAATAACAATATATTCATTAAGAATAACAAGTGCTTCATTCTTCATATATATGACAAACTTATACTAATCATCATTCTTCATATATATGACAAACTTATACTAATCATCTACAAAAACGATTAAAAACTTCTGACCAATCATCGTCTTATATAGTCACAAAGCTACTGAGATCACAAATACCAGAATGTATTGACTCAAAAAGTTGTGTGCTCCTCGAGACCATACTAGATGATTTTCTAGTGATCATAATCTGAGCACAACTTTCATATTTGTCATATTTAATGGAGTGACATTTAGCAGAGTTATGAGTTTTAACAAGAACAAACAATTTAATATATAGTTCTCAAATCCTAGCCAATTATGCTATGTTCAGAAAATAAACACAATTAGAACTATTATTATTAATTGTCTCATTTTTTAAACTCAACTTATATATGCGATTGACAACATATGCACATTATAAGAGTTAATACAAAATTACTCTTTCACATTTTACAAAATTGTTTGCTTTCTCTAGTGATTCTAATAATATCCACTTGGTCAAACACATTGAGCTATATTCTATTTATTCGTTCATCATCATCTTAGAAACGCTAAACGAGATGATGACCAATATTTTATAATTCACTTTTGCATACACAGTACAATTAATGAGAAAGAATAAAGTGTAACTAATGGAGTCATATCATGCACTAAAAAATGCTCTCTTCTAAGTTACAGACATTTGTTATACATTTTATATATTAACTTTTATTTGAGAAGCTAATATACAATCTCACACAAACTGCAATCAATGTGTCACCCAATATATCTATACAAATAGTATGACTAGGCGCACTTAACAATTTAAAACATGCTAGTTTCAAAGTGAGAATAATTATGATCTAAAACTCCCAATCATGTGATCAAACACAGAAAACGTTAACACATTCATCATATGAAAATACTAAGAAAGACTAGAGTAGATCATACCGACACTTCAAGTTAGAAGTATTTTTCAAATTTGATGGAGAAGCCTACATGGTGCAGACTTATTCAACCGTGATGCATACGCATCGTCTCCAACCCACAGTTTGCAGGCAGCTTTGAAGTTCCTCTCGCTTGAACTCTGTTGCTAGGCTCTCAATCACAGCATCATCCCCAAATGCAGCAACATGGTCATCGCGACTTTCATCCACAATCAATAATCCTTCCTCTGTATATTGCATTGTTGTGATACCACACTCATCTTTAGGAGAGCCAGATATGGACATATACTTGGCCCAACTTGGCCTGTCTTTCACTTGAATGCATCTCTTCTCTTCTTGTGAATAGCTGTTGGTTCCTTCTGTAACCCCAAATCCACCATCTCCTACATCGCTGCATCCAATACCACACTCTCCTCCTTCGTCGCTAGCACTTCACCTCCTGCACCACGTGCACTCCCCACCCCGCCCTAAGATCCGGACTAAACAGATTCCTCACCGCCACGTCATCACCGTATGAAAGGCGGAAAACGAGCAAAGACGATGAATCTTCAGGATTCTTCCAGAATACTTCGTGGTCGTGGATCTGTTCCATGCGGCGGCGCTACTGGAGCTCGAGTCCGTTCACCACGTTGAAGCCGGTAGGGGCGGGGACAGGATCCGATGATGGAACCCACTGGATGGTGGGAAAGGAGGAAGGAGGAAGGTTTTAGGGTTTCGGAGACCGCCGAAGTAGCGTCGCATAGAAGTTTCCCCATTTTTTTCTGTTGACGCTCGGGAAGATGGAGAAGAAGGAGAAAGAGGGTTGCTGCTGCTATTGCCGGGGTGCGCCGGTGACCTTGGGTGGCGGCCGAATTGCGGCGACGGCGACGGGATCCGACGAGATTCATCTTCGACGATCTCTCTCTATCTCAAAATTAATTAAATATTTCAAAATTGTTAGAGATTATGAGAGATTATAACAATAGAAATTATGGTTAAAATCTAGACTAAGGTGCTTGAGATATTTAAATACCTAGACTACTATCACAAGCCAGTATTTATAGGATAAATACTGATTTGGGTACTGGGTTCTCAACTCACTCAACCCGCATTCCGATATCCATACAATTAGTACGTGTAACACACGTGTTATCCATAGAATAATATTACACATAATATTATTCATATAGTGAGAATATACTTATATATCCAACACTGGTAACATAAAGATGGAGATGTTCTATAGGAGTATGTTTTTTCTCATACCATCACATTCGTTGATTCTGACCATCAAACATCGGGGTCATGAAATTCTGGGCATGTGTGAAAGCAGAGTTTTCAAAATGCCCATAGGATATTCTATAACGAGAATATTCATAACAAGGCTGCCAACAATGGTTTTCATATGATGGGGAATCATATTATGTTCGTGTTGTCACCAAATTGTAGAACTCAACTAGGCTACGAAAGGATTATGCATGGCTAACAGCTAAGCAACATATATCTCTGCTTTACTGTCATCAGAGAACTTTTTAGTCGTTTACCCTCAGGGTTGAACGAAGAATGTACATGGCATTGAAAATTTGAAAGTCGCTGATTTTGTAATTTGAAAAAGTTCTATTTGATTTGAACATGATATAGAATATATGCTTGCATGCAAAATTGCTACAGCTTGGAGACCTGGTACTTCATGGCATTGATACTTTTTGCTGGGTATGTGAAGAATGCAGAGGTCTCTGTTGATGGATAATCAATATGGTATGTAGTTATACGCTCATGTATTATTACTTTATCTCAAGAATTGGTTTCATTTTTTATTTTCAGATTTGTATTAAGAATTGGTTTCATTTTTTATTTTCAGATTCGTATCGAAATTTGAAGCTATTCTTCGGTTGACCCTTTGTTGGAGCAAAAAGACGAGAGAAGAAGATTGTTCTCTTGTAGAAACACTCAAAATATTAACTCATTATATTATTGGAAGATAACTCATTGATATTAGACTCCTTTTCATACTATCTTGCTTGATTTCTTATTTTCATAACATGAAATTACATGGTTATATATAGCATTCATTCAAACCACTCAACTAAATGAACATGCAACACAGAAATGCTAAAAGACACAATAATGCTTCATGCACCAAGGCAAAACTAAAAGTTCATGCATGAAGAATATTGAACATCGCTTCATGCAAGGATAGATTAATATTCCTACAGCCCTTCTTAAGCTAGACTTGCATGCACCAAGCTCCTTCTTCATTTTTGTTCAAATCACTTAGGTAGTGTCTGGCCCAGCTTAAAATTAGCTTAGCTTCTCCTTTAGAAGGAGAAGCTGGGCCAAACATATATTTTGAAAAGCTCTACAAAAAGAGAAGTATCTTTTTTTTATTTAGAAAAAGGAGCTCTAAAAGAAGCTACCAAGATCTACTTCTAGCTTCTAGCTTCTAGCTTCTAGATCAAAACCAACAAAGAAAAAAACAAATCAAAACCCAACTCTCCCCTTCTTCTTCGATTTGAACAATCCGGCTCTTGACGGCGACGGCGATGAGTTGGCCAAACAAACCCATCTACAAATTTTAATTCATGGTCTTAAAGCGAACCACCATATTGTTCCGAAGCTCATCGACCTCTCTTCCACCTTCAACTCTCTCAGTTATGCTACCCGAATCTTCCAGCATTCTCAGAACCCGAATTTGGTTACGTTCAATACCATGATCAAATGCTTCGTTAAGAATCATCACCTATATGAAGCATTCTTAACTTACAGTAGAATGAGGGTCTTGGGTATTTCACCCAATAACTTCACATTTACCTTTCTCCTTAAAGCTTGCGAATCTGCGGTGTGTTTGAAGTGGAGTAGTAGTCAGATTCATGCTCAGATTGTAAAATGTGGATTTGGGTTTGATGTGTTTGTTCAGAATACACTGTTGAAGGTCTACTCTATGTGTAGCGAAGGGTTGGCTTTTGTCCGTCAGGTTTTCGATGAAATGCTAGAAAAAGATGTGGTTTCGTGGAATTCAATGATTGGAGCTGATTTGACAAAGCATTAAGCATGTTTAGATCGATGTTGCTTGATGGCAAGTTTCCACCTGATGAAGCTATGCTGGTAAGCGTCGTCTCAGCTTGTTCACAATTGGGTAGTTATGAACATGGAAACTGGATTCATTCTTAAATAAAGAAGAAGAAGAACAATGTGAACATAACAGTTACATTAGGAAATGCTCTTGGTGGAGATTAGGGATTCGGGATTTGGTGAAGATGATGTATAAAAGTAGCTTTTAATTGATATATGCCAAACAACTTCTAGCTTAAAAGTAGCTTTAAAGTTTAAAAAAAAAGCTGACTATCCAAACAGCTTCAGCTTTTAATTTCAAAGCTGTACTTTCTAGCTTCTTCTTCTGAAGTAGCTTTAAAGCTAAAAAAAGCTAGGCCAAACGCACCCTTAGTCGCACAACTTGATCATTGGCCTTGACGAGTTCTTTAACTTAATAGCATCCACATCATATGCAACCATTTCCATCGCCATTTCTGCTGAGGTGAAAACTTGAAATAATGTTGTTTTTATTCCTTGCAATGGACTACCAAAACATTAGTGTATAAGACTTTAAATTTCATCTTAAACCTCGACTTTACTACTTTGAAAAAAATAACTGCTTCATATTCGCCATCTAGCAGAGTCCTCCAACTTCTTTTGAATAGACATTTCTTGAGAAGGTTGAAAATAAATATCTTCCCCATTGCTGACTTCTCAGTATATTTTGGGCAAAATTTAAAAAAATATCACAAAACTTTGGGCTAGTTTAAAAAAAACGTCCCTAAACTTTTTCTTTTTAAAAAAACGACACAATGTTTAACTTTGAACTGACAGAGTTACCTACTGTTAACTTTCTTCCACGTGCACTGCACGTACTCTAATTATATGACGAAAATACCCTTAAAAAGGCAAAATTTAAAAAAACTACACAAAACTTTTGGCCAGTTTAAAAAAACTACACTAAAGTTTTTATTTTTTTTTAAAAAAGGGCACAATGTTTAAATAAGGTCCACTGGGTTAGTTAGGGTTAGGGTTAGGGTTAAGGTTAGTTTGGGGGGTTTATTTAAACATCTGATTAGTTAAGTGATATTTTTTTAAACACAAATAAAAGAAGAGTGTGGTTTTTTTAAACCCTACCCTAACCCAACCCAAACCCTAACCCAACCCAAACCCTAACCCTAACCCTAACTGACCCAGTGGACTTATTTAAACATTGTGTCTTTTTTAAAAAAATAAAAAAAAACTTTAGTTTAGTTTTTTTAAATAAAGTTTTTTTAAACTGGCCAAAAGTTTTGTGTAGTTTTTTAAAATTACGGTAGGGAATTGGAGGAGGAGAACAGGGGTATTTTGTTATATAATTAAAGTACGTGCAGTGCACGTAGAAGAAAGTTAACGATAGGTAACTCTTTCAGTTCAAAGTTAAACATTGTGTCGTTGTTTTAAAAAGAAAAAGTTTAGGTACGTTTTTTTAAACTGGCCCAAAGTTTTGTGACGTTTTTTAAATTTTGCCTATATTTTATAGGTCATCGTAAATAGGAACCACATAATGATGTCCACCAAAAAAAGACCATCTATCTTTAACTTAATCAAATAGTCAGAATGTATTTTTGCGAAAGTTAATGGTTTTGTTCTGTTAGAAACTTTTAACATCCCATCTTTATCCTTAATCACAACCTCAACAAATCGGGTTTTTCATAGTTTATCTGTTCTTTATATTTTTCTCTCTTTATTATCTTCTTTTCATCATTTCTTTCTATGTCTTCTTTTATTTCTTCTCAACCACACCTTCTACAAGCTTTATTTTTTCATATTTCAACTCTTCTTTTTCATTCTCTTATGTTTTCTATTCTACCAGCTTTTACTATCATTTTTGTTTTAGCTTTTCTTTCTATCTCTATGAATTCACTTCCCTCAACATTGTTTTCTTCCTGAAGTATTTTCTCCTCGCTTTCTTTGTTAAAAGAAACATTAAGCATATCATCGAAGGGAGAAATGAAATAATACTGGTATGTGAGAGAGCTATATCTTTATGGCATGTAGCAAGCTCTTCAAGCTTCTTCCAAATTTATATAGGAGAATCCAGTTCTTTAACAAGCTTTCAAAGATCTAAATGCACTGTCATTCTCATGTAGTTTAATCCATGAGCTTCTTTTTTTTCCTTTAACTTTCTTGGACATCTTCCAATTGGGATCTTCATCAATTGTATCCCATACATCACAAGCTTCAAAATAGCACCAGGTCATGATGTTCCATCTCTCTATATATAATGGGAGAGTTGGAGTTGTAATTTGTCAACATACAAACCCGTGAATTGCACGTTCAACTCCAACTCTCCCATTAATTACAATAAAAAAAACAAATAAAAAATTTAACCTATTTAAACGTGCAACGAAGGTGCAAAATAATTTACCAATATTTTTTTACTCCAAACAACACATGTTGCACGTACAACTCCAATTCTACTTATGAACATGTGCATTGCACATACAAATCGTAGTTTTTTCCTTAAAAATATTTTTCTCAATTACGTGCAACACATTTTTTACTCCAAAACTATTTCTTAATACATATATCACATGTGAAAATCCTCAAACTCTTATTAAAACGTGCATCGCACATGAAAAATACTAGTCTCCTATAACTGGATAAGTTCAATTTCTCCATTCTTGTGTGACCTTCACCGATCTTCTGCACTTTTAATTAACCTGGCTCTGATACCACTTTGTTGGAGCAAAAAGACAATAGAAGAAGATTGTTCTCTGGTAGAAACACTCAAAATATTAATTCACTATATTATTGGAAGATTTCTCATTGATATTAGATGTCTTTTCATACTATCTTGCTTGCTTTAATAACATGAAACTACATGGCTATATATATCATTCATTCAAAAGACTCACTAAATGAACATGTAACATAGAAATACTAAAAGACACAATAATACTTCATGCATAATGGAAAAACTAAGGTACTGTTCTTTTTCTCCTCTTATAAGCGATTCACCTCTTGTAAGAGGTGGTCCACCTCTTTTCCCATAATTTTTTGGGTTCTTTTTTTACCTCTTATAAGCGATTTCCCCCAAAATCGCTTCTAAACCTAAACAGCTTCTAGTAGCCTCTTTCAAATTTGTAAAAGTCTTCTATCACTTAAAAAGTCTATATTACCCCAAAATTAATGATATCCCCAGATCTTCCTTTCCCATTTTGTGTAGTAGTATGCTTCACTCTCAACCCTATGTTAGGAAATATGAGGATCTTGTTGAGTCTTTGACACAATCAACACAAAACCACTAAGCAAGACTAGATCACACCAAACACACAAGTACACAAGAGTTGTCCCGGTTGGGGCTTTCGCCTTAATCCGGGGGAGGAAGGACCAAGATATTATTCAACTAGAGAAGATACAAAAATACAATTCTCACCACGACCCTTTCTCAAGCCTAATGGAATTTGATGCTGTTTACAATGGAGAACTCTCTTACCCTCTCAGATGAGGTACTATCTTCTTCTATTCGGCACTCAATAGAATCATATGGATCTATGAGCCATTACAATTGTTTATATAGATTTAGAGACAAACCCTAAGTTAATATCTTGTTACAATAACTAGAGCCGTCAGATCTAACTTGAAAAACAAGTTGGGCTTCTTACGAATCACCAAGATCCGACCCAATAAACCCATCAGCGGTGCGACCGGTCGACCGCACCCCCAAGGTCGGTCAACCGTCCCCCTCTCGGGTCTTCTGCACCCTATGACCGATCGACCGCCACTTCTGCAACTACATCCGCTGACTATTTCCTTGCCTCCATTCCGTCTCCGATCTTCTCGATTCCTCCATCGTCTCATCATCTTCTTATCCAATCTCGTATGCAAGACATAAACCCAACAATCTCCACCTTGGATTGCATACGCATGAATCCATACCTGTGTGATTAAAACTCTCCTACATCTTTCTTTCCCGCTTTGTAAATAACATATTTCAATGGCTTCTCCTGCTAGTTGAACAAATTTTCACCTATTTTTCTCCAGCTGTATGCCCCTCAAGGGCACACCCATGTAGATGTAATCATGGAGGTGCCACCCTCCACACGAACTCCACCTACACCAAGACTTTCTCTACTTTGCAACGGTATTCGAACGTTGCAGTCTCGTGTCGGTAATTCTAGTGACGGCTTACTAGATAACGCTTTAGGAACAATGGGCTTTCATACATTCGGCCGAGTTTTTTGCTCCCACAAAGCTGGTAGAGGTTGTGCTGAACCTGCCCAATCTCCCTCTTACCCTTCATTACCTTACGACGACTATCCCAAACTGTCAAAACTCCACCTCGAGCTGTGTACCTACAGCCGCAAGCATCAATAGTACCCAAGGATATAAGATTCTTTTGTATCGAAGGAATATGCATGACCTCTTCTAGTGTGAACCCTTTACCATCTGGCGTCTCCAATTCAACAGTTCCCTCACCCACTACTTCACAAACCTCACTACTCCCCGTTCTGACACTATAACATGTTGATGACTTGTAAGTAGAAAACATCTCCCTCTCGGAGCAAATGTGAAAAGAACTTTCCGAATCAAGATACCAACTTGAATCCACATATGAAGAACTTGAAACAAGAAGACAACAATCAATATTATTACTTGACTCAGTTGCGCTGACTATATGGGCTTGTTCCCCTTCTTTAGTAGCGCTCTTCTGACTCAACCACATGTGACAGTTTCTCTTGTAATGTCTAACTCCTTTACAGTAATGCAATGAATCTTCCCCTTGTGTGTCGTATCCCTTCCAATTGAAGTATCACCATTCACCGTAAAACACCCTAAAGAAGTAGACCCTCCTTTATGAGTCTCCTTCTTTAGTTCATCTTCCTTCATACCCTTAATCACCCCGGCTACAGTGAGTGTCTCCTTAGCCGATTTTCCATGTAGGTCTCCTTAGCCGATTTTCCATGTAGCATGGTAGTTATCAAGTGATCATAAGAAATTGGCAATGAATACATCAAGTTGAAAGCTTTATTCTCTTCACTAAGATCATCAGGGTTAATCGCCTTCAGTTCAGATATTACCTTATTGAACTCCACAATATGATCTTGAAGATGGGTACCTTCCTTCATTGAGAACCTAAACAGCTTCCTTTTCCAATACATCTGATCTAGCAACGACGATCCCGAGTAGTCAGTATTGAGTCTCGCCCATAGACTCGCCGCACTTTTCTCCTCAAGGATATTATACTTGACTTCGTCCGCTAATTACAATCAGACTAAACTCAAGGCCTTCAAACAAATCTCATCCCACTTCTCTTACTTTATGTCGGTTGGCTTCTTCTGTTCTAGGGCAAGGTACAAGTCCTTCTGAAAACCAAAACATCATACACGTCCACCTTCCATAGATTAAAGTTGATCTTACCGTCAAATCGCTTGATCTTCGTCTTTTGATCTGCCATCTCCAAGGAACTCGAATAAACCCACGAATTCTGATTGCTCTGATACCACTTGTTAGGAAATATGAATATCTTGTTGAGTCTTTGACACAATCAACACAAAACCACCAAGCAAGACTAGATCACACCAAATACATAAGCACACAAGAGTTGTCCTGATTGGGACTCTCACCTTAATCCGGGGGAGGAAGAACCAAGATATTATTCAACTAGAGAAAATACAAGAATACAATTCTCATCACGACTCTCTCTCAAGCCTAATGGAACTTGATGCTGTTTACAATGGAGAACTCTCTCACCCTCTCAGATGAAGTACTCTCTTCTTCTATTCGGCACTCAATAGAATCATATGGATCTATGAGCCGTTACAATTGTTTATATAGATCTAGAGACAAACCCTAAGTTAATATCTTGTTACAATAACCATTGGATATTCCTGACGAGACAACCCTGCGATAGGAGCCGTCAGATCTAACTTGAAGGACAAGTTGGGCTTCTCACGAATCACCAAGATCTGACCCAATAAACCCATCAGCGCCGCGACCGGTCGACCGCACCCCCAAGGTCGGTCGACCGTCCCCCTCTCGAGACTTCTGCACTGTATGACCGGTCGACCGCCACTTCTGTAACTACAGCCGCTGACTATTTCCTTGCCTCCATTCTGTTTCCGATCTTCTCGATTCATCTATCGTCTCATCATCTTCTTATCCAATCTTGTATCCAAGACATAAACCCAACACCCTATACTTGAACTCGTCTACAAAAATTTCATAAAAGAAAGCAGGATATATATACTAATCAGTTTCATATCAATATTAAGATTATGATTGAGATTGAAATTACGATGGGAAGATTCTACGGTTCTGTAGAGTCAATGGGTGAAGTAACAACTTCAATAAAATCAACTTCCTGATTTAAGTCAAAACACGAGCATTAACGAACATTTTGAGGACAAAATAAGTTCATATTAGTTCATACTTTTAACATAATTATGCAGTTCATGCTCTTATATAATAAGCTAGTCTATAGCAGAATATGATAGAATGCTTCCACAAATCGTATTCAATAAACACCATTATTATTTATGAATCACAGTAGGAAATCATTTGAAAAAAGAAAAAAGAAAGTGAAAAAAAGAAGCTCCATCTCTAAGTAGAAAAACAGTAAAGATATGAGCTCATGAAAACTAAAGAGAATACAATTTTTTTGTTCTCTTAAAGTTGACTATTTTTGTTATTTGATTAAATGATTGCATTAATATTATTTATGTGATGCCACTTAATTTTAGATATGAAATGTTGGTATAAACAGTAGGAAATTATATAGTAAAGACAAAAATATCTAAAAGTAAAGAAAATGCTCTTGTAAGAGGTGAAAAAAGAACAGAAATCTCTTATAAGAGGTTCTTACAAAAGGTTATTTCTATATAAAAGAATATCTCAAAAAGAGGCTCTTAGAAGAAACTCTTACTGTAAATCTCTTTTAAGAAGTAATCTCTTATAAGAGGCAAAAAAAAGATTAGTACCTAAAAGTCGATGCATGAAAAATATTGAAATCTCTTCATGCAAGGATAGATTAATATTCCAACAACCTTTTTGTGACAATATGAACATATTTGGGTGGGCAGTGATGGTTGCCATTGGGTCCAATGCAGCAACAAGGATTGAATCATTCCTTAAATTTTATGACAAAGGTATCTCGATGACTCTTTGACTTTATCGTATACACTTTAAAGTTTAAATCCCTCAGACTCCAAAAAGATTCGATAAAGTCTATAATCACTTTTGTTAAAACTTATAGGGATAATTTAGCAAATCCCCGGTTCAAAATAAGAAACTAACATATACCTTCACTATTTTAAAAAACTAAACCTCCAGTTTGGACGGAACCGTTAAAATCTCCGTTAAGTGAACTCACGTGCGTCACACGTGATATGTAAAATAACCTAAATACCCATGATAAAATATATATTAGCAAATGCCCCCATTCAGATCGTGAAACTAGCATATACCCCCACTATTAAAAAAAAAGATATTTCTGATATTTTAGCAAATGCCCTTGCAAAACTAGCATTAAATTTTGCATTTATTTCTTCCTGAACTTTTCCAATTTTTTTTAGTCTGAATTTGCCGATTTTTTTTATTTTCGAATATTAAATCTTGTCAAATTATTTATAAACGACGGATTTGTGATTATGGGTAATACACAAGCTACTGTTGAACCTATTGTAAATGAAGATGATGGAAATGATGATGCACATTCTAGAATGGAACAAGATACCACACAATCTGTTGTAATAGATGATGATACACAAGCTAGTGATGAATGATGATGCACAACAATCCGTTGTAATATATGATGATTTTTTGTATTTTTTGGGGTCAAAATCGGACGTATAACATTTTTCCATTACATTGTTATCATCAGTACTGAAAGAAAGTTGTTTAGAATGAGTAACAACACATAACACTCACATTTTTCACAATACCTTACACTGAAAATAGTGTGGGTATATGCTAATTCTGCATTTTGAATAGGGACATTTGCTAAAATATCTCAAATTTTTTTTTTTTTAAATAGTGGGGGTATATGCTAGTTTTCAAATTCTGATTGAGGGCATTTGCTAAAATATATTTTATCGTGGGTACTTAGGTCATTTTACATATCACGTGTGACATACATGAGTTCACATAATGAGAATTTTTACGGTTCTGTTAAAATTGGGGGTATTTCTTAGTTTTTTAAAATAGTGGAGGTATATGCTAGTTTTCACAATTTGAATGGGGGCACTTGCTAAATTATCCCAAACTTAAAACATTTTCAAAATTGAGTGTTTTTTCATATACCGAATTCATGGTACTTAACTATTGAATAAACGAAGGAGAAAATTCAAAATAATTAGGGATGTAAAGTGTATAAGAAATAGTCAGGGAATCAACATAAACATGCAGTCATAAGTTTATCATATTCACTAATGTATGTACATTGAGCATAAAACATTTGTGGTGTTAACAATAAAAAATGACTATTTATATAATCGACAATGCAGTGTAAGGATTGTTACTTGTTAAGTAGACAAATTTAATTTTGTAGGTCATTTTACATATTACGTGTGACATATGTGAGTTCACATAATGAGAATTTTTATGGTTCTGTCAAAATTAGGGGTATTTCTTAGTTTTTTAAAATAGTGGGGGTATATGTTAGTTTTCGCAATTTGAATGGGGACACTGGCTAAATTATCCCAAACTTAAAACATTTTGAAAATTGAGTATTTTTTCATCTACCGAATTTATGGTAACTATTGAATAAACAAAAGAGAAAATTCAAAATAATTAGGGATGTAAAGTGTATAAGAAATGGTCAGGGGATCAACATAAACTTGCAGTCATAAGTTTATCATATTCACTAATGTATGTACATTGAGCATTAAAAACATCTGTGGTACTATGTTAAGAATAAAAAATGACTCTCTCTAATCTCTAATATTATAATGGGAGAAGGCCTTAGTGTCATTTGTAAATCTACCAACATTTGTAAATCTACAAACATGTGCAACGCACGTACATAACTAATATGAAGAAGGTTTCTGGTTCGAGTCCTTCCTACATCAAATTTTTTTTATTAAAATTATTAAAACGTGTATCGCACGTGTAAATTACTAGTTTATATAATCGTCAATGCAGTGTAAGGATTGTTCCGTGTGTTAAGTAGACAAATTTAATTTTGTACTAAAAATGAACAAAAACGAATTAAATTTCTACTCGAATTTAATTACAATTATACCCATACGTAAACAGTAAAATTCACTATCAAAAAAGAATAAAAGGAAGATAATATATTTTCAATTCGAACCTTGGTAATTGTGAATTAAGATAACTATTTCGCAAACAACGTATTTCACTATGGACAAAGCACAAAAAGAAGATAATTTTATCTTCAATTCTGACCTTGAAGATGGTGAACAGATAGACCGAGACTTGTTTAAAAACAATGTATTTAAGACGTTATTTCCGCCACTGCTACGGTATATACAAATGATTAGGCGATCGTCTCCCGAGATACAACAGTCAGAACTTCGTTAACTTACACTTGAACAACGAAGACTCGGTCGAGATGGATATGATAACAGTGTTTGTATTAAGTTAGCACTGATACAGGGCGATAGAAAATGAGAAAAAAATAGGATGTCGATTTGATCATGATCGACTCCTATTTATAGCCCTACGTCTTGGCGGTTTGCACAACTGTTCAGACAGAAACTGCCCCGACAGTTGCAACTGCAGAATCAGAAACGAGCAAAAATAAATAAGTTATTGTTTTAAGCCCAAGCCTAGCCCGGCCGTCGTGCGCGTGTGTTAAACACGAAGCCCATTTTGGTTGTGTTCTCCTTCTGGAGAAAATATTCGTACCCCTAAGGGCACAACCCTTAGGCTAAGTTTTTAACTTATTAACTCGCTTGCTTCTTTACTCTTATGGGACTAACATCTAATACCACATACCAAGCAAAAATGTCAAATTCTTCATTTCAATATGCTAGCTTCGGAGGAGAATATTTTATTCAAATCCGTTTTGGACTTGTGAGTACATCATTTTATTTGTCTTGATGAGTAAAATATGATGGAACCGATTCCAACAAGGATATCAAATGAACTTGGTGCAGGACATCCAACGACTGCAAAGTTCTCTTTAACAGTAGTTGTTGCAACTTCATTCTTATAGGCTTCGCCCTTTCTCTAACTCTAATAATTACAAGCGATCAACATCCATCTGCATTCACCAATAGTGAAGATGTGAAGAGGCTTGTCTCTGCTCTCACTCCTTTGTTGGCAGTACCCAGGGCTTCCCATATCAGGAAATTTCATGTGCACTTTCAGAGTACTATTATAAGTTTTCCGTCAATTCCCTAAAAGAAGATAAAATGCTCATTCTCTTTGTTTTTTTATTTATTTATGCAAGCATTAGAATTTAGAAGTCTAATTTTGAAAATTTTAGTTTTCAGATTTATCGATTGATTTGAATGCAGAGTTGAGAAATTTGGAATTGCAAGTCTACATTCACTATCCAGGTTCTATTGTTCTATATTGTTAAGCTTTATTAATTTCATTTTAATTTCTAGATTAAAAGGAATGTTTCCTAAGAAACATGCATCTGGGTATGAAAAAAGAAAAAGAAAGAAAATGGAAGAAGATATTATAAAATCTCAAATTGGTTCTTTAGATAAAATTTTGAAGAAAACAAATCAAAAAAATTGATAAAGAATTACAAGAGAAAATCAAGAAAGATACAAACCATTGGAAACAAGTTATGGTCAGAATAATTGTTGTTGTAAAATGTCTTGCTTTGAATAATTTGGCATTTCGTGGAACAAATGAAAAATTCTATGAAGATTCTAATGGAAATTTCTTAGACTTTCTTGACTCAATAGCAGAGTTTGATATAGTAATGATGCAACATTTTCGACTAATTCAAGATAAAAATATTCATTATCATTATCTTAATCATAAAATACAAAATGAATTAATAGCAATGTTAGCATCAAGTTTCAATAATGAAATTATAAAAAAAATAAAGAGGCCAAATATTTTTTTGTGATTCTTGATTCGACTCCTGATGCTAGTCACAAAGAACAAATGACTTTGATTATACGAAGTGTCGATGTCGCAAGTTAACCAATAAAAATAGAAGAGTATTTTTTTTAGATCGAGTTTCTAAATGTGGAAGATACATCTGGATTGGGCCTTTTTAACGAATTACAAAGCTGCTTTATACTCTCTTGATTTAGATATTGATAATGTGAGGGGACAAGGTTATAATAATAGTTCTAATATGAAAGGAAAACACCAAGGTGTTCAGAAAAAGGTTACTTGACATAAATCCTAGAGCTTTTTATACGTCATGTGGTTGTCATTTTCTCAATTTAGTACTTTGTGATATGGCAAACTCTTGTTTAAAAGGAAATTTTTTTTGGGAGCATGTCAAGCCATTTATGATGTGTTTTGTAATTCAACAAAGCGATGGAATCTTTTACTTGAATATGTAGATGAATTAACTTTGAAATTTTTATCAACTACACGCTGGGAAAGTCACAATGAAAGCGTGAAAACTATAAAAAGTTAAGCTCTCAAAATAAAACAAGCTTTAATTAAATTAACAGAAATTTCTAATGATTCTAAAGTGAGTTGGGATGGTGAGAAATTAGCATCAGGTGAATTTTCATGTTTTGATTTTATTTTAAATTTGGTTATTTGGAATGAAATTTTGTATAAAATTAACTTAGTGAGTAAAAAGTTACAGACTGAAGATATGCTTCTTGATGTTGCAATTAAAAACTTGGAAGGATTGGTTTCATTTTTTGAAAAATATAGAGAAAAATGGATTTACTTCTGCTATGATTGAAGCTAAAGAAATTGCATCTGAAATAAAAATTGAGCCCTTATTTTCTGTAAAACGTAGAATTTTTAAAAAGAGACATTTTGATGAAATCCCTGATACGGATAGAGAACAACAATCTGCTCAAGAAAATTTTAGAACTGATTATTTTCTTGTTTTAGTTGACGTGACTTTTTCTCAGTTGAAGAGTAGATTTGAACAAATGCAAATGTTTGAATCTATATTTGGCTTCTTATATGATGCATCACGGTTAATTTCATTGGATGATGATGAAATGAAAAATTATTGTATGCAACTTGAAATTTCTTTGAAACATGGTGATGTGTCTGATATTGATGCAAATTATTTACTTTCAGAATTTAAAATATTGCAAGAAATGCTACCAAGTGAAGCATAT
The DNA here is from genome assembly GCA_017893485.1 of Hemerocallis citrina. Classification (NCBI taxonomy): domain Eukaryota; kingdom Viridiplantae; phylum Streptophyta; class Magnoliopsida; order Asparagales; family Asphodelaceae; genus Hemerocallis; species Hemerocallis citrina. The sequence continues at coordinate 131,984,078 of CM030363.1, forward strand.
GAAAAAAATAAACCATGACATTTAATTAAAATTATGGAGTTTGCAAAAAAAAAAATGATATGTTTCCAAATATTTTGGTTGCTTATAGAATTTTGTTGACTGTACCTGTGACTGTGACATCTGCAGAAAGAAGCTTTTCAAAATTAAAATTATTAAAAATCTTATTTACAAACAACTATGACACAAGATCGGTTAAATGGATTAGCAATTTTGAGTATTGAAGAGAATATGTTGAAAAATATTGAGGTTGAACATATAATTGATAATTTTGCTTCTAAAAATGCAAGAAGAAATTATTTTAGATGAGATGTGATTGATTATTTTTTTTTATTTTAGTATTTTTATTTTATTATTATTATTATTATTTTTTGTACAAGAGTTGTTGTCACTATACTTAATGAAAAATATAAAGTATTTGGTGTCATAAAGCAAAACAAAGGTAATCTTTATTTTTCTAGGTATTGTTTTTATGTCTCCCGTCTTTATATTATATTTTATTAATATATATAAGAATACATGCGTGTTTATAAAGGGCTCAATTTTTTTTTCCGCCTAGGACCTCAAATACCTCAGGACCGGACCTGGCGGTACCAATCGTTGTCAGCAATGTGCAACCTGTTCTTTCAGGTTAGTATTCCCATTTTCCATTTTTTTTTAACCACTATAAAATGAGGGGTTAAACCGGAACTTCCCCTTGTCCAAATAAGTTAAACAATGTTTCATTCACAAATGCATAATTGCATTTTAACATCATACTTGACAACAGGGGTAGCAACTGGAGCAGGATGGCAAGCATCCGTTGCATATGTAAACATCGGTTGTTATTACATATTTGGCATTCCCCTTGGCCTTGTATTGGGTTACAAGCTTGATTTGGGTGTAACGGTATGAATTTCATCCTAATTGATCAAGTCTACTTATGCAAAAAAATGAAAAATTAACTTGGTGAAATGTGTTTAATCTTTTTATTGTCTTCAATTTTAGGGCATTTGGTGGGGAATGTTGTTAGGCACTACAGTGCAGACACTGATATTGATTTGGATGACATATCGAACCGATCGGAATAATGAGGTAAAATTTTCAGTTTAAATGCATGTAACAAACCAGTATAATCACCATGTTTTATTGAAAGGATAGTTTAATGAATTCGTTATAGACTAACTGAAATATCCTCTTTCATTTACAGGCTTCGATTGCAGGGGGAGGAGAACCAGAAACGAGAGAATAATACTGAGAAATAAACTCGTGAGCAAAAAAAACTGAGGCATGGAGCAAATTTACGTAATTGTTTACTAGTACACCCCTTGTGCAAATTGCACAAACTTTACCAAATGATATATTAAAATGTCTATAACAATCAATAAAAAATTATGCAAAACTTCCTCATATATACAACTTTTTTCCTGTATAATTATAATTGAACATATCAACATTCAACAATGACGTAGTAAAGATGTTACAAATAACACAATTTTCAAACTCAAGCATTTGATAGCAATAAGGTCTACCTCATTACTACACATTTTAATATAAAGTTCACCCCATATATACAACTTTTTTCCTGTATAATTATAATTCAACATATCAACATTCAACAATGACGTAGTAAAGTTGTTACAGATAACACAATTTTCAAACTCAAGCATTTGATAGCAATAAGGTCTACCTCATTACTACACATTTTAATATAAAGTTCACAATTGAATTGAAAATAATATGTAGAAGGCAAATGATTAAAACTAATATATTATACGTTCTATTACTCTTTCAAAAGCGATTTCTCTTTCTTTTCTCCTCCATTACTCTTTCAAAAGCGATTTTTTTCTCCTCCATTACTCCCTCCTTCTTCCGTCAGATCCGTCCTCTCCAGTGGATTTCTTCGCCCCCTTCGTTCATTAAAATTGTTCCTCTCCTCTCCATCTCCAAACCCTTTTCTTCCTGTCTCCCCTATTGAAGTCTCGTCTTCCCATTCCTGTTTCCCCTTCCGTTACTGTTCCCATCAGCGCCCCGTTTCGTAGTGTAGCTTCTCCCCCCTCTCCCTTCTTCCTTCCCCAGTGTGCGGGTCGTTTCGTGAGTCCTCCTTCCTCTCTGTCGCTGGGTGCTGCTTCTCCCTCTCATCCTCTCCGCCGATCGTGCTCCTCGTCGCTACAGCAGTATTGTTTCCTTCTTCATTTTGGCGGCTCCACCGTTTGATCTTTGGAGGGGTGGAGCTTCCTCTTCAACAGGCCATCTCCGCAGGTAGTTTCTCTCTCAGCTTCGCCACTGTAAGTATTTTCCCCCTACCCTTTTATTTCTGCGATTTGGTGAGCGTGCGCTCTGTTAGTTCTATTTTGTTGTTTGCGGCGTTTTTTAGCGTTTGTTTGCCTCGGTGCGTACGTTTTGCCGGAGCTATTCTTTCTCATTCTTGGGGGCTGCGTCGAAGCACCGCCTCTGGAGTGTTTTCTTTGGTGCCTTTGGTCGTGCTTATCTCTCTGGTAGCTTTGATTGTACGCTAGTTTACCGTTGGGGGAGTTATTCCTCCCCTCGGTGCTTTTTGGGTGAGTGGGATTCTCCTCTTCATCCCCTCCCTTACTAGTTTCGCCTTAGCGAACGGTTCTAACTATATTATGCATTCTAATTGTTCGTCATACCGTTCATCCTTATTTCTTATCTTTGCGATTCCTCGCACAACGTTCTTGAGTCCTGTGTGTTTCGTCCTCCGTCTTCCCAGCAGTTTCCCTTTGGAACTGGTTTGTTTTCGTTCGGTGGTAGCTGCTCAGTGCCACACCATTTTCTTTTCTGAGAGTCCATTTGCTGTTGTTGGGCTCTATTTTCTCTCTGATAGTTGGCCCATGGAACTCACCTGGGTCCAAGTGGTTAAAAAATAAAAAAAAATTAAAAACTTCCATCTCTTGGCTGATGATGGGCCAAAGTTGAAGGATGTCCTTTGGCCCAGAGTATCGAAGTTTCCCAGAAGCTTCCCTCTTGCCTCTTCCCGCCCAATCACATCAAAGCTCTCTCCATCTTCTTCTCATTCTAAACTGGGTTCTCTCCTCTCCCCTATCTCATGTTTCCGTTGCCTTCAAGCCGGCCACATTAAAAAATACTGTTCGGCAGCAATGAAGTGTCTTTTTTGCTTAAAAGAAGGTCATTCCCGTTCCAAATGTTTTGCTCTTCAAAGATTACTGGGTCTGTCCATCGGGGTCCCTATCTCGGATCAGGTCCTTGCTGTGATTGATCTTCCAGCTTTACAACGTAAACTATCGTCGAATTCCTCTCTCTCTTCGACCACCAAGAAAGCCCCTTCCAAATCGCCGATCCTCCCCACCCCTCCGCTTAGCAAGCGACTAGCTGATCCGACCGTTCTTCCATCTGTTCCCAATGTCTCCGCTTCTGACTCCCCCGCCAAACCGATTGTGCTTCAGGTCTTTATCCCTAGATCCGACCTCTCGGATCGATTGAGATCTTTTGATACCTATGGGGCTATATCGTTCAGTGGTGGATCTATCCCCATCTTTACCCTCAACTCCTTTCTCTGTATTTCTTGTAATGTGAAGGACTGGGATTGGTATCTTAGCTCATGCTCGAATGGTGATATTGTGATTCGCTGTCCCTCCCCGAAAATACTTCAAGACTGTAATACCCTGATTTTCCAAATATATGAAAGATTATTTATTTTTATATATGGTATGCATGTGTAATAATTTTGGCTATTATTTTCAACATGATGAGTAAGAGCATTGTTTTATAAAGGATTTTCCTTAAAGCCCAAGTGTTAATTTATTTATCTCTTCTACAAAATAATTATTTTGGCCCAACTGATTTTAAGCCCATGAAATTAATCTTTTATTTTCTACAACTTGTATGTGTAACACTTCCCTTTAAAGGACTTATTTTTTTATGTACAAATTTTGTAGGGTGGTTTGTGTGTGCACGTGCACTCTATGTACACGTGCATTATACTCCATTCTTGGCCGGTTTTTGGTGGGGATCATGGGCGGTTACTTGTGAGGTGTGGGTAGTTTTTACAACCCCCTAGTCAATCCTAGCCTTTGATCCTATAACTATCTAATGAATCCTAGCCCTCCATTCCACTTATTTTCTAGTATAAATACCCCTCTCATTCCCTATCTCTTTTACATTAAAATTATTATTGTAAGAGAGGCATTCTGTGAGTTGTGTGTGGGAGCTGTGAAGGCCGAGTAGCTTTCTGAAGGGTTCGGTGTGGAGCAAAGGAGCAAGGAGCGAGGAGTCGTTCACTACACTAAGGAGCTTTTTGCTGGATTTCGATTATTTCTTCAAATAAGGTGGGTGTTTCTTAGGACTTCTAATGTAGGAGTTATACCATGATTATTATGATTGCTACCATGTTATGAAAAGTAAACTCAATGTATTAGAAATTGCTTGAGCATGCCGTTGATATTAAGAACGAAAGAGTCGGTACAGTCGACTGTCGCATGAACCAGTCGACTGGTACGAGACAATTATTTTCATGATGTGGTAATAAACATGTATGCAAATAGACGTAATAGTGTGATTACTAAGTTTATATTTTTCCTATGACACATATGATGGAGGGAAGGTGAATGGATGAAAAGAACTAACGATGATAACAAAACTAAGAACTGTCGGTGCAGTCGACTGACAATGTGTTCAGCCGACTGGTGCATCGATTTAATTATGATTAATCGGCAATTCCATGAAATGAGATATTCCATCATGTTGACCTAGTGTAATGATTTGAGAATTATATCTTCATCTTCGTAAGAAAGTTATGAATAAGTGTAAATGCATGTTTAAAGTATTTTTCCTCAAAGAAAAGACCATATTAGTAACTTGAAATTCCATGCTGTGATGTTACTGAACAAGTAAGAAGTGTGGTGTTTATAAAATATGAATGTATATATGCTGTGATGAAAGTGCATGTGAGAGCGGTTGGAAAGATAATTTCTGTTTGAATTATGAAACTGTCCAGTCGACTTAGTGCGTGTAGCCAGTCGACTGAGCTGAACATAGAAGTGTGCTATTAAAAATCCCAGGACAGACGACTGATAGATGAACAGTCGACTGTCACGAGGATAATATTTTGAACATGAAAAGTTGCGGGACAGACAACTGGCCGTATGCAGCAGTCGACTCTCCTGAGTGTTTATGATGAACTTGTACTTGACTGTACGAGTCGACTGGTATCCTTCCAAGTCGACTGTACAGAGTAAATTTTGATATTCCAGTTTTGATTATTGCTGAAAGTTGTTAACTTTATGATTGATGTCAATGAACTGTTATGGCTGTATGAATTTATATGAAAAGGATCATAAATGTGAGTTGAGAATTAAATGAACATGAAAGGCTAAGATCATGATAAGAAAGTCTGTGAGACTCTAAACTGAATTATGAGCTGAAGGTGCTCAATTGGAATTTGTGAATTGTAAATTGAAACGAAGAGTAGCTAAGTCTCCCCCGGTAGTGAAATGAATGAAATGAAATGAGAATTGGAAGACCAAGGTTGGTCATGTATTGAAATGAAATGATAAGTCCGGTTTGGTGGAGAGGCTAACTCTAGAGCTTTGATTTTTATTCATGATTCTAATGATTTTAGTACATAGCGAAGAGGTGATGAAAGTGAGAGAAAAACATAAGTATGAGAACTAGAGTTTACGGTGCGGGTGTGTGAGCCACATAATGCATGCTTGATGAGTCAAGACATGGCGCGGGCACAACTCAGAATGATCGGACTTTAGTCACGCTTGTGGGATGTTTGGTGACCGCAAGAGGATCGTGTTCAGGGAGGAGGCTGAATTGCCGCAGAATGCATGCTTGATGAGTCAAGACATGGCGCGGAATTCTACTCCAGGGTCCAGGACACGTGCTTGTACTCATAGATCATCTAAGATACTCACTGTAATTACAGAAGTAGATTAAGTCATGGCGAGGGATTGAACCCTACAAAAATGAAGAACGGTTAAGAGGCTTGCCCTTGGACCTATGTAGTATGGGATGCATAGAATCCGAACAAGTGCACATTAGTGTCATGTAAATTAAGTAATTGCATTAAGGATTAAGTGCACGATCACGACACGACATCATTAAGATTTTCCCTTTTACTTTAATTGTTATGTGAATAAGTTTTGTGATCTGTTAAGAAATGAGATTCATTATACTGTTTCTGGCATAGAGAGGATGGCCATGTATAATTATCGTCGGTTGAATAAACTGACGTACCCACGGTTTTATGCAGGATAAATTACATGTTAAAGATGAATGGATGCATAGAGATTTACCATGTTGTTGTACATTTATGTAAATGTTGTATATTCTTACTTCCGCTGTGCAAAATGAAAAGTGTAATATGATGTAAACTCTGATGTAAAGTGAAAAGTTTAAATTCCTTGTAAAATTGTACTGAAGAAAGTGAAAAGATCCTGTAGAACATCTCGAATTCAGTGTTTTTGGGATTCGGGGCGTTACAAAGACCTCATTGAAAAGTCCTCGCTTTCGATCGGCTCAATTTCTTTATCTATTCGGAAATGGGTTCAAGCGACTCCTTCCACTTCTGTTCCCCAATTGAGTCCGGCGATTGTTACCCTTTTGGGTCTGCCTCCGTTTTGCGATTCGCTGCATCGGATGGGTGATCTGGTGAAATGCGTAGGTAATATCACTAGCATTGCTTCTGTTGCTAAACTTGCATCGGGTTGTATGCAAGTGGAAGCCACTTTCGAGATTCCTGATCAGCAAGCACGCATCGAGGCCTTTGTTCTTCAAGACGATATTGTTACTTTTCCGGTGACTGTCCAATACCATAGTCCCTCTCTTACTATTGTATCAAATAAGGATATTACTACTCTACCTCATCCTGTTTCTACTCTTCCTTCCCCGGCTCCCACTGCATTTCATCTGGGTTCTGCTTCGTCCTCTAAATCTCAATGGAAAGTTCCTTCCAAGGCTTCAGCGAAGAAAAAATTCCATGTCCCGAACAAGTCTCCCTTCCCTGTTAGTAAGGCGAAGATCTCTCCTGCCAAACCCCCAAATTTGGTGTGGATCAACCCCGATCTCCAATCTTCTCAGTCGGCTAAGCCATTTACCAAGCCCCTCCCTCTCCCGAATGTCTCATCCGTTCTTTCTGCCGAGAAGAGAGAGGTTAAGCCTTCCCCATCCTTTGTGCAGCCGTTGGCTGAGGCTTCTCTCCCGGCCCCCAAGCTATCTATCTCGGATTCTGATTGGCCAAAATGGGAAATTAATCCTCAATTCGAGTCAGACTAGCAATTATTTCAAAAGCAAGCTCATCTATCGTCTATTACTTCCGCTGATCCCAAGCTCCCCCTCATTAAGATCAAAAGTGATAAGTCCGTGAAAGCTTCATCATGGACGGATTCTGATAATCTGCTGGAGGAGGAAGAAGAGGATCGCAAAATGGATTTAGCCACCTATAAGGTATGTTCTTATTTCGATGTTATTTCCTCATTTGTTAAATCTTTTAGTCTGCATACTGTTTCTTTATGTTTGGTGGGGTTTTATGTTTTCAGCTGTCGGTTTATACACCAACCGAGCTGTAATTCCTCCTTTGTTCTATTTAAAAAAGGAAGATGTTCTACTTCTCCTATCATTAAGTATGCGATGCACGCATCTTTAAGTGTTTTTCTGCCCTTAGTTGGCGCTAATTTTTTTACTAGATTGTTCCCTTCGTCGGAGTCGATGTTCTTAGCCTCGTCCAGTCACTCCCTAATGGACCCGTTTCCCTCTAACTATCTTTCTCCCCCAAAAGATTCTGTGGCTCAACAAACAGCTACCAGGATGTCGTTCAATAGTTTTTCCAGGAATGGCCTTCATTCGATATCCAACTCCAAACCCCGCATCATCCGTTCCAGTGCTCGTTTACGAGCTAAATCATCTGTTGTTTTCCCCCAGCCTCTTTTTGTAGATTGCTCTTCAGCCACTGAGGATGAATCTTTAAATCCGCCTCTAGGCTCGATTTTTCACCTTCAATTCGAACATTGTTCAGATGGTGAGCTTGTAGCCGACTCATTGTCATTAGGCTTCAAGCTTCTGTCGTCCCCGTCATCTCTAGCTAATACCATCAGACACATAGAAAGATCTAGAGTTAGAGAATTCAAAGGTTTTTAATGATTACACTATCATGGAACATTAGAGGACTTAATTGTCCCGATAAACAAAGATCGATTTATCAGATGATTTCCTCTTATCGTTGTGATCTCATCTCCATCCAAGAATCGAAACTTGATTCCTTATCCCCTTCGATCCTAAGAACGATAGGAGGCAACTTAATTTCGAAGTAGATATCCTTAGATGCCTTAGGAGCGAAGGGAGGTATCCTCTTTGGTTTCAAAGAAGCTTTATTTTCTGTTAGTTCTGTTATCTGTCTCAATTACTTTCTCGTTGTTCAACTTTGGTGGATTCCTCTTAATGCCAATCTGACGGTTATTTCTGTTTATGGCCCATCTTCTTCCCAAGGCCGTCCTTTTTTCTGGAACGAATTCCAATCTCTACTCCCCTTCTCGTACGGATTGTGTTTATTTTGTGGTGACTTTAATGTCACCAGATTTGCCTCAGATAGATCTACGCCGTCGTCTAATGGCAATCATTGGTTCAACGGTTGCATCAGATCTTACAACTACATGACATCCCCTTATCGGGTAGATCTTTCACTTGGTCTAACCTTCGCCATCACCCCTTGATGGCGAAGCTCGACCGTTTCTTAGTATCCAACGAATGGATAGACCGATTCCACAACTCGTTCGCACAAGCTTTACCTAATCCCTCATCCGACCACGTTCCCATCGTGCTGCATTCGGACTTTCTCTTCCCTCGCCATCATCAATTTAGATTTGAAAAATTTTGGCTGGAAGACCAGGTTTTCGTTAACCTTGTCTCTGAATGTCCCTCGGCGATCTCTGGATCTTCCGGATTGGGATCCATTCTTCTCAAACTTCATGCGATCAAATTCGGCTGTAAGATTTGGCGCAACGAAAGACAATTCAACACCAATTTTCTTAAAAAGTATCTCCTATCCACCATTGAATCTATTGACAAAATGGAGGAGCAAGACCCTATCTCGATTAATTTGTTCAATGAACGGCGTTCTTGTAAATCGGAATTTTCGGATATCCTCCGGCAAGACCACTTGAAATGGGCTCAAAGAGCCAAATTTCGGTGGCTCAAAGAGGGGGATTGCAATACTGCTTTTTTCCATAATTTTGCTTCCCATAGGCCGAGATGTAATCACATTTCCTCCATTTCTCAAGATGGTACGGATCTCTCATCCATCGAGGACATCCACTTGTCTTTCCTGCTTTTCTACAAAAACCTCCTTGGCTCTCCCAAACCTAGGACTCTGAGCCTAGATTGGGATCAGCTTTACGGGGAGGTGAATTACGATCTTTCTGCGCTTGATGCACCATTTTCAATGGACGAAATCAAAGCGGCGGTCTTCGCCTTAAAAAGCGACGCCGCGCCTGGGCCGGACGGTTTTCCGGCCTTTTTTTTCCAAAAGTTTTGGCTCTGGTTAAAAGATGACCTCTTCCGGATGTTTGCTGACCTCCATTCAGGTTCATTCTCCTTAGATTGCATCAACTATGCGCAAATAGTTATTATCCCTAAAGTTCTTGGAGCTAACACGGTAGCGAATTTCAGACCGATTAGTCTCATCAATACCACGTTCAAAATTATTATGAAGGTTCTCTCGACTAGGCTCGGTGAAGCTATTTCCCCCCTTATCGACCCTGCCCAATCGAGTTTCATTAAAGATAGATTCATTCTCGATAGCGTGGCTGCGGCCCAAGAAATTATCTCTTATTGTCATAAGTCCAAGTCTGAGGGGATCCTTCTCAAATTGGACTTTCAAAAAGCTTACGATAACATTTCTTGGGAGTTCCTCTTCGATATCCTTATCCATAGGGGCTTCGGTCCCAAGTGGATTGCTTGGATTAAATCCAGTCTCTTCGCGGGAACTTCCTCCATCCTCATTAACGGATCAGAGGGTCACAAATTTAAAATCAAATGTGGTCTCAGGCAAGGTGACCCTCTTTCTTTTCTCCTTTTCTCGCTGGTAGCTGACGTGTTCAACAAGCTTCTTCGCAATGCTTGGGATACCCAGGTGATTGATGGACTGGGTGGATCCCGTCTCTTCAACGGCGTACTGAATCTTCAGTATGCCGATGATACCATTATCCTGGCCAAGCTGAATCCTCATACTCTTAGGAATCTGAAACTTCTTCTCTATTGTTTTGAACTCGTTTCTGGTCTATCTATCAATTTTCATAAATCTTCAGTCATTTGGTTAGGAGGCTCTCCTAACAGGCAGAACGAAATCTCTGAATTCTTTAATTGCCCGGTCGCGTCTTTCCCGATAACGTATTTAGGAATCCCTCTGAGGTGGGGTATGCTTCATAAATTGGACTGGTCCCCCATGATTGATAAGATTGAATCCAGACTTTCGATTTGGTCAGGAAGGCAACTTTCTCGCGGTGGTAGACTAATCATGATCAACTCAGTTCTATCTTTAATTCCCTTGTACATGATGTCTTTCTACTTCCTCCCTTCTTGGGTGATAAAAAGAATTGATCAGATCAGAAGCAATTTCCTCTGGTCTGGCTTTTCTGATTACAAACCGGGATCCCATCTTTGTAACTGGAAGTGCATATGATCCTCGAAAATCGCGGGAGGTCTGGGGGTGTTAGACCTTAGGCACCAAAACCTGGCTCTACTTGGTAAATGGATTTGGAGATTTCTCACTTTAGAGGATCTTCCCTGGATCAAATGTATCAAATCCAATTACCTTAAGTCCAATGATTGGTGGTGTTTTCTAGGTCAGCCCCCTAGACTTGCGTCCCCCTTTTGGAAAGGCATTTGGAAAGCTTCAGCGGCTTTTCTTTGTGGATTAAGCCACGGTTGCGCCGAGGGCTCTGGGACTAGGTTCTGGACCGATATATGGATTGGTCAGTTCTCTTTAGCGACCGCTTTCCCTCCTATTTTCCGGTTGGCTACCAACCCTTTCGCCTTGGTGTCTGACTACCTCAGTATCAACGATGGTATTAGGGAATGGTCGATTCCCCTATCTGCCGAGCTTCCTCCCCATTTAGCCCATGATTGGGATGATCTGTTTGTTATTCTCAACAATGCGGTTTGGTTCGACAAAGAGGTACTGTTTTGGCGCTGGAATTCGTCAAGGATTTTCTCAGTCCGTTCTTTCTATCAATTCCTTAATTTTAGAGGTACTCTATCTCCTTTCTACGATCTAGTCTGGAAGACTTGTGCTCCTTTGAAGGTTAAAATTATGGTTTGGTTGGCTCTCAACAATAAACTTCTAACGGTTGACAACCTCAATAAGAGAAATCTAGCATGGGGGCAATTATGCCCTCTGTGTGATGCGGAGCACGAGAGTGCTAATCATCTGTTCTTAGACTGCGATTACTCCCGTTCTCTTTGGAAAATTTCTGTCCTAGCTTGGGAAGCAGGCGACTGTCCTCTCAGTCTGGTTGACTGCTGGACGAAACGTCCTCCTAATCGTGCTTTCCACAAGTCGTGGATCCTATCTCTCCAAATTATTTTGTGGATTATTTGGAAGGAAAGGAATAACAGATTATTTCGTCACAGTCACTCGCCTATTCTTTCGTTAGTCGATGAATTCCTGTTCTTATTCAAGTTTTGGACTTCCTCATTAAAATTGGTAGCTAGGGATGCTATGTGTGCTGAGCGGCTGGAGAATGCTTCAGTTTGTCTTTCTAACCTCAATGCAATTTAATTTTTAGAGTATTTGGAAGTTTATATTTTCCTATTCTACTGCTCTGGTTTCTCTATTTGCTTGTCTCCGTCTAAGTTTGCAGTGCTTTCTTTCTTCTATGTGCGGCTGATTAGGAATTTAGTGGTGGTTTTCTTATACTCTCTTTGTTGATGTTTTGGTTGTAGGCTTGAAGGGTAGGCAACATACCATATTTTGCACTTAGTAGCGTTCTTGTTGGGCTTGTTTTTGCCCTTGTTTCATCAGGGTGTATCCACTTTTGCTAAGTTTTTGGTAACGCTCCTATCACATCCAGTTGGTATCCATGATGTTTCCCCGATTGAGCTCTTGTGTGTAGCATCAGAATGATCGTTCTTCGTGTTGCTCTCTCGTCTTGACGAGATCAGCAAGCTAATCGTTTTCTTAGCTGTTTTCTGCTTATTTTTCCGCAGTGTTGATGCTTGCTTCTCTCTGGGATGTTATCGGAGCTTCTGTGGTGTTGGATTTTTTGTATTAAGGAGTACTTATGTTCATTTTCTTTCTGATGCCATCGATGACACTTGTTTGTTATCCATGTCTGATGCTTGTATTTAGCTATATGGATGTTTTGCTTTGTGATGCCTTTGAGCTGTTCTATGCTGCTTTTGATCAGTGTTGATGTTCTTGTTTTCAACTGTTCTTTAGTTTGCATTACCTTTCCTTCTAATTTTCTTTAGTGCCGTATTATGTTTTGGCGGCCTTTTATTCGTTTATTCCATATGTTCATTGAGTTTCCTTCGACTATGGCTGGTTTGGGTGTCTTATTGTTCCCAGCTCTCAGTGGTGTGGAGTTAGAGATGCGACGCTGTCGTCTCTCTGTTAGGCGACTCCATCCTTCTGGATTGCTCTTCGACGGAGCGATCGGATCGGAGTTTCCTCTCTGTTTCCCTGCGAGCAGCGACCGTTTTGTTGACTATGCAGCGTATAGGCGTAGGGGCTCTCCGTTTGGCTCTTTCGACCCTGCTTCTTGAGGATTTTGCGCTTCTGATCTGTAATATTTATGTTCATAGTTAGGAGGTGTGGCTATTGTACTTTTGTTTTACGTCTTGTAAAACCCAACTATTGTATTACCTTATTATTAATGCATGGCTGGAGTCTTCCGACTCTATCCGTTTCATCAAAATATATTATACGTTCTATTAAATTATGTGATCAATTGTATTTCTTATATTTAAAAATAGGTTAAGCTCCCCATTTTTGGCTTGCGTTGTATTTTTTTTTAATTGCTCATCATCTTAACCATTTTAAAAAATATATTTTAGTAATTAAACTCATCTTTCTGAATGTTTTTGTATTTGATGAATAGAACATAAGAGAAGTGTATCTTAACAAAATAATTTGCAGGTAGTTCCATAGTGTAGTGGCTAATTTATCATAAGATATCATAAATTGTATTATATTTTATTCTGAATCACCTAGATTTGCAATTATTTATCTGCATACTTCCTAAAATGATTTTCAACGTAGCAAAAATTCAAGATACCCACCATTTCATATCACTATTTTTTATCTCAAAAATTCTAAACTTTGAATTTGAGAGATTTTGGAATACTTGCAAATAAAAGAATATCAGGATGTTTTATATTAAAAAGTAGTAAACTATTTAGTATTTTCTCATAAATTTGCATAGTGCAATCAATCATTATATTTTCCTTACAGAACATAACAAAATTGAAAATTTTAATTGGGCGTGTTTCCAATTTTAACTTTATTTAGTTTATATATAAAAGGAGTTTTTATTTAATTAATTTTGGGTTTAAATGTAAACATAAAGGGCCAATAGAAAATCTAGGTCAATTGGAGGGACCTATAATGTATATCCCTGATTGTGCACAGTGCAAGAATCAAGTAACAAAATAGCTAAATTAAATTTAGCAAAAAAAATGAAAAACAGTAATGACAAACTCATACTTATGGTAACAGCCAAGCTGATAGGTAGGCACCATGAAGCTATAACTTGCATCACCACAAAAAGAAAACCTCTCAACATTGAATGACTACATCATGAGGTTTGCGAGTGAATATATAAGAAAGGCATGAAATAAAATCGAACTACCTAAGGCACATGCATTTTCAGATGAGCAGAAATTTAAACACTTAAAGTCATTAAGAGGTCTTTCCATTTGACTTTGCCGACGAATAAATGTAATTTTTGAAAGTACTTAATGCATATTGCAAAAAAAATCAGGTATATGGTTATCCTATAACTTCATTATACATGGGTATCCAGAAGAAATCAATACTTCAATGACACTCTAAAAAAAGACAATAGATAATCATTACAATTCTTCCAAGACTTTGTGATTTTAATGGACCAAGGTAATTCAAATATTTTGTTATGTTATGACCCAATTGCTCTTAGGGCCCAATGGGCTTTGTATTCTCATATAAGTAACAAATGAATCAAATGAATGAAATCAACTTTTTGGCATTCTCTGTCTCTTTCCAGAATTCCGGCTGCTTCTTCTTCTCTTCTCTTCCTCTTGTCAAACCCTAACAACCCATTCAAAATCCTAACAAATTGGTATCAGAGCCAACACCAAAACTCCTCATCCCGATCCCTTCTCCTGATCCCTTCCGCCACTCCGATCGTCACAACTCTCCGACCGAACACCACTTCCAGCCACCGTCGGGTCTCATTCACTCCGGCCGACCGAACACCACTTCCAGCCACCGTCGAATCAAATGGGGATTTGAAAAAGCGAGTCTCAGTCCAGATCTTCGTCGGGTTTCTTGGTCTTCATCGTCGCGAGCACCGGAGGAAGGAGGATATCAAGAAGGAGAAGGTTTGATTTTGTGATTTGAGTAATTTAATTTTTAGGGGGAAAATTTTGGTGTTTTGTTGAATTGGGTTCAAGAAATTTGAATGGATATGTTGGGAAAATATGATATTGAGAAGTATGATAGGAAGACGAGTTTTGTATTATGGCAAGTACGTATGCAGCGATTTTGTCGAGCCAAGGCGTTAAGGATGCCATTTTTGGTCGAGAAAAATTGATCGATGCGGTGGCGGATAAGAAATGGAGAGAGATGGATGATAAAGCACTCTCTATTATCCAATTGTGTTTGAGCGATTCGACATTGCAAGAGGTCCTATCGGAGAAGACCGCTAAGGCTTTGTGGGAGAAATTGGAGAACATCTACATGAAGAAGTCCCTTACCAATCGACTGCAGTTGAAATTGCGCCTCTACACTCTTCGCATGGTTGAAGGTACATCAATTTCCAATCATATTACAGAGTTTGCATCTATTTTGAATGGCTTAAGTAAGATTGATGTTAAGGTGGAGGATGAGAACCAAGCCCTTTTGTTATTATGCTCATTACCCGCATCATACAAGGCTTTTAGAGACATGTTGATTTATAGTAGAGATAAAATTTCTCTAGAGGATGTTAAGAGCAATTTGCAAGCCAAGTTGCACATTGATAGTGAAATGATCAATAATGAGAAAGGAAGCCAAGGTATTGGTTTAGTTGTTGATCGAGGTAGGTCATGGGACCGAAACTCGAAAGATACAAGGACCCGTTCGAAGTCTAGGCACAAGAATTTGACGTGCAACTATTGTAAGAAGAAGGGACACATTAAGGCCGATTGTTTCAAGCTCAAAAATAAACAAAAGGCGGATAGTAAAGGTTCTTCTTCGGAGGAGGCCAATGTGGCCGAATGTGACACGGTTGATACTCTTTTGTGTGATAGATACTAATGTTGATGATATACATTGTTGGGTGATGGATACGGGTACTTCGTAACACATGACTCCGAATAGAGATTGGTTTGAGACTTATGAGCCTACGGATGGTAAGGTTCTCATGGGGAACAACAATATGTGTAAGGTTGGCAGAATTGGTTCGGTGACAATTAAGTTCCATGATGGAAAGGTCCGAAGGTTGACGAGTGTGAGACATATACCCGATTTGTCTAAGAATTTGATTTCTTTGGGGTCTCTTGAAGAAAAGGGGTGTAAGTTCCAAAATGAAGGTGGAGTCCTTAGAGTCTCTAAAGGGGCTCTCACAATCATGAAGGCGAAGAGAATTGGAACTCTTAATTTTCTACAAGGTTCCACGGTCACGGGCTCGGCCGCCATTGCACGTTCGGGTACTATGTCGGATGAGGATGCTACTAGGCTCTGAAATATGAGATTGGGGCATATGAGCGAGCGAGGAATGACCATTTTGAGCAAGAGAGGCTTGTTGTGTGGTCAATGCACGGGCAACTTGGAGTTTTGTGAGCATTGTGTATTTGGCAAGCATAAGAGGTTGAGCTTCTTCACGGCCATTCATTCGACCAAGGGAACATTGGACTACATCCATTCGGATCTTTGGTGACCTTCTCGTGAGCCTTCCAAAGGTAATGGTTCTCGTTACATGCTTACTTTCATTGATGATTTCTCAAGGAAGGTTTGGGTTTATTTCTTGAAAGAGAAAAGTGATGTGTTTCGCACCTTCAAAGAATGGAAGTCACTTTTGGAGAACCAAACGGGAAGGAAGTTAAGAGGTTGAGAACCGATAATGGTTTGGAGTTTTGCAACCATGAGTTTGATATTTTTTGCAAGGCTGAAGGGATTTTTCGGCAGAAGACGGTGGTCAACACTCCACAACAAAATGGTGTTGCAGAAAGGATGAATAGGACACTACTTGAAAGGTCTAGAAGTATGCTTTCAAATGCGGGTTTGGGTAAGGAGTTTTGGGCGGAAGCCATTAACACATCTTGCTATTTGGTAAATCGATCTCCTACCACTTCAATTGAGTTGAAGACACCCGAAGAAGTGTGGTCGGGTAAGACGGCTGATTATTCGAATTTGAGGGTGTTTGGTTGTCCCGCTTATGCACATGTGAATGAAGGAAAGTTGGAGCCTAGATCGAAGAAGTGTATTTTTGTTGGGTATCCCACAAATGTGAAGGGATATAAGTTGTGGTGTCCCGAATCATCCAAGTTCCTTATTTCAAGAGATGTCATTTTCAATGAGTCGGCTATGTTGAAGGCAAATGATGTTGCACCCGAGCCGACTATTAAGGAGAATGAGACGGTTGAGAAGAAGGTGGAGTTTGAGGTGCCGGTCCAAGAAGGTGATGATTTGATCTCACATAATGATGTCAATTTGGAGGAAGCCCAAGAAGAGGCACAACCATATGCATTGGCAAGGGACCGAGCTAGAAGAGAAACAAGACCACCTACAAGGTATGGATACTCCGACTTTGCTTATTGTTTGGCAATTGCAGAGGATGTAGAGTATTGTGAGCCATCTTCCTACAAGGAAGCTATTTCTTCTAAAGATGCGGCCAATTGGGTTGTCGCTATGAATGAAGAGTTACAATCTTTGCAACAAAATGAGACTTGGTCTCTTGTGAAGCCTCCGAGTGGTAAGAGGATTGTGGGTTGCAAGTGGGTGTTTAAGAGGAAGATTGATGGCTCAAATCTCGCGGACTTTCGATACAAGGCAAGGTTAGTGGCTAAAGGGTATAGTCAAGTCCAAGGTGTGGACTTCAATGATGTGTTCTCTTCCGTAGTTAAGCACACCTCCATTCGAGTTTTGCTCTCTTTGGTGGCAATGAAGGATTTGGAATTGGAGCAAATGGATGTGAAAACTGCCTTCTTGCATGGTGATTTGGAGAAGTAGATTTACATGAGCCAACCGGAGGGTTTTGAGGTTGCGGAAAAGAAGGACCGTGTGTGTCTTTTGAAGAAGTCCCTTTATGGCCTTAAGCAATCACCGCGGTAATGGTATAAGAAGTTCGACTCATTTATGGTGAGTATTAATTTCCATCGTTCCAATTATGATAGTTGTATTTATTTCAAGAAATTGGATGGTGGGGATTTCATTTACTTGTTGCTCTATGTGGATGACATGTTGATTGCATCCTCAAACTTGAAAAAAGTTAGGAGGTTGAAAGAGCAACTAAGTTCAGCATTTGAGATGAAAGACTTGGGGGCCACCAAAAGGATTCTCGGAATGGAGATCACAAGGGATAGGTCCAGGAGAAATTTATTTCTTTCACAAAAGAGTTTTGCCGAGAAAGTGCTCCGCCGTTTTGGCATGGAGAAAGCGAAAGTTGTTTCAACATCTCTTGCGGCACATTTCAAGCTTTCGGCCGCTTTAAGCCCAAAATCCGATGATGAGAAGAAATATATGGAAAAGGTTTCATATTCGAGTGCGGTCGGGAGTCTTATGTACTTGATGGTGTGTACTCGACCCGACATTGCTCAAGCCGTTAGTGTGGTAAGTAGATATCTCTCTTGTCCGGGAAAAGGCCATTGAGAAGCGGTGAAGTGGATCTTCCGCTATTTGAGAGGTACTATTGATGCTTGTTTGGAGTTTGGTAATGGCAAGAAACTAACGGGTTTTGTGGATGCGGATTTTGCGGGTGATTTGGACAAGAGGCGTTCCTTGACGGGTTATGTTTTCACCCTTAGAGATTGTGCAATTAGTTGGAAGTCTACACTTCAAGCCACCGTTGCGCTCTCAAGTACCGAGGCCAAATATATGGCAATTACTAAGGCTATTAAGGAGGCTATTTGGCTCAAGGCATTTGTTGGTGAGATGTCTTCACTTGAGGGTCCTATTACGGTGTTTTGTGACAACCAAAGCGCGATTCATTTGACTAAGGACCGCATGTACCATGAGAAGACGAAGCACATTGACATTCGATACCATTTTGTTCGAGATGTGATCTCGGAAGGCAAGGTTGCCGTGAAGAAGATTGGTACCGAATCGAATCCGGCCGATATGCTCACAAAGCCTCTTCCAATTGCAAAGTTCAAGCTTTGTTCAAGTTTGATGTCGGTTTGTTTCTAGCTAGTTTGAGCTAGTTTTTTGTTTCTAGCATATTGCTAGTATATCTTTATGTTTACCTTTGTTTAGGTTATGTTTGCTTTATGCATTTGCTTTATGTTTTAGTTTGTTTTAGATGCAATTTGGTTCAAGATGGAGATTGTTATGTTATGACCCAATTGCTCTTAGGGCCCAATGGGCTTTGTATCCTCATATATGTAACAAATGAATCAAATGAATGAAATCAACTTTTTGGCATTCTCTGTCTCTTTCCAGAATTCCGGCTGCTTCTTCTTCTCTTTTCTTCCTCTTCTCAAACCCTAACAACCCATTCAAAATCCTAACATATTTGGTAATGCTCATCGGATGACAAAATTATAGCTTGTTTGAAATTTTATAGGTCAATCCATACAAAGCACTTATTTTCTCAGCTCAATCGTTAATTTAACTATGTGAATATCTTGCACTACACACATCAGATCACCATGCAGACTGTTTCTACATGTTCATGAGAGATTCTAGTTTTTCTAAAGTTATAAAGGTTTACTTTGCAATGCGGAAGTAGGAGATACGATGCCCTATATTAGGTAAACATCATGTCTTTCACCTTATAATATCTCATTCACGCTTCCTATTCTCGGCTATTCTCTATCCAACAAATTTTTGACCTCCATGATCATACTATCTACAGTCCAAATTGAAACCTAAATTCACGTGATAGCCAAATTCATTCCATGCAGTTCATATATACACAAACTAATTACAGTACTTTACTTCCCTCATCTAAAAACATTTTTCCCTTTCATACTTAGAGAACCATACACATAAAATTAAACAATTTAGCTAAAACTTCTCAATTAGTTAAGACAAACAATGATTGCACACTTTACACATAGTCCATCTCTTAGACATGCAATAATTTTAAAAATAAGAAGGAACAATCACAATTAAATATTTCACAATGTTAACAATGTTCTCAATGTTGACAATGGCAAATTCCCAATTAAAAATTTCACAATGTTAACAACCTGAATCAAATTACTTACTGGTTTGATAAGTACCTTTTGTGAGTAGAAGCAAGCATAGAAAGAAGGAAGCCAAGCTGTAGTCAACCGAAGGGGAAATTAGAGTTTTGATCGAAAAAGAAGAAGGAAGCGAT
The DNA here is from genome assembly GCA_017893485.1 of Hemerocallis citrina. Classification (NCBI taxonomy): domain Eukaryota; kingdom Viridiplantae; phylum Streptophyta; class Magnoliopsida; order Asparagales; family Asphodelaceae; genus Hemerocallis; species Hemerocallis citrina. The sequence goes on from CM030363.1 coordinate 132,003,757, forward strand.
GAGAGTGAGAGAGAGAAAGGGAAGTCGAACGGCGACGGCGAGGGGCGGGGTGCGATACGGTGATGACGCGGTTAGCGTTAAGTCAAGTGAAGCCTTACTCGACCAAGGGGAAATTAGGGTTTTGATCGAAGAAGAAAAAGGAAGCGGCGAGAGAGCGCAAGAGAAGCCGTACGACGTGGACGACGGCTAGGGGGAGGTGCGGGCTGCGGTACGGTGACAGTGAGGTGAGCGTTAGGGTTAGCGGGATTGGGTGGGTAGGTGGGTGGGGGGGTATTTGGGAGGAGAACGGAATTTTTTTTTGTTTTTTTGATTTTTTTAATGTTGTTTTGATAATGAGAAGATGTGAACTGCACGTGCTAAAGCAAGTGTTAATTCCTACTTTTGCTCTCCTTTCTCCATTTCAAAATGGAGAATTATAGAGGGTGTGGACTTATTAGCTTAAGATATACTATAACATGCTGAGTAAAGGGAATTTTTTCATGAAATATCAACCTTTTATATAATTCCTTTTCTAATTGAAAAGGCTCCCGCCTGTTGTTCCGTATTTGAATAATATTCCATCAAACACAAAATTTGAAAGTGATATAATATACTCCAACGTTGAATCAACTAACAAGAAGTCTGAATTTACAATTGTTCAAATTTGTTGGGCAAAAAATGGATCACTTTTCATGGTAGGACTTTTCATCAATCCGCCTTTGCATTCGCTTAATTTGGGGAAATTGAGCTTGATGCTTTTGACATCATCGGATGGTGAAGCGTCGTTCTGTCAATTTATTATTATTATTATTATTAGGGTAAAAGGGATATGAGCAACTTGCTCATTTAGTAAATGAGCAAGTGATGATGTGGCATGCATGTGATACATTGAGTATCTAACCACTTTTAGGATTTTCCAATCACATGCATGCCACCTCATCACTTGCTCATTTACTAAATGAGCAAGTTGCTCATATCCCTTTTATCCTTATTATTATTATTATTTTTTGAGTATAATGATGCAAATTGTTCTCCATGTTTCATTATTAGTATATTAGTATACCCTTGTACAAATTCCACAGACTTTATCCAAAGATGTACTAAAACATCAATAACATTTAATAAAAAATTCGGCAGAACCTCTCCATATATACAACTTTTTTCCTGTATAATTATAATTTAGTATATCAGCATTCAATAATTATGTAGTAAAGATGTTACAGGAAACACAATCTTCAAATTCAAGCATTTGATAATAATAAGGCACCTTCAAATTGAATCATAATAATCTTTCAAATGACCAAATACTTACATCCCACTTATATATATATCCAACGGATGACTTAAATAAATTGTTCGTGATAACAGAAGACCCCAATCCAAACAGTTAAAATGCAAAATTAATTTTCTAACAAACTATTGTTTATAGCTAGGTAAATATAAATCCAACAAAAAAAAACGTGTACTAATTTCATCAACCTGATGGTATCAAAATATTTTAGTAATTTCAACATGGAATCATATCATCGAGTGACTGAATTTTTCACACATGAACATCACATGTCGGCTTATATAAAAAGAAAACATGAAGTGAAAATTTTAGTTATTTGCATCACATTAAAAGCTAATTACTTATATAGTGGCATGAACCAATTTGAATTGATATAAAACGATACATAAAAGAAAAAAAGAATAACCAATGATTTGATAAACTATAATAAAATGAAATTATGAGATTTGAACCTGATCGTGAGGAGATTATATAGGGGCACTAATTTCTAAGAGATCATGTCATCTCTCTTCTCTTGCATATAATATTTCATTCACTATAGGTATATGAATTTTTTCCCTCTAGTTTTAGACTCTCAGTAAGTCCTCGTAGACATCCTAGGGTCTCCATATACACGGCACTGAGATTTCACATTTAAGATTGCATGAGAAAAAGAATGCTAGCTAAACCTACTAACTTTTCTCTAAATTCATCCTATCTCGGAGAATAACCTAACATAGAAAACTATTAAGGTAATCAATCTGTTTTTCACATTTGTATTTTAAAGATTGAGCACCCAAATGTATTTTGAAGAACACATTTAATATACCTGATGTAATGAAAAAGTCTGACTTCTATCGATATAATTGTAATCTCCAACTATCTTTGAATTTTCACACCTACTGTTGCAAACAAAATATTTGAAAATTTATCAACAATACCAATTTCTTGATTATTGGATATTAAAAATTAACTATAGACCCTTGAAATTTGTCCCTTCGATTATATTTTGATTGCAGGAGGCCCATCTCTCTTAGTACACATTTTAAACAAAGTTCACAATTGAATTGAAAATAATATATAGAAGGAAAATGATTAAAACTAATATATAGAAGCCAATGGATTAAATTCAATATATATGAATAACCCTAACCCATCCCAAAAAATCAATTTAGTTAAATTCCGTATGTATTTTATAAGGTCATATACATAGATCGATAATAAATTCATGTAATTTACTTCTTACAAAGTCAATCTATGATTTGTGAAGATTTATTAGCACTGATTGTTCAGTTTTCCGACTTGAAAAGGCTAATGGAACAAAACATACGGAATGTATGTTTTCTTGACCGTGTATTTGGCATAGGTCCTTTAGAGTTTCATACACGATGAGATTCCACTTTCTGGAAATGAAATTGCTGCTTGGTTGGTTGAAAGGTTTTGACTGAAGGATAAGTTGCATCTGATTCATTGTATTTTTATTTATTTCTCTTTTTTAAAAACAATGTTGGTAAGATTGTTTGTTCATGTTTTGTGTTTTGTGTAATCCTGGTTCATTATATATCCAAACTGGAATAAAGTTTGAGAAATGTGCCTCTATTATCAATTTAATTGCAGCATACAACTTGTTCAATTTTATCGCAAACCTAAGGTTAATGATTTTTTTGTGTGAGCAATGGTGGCAGATTGTTTGGGGGTGGGACGGGGGGTGGTGGTTCAGTTAATTTGTGAATTAACCAAAGTTTATTTAAGAAACAAACGATGCTAAAAAAAGAACCTACAAATGATTATAAGTTCCTTCGGTTACTTTCTTGGCCTATATGAACATAATGTATGTAACTAACTCATTCCGCACATTGTTGGCGGCCACTAAAAAGGGAACGTATCAAAGAATATAGAAATTTAATGAAACATCTGATGGATTTTATAGAAAGAAAAATTGACAGCGGATGAATCTGAAGTGTTGTAATCAAAATATCATATCAGATCAATGAAAACAAACACTTGAGGTTGGAATTCCATCCAGTTCATGGTTGTGCTGATATGAACTGTAACCCCTATTTCTGTTTTTCAAATCCTTATTTGTAATATCTTCTTTCTTAAATTCTTGTATTCGGATTTATTTTAATAATAATTTTTGCTATTCCTTGGATTAATATGTTCTCTTTTGATCATCAGTATTCTTTTGGCTTGAACCCTGCAATTTTGGTGCATTGCTAATTTTATTCTTTTGTGCTTTGGATTTATTTCGATCCATTATATTTATATCCTATTTATTTGTATCTATTTTTTTTTCTTTTTGGATCCTAACCCATACCCTTTAACCCGTTAACCCGCAACCCAAACCCAACATCCTAATACCCTATATAAATACCCATTAAACTCTAATTATTAATTAACCCTATTTTAGTCACTCTCTCTCATCCTGCCACTCTCTCTCCCCCGTCCTCTGTTTTTTTGCAAAACCCATGTCGCACCACCGTCGTCAACCTCCCGTCCTCCGTTGCTCTGACCACTGCAACACCACCCCACTCCTCGTCTTCATCCCCATCCTCGCATCCGCTCACCGACCTGTTCCTCCATCACCACCCCCCCGAACATCGTCAAGCCCTGTAACCCAATCGGTGCCAGCACTCAACCACGCATCCACCGTCAACTACACCCTCCGCCCTCGTCTCCACCCTTCGAACTGATGCACCTCATCGTCTCCACCTCCTCACCGCAATCCCGACCGCCGTCGCTCCCCATCGCCAACCGCCTCCTGCACCCATCGCCGGCCCCCGCAACCATCGATCGTCCACCGCATCCTCCCCACTACAACTGACTGCAACTGCCCCGACCTTCTTCTTCTGATGTTATGCGTCGAACCTGACCGCAGCACCGCCCCTCGACTCCCGCCATCTGCAGCCTTCGACCACTGTCTTCCTCTCCCCGAAGCCCTGTCTCGTTATCGATATCTACCATAGAGCACCACTGCAGCCACCTCATCATCGCTGTCACTGCCGATACTCGAGCAGCCACCATCGTCGACCCCGCAGTTCTCGACCAGCAACTCAATCTCTCTGTGCACTACCTCGCGATCCCCGAAGCCGCTGTCATCATCGTTACTGTGCAGTGTCACTGTCGTTTGCTGTGTTTGTTGTCGTCGCTTTGTTGTTTGCCGACTTGCTGTTGATTCTTTTTGCACGTGTTGCACATGTTGCGTGTGTTGCACGTTTGGTTGGTGTACGTGCGTTGCACGTGTTTTGTTGCCGTCGGGATCCTTGTCCCGTTATTCTTCATTATATTCGAAAATGTCGTCAATAAGGCAAGTTTCTCTTCAACTAGTTATATTTTTCTTGTTCAAGAAATTTTTTTGATCTCCGCAAGTAGCTCCTATTTCAATTATCATATTTTATTTGTTTGATACAGTCAAAGAGACTATTACGGATTCATCGGCGAAACCAAGTAGTAGTCCTCTATTCATGCCCTTTCCCTTGATTCAAACCAAAGCCTAAATATAGTCATTTGCATACACGACATGAATAGTTAGATTAAAACATATACAACAACATTGATCATTGAATGCTTTTCATTTGAATGTGATGATCATGCTATGTGGATAATAATTTGTCTCATCAATAGTAGAATTTCACCCCAAAGATTAAGTATGATTTTCATCAATTATTGTTTTGAAATTATATGCTTGCTTGTTTATTTTGTTGTCTTTTAATAATAACATATTTGCTGGCCTGCTGTTTGCTCTGTGTTGATTTGAGTTTTCGACCTAGTTGTTGTCATAATTTGATAAAAATTGTAAACATCATCTGTAGCTTTTCGAATCTATTTTTCAGAACATTTTACAGAACTGGATTCCGATTTACGAACTGGAAGTTATCATATTTTTAGTACGGCCATGTTTTCAATTTTTAGATTTCTGTCTAGAGTTACACTGATATGATTTTTTATTAAAATAAAATATTAACAGTAAAATTTGAACTTGAAATTTTATATTCTGTTACTATACAGGACTGGGAATCATTGTATTATTTTTGTAATATTATTTGATAATTTTCCAGACCTTTTATAAATATGAAAACATGACTCTAGGTTGCTGTTAGAACACTAGTTCAGTAAAGAACATGATTTTTGACCTTGTTGTAAATAATATAAATTAGAACTCATTAGATAAGAATTATAGCCCTGTGTGTCTGAAATTCAGATCATCTGATGGTTTTGCAATCCAACCTACCAATTGCAAGATATACATATTTTCGTACATTGACGTCAAAATTCCAAAATGCAGTTTGAATATGCATCACCCTGTTTAATTAATCAAAACAGTAGATCAAATTTAAGAAATAAAATCTGAGATTAATTTTGTTGTTACTAAACACTGTTAGGAATTGAAATATGATTTTTACAAGATTTTTGAATGATTTTACAATCTGTTTTTATACACAAAAATTTTGACCCTAACATGCTGCCTGTACATATAATTAGTGAAGAATGAACTTATAGGCCTAGTTTCTGTATTCATTATATGGAGTGTATATATTCGCTGGAACCGACAGAGAGTCTACTTTCCAGAATCTCTGATGAAACCTAATTGTCTTTTATGTAGCAACAGAAATTGAATTTTTGTATAGAAACGTCTTGCTGTCCAGAATGTGTGCCTTGCATTTTGCCTATATGTCCATGTTTGATTTTGCATCTAGGGAATGAAAATAATTGTATCATGCATTGCATAACTTTGGCATCTCTTTGACATCATTTCAAAACTTCTTTATCCATTGCATAATCACATTTAAGTATAATAAAATATTAACAAGCAGGAGTAAATAAGGGTCGACTTGGTAGTGAAAAATCGGAGACTGTCCTCAGTAGGGCCCCTTGTTCTAGATGGATTATGGTTGTGAATGGAGGATTATTGATTGGAGAATATTGATTGAAAATTGTTGATTATTGTGTTGAGTACACGATCTGTTGAGTTCACCATCATAGTCTAAACGATCACTGTTTGCATGAACCGAACCTGTGGTATAGGACGCAGTATTACGTGCATTAGCTAGGATAATAAAATACTAATTAACCTAGGATTGACACTTGCATTCTTGATCACGATTATCGTTATTGATCTTTGCATCATTGATTACAATTACTGTTCATTGCATCATAAATTCTAGACTTTGATTTTATCACCAATTCTTATTATTGTCATTGATCTTTGATTTTGCTCTAGCCTACTATTTCTTGACATACAATATTTTTCCTTGCTTCTTTGCTTTCGCTACTTGCTGTCCGTGACTTGCTTTAATGGACACTATTTCTTCTATTTTAGACCGTGAGTTTGCAGGTACAGAAAGAAACTTGACTCAAGGACTTGGTGAACAAACTTTCTGAAGATCGAAGCTAGACTGTTAGACTATTATAGTTATATCATGTTATTTGCTTATTTTATTACCTTTTTCATACTTTGTATTCCTGGCTTATGTGTCCCGAAGTTTACTTTTCCCAGATGTTGGATATTAATTGGTGAATTTATTTCATAATTATTTCGGAGTTTATTCTTTGTTTTTGTGGTTATTTTTTTCTTTCGTGGTTGTATTCTCTTGTATATTGTTGAGTTAATCTGTTACAGCTATAGATGGTATTCTTATCATTCGATGGGCCTTTGTTACATGCTCGTGTTCTCGTATCTTGGGAAGCGGGGCGTGACAGATTTTGAGTGGTATTAGAGCCCAGGTTTCGGTGTTACTCATGTTTGGCTGATATGTTAGTCAGGTTTGGCTCTAGCCAGGATAACTCAATAATATGCGCACCACGTTGATCATATGAACATGTAATAACCAACATATATCTGGGTACTCACCAACTTGATGTTTTGCAGACTATGGCTCGTGGTGGTTCTTCTACTACTCGGCCCAGGGATGAGCAGCTGGACAACAGTACTATCCTTCAGGCAATGCAGCAGATGATGACCCTTCAACAGGAGCATAAAGAATTGATGCGGGCTACATTGGAGGCAGCCAACCGAACCACGGCTAGTTTTGCGCTAGGGCTACTGCCGCCGAGGCCCAGTACTATGGCAGATTTCATGAGGTTGCACACGGACAAGTTCTTGGGTACCGTGACGATTTGGAAGCCGAGCAATGGCTGATTTGGACAGAGCAACTGTTGATCGCAGCTCGGATCTCCGATGTGGATCGGGTGGATGTAATAAACATTCAGCTTGTGGACGTCGCCAATATTTGGTGGCGGGCTAAAATCAAAAGGCTTGAGAGAACCATCACTTGGGCCACTTTCACTGTAACGCCCCGAATTCCAAAATACGGAAATTCATAGCACAACTGGATCTTTACTTTACTTCGTATAATTTTACAAGGAATTTGAAAACTTTTATTACATCATGTTCTTTTACAACAACGCAGCGGAAATTAAATGAAGTACAACATGATATAAATGTACAATTTAAACATCAACAACTTAAAATGGATAGTAATCTTTAGCATCAATCATCTTTATATCTCCTTGCAAATCCAATGCCTGCATTTGAAACTGTGGGCACGTCAGTTGCTTACAACCGATGCAATATCATAAACAGCTATCCTCACTATGTTGTATTATAACGATTTACTTACTTTGGCAACCACACACTTGAAAGCATTACAAAGTGTAAGGGTGACTATCCTAAACATGTCAGTGTATGTTATGTTTTAGATGCCTAATGCAGATGTTTAGACTACAATACACTATTGCATGCTTGTTCGGATTCTATGCATCCCATACTACATAGGTCCGAGGGAAAGCCCTTAATGTACTCCACATTAAAGGATTTATATCCCACATTATGCAACCTAACCCAATGAATATACTCCAATGCGTAGTCACCGAAAAGTCACACCCCCCGGATATTGGACCTTACCGGCCTACCCCTAGCCCACCTCAGTGAATTTACCGGGCGTATCTTCAGCCACGAACCCTAGCAAGTGGATCTCTCGCAACTACGAACCAAGCCTACCCCTAGTCCACCTTAGTGGATTTACCTGGCGTATCCTATCAGTCTCGAACATTCCTAGGGACTGCAGTCTCTTTACCAGCCTTTTCGATGATAGATGGATGTACCCCTAGCCCATATACATGGATTTACCGGCCGTACTCATCGATCTCGGACCCCTAGGAGCTGCACATCCTTTACCGGCCATGTTCGTCGTTGTTTCTATCATATCTTCTTCTAGTGCCTTTTCCTAGTTTTAATTAACATCATCACAACCTAGATGCTAATTTAACCTCCTACCTGTCTTCACAATACTGAGAACAATGATCCCATATTGGCCACTTCTCAAATTAATTTAGCATTTCATCAATTTCCAGTACATTAGTCTCATTTAGCATTTAGATTACAACAATCCTCTCATTAATAGGGATCAATTAAGTCATGGCATTGTAGATGGACATCCAGTCTATGCCAATGATGATGTCGACCCCTAAAACTGCCAACTCGATGAGGTCGATACTAAATACTCTGCCTCCAATCTCTAGGTCACACCCATCATAATACCGATCGGTTGTCAATGTTTCTCCTGACAGGGTAGCAACAGCAAGAACTTTGCCAGGAAAGATTTTTGGTTCAACTCCCAATCATTTTGCAAATGAAGGTGGCACAAATGTGTGAGATGACCCAGTATCAAATAAAACGGTTGCTTTTATTCCATTAATCAGAATTTCTCTTGTTACATAGCGAATGCACTCAGTACATAACATTTATTCTAATACAGTTGGAAAATAACAACAGTAAGGCTCTATTCGAGTGCTCCCATACCGTTAATGACGTTATCTGCATCATCTGCATCGGCTTCAATCAGAGCGAATAATCTCCCCTGCCGGTATGGCTTCTGTCTCGAGTCAGCCTGCTTCTGACTTGGTCCTCCCCGCTGGAACAGGGCAGTCAGGCTTGATATGACCCTCCTTCCCGCAATTGAAACAAGTTAACTTCCTCCTGTTCTGGTACTACGTCTTGTAGTGGCCACTCTGTCCACACAGGAAATAAGTACCTGGCGTTCCTGCTACAACAACTACATTGGCTCCGGTGGGTTTGAACCTCTGCGCTGGGGGCTGTCTCCTGAAATTGCTCGATGTTGCAGACCTTTTTCCAGTGTTCCAGGTGTTCCTCATGTTCTGAGTCGCCTGGACTGCTTCATGTCGGCTTCAATGGCTGCCGCCCTCCTAACCAGCTTCTCAAACCTTCGGATACCCAGGGGTATCATCCGAGACCTTAGGCTTGGCCTCAATCCCTGTTCAAATTCTCTGCCCTCTTGGCCTCATCAATAACCATCTCTGGTGCATACTTGGAGAGTTGATTGAACTTCGTCTATACTGTCGCACTGACAGGCTTCCCTGTTGCAGACCCAAGAACTCTATATCCTTCTTTTCCTGTACGTCCAACGGGAAGTAGTGGCTGCGGAATTCTCCCAGGAATTCCTCCCAAGTGATCTGTACATTTCCTAGGTTCCTCTTCAGTGATTGCTAGTAGACCCCTGCATCCTTTTCCAGCTAGATAGTGGTCAGCTTCACTTTACTTGCCCCTGGAGTCTCCAGAACTTCAGATACTGTTTCCATTTGCCCGATCCATTCGTCTGCTGCATCTGGATTGGCCTGCCCCTCGAACACTGGTGGCTTCATTCGTTTGAACGAATCCACCAATCTGATCTTTACCGGAACTTGTATTGCTGGTCCCGCCCTGGTGTTCTCGGCAACATTTGCGGCGAAGGCATTCAAGATTTGGTATACTCGAGCCAGTTCGGTTTCTAGGTCGAGTCCGTTGTTCTCACCACTGGGTCCCAAGCCATTGCGGTTCCTTCGTCCGGCCATTTCTGGGTCATAAAACTTTTCATTAATCACCATAAATGACACAACTTACATTCTTCTTTCAACAAAACTTTATTCATTTCCAAAGTTAAACTTTATACAATCAGAAAATAAACTTGCTCATACATCCATTACATAACTTCGAAATAAAGACAACCTACATCCTACGGTTCCTCTTGGTTTTTCTGAGCTCTCCCCATAATTCATTGATCTCCTTCTTCATCTCATCAAACTTCTGATGACATTCCTGCTTTCCCCAACGAGTTTTATTGTCCAGTTGGGTGAAGTGTCGGGCATTCCTGTACCGGAGCTTCTCAAGTTCCCATACTCGGTAATTCAGCGCTAGGATGTTGTAACACCTTGAATTTGTAAGATACCAAAAATACCCATTTTTATATTTCTGGAGTGGTGAGAAATTTATTTGATGTATTTTTATTTTAAATATTGATATTGGTGTCAAGATTTGTGTTAGACTGGTATTATTGATATATTAGAGTTCAGGGTTGAGATTTTATGTGAAGAAATATTATTTATTTTATTTTATAATGCTGGAGGATTATTATAAGATAATTTTAGTGTATCTTGTATTGTTAGTATTAGTAAAATATAAAGTTGGGGTTTATTTCAAATATTTTGGAAATGTGGGGGGCTTATTTGTAAATATCCTTTTATAAATATATATTTATATTACTAACTATTTCCACCCCCCCCCCCCCTCCCCCCTTTCTCTTCTCTTCCTCCTTTCTTTCCTTTCTGTTTCTTTCCCCCGACTGAAAGGAAACCCACCTTCGGTTTCGTTCTATCCCTGCCCAAGATTCATCCCGATTTTACGTGGTTTTCAAATTAATTCGCAGGGTAGACCAAGTGAAGGGTGCTCTAGCTCGTGGTAGCATCAATTTGGAGAAATAATTCCGGGAAGGTATTCCCTATCCTATTTTATTTGTATAAAATTAAGTATGATTAATTTCTATTGAATAGAAATATTATGTTAGGGAAATTAGAAGATATTGGGAATAGTAGAGGTGAGAAATTAGCAAATTATCAGAGATTTTACAAGTTGAAAATAAATTAGGATTTTGGGTTTGTAAAAGAGGATTATATATATAAGAATTATCTTTCGTTTGGTAGTAGAAATTGTAGTTGTGCCATTAGAATAATTTGGGAATGGTTCTAGTAATTGGTTGGGGATAAAAATCCTGTAGGAATTTAAATATTACGTGCAGTGCATGTGTATGCATCCCAGGTATTGATTAAAACGCGTGAGTAACATTGGGATTAGTGTTATTATTTTCTGTGGCTGGTTTGGATGTCTTGAGCCCTAATTGCTTTGAAATTGATAATAGGAGATGTAAGCGGCTTCAGATGCGAGATGGAGAAGTGATGCTTCGAGTCTTCGCGAGATAACAAGTGAATATGATTATACTAAGAGTATAGTATGTTTTGACAAAGTTTTATACGGATTTCATGTGATTTGTGAGAATTATAACGAAATGAAGATTTAATCGAAAATATAGAATTTTTATGTGTTGAAATTGCGTTATATGGTGAATTTGCGTGGTATTGAATATTTGGTGTGATGGGTGATATAGTGGGTATATATATATATATATATATATATATATATATATATATATATATGATGATGATGATAAGAGGTAATTGGTGTTGCTATATATATGATCTACGGAAGATGAATAAAGATGACATATATATGTGCGGTATTATGATGTATTGACCTATTTTGTGTACGTGTGTGATATATATAGGTGATAATGAATAGAGGTATCGTAATCGATGAAGGTAATGAGTGAGTGTGTATATATAGGGAGGTGTTAAGTGAAACTAATGGGCGATAATACAATTTTAATCATCTACTTAACTGAGCTTATTCTTAATTTTATAATGTGACAGAATAAATAATTTAGTGCATTCTTGGTATGAATAATGTGATGTAATAATCTGATAATTAGTTAACTGGGCGTATACAAACATGTGATAATGAGATAATAAATAGTATGGTATACTCATGATGTGTGGGGTAATGATAAAATAAATAATACAGTACAGTTGTGATGTGCAATAATATGATGTGATGATTTTATATGTTAATTACAGTGATATTTCTTATATGTGATGCATTGAAAGGGTAAGTGAGATGGTGATCATTGTTTATGTGTTAATAAGTTTAAATAAATGATATGCTATGATGATAAAAGGAGATGAAAATTTGAAAAGAAAATGTTAATAGCAATAATTTCGGTTGACTAGAGTTGATACCTCAAGGCAGACCTGAGGGAGAGTTGATACCCCAGGATAGACCTGGGAGTGCAGATACCTCTGGATAGACCGGAGAGAGAGTTGATACCTCAGGGTAGACCTGAGAGAGAGTTGATACCTCAGGATAGACCTGGGAATGCAGATACCTCAGATAGACTGGAGAGAAAGTTGATACCTCAAGGTAGACCTGAGAGAGAGTTGATACCTCAGGATAGACCTGGGAGTACAGATACCTCCGGATAGATCGGAGAGATAGTTGATACCTCAGGGTAGACATGAGAGAGAGTTGATACCCCAGGATAGAACTCGGAGTGCAGATACCTCCGGATGGACAGGAGAGAGAGTTGATACCTCAGGGTAGATCTGAGAGAGGGTTGATACCTCAGGATAGACCTGGGAGTGCAGATACCTCCGGATAGACCGGAGAGAGAGTTGATACCTCAGGGTAGACCTGAGAGAGGGTTGATACCTCAGGATAGACCTGGGAGTGCAGATACCTCCGAATAGACCGAAGAGAGAGTTGATACCTCAGGGTAGACCTGAGAGAGAGTTGATACCCCAGGATAGACATGAGAGTGCAGATACCTCCGGATATACCGGAGAGAGAGTTGATACCTCAGGGTAGACCCGAGAGAGAGTTGATACCCCAGGATATCCAGATAGACCGGAGAGAGAGTTGATACCTCAGGGTAGACCTGAGAGAGAGTTGATACTCCAGGATAGACTTGGGGTACTGTGGCGCACTGATCGATTAATTAATATAATGAACATGATGTGAAATGTGAATGAGAAAGTAAAGTAAGTATATGAATTGAAATTATTATGTAGTAAAAGAAAATGTGGTTGTGTTATACAAATGAAAAAGTAAAAGGGGTATGTGCTAATATAAATAGCATGAAGTAATGGCATTATGAGAATGGTTATTAAAGTAAGATACGGTATGATATGAGTTGATGCACCTTGGAATTGTGTCGAGGAACTACCTGCCCGCTATTTTCATGGAAATAGTGGGAACTACCTGCCTTGGCGCAATTCCCAGGATGATCTGGTGGATTGTTAATCTAATATCGGTATTGGGTGATGGAAATGGGGAGTAAAGTAAAGTGTAAGATAAAAAGAAAATTTAAGTAAATTAATAATTGAGCTATTGGCTTGAGATGTGATGAGTTATCATCCAAGTTCTACTTGGGGTGCAGTGATTATTACCCAAGCTATCGGCTTTTGGGTGCAGTGTATATTACCTAAACTATGTTTGGAGTGCAGTGTATATCTAAAAAGAATGAGGGTTATAGTGAAGTGTATTATGATATGGAAAATGAAAAGTAGAATACATTATATTATGAAATAAAAATGAGAATGGGAATTGATATGGCTAAAAATGGGGTTAGATCGGAACCGTCCAGATGGGGCACGAATCTTGAAGCTCAAGGGTAAAACGGTAATTTCACCCACCGACGGGTCTGAAGCGGGTACTGGTTATCTTCCCCGAAGACCCACTTACCCGCAAATAGATCCACCTCAACTGGGTGCGGGTTTCAACCCGCAGCAAACCCGGTCCAGAAGGGATAGAATTAGGGTTTCTGATTCAATCCTAATCAACAGCCCTGATTTATAGTTATCCCTTCACTGGGGATTAGGGATTACATTCCTTATCCAACCACAGGGGGATTACATTCCCAATCTGATCCCAACGGTGCCTATAAATACCCCCCATCCATCTCCATTAAGAGGTAATCAATCTTTCACCAGTTTTTGCGCTCTTTCATAATCTTCCCTGATTACTGACTTGAGCGTCGGAGGGTGCGTCGCCGGGAACAACCCCGGTGTCTCGCACTTTTTGCAGGTGTACGGTAGGAGTCGGCGTCAAACTCCGACGGAACAGGTATACAGGTTTGCTATTTAGTTTTCCTAAGAATCCACAAATTCCATCTGTTTGCCCCCACACCGATTTTAGCGGCAACAGATTGGTGCCGTCTGTGGGAAACTAACGATAGCAACATCCCCTCTTCCCGTTGGTCAGATCCGCTCCGGCCATGCCTCCCAGAAAATTCAGATCCAGAGGGTCCAACCGAGGACCCAACCCCGATCAGCAGCAAGAAATTCCCATCCAGCCTACTCAACAGCAGGGGCAACTTCCACCTCCAGTGGAAGACCCGCTCCAACAGGATCTTCCTCCTCCTCCCCCGAATCAGCCACCTCCTAAGGGTCCTAACCCTCAGAAACAATCTCTTCACCAGGACCACGTCTCCATCCACCACGCCTCTTCGGACTCTATGGCCTCCCATCATCCCCGAGCTTCCGGTCTCCACAACACCGCCCTCAATCGGCAGAAGGATGAGGATCTTCGCCGCCATCTGGATGAAAAGCGGGTCCGAGAGGGAACCTCCCGCCAACACCGTCCGGATGAGCGGTCTCCTCGCCGCCGAGAATACAGAAGGTCCCCTATCCGAAGGGGGCGGAGAGAGTCCCCCGAGCATTACCGAAGAAGGCCACACTCCCCGGCAGGTCGGCAACAGCCTAGGAACGATGAGGCACCCATCACCCGTGCCGAGTTCCAGCAGTTCCAAGCGACCGTCCTACAAGCTCTCAATCTCCGGCCCAACACCAATGCACCCAAGATCCCCTCTCCTCCTCCGGTTCGAAGTCCTCGCCGACGGTCCCCATCTCCTCCTCCGGTCCGAAGTCCTCGCCGACGGTCCCCATCTCCTCCTCCAGCTCCCAGCAACTCCCGGCATGAGCAAAGTCCTCGCCGCTCCAGGGACTACCGTCGTCGTAGCCCCCGCTCTCCCTCGTACGAAGACGAGTCTAGAGGCTCGGCTGATTACCATCGAAGGGACGACGCTGTGTACCGCCGTCTCCATGAAATGAAGAGGCGATTGGGCCAGTTAGACCGAGAAGAAGAACTTAGAGGAAGGACCCTTCGTCCTAGCAGGCCTCCTTTCTCCCGAACCATAATGGATGCACCTGTGCCGATCATCTTCAAACCCCCTCAATTTGAGACCTACTCCGGGGAGACCGACCCCGTCGATCACATCGAGAGCTTCAAGACCCTAATGCTCATCCACCAAGCTTCCGATGCTCTGCTCTGTAAAACCTTCCCTGCAACTCTCAAGGGTCCAGCTCGAGAATGGTATTCTCGCCTTGCCCCCTCCTCAATATTCTCCTTTGAGCAATTCAAGACCCTCTTCGTCACCCATTTTTTAAGTAGCCGAAGAATTGAGAAGACCAGCATCTCGCTACTATACCTCCACCAGAAGAAGGGTGAGAAGTTGAGAGACTATGTGAAGAGGTTCACAGCTGAAGCCAGGTCCATAGCATCCCTCGACCAGTCGGTCGCTGCAGCAGCATTTCAATCCAATGTCCTTAACTCCAGCCTCCGCTCCTCGCTCACCAAGAAGCCCCCACAGAGTTTCTCTGACCTCCTTCTCCAAAGTGAAAAGTATAGTCGGGCCGAAGAAGCCGAGCACCGCCCTAACTTGGAGGGGGCTTCCTCCGGGTTTAAGAGGAAGGGAACAGAAGATGAAGGAGCAAAGAAGCTCCAGAAGGATAATGCCGACCAGCGCCGACCTCCCCCCAGATTCGAGAAATTTACTCCTCTCACCACCAACGTCTCTACCATCTTGATGAAAGTTGAGAAAGAAGGAATCATACCCCCTGCTCCAAAAATGAACACCCCCGGCAAAAGAAGGGATAAAGAAAAGTGGTGCCACTATCACTGGGACCATGGCCACGACACCAATGATTGTCGGGCCTTGAAGAATGAGATAGAAGCCCTTATCCAGAGGGAACAGCTAACCAGATTCGTAAGAAAGGACCGAACCGAACTTCCTCCCCCGCCTCGGGGGCTAATAAGCGTCCGGAACGTGATGAAATGCCCGACTTCGAGGAGGAGCGTGTCCTACACCTCATCTATGGGGGCCCAATGGGGGGCTCCTCCAACTCCTCTCGAAAGGCATTTATAAGAGAAGTTAACTCGGTCCAAGCCACCCCTCCTCCCAAAGGCCTCGGAGTGCCCGTCACATTCTCAGACAAAGATCTTGAGGGTGTCCGCACCCCTCATTGTGATGCACTTGTCATCAGCCTCCACATGGCAAACTTCAAGGTGGAGAGGATCCTAGTGGACAATGGCAGCTCCGTTAACATCCTCTTCCGCGCAGCTTTTAAAGGCCTAAAGCTCTCCCGAGACAGACTCAAGCCCGCCGGCTACACACTCCATGGGTTCACGGGAGTGCCAGTGACTATTGAAGGGATAATCACCCTCGACGTAACCGCTGGTAAAACTCCTACCACCCGAATGGAGTCGATGGACTTCATGGTCGTAGATGTCCCCGCAGCCTACAATGTCATTCTGGGTCGGCCCGGCCTAGTCGCCCTTGAAGCCGTCCCTTCTGCCTACCACCTCAAAATGAAGTTCCCCACTCGGACGGAGTAGGGGAAGTAAGGGGCAATCAGGAAACGGCCCGTAAGTGCTATATGACCTCTACCCTCAGTCTCGTCCTTTCCCTAGAAACTCTGGAAATCCCCCAGGATGCCGCCCGACCGACATCCGAGCCGATAGATGAATTGGAGGAAGTACTCTTCTCTGAGCAGGACCCAACTCGCAAGTTATTTGTTAGCAAGACCCTCCCGTCTGCCCTATGCTCGGACATTGTACAGTGCATCCGAAGGAACCGAGACCTCTTCGCTTGGTCAGCTGCAGACATGCCCAGAATTTTCGAAGAGCTCCTGGTCCACCACCTCAGCGTTGTTCCGGGGTCCAAACCGGTTCAGCAGAAAAGGCGCAAGTTCGCCCCTGAGCGTCAACTAGCTATAAAAGAGGAGGTGGACAAGCTCTTGAAGGCCCGGTTCATACAAGAGGTGAACTATCCCGAGTGGTTGTCGAATGTAGTAATGGTGAAGAAGTCCAACGGGACTTGGAGGATTTGTATTGATTTTACCGACCTCAACAAGGCCTGCCCCAAGGATCCCTTCCCTCTTCCGAGTATTGACACTTTGATTGATGCCACCTCGGGACATGAACTCCTCAGCTTCATGGACGCCTTCTCAGGCTACAACCAGATCCGGATGTTCCCCTCGGATATCCCGAAGACATCATTCGTGATCGATCAAGGCCTCTATTGCTACAGGGTTATGCCTTTTGGTCTGAAGAATGCAGGAGCAACATACCAATGCCTCGTCAACAAGGTTTTCCAAGCTCAAATCGGCCGAAACATGGAGGTGTATGTTGACGACATGCTTGTGAAAAGCATCCGAGGCGCCGATCATGTGACCGACCTCCAAGAAGCGTTTGACGTTCTGAGAAAGCATAGCATGAGACTCAATCCGAACAAGTGTGCGTTCGGTGTCTCGTCGTCAGGGAAGTTCCTCGGCTTCATGGTTAGCCAACGAGGAATTGAAGCAAACCCTGAGAAAATCAAGGCCATATTAGACATGGCCCCTCCCAAAAATGTTAAGGAAGTCCAGAGGTTAACAGGCCACCTAGCTGCCATAGGGCGCTTTCTTTCGAAGTCCGGGGATAAATGCCTCCCTTTCTTCAAGGCCCTCAGAGGGGCTAAAGGTTTCGAATGGGGGCAGCAGCAACAGGAGTCCTTCGACCAGCTTAAGGCTTACCTCGTCAATCCCCCTCTCCTCAGCAAACCAATCCCTGGTGAACCCCTCTACCTCTACCTAGCAGCCTCCGAGCAGAACCTCAGTGCAGTTTTAGTAAGGGAAGAAGACCGGGCTCAGAAACCCATCTACTATGTGAGCAACGTGCTTCGGGATGCCGAGCTCCGATATCCGAAGATAGAAAAGATGGCTTATGCCCTGGTGATGGCCGCGAGAAAGCTTTGCCCCTATTTTCAGTCCCATTCGGTGGTCGTTCTTACCGACCAGCCGCTGAAGCAGGTCCTCCACAAGTAGGGGTGGCGAACGGGTCGAACGGGCCGGTCCGGGCCCAACCCGTGCGGGTTGGCACGCTCGAGTAGGCGGGCCGGGCCGGGTTGGCGTCTTATGCGGGCCGGGCCGGGCCGGGCCGGGTCAATTTCTTATTTAGGTGGCCCGCCCAACTCGTGAACCCTTTAGGGCTCAACCCGGGTTGGGCCGGGTCGACCCGCGGGTTGGCCCGTTTAATAATATATATATATATATATATATATATATATATATATATATATATATATATATATATATATATATATTGGTAGCTTAAATTGAACTAATAATAATAATAATTTTACAAATGATGTATACAATTATACAAACAACCATATTTTTGTTTGATGAATATTACATTTCTTAAAAAATTATAATACTAAGTAAGTAATACTACTAATAAGTAATAATACTACAATTCTTCAAATATCCCCAAATGATGTTTAATTATAACACTAAGTATGTAATTCAGTAATAATACTAATAAGTAATAATACTACAATTCTTCAAACTGAATCAAATATCCCCAAATGATGTTTAATTATAATACTAAGTAAGTAATAATACTAATAAACAAAAAAAATCGTAATAATAATAATAAGATTGAAAGAGTGAAATTGACAACAAATTTTGAAATTTTATTCATATGAATTTAAGTGATACAATTTGAATAATTTATAACGAAATGAAGAATTCAATTCACAAATAAGTTTTATACAATAACATATTTCTTATGTACAATTTTAATTGACTACAATTTTTCTAATTTAACATAAGAAGAAAAGCTATTGTTGTTGTTGTTGTTATTGTTGTTGTTGTTGTTCTTCGGGCGAGTTGCTCCCACTTGTAGAACTTGATAGTGCTTTCCCTTGCGTCCTATCTTCAGTCTTCAGCCAGTCTTCTGTGCAAACGACCATCTCCAACGCCTCGGGCCATCTCCAACGCCTCGGGCTTCAACCGATTTCTGTAATCAGATAGAACCCTGCCACTTGTAGAAAATGCACTCTCAGAAGCAACTGTAGAGACAGGAGGAGTTAGCAAATCTTTAGCCATAATAGACAGAATACTAAAAGTATGTTCATGTTCTTTCCACCATTGTAAAATATCTAGTGGGGAAAGAGTAGGCTCAGTATCCTGTTGGTTATACCAATTTAATTCATTTGGTTGATTAGTCCTAGGTTTTTTAGATTGAATTTGTTCAAGTAGACTAAATGTTCTATCACCAATTCTACTTTTACCCTTACCTTTAGAACTACCAGAAGAAGAACTAACTACAGAAGTTGTACTACTAGAAGCAAAACGTCTGTCATAATAATCATACTAGTTATTTAACGTAGATTCAAACTGAACTAAAAAAGTAGCGCAATCAATTGTTAATTCTACATTGTTCTCTAAATATCCAAAAAACATTTCTATCAAATTCTTCGTACCTTCTAATTTGATACGAGGATCCATAACAGTAGCAACACAAATCAACATAGGAGGAGGAAAATAATATTTCAAAAATTTTTGAAATGCAGGTATTACAATGTCACTAATATAGGGATCATTTAACATTTCGTTAAATATTTGCATCATGCTAACTAATTCAATAAAAATGCTACTAGAAGTAGATTCATATGTTTTTGAAAACTTTAAAGTTGCGGTTTTAAAAGGTTCTAAAAATTTCAACAAAGCTTCGGCAAAATACCAATCGTTGAGAGTCATTTCAAAATTGTGCATATTTTTTGCGATACAAAAATCATTTACAACTGCTTTATAATCGGTGACAACATTCAGTAAATCAAAAGTAGAATTCCATCGGTGTCTAACATCCTTTGGAAATTTTCTAAAAGGAACATTTCTAACCCTACACAAAGCTTTCCATTCTTGTAAAATGCTTGGACTTAATGCAATGAAATATACACAATTTCTAATTTTATGTATATATGGATCAGCTATTTTTAATGCATCTTGAACACATAAATTTATAATATGACATGCACATCTAACATGAAAAATATTGTCAGATGGAGGGTTTAATACAGATTTTAAAATAGTAATTGCTACATTATTGTTAGATGCATTATCAAAACTAATAGCCATAATTTTATCGCGAATATGAAAAACATCACATATTTCTATAATACAGTTTGCTATTTCTGCGCCACTATGGGGATACGGCAACGACGCAAGTGATATGATTCTTTTATGAAGAATCCAATCATTGTCGATCCAATGACAGGTTATTTCCATCGTTGGAATATTGTTGACACCTGTCCAACAATCCGAAGTTAAACTAACCCTACAAGTTAAACTCCATAAAATTGCAATCAACGCGTCCTTCATTTCAACATACATTTTAAAACAATTCGATTTGCAAGTATTTCTCGGAATTCTTTTAAAATGAGGGTTTAAGGCCGTTTGATTAAAATTTTCCAAATTCCTACTCTCGGGATAGGAAAATGGCAACTCTTC
This sequence comes from Hemerocallis citrina, assembly GCA_017893485.1. Classification (NCBI taxonomy): domain Eukaryota; kingdom Viridiplantae; phylum Streptophyta; class Magnoliopsida; order Asparagales; family Asphodelaceae; genus Hemerocallis; species Hemerocallis citrina. The sequence continues at coordinate 132,024,500 of CM030363.1, forward strand.
CTTAATGACTAATCGGGCCATTTCCCGACGAACAAGTTCGGGATCATAAGGGTGGCTATCTACTTGACCGGTCCTAGGGTTAAGTTTTTGTTGGCCTTGTATTTGATCAAGAAGTTCTTTATGATTATGTTGTATGTGCCTACTAATTGTACCGGTGCCGTCACCCCTCTTGAATTTGTATGTTTTACTACATGTTTTACACACTTTCAAACCTACACCCGGAATATGTTCGTCCGGGATATACTCATAAAACTTGTGCCAATCGCTAGTTTCTCCTCTACTTTTCCTACTACTACGGGGTTGTGTGGTTTCGGGTTGTTGTTGTTGTTCTTCTTCTTCTAATTGAATGTCACCTACAACATCCATGTCGTGTGTACCCCATTGTTCCATAGTAGGATCAATGTAATCTTGGGTGGGCTCACTAATTGGGACAATTGGTGGCCTACGTGAAGAGGAGGAGGAATCTTGTCCGCTACGACCGCTACCGCGTGATCTAGACATAATGTGGTAATGTGCTCAAATATGTAAAAAAAAAAACTACAATGTAGGAGCGGACCGAGCGGTGAATTATACAAAAAAAATCTAAAAAACAAGAGGGTTGAAATAGAGAAGTTCAAAAAACAAACAATAATTTTAACTACAATGCAAAAAAAAATTTAACAAGAGAGGTAGAGAAATTTTGATACCGTTCACCGTAGAATACGCGTATGTAAAAAAAACCGGGAAAATATGAATATAATAGAAAAGATGGAGGAGCGCTTTGCCGATTCCGCAATTGAAGAGTTGAGAAGAGGTTGAAGAGAGTTGAAGACGTTGAATTTTGTTTCCGATACGACCGAAATTTGATCGTGTATATGCCTCCTTGTACAATTATTTGATGAATACTACAATTGTTCAAAAATTTCTTTAAAATGATGTATAATAGTAGAGAGAGTAAGAGAGTGAGGTGTAATTTTTTTTGAGATTTTTAGGGGATATTTATAGGCTTAGAAGTGGGAAAAAACAAAAAAAAATAGCCGTTTGCACACAGCAACGGCAGCGACAGACCCGGGTTCGAACCGCAGGTTTCGACCTGTTCGACCCGCGGGTCGAACGGTCGGCCCGTCACGGGTCGAACGGGTCGAAACCCGCGGGTCGAACCGCGGGTTAACGGGTTCGTGGGCCGGGTTTCGCGAATTCGATTCGCGTAAATTGCGACCCGGGTCGACCCGGTACTGTTCACCGGGTTCGACCGGAACCCGTGAAGCTCTTAAGCGGGTCGGGTTCGTGGGCCGGGTCACGGGTGGGTCACCGGTTGACCTGGCCCAGTTGCCACCCCTATCCACAAGCCAGAGACCTCGGGTCGCCTTATGAAGTGGTCTATCGAGCTGAGCCAGCACGATATAACTTATCAGCATCGGACCGCGATCAAGGCTCAGACCTTAGCAGAATTCATAGTTGAGAGTACCATCCCCGAGTCCAGCCAAATAGTGAAGGGACCACCCGTCTGGTCGGTTTATGTGGACGGGTCCTCCTGCAATGAAGGGAGCGGGGCAGGGGTCATTCTGGCGGGCCCAGATGACTTCATCCTCCAATACTCCCTCTGTATCAACTTCAAGGCCTCGAACAACGGGGCAGAATATGAGGCGCTCATAGCCGGCCTTGGATTGGCTCAAAATGCAGGGGCCCAATGCCTCCGGATCTTTAGCGACTCTCAGCTAGTCGTCAATCAGGTCCTCGGCGAGTGAAGCACGGGGTGACAGGATGGTTAAATACTTAGCCAAAGTCAAGAGCCTCATGGCACTGTTTGAAGAAGACCTCATCCAAAGAATCCCCCAAGAAGAAAATGCTCAGGCCGACGCCCTCTCCAAACTAGCCTCCTCCTCCCTTCAAGGTCTTGAGCAGACTGTTTTGATAGAAGTTCTTCTGAAGCCAAGTATAGAGGACAAAACCCCCGACTCTATGGAGTCGCTGCCTGTCCGGCTCGAAGACAATTGGATGAAACCCCTCGTTGAATTCTTAAGGGACGGACTCCTCCCCGAGGATCCCAAGGAAGCTCGAAGAGTGAGAACTCGAGCCGAGCGTTACACACTGATCGGAGGTATCTTATATAAACGCTCCTTCACCCAGGTAGACGGCCGGCCTTACCTGAGATGCCTATCCCCCGGGCAAGCTGACTACACCCTGTAAGAACTTCATGAGGGCATCGGCGGGGCACATTCGGGGTCCAGAGCTCTTGCCCGCAAAGTGTTGAATTACGGATATTTCTGGCCCACTCTCTTACGAGATGCCGAACGACATGTTCGACAATGCAGCTCCTGTCAGAAGTACACCGACATCCGACGCCTGCCACAAGCTTCACTCACTTCCCTATCAAGTCCGATCCCCTTTGCAATGTGGGGGATGGATTTACTAGGGCCATTCCCACCAGCTCCCGGACAGTTCAAATTCTTAGTCGTGGCGATCGACTACTTCTCGAAATGGATAGAGGCCGAGCCCTTGGCCACGATCACCGAGAACAAGGTTGTTCAGTTCTTCTGGAAGAGCGTGATCTGCCGATTCGGCGTCCCTCGGATCCTAATAACGGACAACGGAACCCAGTTCACCGGGGCTGCCTTCCGAGCTCTATGCGAAGACCTTGCCATCCAGCACCGGTTCTCCTCCGTTTCTCATCCCTATTCAAATGGCCAAGCCGAAAATGCCAACCGAAAGATCCTCTCCGGCATTAAGAAGAGGTTAGATAAGTGTTCCAAAGGCTTATGGGTCGATCAGCTTCCTAACGTGCTGTGGAACTACCGCACCACAAAACGGATCCCCACCGGAGAGAGCCCATTTAATCTCACCTATGGGTCCGAGGCCATCATCCCCCTAGAAGTCGGAATACCCTCTTTTCGTCTATTAGCTTATGAAGAAGAGCAAAACGCCATAGACCTCCGAGCCAGTCTTGACCTGATAGACGAAATCCGAGATAGAGCTGCCATTCGTCAACAAAGCTACCGAAGAAGGATCGTGTTGGCATACAACAAGAAAGTCTGCCCCACGGACCTCAAAGAAGGGGACCTGGTCCTCCGAAAGTTGGCCATCTCATTCCCAGGCCAGAAGAGCAAATTGGCCCCAAATTGGGAGGGACCTTACAGGATCACCAAAGTGGTCCGTCCCGGCACATACCGACTAGAAGATCTTGAAGGCAGGGAGATCCCCAGGACTTGGAATGCCAACCATCTCTTAAAATACCAAGAGAGAGCACCAATGCCTCTCTAAGAATTTTGAGATGTCGAACCGTTCCTCTCCTATAACTTGTAATGTTTTTTCTTTTATTCCACTCTTGTAATAACGGCTCGCAACTTTAGAAGCAGCCGGCCATAAGTCATCAATAAAGAGTTTTCCATATTTTACTTGTAAAAATTGCTTACTTCTCTCTGCCTTTACTCTTCACTCTAACGATGGTTCCGGAGTCCAACACTTGGCTCGATTCTACTCCGAAAGCTCGCTTCTAAGAGGGCTAGGAGTGGGTCGCCATTCGGAATTGCTCCCACGACCATTGAACTCTAACGATGGTTCCGGAGTCCAACACATGGCTCGATTCTACTCCGCAAGCTTGCTTCTAAGCGGGCTAGGATTGGGTCGCCATTCGGAATTGCTCCCACGACCGTTGAACTCTAACGATGGTTCCAGAGTCCAACACTTGGCTCGATTCTACTCCGCAAGTTCGCTTCTAAGAGGGCTAGGAGTGGGTTGCCATTCGAAAATGCTCCCACGACCGTCGAACTCTAACGATGGTTCCGGAGTCCAACACTTGGCTCGATTCTACTCCGCAAGCTCCCTTCTAAGCGGGCTAGGAGTGGGTCACCATTCGGAATTGCTCCCACGACCGTCGAACTCTAACGATGGTTCCGGAGTCCAACTCTTGGCTCGATTCTACTCCGCAAGTTCACTTCTAAGAGGGCTAGGAGTGGGTCGCCATTCGGAATTGCTCCCACGACCGTCGAACTCTAACGATGGTTCCGGAGTCCAACACTTGGCTCGATTCTACTCCGCAAGCTCGCTTCTAAGCGGGCTAGGAGTGGGTCGCCATTCGAAATTGCTCCCACGACCGTCGAACTCTAACGATGGTTCCAGAGTCCAACACTTGGCTCGATTCTACTCCGCAAGCTCGCTTCTAAGCGGGCTAGAAGTGGGTCGCCATTCGGAATTGCTCCTACGACCGTTGAACTCTAACGATGGTTCTGGAGTCCAACACTTGGCTCGATTCTACCTCGCAATTTCGCAAGATTAGGAGACCGAAGCGCTGCTCGGCAACACTGGCCGAACGCCCATGTCACCGAACCGCGTACGAGCAGGAGGCCGGCTCAGGGACCTCGATGCGATGAACACAGTCACAAACAAAACGAATACACAAAGCTACAAAGTACATGCAAGTTCGAGAAAGAAATATTATTGATAATTAGGATACAGTGCAGAGCGACTCTTCCATACAACAAGGTTACAAGGCCTTAAAGAACAAAAAATTACAATGCTGACCCACTACACTTGGCTTTGAAAACGATCATCAATATCCCGTTCGGTCGTCAATTTGGCAACCTCGGCCGTCAGTCCCTCTCCCTTCGTTCGAAGCTCCGCCCCTACTCTGCAAGTGACGGATCTCAGAAAGCAGATCGTCCCTCTCCGCTGTTATTTTCGACAAATTGTTCCGAACGCACTGGATCCGAAGGGCGTTGCTAAAGGCGGTCGACGAACCTTCGTCCTCTCCTATGGGGGTCATCTCGATGATCCTGCTCTCCAGATGCCGGATCTCGATGTCTCGCCGACTTAAGATGAGCTGAAGATGGTTTCGCTCGGTTTCGGCTCGGTGCAATCCCAGCTCGACTTCATAGAGCCGCTCTCGGCACCTCGCCAAGCACAGCCTCGTCACTCCCGAGCCAGCCTCGGCTCGAGCTTGGTCATCCGAGCGAGAGGGCTCGACGTCTTGAGCTACCACCACGAGCTGAAAAGAAGAAGACACAAAAAACAAAATTTCAAATATTGCCGAAGTCTAACACATGATGCCAATACTCCCAACGCAGCATCAGAAGCAAAGAAAGGTTTTTATTCAAATAAAGTAGCTCCACATACAACTAGACCGACGCTACAACAGAGTTTTACAATAACTAAAAGGAACATAATACAATTTGTTTAGTGCCTCTTTGGAAGGGGAGCGCTCCGGTTCAAGGAAACACGGAGGCGGCGACGCCTAACCTCCGAGCTCAATTCCAAACCAGCAAAGCGAGATCCCCCTCCGCCGCTAACTCTAACTGTGGCACCAACTGAGGCGCCGCTAGACGAGACAGCTACACCATTCTGAGCGTCAGCAAGACTCTGCCTCACCGTAGGCAAACGAGTTGCAAGTTCGTAGAAAGTGATCCCTCTCTCGCTCTCTTCGTGAGTGCACAACGTACTACGAACGTTGGCCCTCTCAGGTAGAGGCTTGAGCGACGCGATCTCTTCCTCCAGCTCGATAATCCTATCTCTCAGGACATCGCCCTCTGTCGACATCTTCAGACGAGGAGGTCTTGACGAGCCCGCAACATTGGCACTATCGGTCGCAAGACGTCGATAATGAGTGACCTCGATCCCCCTGTACATCGTAATCCTCCTAAGCATGTCGACCTTGGCCAACAACTTTTGGCGCTTGGACGACAACTTCTCCAACTCGGAAGCTAACTTCTCTTCTTCCGCCGAATGTTCTTTCTCCGTTACCTCCAAGTGACGGATCTCGGCCAAGAGCTCGTTATTCTTTTGCTCGACAACGAAAAGCTCCCTACGAAGCCGCTCTATCTCACCTTCGGGACGAGAAGCTTGGGGTTGCTTCCGTAGTTGCTTCAACTCACGATAATACCCCCTCGCAGCTGCTTTTATCTCCTCCAACTTCAAGAGCATATAAAACCGCCTCTCTCGGCTTTGAGAAAGCGTTCGCTTCGTTTCTTTTAGCTCCTTACGAAGATGTGAAACCTCCGTGATCGGACCAAACTTCACCTGAAAAGCAAAGATAAATCCGATGTCCAACACTTGGAGAATTTTGCAACTAGTCAAACACAAAATCCGAGGCCTAACACTTGGAGAATTTTTGGCCAAGAAAAAAGTGTTTTCATTCAAAACTCAAAAAGCGTTACAAGAGCGGTGTCCAGTCCGCAGTTAGGCTTTACACATAAAAGAAAAAGAAGCAAAAAGAAGACCAAAGATGCAACCAAGTCAGGGGTCAACCTTTTTGTTGCTCGGGTCTGCCGACCCCTCGACGATTCCTATGTCCTCGTCCTTGGAGCCGTCCGCCTCCTCACCTTCGGCCTCTGTCTCGCCCGTGCCTTCGACACCGTCGACCTGTCCCTCGGGGCCGAGCATTGCCGGAGGAAGCTCCTCCTCCCCCTCCACAGGGTCGTAAAAGTGGTAGGAGGAGGTGTCGAACCCCCAGTTCCGAGCTGCGATATGAAGTAGGGCTCGGCCGTACGCATCGTCCATGTTCTTAAACATGTGCTCCTCGACCTCTTTCTGGACAGCCCTCTTCGCCCTTGCCACCTTCGATTGGTGCTTGGCCATGACCCTTTCGATCTCCTTCCGAGCTTTCTCCGCCTCCGACCGTGCTTTGGCCAGCTCCTCCTTCAGCACGGCATTCTCCGTCTCCGAGGCCTCGAGCTTGGCTGCCTCGTCCGCCGACCGCTACATAGCTTCGGCCAGCTTCGCCTCCAACCCCACCACTTCGGCACCGTGCTTTGCCGAGAGGAGTTGCTCGGCTTCGAACAGCTTCACAGCTTTTGCACGCTCCGACCTCTCCCGGTCGCACAGAGTCGTCAGCTCCTGTTCTTTACTCGCGAACTCTTCGAGCAAAAAGTTAAAGTGGTAGAGGGTCTGAAAAGAGAACAAACAGTTAGAATCCGGACCTAAAAACTTGGGAAATTTCGAAAAAATACTTCAAGAAGAAAGTGTTCAGTCTACTTACCGACATCGTGCTCCGAGAAATCTGCATTGTAGCGTCCCCGACCTCCCTGGACTTAAGCACTGCTCGGTCCTTCGGGGTCGGCAGGTGCTTCACCGCCTGCATACAAATGTTACCGTCCCCCAAGAAGCCGTCGACCTTCATTACTTGCCAGTCGGGGACGAAGATCTGCTTATGCTCCTCGGTAAGAATCTTCTCCGCTTCGGCGGTGAGAGGCGGAACTTGAAGGGCTAACGACGCGCTCACGTTGAACGCGCCGCTCGATGAGCCGGGAGCATCTATCTTCGCCGTTGGAGTCGGCACATCCGAGACAGGAAGATCGGAGGCCGTGGCCTTGTCTTGCTCGGGATCGGCATCCGGGAGCACGACCACCTACAGGTCGGCGATCTTTGGGACCGAAGGTATCTTCGGCGCTCGGCCGCCTTGAGGCCCTGTCGAAGGTCTCTTCTTCTTCTTCGCCTCCTGCTCCCTAGCCGCCTTGGCCTTCGCCATCAACGCCCTATAGTCCATACCGGAAGACTCTGCACAAACCGAATGAAAGAACTTAGAAAAATTTTCAAGAAACTTCAAGGAAAAAGTAAAAATACTAGAAGCATACTGGGATCGATCGGACTGAGACCCCCTCAGAACAAGGCCTCCTCGGTGATGTCCTTCCAACTAAGCGTCGGCAGGCCGAGGAGTTTCTTGAGGACTTCGGCCTCCTCGTCACTTAGCACTGGCTCTCTCTTCGCTCGCTTGGGGAGGCCCTCCCTCGACCAAGCTATCGGAATTTCCCAGGGTTCGGGAGCTCAGACAATAAAGTACTTCTCCTTCCAATGCTTGATCGAGTCCGGGTTCTCGATCAACTTCACGCCTGTCCGCAGCGAAAGGTAGAACCTCTGCTCGTTCCTGTTCGGCTGGCAAGGACGGTAGAGGCTCCGAAGAAGGAACAGACTTGGCTCAGCGCCGATCTCTTGACACCAAAGAACAAATGCCAAGACATGCCTCCAAGTGTTCGACATCAGCTGGGCAGGACTCAGGCCGTACCAATTGAGGACCTCGACAATGAACGGGTGCAACGGCAAACGAAGCCCGGTGGCCAAGGAGTTGACCGGAAAAATGCACGTGTCAGCTGAAGACAACGTGCAGGCTCGAAAACTGGGTCCGGGGAGAAGTAGCCCGTACTCGGCAGGGATCTGGAATCCAGTCCGGATCTGGTGCAGATCAGCCTCGGTAAGGACCGAAGAGATTTAGTCCACCTCGGACATCTCTCTCGGCTCGTTCTCCTCTACCGACTTGGTGGTGCCCTGGGTCACCTTCTCCAGCATTTCTTCGGAATAGCTCCGTACTCCCCTTACGCTCGACAGAGTGATCGGCTGCCGACCGAACTCCCCTGCCGTCTTCGGCTGCTCTATGACCGTAACCACTCCCTTACCCTTCCAGGACCTTGGTGAAACCTCCTGGAGTGGCTCGGCGACCTCCCCACTCTTGCTCGGCCGGACCACGGTCTGCTCGGTCAGCTTTACCACCTCCTTCTCTTTACCCTCTCGGCCAACGACTCGGTCCGAGGCGGGAGTCTCATCCGAAGAAGTAATCTTAACCATTTTTTCTAAAGAGAAAGGAGAGAGACTGACCTTGAAGTGACTGTTACGGTCAGAAAAGTTCGCCGGAGCAAAGAAACGCCTTGCCGCGACAGCTAGCAGTGCCACCCGGGAGCTAAAAACTTCGATGGTGAAGAGTAAAAACTTGAGTAAGAAAGTGAAAGTGAATAATGAGATTAGGAGTGGGGGAGTGAAGATTTATAGTAAAAGAAAAAGTATCTTGGACTTCGTAACGTAAGGGCGCGACTCTTGATCAGGCTTTTGAAGCATTACGAAAGCCCAAACGACTTTGTAACCGAGCAGCAACGGTTGGCGAAAAGGCAAAACGTTTCAATACAAGTCGAATAGCTCGACACACACGGGATCTAAATCCGAGCGACGTGCGATCCGACCCCAACATCAAAGAGCCCGTCTCGAGATTCGTGCCACCATCCAACGGCTCAGATCGCGCCGCGTCGCTCGGACAGCCGAGCCCCTAGACCTCCGGTCGGCGGCCGAGCAAGTGCCGATCCGAGCCCCAAAACGGAAAAAATTCACTTTTCCCTCAACATTCGTGTAAGATCTCGATCAGACGGCCCAGATCTTGCCAGCGTCGCTAAATGACAAGATAGTGTTTTCTTGGGAACTGGGCCCGTCTCGAGATTCGTGCCACCATCCAACGGCTCAGATCGCGCCACGTCGCTCGGACGGCCGAGCCCCTAGGCCTCCGGTCGGCGGCTGAGCAAGTGCCCATCCGAGCCCCAAAACGGAGAAAAATCACTTTTCCCTCAACATTCGTGTAAGATCTCGATCAGACGGCCCAGATCTTGCCAGCGTCGCTAAACGACAAGATAGTGTTTTCTTGGGAACTGGGCCCGTCTCGAGATTCTTGCCACCATCCAACGGCTCAGATCGCGCCACGTCGCTCGGACGGCCGAGCCCCAAGGCCTCTGGTCGGCGGCCGAGAAAGTGCCCATCCGAGCCCCAAAACGGAGAAAAATCACTTTTCCCTCAACATTCGTGTAAGCTCTCGATCAGACGGCCCAGATCTTGCCAGCGTCGCTAAACGACAAGATAGTGTTTTCTTGGGAACTGGGCCAGTCTCGAGATTCGTGCCACCATCCAACGACTCAGATCGCACCACGTCGCTCAGACTGCCGAGCCCCTAGACCTCCGATCGGCTGCCGAGCAAGTGTCCATCCGAGCCCCAAAACGGAGAAAAAAGCCGCCGAGCGACAACGACCGTTGGATCTTCCAGAAATTCACGCTTCTGGTGATGGACAGTCCAGATCGTGCCATGTGCGCTAAACGACAAGATAACATTTTTTTTGGGAAACGTGCCTCCTCGAGATTCATGCCGGGATCCGACGGCACAGATCGCGCCACGTCGCTCGGACTGCCGAGCCCCTAGACCTCTGGTCGGCTGCCGAGCAAGTGCCGTTCCGAGCTCCAAAAGCGAGAAAATGGCTGCCGAGCGACTACAACCGCCAGATCTCTCAGAAATTCGCGCTCGCGCGAGATCAACGGTCCAGATCAAGGCACGCCATAAATAGGTATTAAAAATCAGTTTTTATTTATTTTAATCGTTTTATTTATTTAAAAATTGCGAAAAATTACTAAAAATTCGGGAAAATTCACTAGAAATTCTAGAGAATAATTATAAATTCGGGGGAATATTTTTGAACCCCTGAACGAACAATTATTGCCTAGAATGTGTTGTGAAGGCTCCCGAACGACCGGTTAACACATCGCAAAATTAAATAAATAATCCAAAAAAATAGATAAAAACCATCGGATATTCAGAAAAGCTTAAGAACAGATTACAGCTTCGAAAATCACCTCACTACCCCCTTCAAAATTCAAAACCCTTCATTCGGACTCCGATACAACTCCACTAGCCACTAAAACAGTTAAACTACTCCTCAAAGGCTGATCAAACTCAGTCTTTAGGAGTGGGGGGCTCGTGATATGGCTAAAAATGGGGTTAGATCGGAACTGTCCAGATGGGGCACGAATCTTGAAGCTCAAGGGTAAAACGGTAATTTCACCCACCGACGGGTCTGAATCGGGTACTGGTTATCTTCCCCGAAGACCCACTTACCCGCAAACGGATCCACCTCAACTGGGTACGGATTTCAACCCGCAGCAAACCCGGTCCAGAAGGGATAGAATTAGGGTTTCTGATTCAATCCTAATCAACGGCCCTGATTCATAGTTATCCCTTCACTGGGGATTAGGGATTACATTCCTTATCCAACCACAGGGGGATTACATTCCTAATCTGATCCCAGCGGCGCCTATAAATATCACCCATCCATCTCCATTAAGAGGTAATCAATCTTTCACCAATTTTTGCGCTCTTTCATAATCTTCCCTGATTACTGACTTGAGCATCGGAGGGTGCGTTGCCGAGAACAACCCCGGTGTCTCGCACTTTTTGCAGGTGTACGACAGGAGTCGGCGTCAAACTCCGACGAAACAGGTATACAGGTTTGCTATTTAGTTTTCCTAAGAATCCACAAATTCCATCTGTTTGCCCCCACACCGATTTTAGCGGCAACAGGAATTAAAGCAAGTGTATTATGAGTTAAGAAGAAACAATAAAATAAGTTAATTATAAGATGACATTCAAAAAATACATAAAGTAAACTAATAAGGATACAATGAAGAAATTGTGTTATGAGAATGAATACAGGAAGTAAAAAAAATGCATTATGCATCTTATAAATGATAGTGAAGATATAATACGAGAGTGGTCACGAAAATGATTATTAAAGAAAAATATGTTGAGTTATGAGTTTGTTGTATCTTGGAAGTGTGTCGAGGAACTACTCGCCCGCTATTTCCGTGGAAATGGTGGGAACTACCGGCCTTGGCACAACTTTCAGGGTGAATGAGTGAGTTGTTAATATGATGCTGGTATTGCGGGTTGAAAATAAAAAGTGAAGTAAATTGAAATATGTGTTATAAGGGAAAATGAAAGTAAGTTATAACAATGATGAGTTTGATGATGAGTATGATGATGTATTGAGAGTGTAGAGAAGATAGTTGTAATGTATGATGAGAGTAAAAGTGATGTATTGCGAGACGTGATGATATGTGTTATAAGAAATGAATGAATGCGGTGTTATGTAATTGAGAATGAGAAAGAAATTGTATATGAATTAAGAAGTAGGAAAGAATATGAGCCGTGATGTTGTAAATAAAAATGTTTGGTAAATGAAGTATGTGATTGAATAAGTATGAAGAAAACGAGGTAGTGGTATTATGTGATTAAATATGAAAAGTAGAAGAATTATATATGTGCAGTATTACCGTGTTATGTCGTTGGTTATTAGGGCTGCAATCGAGCCGAGCCGAGCCGAATACCATCAGGCTCGAGCTCGGCTCGTTTACCAAACGAGCTCAATTTTAAGCTCGAGCTCGGTTTGAGCCGAGCTTTGACCGAGCTTTGACCATATTCGAGCCGAATAGCTTGCGAGCTTAGCCTAAAAAAAATCAAGCTCGAGCTTAGCTCGTTTACGAAACGAGCTCGAGCTCGGTTCGAGCCGAGCTTTGACCGAGCTCGAGCCAAATAGCTCGCGAATAGCTCGATTCGTTTGCAGCCCTATTGGTTATAGAGTAAAGTTTATGTGTGAATGTAAAACTATACGGGAAAGTAAAATTATGGGTGATATTAGTAAACTGCTTAAAGTGTTTCATGTTAAGCGATTAATTTGCGATTGATTTCAAAACTATGATAAGTACATTGGGAGCATGTGTATATATATATATATATATATATATATATATATATATATATATATATATATATATATATATATATATTTGTATAAATAGGTGATGATCCAAAGAGTACTTGATGAAAAGCTACATTTATAGTGTTTATATGTTCAGATTTTAAATGGAATTTTATTATCTTGGTATTTGTAAGTTTATTTTATTTTATTTATAAAGTTTAATCTATTTGCTTAACCAGTAAATTATATTCACACCAAAAATGGCTAACCCCTTGGTGTTTGGGGGTTAGGGGAGTCTCAGGACTACCCTAGATCCCCTACTGTTATAGGTTCTCAGTAGTGCAGAGGTGAAGGGTAGATTTGATGGAGTGGAGCTTTTTATTTTATTTTTTAAATTCTGCTTAAGTCAATATGATGAATGGTAAATTTATCATTTAAATTGTATTTTAAATGTATAAACATGTAGATGATGATAATGAGTATAGTGTGGAGTGGTAAGGTATGTTTGTGACCCGTACCCATCTCGTTGTGGAGTACCGGGCTCTGTGGTATAATTTATAAGTTACTTTCTAAAAAAAATTACTACGTTTTCAAAGAAATTTATGGTTTTTATTTGGTAATTGATATTCTATTATGAGTTTGGCCCCCAGAGCATGATATTATATTACCTATGTGATTCTGCTCATTTTGGCCTGGGGAGCCCTTGTTATTATTGCCTATGATGTGAGCTACGAAATTTAGAGCAGAATTCCGCAAGCTTTTTGTATTTCGGGGCAGAAATTTCAGGGGAAACTCTGCCGAAATTTTATTTGAAATATAACTATCCTAGTTTATGTTTAAAGTGATATAGAAATTGAAAGAATTGAATTTAGAGGTTTGGTTTTTCAAAAATAAATAAATAAATAAATAAATTTGGGGCGTTACAGATGCGCTCCCAGTCTTCCACCCGCTGTGCTTCCAAGTGGTTTACTCTCCACCTTTGGTATCCAATTCCCTCCGAAGAGAAGCAACAACGCAGCCTTGGTCACCTTGAACTGGTTCTTCGTCTGAGGACTCATCTGAGGAATCAGGTGGAGGTGGTGTAATCTCCCGGGATTCATGCAGCTCTTCCTCTATTTCTTCTGGGTCTTCTTCCTCTATGGGTTCTTCTTCATCGAGATTGAACAATTCTACTTCATCCACTGGGTCGTGATGATTAGCCATTTTATAGGGAAAAGGAGGAGAAACATCAACGTATAGAGCAACATAAATGTAAACTACTTACATTTAAATTTCTATCACTCTAATGTCCACCCTAATGTGTCATCCTTGTAAATTTGTACTACTCATTGAAGTTAGGCTCTGATACCACTCTGTAACGCCCCGAATTCCAAAATACGAAAATTCGTAGCACATGATCTTTACTTCACTTTGTACAATTTTACAAGAAATTTGAAAACTTTTATTAGATTAGTTATTTTACAACAACACTTGGAAATTAAATGAAGTACAACATGATATAAATGTACAATTTAAACATCAACAACTTAAAATGGATCGTAATCTTTAGCACCAATCATCTTTATATCTCCTTCCAAATCCAATGCCTGCATTTGAAACTATGGGCACGTCAGTTGCTTACAACCGACGCAATATCATAAACAACGATCCTCACTATGCTTTACTATAACGATTTATTTACTTTAGCTACCACACACTTGAATGCATTAGAAAGTGTAAGGGTGACTATCCTAAACATGACAGTGTATGTTATGCCTTAGATGCCTAATGCAGATGTTTACACTACGATGCACTAATGCATGCTTGTTCGGATTCTATGCATCCCATACTACAGAGGTCCGAGGGCAAGCCCTTAATGTACTCCACATTAACGGGTTTATATCCCACGTTATGCAACCTAACCCAATGAATATACCCAATGTGTAGTCACCGAAGAGTCACACCCCCAGGATATTGGACCTTACCGGCTTACCCCTAGCCCACTTCAGTGGATTTACCGGGCGTATCCTCATCCTAGAACCCTAGCAAGTGGATCTTTCGCAACTACGAACCAGGCCTACCCTTTGCCCACCTTAGTGGATTTACCGGGCGTATCGTGTCCGTCCCGAACATTTCGAAGGTCTGCAGTCTCTTTACTGTTCTTTCCGATGATAGATGGATGTACTCCTAGCCCATATACATGAATTTACCGGCCGTACTCCTCGATCTGGGATCCCTAGAAGCTGCACATTCTTTACCGGCCATGTTCGTCGTTGTTTCTATCATATCTTCTTCTAGTGCCTTTCCCTAGGTTTAATTAACATCATCACAACCTAGATGCTGATTTACCCTCTTACCGGTCTTCACAATACCGAGAACAATGACCCCATATTGGCCACTCCTCAAATTAATTTATCATTTCATCAATTGCCGGTACATGAGTTTCATTTAGCATCTAGTTCTTTCATCAATTACAAAAATCCTCACATTAATAGAGATCAATTAAGTCTTGACTAACTTCAACATAAATCTCTAGTTCTTTATTCAAGAATCAATTACTTAATTTATTTTCTTCACAATTTTTGATCATGCAATAATTGAATAACATTTACAAAACATTGCCTTTAATCAACTTCTGGAAGACCAACACTTAGTTAATTCGCTGAAATTATTTACTTTGACAATTTCTCACATTCTTTGATTAAATAAAGCTCCTCATATATCCAAGTAAAGTTTGAATACAAATTTTCTAATATCAAGTTCTATCCATCAATAACACAACTCACTAGAAAAACTCTAGTTCGTATTTTAATTCGATTATTCAATCACTTCGATTATTTTTCCTAAGTTACAAAAGTCGTATTCGATATTTTTCACAAGGTATTCAATTTGTACGACTATTCTATTTAATTCACTTATATTTCTCATTTTTTTTGGAATGTTCCATAACCCATTAGCATGAATATAATTTTTTAGGCTTCCAAATATATACCCAAAACAGTGGGAAAATATTTCTAATTTTTCTAAATAATATATACAAATTATCCTGTAATTTTTCCCAAATTTTAAAAGTCAAAAAGCACTAAAAAATTTTTAAAAACTAAAAATTCATATTTCTGTGCTTATGCAGTTTCGAACCCAGGACCCCCAAGGCAGCGGCACCACGTGGCGACGTGCGGCGCATCGTGCACGCCCTAGCCACTCAGGACAAGCGTCTTAGCTGTCTAATAGTGGGTTTATTTACTTATAACCCCACCCTCTATTAATCTTTCTATTTTAATTTCTCAAGTACTCTACGATTTTATTTGTTTTTCCAATTTAATAGTTTACAAATTGTGTCTACAATCTCCAGAAATATTTATCTATTAATTTTAACCATAACAAAAAATATTTTTATATATACATATTATAAAATGGTGATTTTTAGAAACAACATAACCATACATTTTTATTTATTAATATGACTACTTCTTTGAACCCCCATTTCAACATTTCATATCATTTCTTTCTCCTCTCTGTCAATTTCATGAGAATATTTCATTTCACATTAATATACAACTCTCCCATTGTTTACCCACACTTATTTTATATAATGTAACAACTTGTGCATAAAAGAATCATTTTTCAATTCATTCAACCTAATCATGGCACACTAATATGTACCCAACAACACCCCAACAACTCTACTTGCATTTCCATGTTACAAACATGTCAAATTGATAAGAATCTTTCCATCTAGCATGCAATTATACTAACAAGATCAATACCAAAAGCAAAATAACCACACTACAAGTCTAAGAATTCATGCCACATAATCATCACTACTAATTAAGCATGCATACCACAAATTATCTAGAAAGTAAGGAAATCTCCCACCTCCTTGAAGAAAACAAAATTAGAACTCCTAGAACGAAAGCTCCTAGCCCACACCGATTGCTCTTCTCCTCCAACTAGTCTCCAAGCACACCAAGGAAAAAAACTGGCCCTTCTTTCTTGCTCTCTTTCTTTTTCTCTCTTGATTTTGATTAATAGTTTGTGCAAATGTGAATGAAGAGTTGTAGGTATTTATAGGACATTTGTGTGGTGGAAAATGATCCCACTACTCACACAACCACCCACTCACCCATAACTCCCTCTCCACTCCCCTTTTTCTCTACTAAGGGCCGACCAACGCTTGGGGTGCACAACACGTGCACGTGCACCCCAAGTGCACTCTTTCTCATTTATTTATATTTTGTTATTTGCTAGTTCTTACTAGTTTGTTACAAGACAAGTTTTGGTTGCACTTTTCTCATTTGAACAAGAGTATTTAATAAATAATTAATTTTTGGGCTTTAATTTCCCAGTGGGCTTAAATAAGTCATCTAGGCCTATTGAATTTTAATTTAGAAAAGAAAATAAATGAGACAAAAAATAAATAAGAGAGAGGTGTGCATAACTTAGAAAAAAACAAATTTAGAACAAAAATGAAACAAATTGCACGTGTGTTGCACGTGAAAAAATGAAAAAAAAAAGTATTTTATACTAAAATTTCTTCTGGGATGTTACATTCACGGAGAGCTTCATGGCTAAATTTTTCCCCAGTGTCACCAAGGACGAGATGGAGCGGCAATTTGTCTCCTTAACTCAGGTTGGTTAGATAACGCTATTTAATGTCGCATACTATTGACTACGTCATATGTGACAATATTAATTGAATCATTATCCTGACTCAGGGGAACCGATTTGTGGATGAGTACGCTGCTGAATTTACTCGGCTCGGCCGTTTTGCAGCTGCTATGGTGGCCAATGATGAGGATAGAGCTCGCAAGTTCTTGATGGGCTTGAATTTCAACATTCAGGACCGTTTAGTTGCTCACCGACACAGCACCTATGCCGATGTTTTTTATGCGACCAGGATTCATGAGCAGGCTCATAAGAGGATGAGTGTTACTCAGCGGGAAGTGCAGCACCCTACCCCTGCCCAGCCTGTAACACCCTGAATTCCAAATAAGTCTGAATTCGAAGTTCCACAGGATCTTTACACTTCACTTCGTACAATTTTATAAGGAATTTAAAACTTTTTATACAACAATGTTATACATCAATGCAGCGGAATTATAATTACAACATGATACATGAATTAAATAACAATTTGAACATTTCTTTAAGAAGCATTCCTTCTTTAGTCTTTTCATTCAATTTATCCTGTATAGAAATTGTGGGCACGTCAGTTGCATACAACTAAGTGACGCCAGGATATAATACATCAATTTCTCTTACTTGGAAAACACACACTTGATCACAAACAAAGCTAAGGGGGACTATCTTATTGATGTCGTGTATGAATGTGCACTTAGTCTTAAATGCAGCTACTCATTATTTCATGACACTAATGCACACTTGTTCGAACTTATGCATCTCATTCTACATAAATCCGAGGGCAAGTCCTTAACCGTTCTTCATCTTGTAGGGTTGGATCCTTCGCTGTGAGTTAAACTACTACGGTAACTACGGAAGGTATCCTAGATGTTCTATGAGTTACGAGCCCATGCCCAGACAGGCTGGAGGAAAATTTCACGTCATGACATGACGCATCATGCAGACAACCTATGGACAATTTGCCTCCGTCATGGAATGATGAAATTATGTAGTCACCAAACACCCCACAAGCATTGCCACGGTCCCGATAATTTCGTAGATGTATCCACATCATGACATGACACATCATGCAGACAACCTGTGAATACTCTCATACCGTAGATCCGAGGCCCTCATACTTGTATTTTTCTCTTACTTTCATCACATCTTCACTATGTGTCAACTCCTTAGATAATTGAATCAAGTAAAATTAGTACCCTAGAGTTAGCGTTACCTCAACACCGGTCTTAAACATCAATTGTTAACCACGGCCCAATTTGGGTCTTTTATTATCACATTTCTCTTTCAAAATTTCATTCATGCCGATGTAAGGACTTAGCTAAAACTCTAGTTTAAATCTCTTTTCATGTTCATCAAAATGAGTGTTTATACTCACAAATTTTCACATTCATCATGCTCTTTTTATTTCATTTTCTATGCACACTTGCATATATTAACCATCAAATTTCATATTTAACTTACTCAAATTTTCCATGTCGAAAATCTCATTTTTAATCTTTCCGAAAAAAAATATTTTCTTTCAAAATATTCCCTTTCTTTAATTAATCAAAATCATATTCTAAGAAAATTTATCAAGTTTTTCTTCCCAAAATTACTTCTAATTCTCAATGTAGTAACTCAAATATTGTAGAAATAATTTTCACGAAGTCTAGGTAATTTTAGAAGAATTCTAGTATTTTTGTAACACCCCGTAATTTAAAAAGAGTAATATATATATATAATGTATGTTGAAGTTGCTGTTTGTATAAAGTAAATGAATAGATGGCATTTGTGTAATATCTTGAAAGTGGAATAGTGTAAGGGGGGCCCACGGGTTGTAAACAGCACGAAAGTGTGCTGTAGTATTTGAGTAATTGGATGGTGACATCATCACCATGGTGGGCCCGGGGATCTGATTTGAAGGGAGTCTGTACATAGAAATTGAAAAGGAAAAGAGGTATGGGAATTGGTTCCATATCGGGATTTCAACTACAATAAATAATATTAAAATAATATAGCCTATGATCAAGAGTCACCAATCCGGTTAACCTCCTTTTGAGAGGCAGCCTGTGGTGGGCAGTTGTACTACATAGTATCTAATTTTTCCTTTAAATTGTATAAATTGACTGAGCTAGAGGCAGGGGCGTTACAAATGGTATCAGAGCCGATTTTCGACACCGACTGTGGGTAAGAGTGGGTGAGATGTATGCCTGAGATGGCGCTAGCAGATGTACAGGTATGCCCGAGAGGGAGCGATGTTGCGGCCTGAAATAATGGAGAACCCGCAGAATCGTGGTACAGTGCTACTAGCAGAATCAGGGTACTCCACTCCTCATCAGCTAGAAAGGAGATCTTGCACTAGATTGTGCATGCCTGTGCTTAGCGAGGACGCTGATTTCTGAAAGGGGGGGTGTATGTAACACCCCGTAATTTTCAAAAAGAGTAAAATATATATATAATGTATGTTGAAGTTGCTGTTTGTATAAGTAAATGAAGAGATGGCAATTGTCTAATATCTTGAAAGTGGAATAGTGTAAGGGGGGCCCACAGGTTGTAAACAACACGAAAGTGTGCTGTTGTATTTGAGTAATTGGATGGTGACGTCATCACCATGGTGGGCCCGGGGATCTGATTTGAAGAGAGTGTGTACACATAAATTGTAAAGGAAAATAGGTATGGGAATTAGTCCCATATCGGGATTTCAACTAGAATAAATAATATTAAAATAATATAGGCCTATGATCAAGAGTCACCAATCCGGTTAACCACTTTTTTAGAGGCAGCCTGTGGTGGGCAGTTGTACTACGTAGTATCTAATTTGTCTTCTAAATTGTATAAATTGTTTGAGCTAGGGGAAGGGGCGTTACAATTTTTTCTCAATTTTTTATACTCTTAAAATAATCCAAAAATCGAAATAAGTGAAAAAAATCAAAAACCACAAAAAAAAAGACCAGGGCCAGATTTGAACCCAAACCGAACACCCCCACCGTGTTACAGTAACAGACTTAAAGCGCACCCAACGATCAGTTGGTCCTGAGTGACTAACCGATATGAAGTAGACTTAGTTTATATTTAAAGTATGGTTTCAGGATTTGATTAAAAATCAAATTTGCAGTAAAACATAGCCCCTTGCAAGACTCGAACCCAAGACCAATACCCCGCCGTGCTACAATAACAGTGTAACCCCTATTTTCCCAAAAAACGTATTTTCTATATTTAAAATTTTTGCAAATTATTATTATCGCTTTCAAAATTCTTTTGTCAAGATGTATCCTTAACTCTTCTATTAAAATCTAATTTTTTTGATCAATAATTTTATTGTAACTATTTTCTATGAATTTTACATTATAATACAAATCTTATTTTTGATATTGTTACTTTGATCTCTGTTATTATTACTACTACTGTTTTTATTAGTACTATTATTATTTTTATCATTTCTTTTCTTATTATTATTATTGTTCTCAGTATTATTATTATTACTCTTATTATTATTATTATTATTATTATTATTATTATTATTATTATTATTATTATTATTATTATTATTATTATTATTATTGTTGTTGTTGTTGTTGTTGTTTTATTATTATTATTAGTTTTTCTATAAAATCCTATTTTTAAACCCTAATCCTATTCAATTAACCCATACCCATTTAACTCTTCCCAAACCCAATTACCCTAACTACCCTATACCCGTTAAGCATTATTAACCTAACCCATTACACCCCCACTTTAACCCTAATAACCATATCCTATATAACCTCGCCTGTTCACCTTCCCCTAACCCATCAGCCGCCTCTCACCCATCCCCGTCTCCCTCTCTCTGCCTCACCCGATCCTTCCTCTGCCCGTCGCGACCCCACCGTGACACAGCCGCCTGTTCACCTTCCTCCCCGCTGCAACTCCCGTTCAGCCAACCCCTCACCTGTGTGCACCCCGTCGTCGTCCTCCTTCCCTCTCCCTCTTCACTGCGTCCCCCTGCTCCACCCTCGTAACTCCCGTCTATCCTCTCCCTCTACCTCCCAGCCCCTGCAGAACCCCGACAGCGCCAGCCTGTCCTTCCTCTAACGACTGCAGCGCGCCCCAGTCGACAGCCCTGCCGGCGTTTCCTTACAGAAATGCCTCCCCTGACCATCACTGCACACCCGTCCCGTACTCCTATCCCGCAGTCAGCAACAACTACAGCATCCCTCGATAGCATCACAACCCTCTAACACTGTGACACCCCGTCCGTCGACCGCCCCTTGTGCCGCGCTCCCTCACACGCTTTTGTATGCGAGTGCGTATTGGTGTGGGTGTATTGGATCTCGGGTACTCGTGGTTACTGATGTTCGTTGGCTCATGGGTATTGAATTCGTGTGTTCGTTTTGAGTTCGCGGGTTCGTAGTTGTTTTGTGTGTGGGTTTGTCGACTTGTGATTCGTTCGTGGTTGCTTTCATGGTGCCGATCGAGTACGTGTGTTCGTTGTGCTTTGTGGCTCGTCGTTCGCTATGTTCGTTTGCTCGGGAATCTGTTCCCGTTATTCTCGCTCTTTGCATCATTTCCGTCGTCATCTCTCAGGCAAGTAACTTGAATTCTTTTCTTTGTGTAATACAAGTACTAAATACCCTATAGTGTAGTTGGATTCTAGAGATAATTTGTGTGTGAATTCCCTTGTTGATATTGTCTCTATAGTGATGATTTGATCCTAGTTGCCTCACGACATACATGACATGATATAACCTAGGAATGACCATATCTTGTTGCATGTGTGCATTGTTCATATATTATCATGTGCTCGTTCGTGTTATTCGTGATAAACTTGTTGTGGACTTGTGAAATACCCTATATCATGTTGCTTGGACATCTAGTATACTCTATTTCATGTTTGGTAATGTTTTGGATGAGTTCTATGTAAACTAGTGAATTTTGTGCATATGAGATATTTCAGTTTTGCTGGTTTTTCCGTCTTGGTCAGTATTTTAGACCCTATTAAGGTCAGTATTTGAAAACATTTTGTGAATATGAACTGTAGAGAATTCTATCTATTTTCTAAACCTTTTGACGGATCTCAGTTTTGATTTATGAGTTGTGAGTTATGCCTATTATACTATTGAGGTGTAGAAAGATTTCTAGACTGCGTTTTCTATGAATTATGAAGGGTAAACTATTTTTATTCTGGTGTTAAAATTACTATTTTGATCTGAAATTTTGCTCACTACTTCTAGACCTGATTGGGATTAACCCAGAAATTTTATGAATTTATTTAATGAGTTTTACCAAACGTTCTATGTTTTCAAACAATTACTATACTAGCAGATTTTTCATATTATTCAGTAAAGAACCTGATTTTCGAACTATTCCTACTTCTTTTTTGTAAAATATTTCTGAACATAAAAGTTATCCTACTGTATCTATTTTATCAACCTTTTGGCGGATTTGGATTTCGATTTATGGTTTGTGATATATTGATGTTTTCGTACTGCAGTGTTTGTATATCAGATTTACAAAACTACTGCATCTTAATATTTTCTGAAATTTCTTGACTACTCTATTTATATTGGAAAATTATGAAAATTGGTTTCCTGTTACTATATATATAGTAAAATACTCCAGATTTTTTGTGGATTTATTTAATGAGTTTTCATGCTGTTTTCCTGACTTTGAATACGATCTTCTGATTTCTGGCTGAACATGTTTTCTGGTTTCGATTCAGTTTTGAGTTATGTTTTTGTGAAATATTATATGAATTATATATGTTCGCTGGATTCGTCCGGGAGTCTATTTTCCAGATTCTTTGACGGATCCAGGTTTGCATTTTTATACCAATGGGAATTTCAGATTTAGTGCAGTACTGTCTTGCTGTCCTGAACCAGAGTTTTCGTTGTTATATCTTGATATGAGTTATCTTTTGCCTGTACATGTTTATCTTGGATCCTAAACCTATTAGTTGATCATGCCATGCTATTTTTGACCTGTTTTGTGACACATACATGCCTGTTTGCTAATAATAATAAAATAATCAAGTCGGGGTTAAGAGAAAGACCTTAGTAGTGGACAATATATATATGTGTACTCAGAAGAGGGGCCGTGATCCCATTACTTGTTGCCATGTGTCATGCTTGCATGATTCATGCCTGTTATTATTATATTCTGCTATGAACTCACGATTACACAATTCATGCATGTTATTATTATATTATGCCATGAACTCACGACTACATGATTCATGCCTATTATTATTATATGTTGCTATGTTTCATGATTACATGATTTATGCCTGTTATTACCTGTTGCCCTGTTTCATGACTACATGATTCATTCCTGTTTCTGTTACCACGATTTCACTATGTGATTCGTGCCTGTGTATGTGTTACTTGTTACTTGACTTGACGCCTGAGTACATGGCTCTATAGAAACCCACCACTAGGTCTAAACTAACTTGATTGTATGTAGCAACCATGTGATAAAAACCGGGGCGCATGAAGTGCTACCTAGATAGTAATAAACATAAGACTTGAACATGATCACTTGACACTTGATACTTGATTACTTGTACATGACACATGATACCTGATACTTGTTCACTTGATACTTGCTACTTGTACTTGATACTCGACACTTGTTACTTGATACTTGTTTGCATGATACTTGTTTTACTTGACACTTGATACATGCTACTTACACTTGTTTATCTTGCCATGCTAGTTGTTATAATTTGATATCATGTCTATTCCACACTATTTGCTTACCTTTTTCCATGTACTTGAATCCTGCACTACAAGCAGCCCGTAACTTGTATTGACGGGAGTTTGTTTTCTTTTTCCTCTTCCTGCAATTGTTAAATTACAGATTTTGGAGAACAGTTGCCAGATGGAGTTGGTGAGATGAGATACTAACTGCTAGAATTTGTATTTAGGCAAATTATTATTTCTTGTTGCTTATTTTGAATAATTGTATTTCACTATTTAGATTATTTGTATTTGGGCAATGTGATCCAGGATATTTGAGTTGTTCAGATCTGATTTATTTAATAATAATATATTTTGTTTCAAGTAATCTTGTTGGTATTTTGATTTATATATGCTTGCTTGGTTGACTTTTGTTGCTTCCGACTCTGATTATTCTTATGAAATGTTGTAAAGATTCCGAGCAGCTTATGGATGATGAAAATCATTCGCTGAGCTTAGTCACATATCAATATTCCGTATTCTCTATGTGATAAGGTTTTTAATGGTATCAGAACCCGGGTTTGGCTAATGTATTAGTTTGACTGATATATTAGACAAGCTTGGCTCGAACTAGGATCGGCTCAACATTTCACCAACCATGTATGCATAAATGAATTATTATCAACTTGATCTGGATACTAGTCTTGTTCCTTTCATTTTGATTCCTTCTTATTCAATTCCTTGATTTCTTAATACTTTCGTCTTTTTCAGTCGTCCTCTTTGATTGATTTCTTTTTGGGTATGAATTCATTCTTCTCGTACCCATACATTCTGATTTTGGTGACATCCATTCCTTTCATTTCTGCTTGGTCCGTCAGTTGGCATCGCTGGATGCTATTGGTAGAGTCTTCCCCGATCAGAGTTGTGTAGCGAAAGCTTGTGGGCTCATAACCCACAGGTCCCAGGATTCTCTTGTTGTTTCTTCTTCCCTGCACTGTTTGCTTCTCTATCCCTTGCAATTGTCTTCATCCGTTGACTCCTTGCTTGGTTCATCTCTTCCTTGTCCATCCTTTCTTCGATTTCGGCTCTATTTATTTCTTCATCTCTTTGCTTTGTTATCTTGCAAGTCTTGTGTTGTTCTTCTTCATTTTTGATACCGGTTATTTCTTTCTTGCATTCCCTCTTGCCATGATGCACCCATTCATTATTTGATTCAATTCTTCCCTGTTCATTTCCTTTCTTTAATTCTAGTTCTACCTACTCCCTTATTTCTTTGTTATTTTGTGTTGTTTCTTTTCCTTTGATACTGTTTATTTCTTTTCATGCATTCACTTTGACCTCATTGTTATCCACTTCCTTTTTTTTCTAGTATTGCCACTGCTTTGTTCCTTTCACTTTTATCCTCTGTTTTGTTATCCCTCTCCAAGTTTGCTTTTGCCTTATCCTATGTACCGCCTAAGCAAATTTCGAGGACGAAATTTTGTTGTAAGGTGGGTAGGATTTGTAACCCCTGTTTTTCCCAAAAACATATTTTCTGTGTATTTTCTGTATTTACAATTTCCGCAAAATATTTTTACCGCTTTCAAAATTCTTTTGTAAAAATGTATTCTTGACTCTTCTATTAAAATCTAATTTTTCGATCAATAATTTTATTCTAACTATTTTCTATGAATTTTACATTGTAATTCAAATCTTATTTTTGATATTGTTACTTTTTATTACTACTGCTGATATTATTAGTACTATTATTATTTTTATCATTTCTTTTCTTATTATTATTATTGTTCTTAGTATTATTATTATTAACTGTTATTTTTAATACTGTTATTATTATTATTATAATTGTTATTGTTTTATTATTATTATTAGTTTTTCTATAAAATCCTATTTTTAAAACCCTATTCCTATTCAATTAACTCATACCCATTTAACTCTACCTAAACCCAATTACCCTAACTACCTTATACCCGTTAAGCCATATTAACCCTAACCCGTTACACCCCTACTTTAACCCTAATACCCATATCCTATATAACCCCACCTGTTCACCTTCCCCTAACCCATCAGCCGCCTATCACACATCCCCGTCTCCTTCTCTCTACCTCTCCCGATCCTTCCTCCGCCCGTCGCGACCCCACCACGACACAGCCAACTGTTCACCTTCCTCCCCGCTGCACCTCCCGTTCAGCTAACCCTTCACCTGTGTGCACCCCGTCGTCTTCCTTCTTCTCTCTCCCTCTCCCCTGCGTCCCCCTGCTCCGCCCTCGCAACTCCCATCTATCCTTTCCCTCTACCTCCCAGCCCCTGCGGAATCCTGACAGCGCTAGCCTGTCCTTCCTCCGACGACTGCAGCGCGCCCCAGTCGACAGCCCTGTCGGCGTTTCCCCATAGCAATGCCTCCCCTGACCTCCACTGCACACCCGTCCCCTGCTCCTCTTCCGCAGTCAGCAACGACTGCAGCATCTCTCGACAACATCGCAGCCCTTCGACACTGTGACACCCTGTCCGTCGACCACCTCGTGTGTCGACGCTCCCTCACATGATCTTGTATGCGAGTGCGTATTGGTGTGGCTGTATTGGATCTCGGGTACTCACAGTTACGGTGTTCGTTGGCTCGTGGGTATTGAATTCGTGTGCTCATTTTGAGTTCGCGGGTTCGTAGTTGTTTTGTGTGTGGGTTCGTGGACTCATGATTCGTTCGTGGTTGTTTTTGTGGTGCCGATCATGTTCGTGTGTTCGTTGTGGTTCGTGGCTCTTCATTCGTTGTGTTCGTTTGCCAGAAAATCCGTTCTCGTTATTCTTGCTCTTTGCACCATTTCCGTCGTCGTCTCTCAGACAAGTAACTTTTATTCTTTCCTTTGTGTAATACAAGTACTAAATACCGCCTGTAGTGTAGTTGTGTTCTATAGACAATTTGTGTGTGAACTTTCTTGTTGATATTGTCTCTATATTGACGATTTGACCCTATTTGCCTCACGACATACATGACATGATATAACCTAGGATTGACCACATCTTGTTGCATATGTGTGTATTGTTCATATGTTATCATGTGCTCGTTCGTGTTATTCGTGATAGACTTGTTGTGGACTTGTGAAATACCCTATATCATGTTGCTTGGACATCTAATATACTCTATTTCATGTTTGGTTGTGTTTTGGATGAGTTCTATGTGAACTAGTGGATTTTGTGCATATGAGATATTTCAGTTTTGCCGGTTTTCCCATCTTGATCAGTATTTTAGACCCTATTAAGGTCAGTATTTGAAAATATTTTGTGAATATGAATTGTAGAGAATTCTGACTATTTTCTAACCCTTTTGATGGAGCTCAGTTTCTCTTTACGAGTTGTGAGTTATGCCTATTTTACTACTGAGGTGTACAAAGATTTCCAGACTACGTTTTCTATGAATTCTAAAGAGTAAACTATTTTTATTTTGGTGTTAAAATTTTTATTTTGATCTAGAACTTTGCTCACTACTTCTAGACCTGATTGGGATTAACCCAGAATTTTTATGGATTTACTTGATGAGTTTTACTAATAGTTCTATGTTTTCAAACAATTACTATACTAGTAGACTTTTCATACTATTCAGTAAAGAACCTGATTTTCGACCTATTTCTACTTACTGTTTGTAAAATATTTCTGAACATGAAAGTTAGCCTACTGTATCTATTTTATCACCCTTTTGGAGGATTTGGATTTTGATTTGTGGTTTGTGAGATATTGCTGTTTTCGTACTGCAGTGCTTGTAATTTCATATTTACAAAACTACTACATCTTGATGTTTTCTAGTTTTTCTTGACTGCTCTATTTATATTGAAAAATTATGCAACTTGGTTTTCTGTTACTATACATATAGGGAATATGCTATATTTTTCATGGATTTATTTAATGAGTTTTCATGCTGTTTTCCTGACTTTGAATACGATCTTCTGATTTCTTGCTGAACATCTTTTCTGGTTTCGATTCAGTTTTGAGTTGTGTTTTTGTGAAATACTATATGACTTATATGTGTTCTCTAAATTTGTCCGGGAGTCTATTTTCCAGATTCTTTGACGGATCCAGGTTTGCATTTTTATAGCAACGGAAATTCCAGATTTAGTGCAATACTATCTTGCTATCCTGAACTAGAGTTTTCGTTGTTATATCCTAATACGAGTTATCTTTTGCCTGTACATGTTTATCTTGCAACCTGAACCTATTACTTGATCATGCCATTCTATTCTTGAACTGGTTTGTGACACATACATGCTTGTTTGCTAATAATAATAAAATAATCAAGCTGGGGTTAAGGAAAAGACCTTAGTAGTGGACAATATATGTATGTGTACTCAGAAGAGGGGCTGTGATCCCATTACTTGTTGCCATGTGTCATGCTTGCATGATTCATGCCTGTTATTATTATATTCTGCCATGAACTCACGATTACACGATTTATACATGTTATTATTATATTATGCCATGAACTCACGACTATATGATTCATGCCTGATATTATTATATGTTGCCATGTTTCATGATTACATGATTCATGCCTGTTATTACCTGTTGCCATGTTTCATGACTACATGATTCATTTCTGTTTCTGTTACCACGATTTCACTACGTGATTCGTGCCTGTGTACCTGTTACTTGTTACTTGACTTGATGCCTGAGTACATGGCTCTATAGAAACCCACCACTAGGTCTAAATATAACTTGATTGTTTGTAGCAACCATGTGATAAAAACCAGGGCACATGAAGTGCTACCTAGATAGTAATAAACACAAGACTTGAACATGATCACTTGACACTTGATACTTGATTACTTGTACATGACACATGATACCTGATACTTGTTCACTTGATACTTGATACTTGCTACTTGTACTTGATACTCGACACTTGTTACTTGATACTTGTTTACATGATACTTGTTTTACTTGACACTTGAAACATGCTACTTACACTTGTTTATCTTGCCATGCTAGTTGTTATATTTTGATATCATGTCTATTCCATGCTATTTGCTTACCTTTTCCATGTACTTGTATCCTGCACTACAAGCGGCCCGTAACTTGCATTGACGGGAGTTTGCTTTCTTTTTCCTCTTCCTGTAATTGTTAAATTGCAGATTTTGGAGAACAGTTACCAGATGGAGTTGATGATATGAGATACTAACTGCTGGAATTTTGCTATTATTATTTCTTGTTGCTGATTTTGAACAATTGTATTTTGCTACTTGGATTATTTGTATTTGGGCAATATGACCCAGGATATTTGACTTGTTCAGATCTGGTTTATTTGAGAATTATATATTTTGTTTCAAGTAATCATGTTGTTATTTTGATTCATATATACATGCTTGGTTGACTTTTCTTGCTTCCGATTCTAATTATTCTTGTGAAATGTTGTAAAGATTCCAAACAGCTTATGGATGATGAAAATCATTCGTTGGGCTTAGTCACATATCTGTATTCCGTATTCTCTTTTGAGAAGCTGTGTGTGACAAACAGACCCAAAGCGCACCCGAAGACCACTTGGTCCTGAGTGACTAACCGATATAAGGTTGGTTAAGTGCTTTGTATATAAACCGAACTGTATTTAACTCTTCCTTTAATAAATTCGATTTTTCAATTAATCTGTACTTATTCAAAATCTAGATCTTTTTCCAAAATGTATTTATTTGAAAAACAGTAAAGTATATTTGTTTAGATTTACAAAAATCCTCATTTTTAATAACATGAAATAACTATTCTCCTCATTTCTTTTGAAACATAAAACATTAGTGTATTTTTCGACTTTGAAAATTTCTATTTTAGATGAATCTTTTACTTACTTATTCCTCATTTATTCACAATGTATTTGTACAAATTTTCATTCTTTAACCCAATCAAAGCCCCGCTTCCCAAAATACGGAACACGAGTACGTAACGTAGGCCCAGCGAATGATGTAAATACCATCCATAAGCTGTACCAGACTAACTCAGCAATATGAACAATAAAGTACAACCACGCAAGAAATATAACCACATGAATCAAAGATAAATTACAATAATAAAAGAAATAATCCAACAATATAAATATCCAACATCTGGGATCAAAACAAACTCCTGGTCAAAAAGCCCAAAAAAAGTACAAGTCATAACAATATTTGAGAAATAAATCTAGCCACAAATAAATTTAAGCAGCGCAATCTTGTTTCATCTTTAGAAACGTTGCTCACCAATTCCTTCGGGGATCGATCCTTCAGCACCTATAAAATCTTGATCTAAAAAGAGAGAAAAGAGTGCCCTTAGAGCAAGTCGTAGGGTAGCAAGTAGAGAAAACAGATGGTAAAGAAAAGCATGAATATCAAAGAAAAAGGACAGGATCAAAGTCAAAGAACAAAGTAAAGACAGGCAATAATATCAAATGTCTACAATAATCACGCATGTAATGAGTGATGTCAAGTCAAAATCAAGCATGAGATGCATGTTATTAAGTATTTTATTAATCTATCTAGTGCACGTACTACTGCGTCCCATTCCACAGGTTCGGCACAAGTACAGTGATCGTTTTAGACTGATGGTGAATTCACGGATCATGTACTCGGCATTGATAGCAATAATTTACATGCAAGAATCAACAATTAACCACTACAATCAATACTCCTTCCATGTCAAGTATTCATGCGAGCAGGAAGGCCTTTAGCGAGTACATTTTCCGATCGTTCAGTACCAAGTCTACCCATAATACCCCGGCTTATTATTAATTTATTCTTATCCTATGTGAGCATGCAAGAGGGTGTCAATGTTTTATAATACTAAATGTAACTAATTCTATACGCTACAGACAAAGCATAAAGCAAACACATCATATAAGCACAATTCACATAATTAGGACATCATGACCTTGCTGTACTAAAATATTGTTTACAGTCACTACAAAATAGCAAATCTGAATCCGTTAGAAGGTCTAGAAAGTAGACTTCCACACGGTTCCAGTGAATATAATTAAGACATATAAAAGATACAGGAACAAGGGTGAAAACTCTATTCTATTCAGGTTTTATATTCAGGCAGCATGCAGTAAGTTGTGTTCAACTAATTATTTCAGGTAAGAGAACTCATTAATAAAATCTATGAAAATTCTGGGTGATTCCTACATGTGTCTAGGTTTAACTAGATTTATTTCAGATTTTTCTTTTACTGTTAACATGGTCAATTAAATTAAGAAACAGTAGGGTACGCATGCATTTGTGAATCTGGAATTTCTAACATGGCTGTACTAAAATGATGATATCTAACAAACCACACATCGAAATTCAAATCCGCAAAAAGGGAAAGTGAACTAGACATCTGGGGCTACAATTTACGTTCCGCAAGTTATTTCAAATTATGACATTAACATGGTTGAAAATCTGATTTAAAATGAAACAACTAGTAGTCCAGAAATTGTTTAACATAAAAGGGCAATAAATAAATCATACGATCACATGTAGCATGCAAATTGGTAATCAAAGTGATCCTAGGTGTCAACATGCAAATTTCTAAGTTTAAGATACAATTATCACAGGCATGATATCAATTCATCGATCAACTTCAATCTAGCACATACAATTTAACATGTCCAACTTATCAAGTAGTCCTATGTATGAATCTAGTTATTTAAATGTGCATATGCATGAAACAATAGGGACTAGGTTTTAGATCAAAGAGACGGCACGATGTTAAGAGTATGTCGGGTTAGCTCGTGTAAATCCTCGATAAACTTAACGGAATTGTCAAAGAAATATGATAACAAATGGGACTGGATCTACTTGTAGAGATCAAATAAACTTGAACAAAACCAAAATATTAGTTCAAGAAGAGATTTGCCTGTTAATTTGCAGATTCAAATAATAAGAATAACAGGATCGGAATCCCTGGCGAAAATCCCAAAAGAGCACGTGCGAAACCCGTGCGAAGAATCAACCACAAGCAACAACAGCAACTGCAGCTCTCAGGAAAAGCCCACACCGGATCGGCCCAAAATAGCGAACAACGATCTTGGATCCAGTGTGCCAAAACACAGAACAGCAAAATCGACCAATCGGCTCTCGTCTTCAACCTTCGAGAGAGAGAGAGCACGGCGAGACTGGCGGTAAGGCTCTAGACGATGGCGACGACTGCGGCAAGGTCAACGATGACCACGGTGGCGGTGCGGTCGGGAAGTGACGGCAATGGCCAAGGCTATGCGAAGCAGACTCTGTTCTTGCTTGAAAACAGAGGAAGACGATGTCGGGGCTTAGACGGTGACGACGACAGTGCTAGGGGATCTTCGGTGAATGCGAGGGTGAGTGGTGGGGGACGGCGAAGGCACTGGGGGCACGGAGGAACGGCGGCGGCGAAGCGACAGGCAATGGGTTACGGCAAGATGGCGATGGGTTGGATGAAGGCGACGAGGACGGGGCTTGGGTGACGAGGGCGAGGGGATGGTGATGGAGACGATGATGGTGACGGTGGAAGGTGGTCGGAGATGGCAACGAGGGGTGTAGGGGTTCGGTTGGGTTTGGGTGCAGCAAAACATAAAGAGGGAAAGAGAGAGTTTGGGATCGGGGAGAGAGAAAACGGCGGAGAGAGAGTGTGGAAATAAATTAGGGTTTATTTAATAGGGTATATATAGGGGATCAAGGAATAGGATTTTGGGTTGAGATTTTGTGGGTTTTGGGTATCAATTTTGGCTCCAAAAAGAGAAAAATGAATGCAATGAGATGAGACAAACATAAATGAGAACAAATCAGACTCAAAATAGAAAGAGCGAAATCTGCAAAGAGAACATAATCCAACCAAGAACACAAATCGATCAAGAGAGAATAAAAGAACCCAAGAAAAGCCAAAATGTACTATAATAAAGGAATCCAAATACAATAATCAAAAGAAAACAAAATACAGTAAAATCCGAAAATAGGGCTTACACTTATCTTTACAAAACTAACTCATTTTCCTATGATTCAAAGAGACAACATATTTGACAATCTTGTGAATATAATATTACTCATACAACATCATTAAAATCAACACTTATTGTAGCTAATCAATTTATTTCACAATCAATGGGTGTTATTTTGCATTCTACAATTCATTCATAAGCACAATTTTCATATAATCATGATTCATCAATTTATATGTATTCTAGCATGCAAATATATTAATAAAGCATCATAACAAATCTTAATTAACAAATTTCAATTCATTTTGCTAACTTTCTTATATAGCCAAACAAGAGTTTTATCCTTTTCTGACTAGTCTTTTCAAGCAAGTATATGACAATTTTTTCTATTTGTTTCTAACATGTTTATAATTAGATTCCTAGCATGGTATCAATATTAAAAGTAGAGAAATCACCCACCTTTCTGAAGAAACAAATGAAAAACTCCTAAAGAACTCCTTGAAAGTACCATCGTCTCCCGTCTCCTCCTAGATTGTGCCACAAAAATTGAGCTCCTCCTCCTAGCTTAGTATGAACCCGAACCTTCTCCTCCTCTTCTTGCTTTGGCCAGCCTCCAATGGAAGGGAAATACACACACACTCTTTCTTTTCTCACACAAATTTCTTTTCTCACTTAATCTTTTCCTTACAAATGCCTTTCTCTTTCTCTTTCTCTTTGAAAATTTCTAATGCAAGTAATGAAGAAAGACAAGGGAAGGGTATTTATAAATATTTCAAGAGTGGATGAAGGGTTGAGATGAGTTTAGATGAAGGGCTAGGATACATTTGGGAGTTAGAAGAACTACCCACCATCAAGTAACCACTCTCCATTCTCTCCATCTCTCCACTCCATGCCTATGTCCGGCCTAGTCTCCTTGCTCCATTGCACGTGCATGAGCAATGCACGTGCCAACACATGCACACTAGTTGTTTTGTTCATTTAATTGTTTAATTAATTTGTTACTTTATCAAGTCTACCCTACAAGTTGTCTTAATTAATATTTAGAAATAACTAGTGGGCTAATTAGGTTGGCTAAAATCCATGGGCTCTTTAATTAATTAATTAATTAATTAATTAATTAATTTAAGTGGGCTAGAATTAGACTATTAGGCCTAAGAATTAATAATAGTCTTTTTAAAAGAGAAGAAAATATTTATTCATGACGTAAGAATAATTTAAAAGTCAAAAACACACATTAATTTGCACGTGCAAAACACGTGAAAATAAATTTAATTATTTGAAAATATAAGATGTTACACAGCCTACTGGAGGGCCTATTCGGAGGCCAGTTCTGACCCCTCCTGCGAGAGTGCAGCCATATTCACCTGTTGTCCCGAGGCCATTTCAGACTTGTGACTACTGCCATAAAGTCGGGCATTTGCATAAGGACTGCAAGATAGCCAACTGTCTGTGCCTTGCATGTGGAGGCAGTGATCATGTGGTCCGAGACTACCCAAGGAACAGGCTCCCTGCACCCATTGAAGGACCTTATCAGCAAGGAACACTAGCTCGAGGCCAGGGTAGACCGCATCTAACATCGCAGAGGCAAACTTTTGATCAGAGGAGGATGGCCTCGAGGGGAGGTCAGATTGGAGGTCGTGGTCATGCCTATAACCTGACTGTAGCTGAAGCTGAGATGGCTATTGGTATTGTTGCAGGTATATCTCTATTGTTTTATTATTTTCTTTCTATTTCTGTTCTATTTATTTCTTTCTATTCAATTTTGATTTTGTCCTGCATTCACTTTCATTCTTATTCTTGGATCATCTTTTAGGTGTCATCTTAGTATTCTTTTTATCTGCCCATGTTCTTTTTGATTCTGGTGCTACCCATTCCTTTGTCCCTTCCTGCTTTGTGGATCGACATCGTTTAGCTTGCGACGTTTTACCTATTGCGTGGAATATTACCACAGGTGGAGGCATCATCATCTTTCATAAGGTGTGCAAGCAGAACCCTTTGTTGATTAGGGGCATGGAGTTCAAGGCCGATCTGATTGTGATCCCCAACTCTGGCTTTGATGTTATCATTGGGATGGATTGGCTGGGAGTTACCCATGTTATGATTGATTGCCGTGCAAAGAAGGTAATATTCAAGCTCCCAGGTCACCAGAAGTTTGTGTTTCATGCGGGTGAGACACCGTCTGGGCGTGTCAAGAACTCGATGAACCAGGAGGCTTGTGCACTTGAGTCGTTTTGCACTGATGGTGCAGTTGCACCCATTGTTGTTCGGGATTTCCTTGATGTTTTTCCAGAAGAGTTTCCTGGATTGCCACCAGACCGAGATGTGGTATTCGGTATCGAAGTTCAACTAGGAACGACACCAATCTCGAAGAGTCCGTACCAGATGAGTTGGCTGAACGAAAGGTGCAAGTTCAGGAGTTGTTGGACAAGGGTTTTATCAGGCCAAGTGGTTCGCCTTGGGATGCCCCAGTGTTGTTCGTCAATAAGAATGATGGTAGTCGTAGGCTCCGCATTGACTACCATGAGTTAAACAATGTCATTGTGAAGAACCGGTACCTTATACCGAGGATCGATCATCTATTCGATCAGCTGGGAGGTGTTTCAGTTTTCTCGAAGTTGGATCTTCGTTCTGGCTATCATAAAGTTAAAGTGAAGACTAAAGATATTCAGAAAACGGTGTTCTGCACGAGATGTGGACATTACGAGTTCTTAGTAATGTCATTTGGAGTCATCAATGCACCAGCCGTATTCATGAGTTTGATGAACCAGGTGTTCTCTTCATTCTGGGACAAGTTCATGGTGGTATTCATCGATGATATTTTGGTGTATTCTCGAAGAGGAGAAGATCATGCTGAGCATTTGAAGGTTGTCCTGCAGACTTTGAGAGAGAATAAGCTTTATAGGAAGCTCAGTAAGTATGAGTTCTGGCTCAACTGGGTTGCCTTTCTGAGCCATATTATCTCCGGCGATGGTGTGTCTATTGATCCGTCAAAGATATCTGCTGTCAAGGATTGGCCGATGCCGAAGTAAGCATCAGAAGTGCGGAGTTTCCTTGGGTTGGTAGGGTATTATCAAAAGTTTGTCCCAGACTTCTCGAAGATTGCTGGACCCCTAACCAATTTAATGAGGATGGAGCAGAAGTTTGTTTGGGATGGAGCTTGTGAGGAAGCCTTCTTGGAGCTGAAGAACTGTTTGACGTCAGCTCCAGTGATGACCATTCTAGACAGTTCTGGAGGCTTTGTGATTCATTGTGATGCTTCGGGCAGAGGTTTGGCAGCAGTGCTGATATAGAGAGGAAGGGTTGTTGCTTATGCATCTAGGCAGTTGAGGCCTCATGATAAGAACTATCCCACGCATGATCTTGGGCTTGCGGTTGTAGTCTTTGCCTTGAAGTTATGAAGGAACTATCTACTTGGGGATAGAGTTGAGATTTTCAATGATCACAAGAGTCTCAAGTATGTGTTCACACAGAGGGATTTGAATATGAGGCAGAGGAGATGGCTAGAATTGATTGCGGACTACGACATCAACCTGCAGTATCACCCTGGTAAAGTGAACCTAGTGCCTGATGCCTTGAGTAAACTTCATACTGCTATGTTCCTCACACAGCAGAAGGAAGTGTTAGAGGATATGAGGAGGTTGGAACCGGATGTGTTTCTCCCCTGTTCAGCACATCATTGTGTGGTGTTGCAGTTGCAGTCTTCAATGATAGAGCAAATCAAGGAGGCTCAGACTGGTGACCAGCACTTGCAGGAATTCCGGAGTGAAGTGGAAACTGGATTAAGAATTGACTTGGTCATTCATTATGACGGGTCACTTCGTTTTGGAGCTAGGTTGTGTGTGTCTAGGGGTGAAGTTCGGTAGAAGCTTCTTCCAGAAGCTCATCTCTCACCCTACTCTATTCATCTTGGAGGCACGAAGATATACAGTGATCTGAAGCAACATTTTTGGTGGCATGGTATGAAGAGAGCCGTAGCGAGATTTGTTTTGGTGGCATGGTATGAAGAAAGCCGTAGCGACATTTTTGGTGTCGATTATGGTTGTGAATGGAGGATTATTGATTGGGAAATATTGACTGAAAATTGTTGATTATTGTGCTGAGTACACGATCTACTAAGTTCATAGTCTAAACGATCACTGTTTGCATGCACAGAACCTGCTTTGTCCGTGACTTGCTCTAACATAAACTATTCCTTCTATTTTAAACCGTGAGTTTGGAGGTACAGAAGGAAATTTGACTCAAGGACTTGGTGAGCGGACTTGGTGAGCAAACTTTCTGAAGATCTTAGCTGGACTATTAGACTATTATAGTTATATCATGTTATTTACTTATTTTATTGCTTTTATCATACTTTGTATTCTAGGCTTGTGTTTCCCGAAGTTTACTTTTTCCAGATGTTGGTTATTAATTGGTGAATTTATTTCATGATTATTTTGGACTTTATTCTTTGTTTATGTGATTATTCTTTTCTTGTGTGGTTATATTCTCTTGTATATTATTGAGTTGATCTGTTATAGCTATGGACAGTATTCTTATCATTCGCTGGGTCTTTGTTACGTGCTCGTGTTCCAGTATCTTGGGAAGCGGGGCGTGACATGAACAGAAAAGTTTCTTTGACACATTATATGGTCCAAAATATATACAAACCTTAATGGAAGAAAATACATGAGAACTCTACAGATTAGGTATTTGAGTTATTATAACTTCTATCCAAAACAATGTATTATGAAAACTCTGATATCAAGGGTATTTAAAGGTGATACACGTTTGTTACTGATAAAAAAGGGTCCCTTATTAGTTACTAATGAACACGAAATTTTGTCAAGCAGTTGATATGCAGTAGATATTTCATTAAACATGCACACAAATAGACAGCTTCCAATGTGATTACCTTTGTGCATTCAGGATGACAACATTAACATTCGCCGGAGGGGGGGTGCTACCACAGTTTTCCAGCCACTGTCTGTGAGGAAGGAGGGGGGGTGCTTTAACCAACTTGAGTCTCTCGCGCCTCCAATACAGCGGATGGTCCTGTAACTGAAGAGTGGGCACGTCAGTTGAATACAACTGACGCAATGCTATATACGGCTATCCTCACTATGTCATACTATAGTGATTCCAAACCTCAATAAACACAATATTTGATGATAAAGAAAATGTGAGCAAACACAAGTGTCAGTGTATGACATGACCTAGAACTAATACACAATCAATGCACATAATGCTTTTAGTCTAATGCACGCTTGGTTGGAGAGATATGCATCCCATACTATACATTCCCCAAACAAACGAAGTTCTCCACATTATTGGGGTTCGATCCCCTGCCATGCAACCTATCTTGTGTTCTATCCTGTCTCGAACAATAGTGATGAAGAGATTGCAGTCACCGCAGTCACTGCAGTCAATAGTGGTGTCCGAGTAACCCCCTTTTTGTTTCCCACTATGCCCGGAGGTAGTCGTGCGATCTCTCATTTCTGACACTGCTGTAAAAATGTCAATATCATAGAAAGTTCCGCCTTCCAGACCTCTTTCAAAAACTATAATACGAGCATAAGGTCTTACGGTACCCCTGCTAGCCAAGGATATTAGAGTTCTATGTACGACGCTTCACTCTTAGTCCCTGCCCGCATTAAACCGCATAGGACATGGCGGACTCTAAGTGTTTTCCCTCTTCTCCGCTAGTTCTCGTCCTTACACTAAGTTGAACTTGCAGTCGAGACGACATCGCCCCGCCAGTCCTCATTAAAAGTTGTTACGGGCATACAGGCACGCATGCTGAGAGTCGCGGAGCCTTACTCCTACCCGGAGTCTCGTTTGGCGTTCCCTACCCGCGTTAAACAGAACTAAAAATCCATGCTTCCGTGTTAAAATTTTAGAACCAAAATGCAAAAAGCACGTAAATAAGCACTATCCAACATAAATTAAAATTTCAATCTACAGATCTACACTACAATTCTTCGGGATCAAGAACTCCGATTTCAACAATTAGTCGACAATTAATCAGCAATAATTGATCAAAAATCGATCAAAACAAGGCAAATTGTTGTTACTAATCACAGTCGAATCATGATTAATAGCAAAATTGTAATTATTAAAATAAACCCTGAATTGGATTAAAAGGGGAAGAAATTATACCAAATCAATTGACGGAGAGAGGACGAAATTGGGGATTTTTTTTGGGAGGAAAATGGAAAGGTGATGTCGTTTTAAGGGTAGGAGTTTGGAGTCGGTTAGGATTAGGGTTTCGGTTTGGGAAAAAGAATTGAATCGCCAGAGGAGATGACGGTCAGTGGGAGAGTGAGGGATGGGGACTGGGACAGGCGACGACGGGAAGTGAGAGAGAGTGAGGGACGGGAATGGGGACAGGCGAAGACGTGGACGGGGATGGGGACGAGGACGGCGGGTGGGAACGGCGGGAGTGAGCGTGAAAGAGAGAGGGAGAATGGAAAAGTTGGGGATTGTGGGAATTTAATGTCGGAGATTTGGGTTTTTAGAGAATCCGCAGTCCTGTGCTATTTATGCATAAAATGTATTTTACAGCAAATACTAGCTACAATCGCTTGCTATTAATGCATTTTTTTTACAAAATAGCGACAGTAGATTGCTATGAATGAGAGTAGAAATAAGAGAAATGCATATTATAAATGACGCAACTTCACTTTCCGTCCCACTGAAAAAGAAAAAAAAAAATTAATTCTCCGACGCAACTTCACTTTCCGTACCCAAAAAAAAAACTTTTTCGTAATAAAAAAAGCCCAAAAAACAATCCTCCCCCTTGGACGGATCTTCGAAGATCAGTCCAGTGGAGGGCCATTAAATTTTTTTTCCAACTAAAAAATGGTTTTAAATATTAAAAATTTTGAAAAAAAATCGAAAAAACCTTGGGACGGATCTTCTAGATCCGTTTGTCACTTTTCTGATTTTTTTCCCCTTCCGACACAGCTTCAACATCCGTCTAACATTAAAAAATTAAATAAATAACTCGTTTCGCCCTTCCGGCGCAACTTCAAAGTCCGTCTAATATTATTTTATCTTAAATTGCTATAAAATAGCATTGGACGACTGCAACATATGCTAAAAATGCTATATGTAAATATGCATTTTGCCATTTTTTGACAATCACAATTGTCGATGCTCTTGCTTTGCTAAAATATACATAAATGCATATTATACATATAGTAAAGCGAGTTTGCTGCAGTGGTAAAATACTATAATATAGTAAACAAAAAAAATTATGATCAGAGGGATTTTCTAAATCCGTCCAACGAATTATAAATAATTTTTGCGATTTTTTTAATAATTAAAAACAATTTTTTAGTGCAAAAAAAAATAGCGGGCCCCTCATGATCTATCCCAGGGCTTTTAACAATTTTTGTGCAATTTTTTTTTCGAAAATTCAAAAAAAGCAACTGACGGACTTTCAAGTTCCGTCCGACCAATTAAAAAATTATTTCTTTTAGTGGGACTGATCTTGAAGATTCGTCCTGTATAATATGCATATTTTCATTTCCGCTCTCATATATAGCAATCTACTGTTGCAAAATCGTCAAAATATGCATAAATAGCAAACGACTGCAGCGATTCGTTTGTTAAAATATGCATAAAATGGATAAATAGTAAACGACTGTGGATGCTCTAATACGAAAGCACCCCGGCATTGTCAAATGTCGGGATATACTATATTACCATGATGCAAGTTTTAAAACGTCGGGATATTCCGGTGCAATTACCCAAACGCCAGGGTAGTTTCACCAGAAAAACCCCTTCATTTGTTGTGCATGAAGGGATTACTCCTCCAACCTAACCTAAACTACAAAGAGTAATTTAGATATTATACCTGAAGAGAAGAACCGAAGCCTTACTCTGATACTAGTTTCGATGCAGAAATTGAGAATAACACAAGAATATAAAAAGAAAGCTTTTATTTATAGAACACTCAAGCTTACAGTACAAGACTCACTCTATGGCTTTCGATGCCTTACAAAGACTATGCCTCTCTATTTATAGAGGTCAGATTCCAAACTAGATTTCAATCCAGTTTAAAGCTTACAGTACAAAACTCACTCTACGGCTTTCGATGCCTTACAAAGACTCCATGCCTCTCTACTTATAGAGGGCAGATTCCAAACTGGATTTCATATAATTATTAAGTCCAAGTCCCTGGTTCGTATTTACTTTACACACATGTACACAATTATATATATATATATATATATATATATATATATATATATATATATATATATATATATATATATATATATATATATATATATATGGTAAAAGGGATATAAGCAACTTGCTCATTTAGTAAATGAGCAATTGATTATGTGGCATGCATGTGATACATTGGACAACTAATAATTTTAAGGCTTTTCCAATCACATGCATGCCACATCATCAACTGCTTATTTACTAAATGAGCAAGTTGCTTGTTGCCGCTGAATCTGGTGTGGGGGCAAATAGATAGTATTTGTGGATTTTTGGAAAACTTTGAATAGCAAACCTGTTACCTGTTCCGTCGGAGTTTGACCGTTGACTCCCGCCATTCACCTGCAAAAAGTGCGAGACATCGGGGTTGATCCCGGCGACGCACCCTCCGACGCTCAAGTCAGTAATCAGAAATGATTATGAAAGAGCGTAAAATTGGCAAAAGATTGATTACCTCTTAATGGAGATGGATGGGGGGTATTTATAGGCGCCGCTGGGGTCAGATTAGGAATGTAATCCCTGTGGTTAGAATAGGAATGTAATCCCTAATTCCCAGTGAAATGATAGATATGAATCAGGACCGTTGATTAGGATTTAATCAGAAACCCTAATTCTATCCTTCCTTGACTGGGTTTGCTGCGGGTTGAAACCCGCACCCAGTTGAGGTGGATCCGTTCGTGGGTTAGTGGGTCTTCGAGGAGGAGAACCAGTACCCGCTTCAAACCCATTAGTATGTGAAATTACCATTTTACCCCTGGGCTTCAAGATTCGTGCCCGATTTGGACGGTTCCGATTTAACCCCATTTTTAGACATATCACGAGCTCTCCACTCCCGAAGACTGAGTTTGATCAGCCTTTGAGGAGTAGTTTTACTTTTTTAATGGCTAGTGGAGTTGAATCGGAGTCCAAATGGAAGGTTTTGAATCTTTGAAGGAGGTAGTGTGGTGATTTTTCGAGTTGGTTGCACTCTAAGTTGTTCTTAAGCTTTTCTGGATGTTTGGTGATTTTTATCTATTTTTTCAGATTATTTATTTAATTTTGCGAAGTGTTAACCGGTCGTTCGGAGGTCTTAACAACACGTTCTAGGCAACAATTGTTCGTTCAGGGGCTCAAAAATATACCCCCCAAATTTATAATTATTTCCTAGAATTTTTAGTTAATTTTCCCGAATTTTTAGTAATTTTTTCGCAGTTTTTAAATAAATAAAACGATTAAAATAAATAAAAACTAATTTTTAATACCGATTTATGGCGTGGCGCGATCTGAGCCCTCCATCAGCGTCGAGCGCGATTTTCTCGGTGATCAAACGATCCATGTTGCTCGGCAGATAGTTTCTCCGTATGAGAGGGTCGGTGCCTCGGTCGCTCGGCTCGTCCCCTCGACAGCTCGACTCGGTGCCTCGGAATCTGCCAAACTTGTGGCAAGATCCTGAGCGTCCATCTCAGCGCGGATCCCAAAAAATGCTATATTGTCGTTTAGTGAACGTGGCAAGATCTGAGCCGTCCATCGCGTCGAACACGTTTTTTGACAAGATCCAACGGCTGAGAAGGATCGGCAGATAGTTTCACCATATGTGGAGGTCGGTTCCTTGTCCACTCGGTTCGGCAGCTCGGCGTTGTAGGCTGAATAAGTGCTCCGACAGGATGTTCGGTTCGACCTAGTAGCTCGAAGGCTCGACCAAGCTGTTCATTAGCTCAGCTAAGCGCTCCGGTAGCTCAATTCCTTGTCTACTGTATCAGGGGCTCGGTGGTCCAGCCTAGCTGTTCGGTAGCTCATATTTAGCTCGGAATCTGCTAAACTACGTGGCAAGATCCTGAGCGTCGATCTCAGCGTGGATCCCCAAAAAATGCTATCTTGTCGTTTAGTGAACGTGGCAAGATCTGAGCCGTCCATCACGTCGAGCACGTTTTTTGACAAGATCCAACGGCTGAGGGGGGTCGGCAGAATTTTTCTCCATATGTGGGGGTCGGTTCCTCGGCACCTCAGCTCGGCTCCTTCTGTAGCTCGGCCCGGAGCCTCAGGATCTGCCGAGCTACGTGGCGCGATCCTGAGGGTCCATCACGACGTGAATCACGAGGATGAGGTTCAGATCACGAGAAAATGTTATTTTGTCGTTTTGTGAGCGTGGCGCTATCTGAACCGTCCATCAAGTTTTGACACGAATTTCGGAATGATCCGACGGTGATTTGGCCTCGGCAGAATTTTTCTCCATATGTGGAGGTTGGTACCTCGGCACCTCGGTTCGGTTAGAATGGTTGTTCTGTGGTAAGTCGAGGTGTTGTTTGCCGAGGAATGGAGTTAGGTGCTTTGAAGAGTTCTGGCTTTGAACCGTCGCCACCCCCCGACCCAGTAGCTCGGTTGCTTAGCCAAGCTGTTCGGTAGCTCGGCTAGGCACACCGGTGGCCGGCAGCTCGGAAGGTACGCGTGGCTAGATCTGGAGCGTCCATCACGGCGTGAATCACGAGGACGGGGTTCAGATCACGAGAAAACATTATTTTGTCGTTTTGTGAGCGTGGCGCTATCTGAACTGTCCATCAAGTTTTGACACGAATTTTGGAACGATCCGACGGTGATTCGGCCTCGGCAGAATTTTTCTGCATATGTGGAGGTCGGTACCTCGGCACCTCGGTTCGGTTAGAACGGTTGTTCGGTGGCAGGTCGAGGTGTTTATTGCCGAGGGAAGGAGTTGGTGTTTTGAAGAGTCCTGGTTCTGAACTGTCGCAACCTTT
This sequence comes from Hemerocallis citrina, assembly GCA_017893485.1. Classification (NCBI taxonomy): domain Eukaryota; kingdom Viridiplantae; phylum Streptophyta; class Magnoliopsida; order Asparagales; family Asphodelaceae; genus Hemerocallis; species Hemerocallis citrina. The sequence goes on from CM030363.1 coordinate 132,067,833, forward strand.
CGACCCAGTAGCTCGGTTGCTTAGCCAAGCTGTTCGGCAGCTCGGCTAGGCACACCGGTGGCCGAGTCATGGACTTAAAGCGATTTGAAGAGTTTTTGTTTTGAAACGTCACAACTCTCCGCTTTGGCATTTTGCCTTCTCTTAGTGGGCTTTTAAATGCCCAAGGAAGCCCAAACGTCGCTTCATGGTTATAAATTCTCACTCCCCCACCCCAGAGCTCATTTCTCACTTTTCACTCCAAGTTTTCACTTTTACTCTCTGTGTGCTCTACTAGCGGTGATTTTAGCTCCAAGGCGGTTGCGTTAGCTGTCGCGTGGGCCAGGCAATTTTTGGCAAACTAATTCCGACCGCGAACGTCACTTCAAGGCCACGTCACATCAAGGTCAGTTTATTTGCCTTAGCTTTTTTTAGAGATGTCAAGAGTAGACTCAGGGAGTGAGGCCTCGTCCTCGGGCGATAGTAGCACCGAGGAGAGGAGGCGAATGGAGATTCGAAGAAAGGGGAAGGAGGTGGCCGAGCCATCAGTGGCCAAGGTGAAGAAGAAGAAGAAGAAGGCAGTGGCCCGATCTCTTATAGTCAAGGAGATCGTAGAGAGCGAGAGGCGAGCCCCTGAGTCGGGCCGGTACCCTTGTGTACTGTCCGGCCATGCCGGAGTCAGGCAATACGAGGGTGAGCTTCTGGAGAAGGCGATCGTAGGTCGGTCGGCAGTGTACGAGGAGAACAACCCGGTCCTGACTATCGAGGTGGACGAGATTGCGTTGGTATTATCCGAGAAGGACCTGCTCCGGATCAGAAAAGGGTTCGCTATCCCTCCGGAGTACTAGCTAATCCTCCCCGGCACTGGGATGCTAGCGAACTCCGATCTGTCGTCGGATATGTGTGTGTTCAACTACGACTCGCTGAACGTCGGACTGCATTTTCCTCTGCACCCCTTTGCGTTAAAGGTCCTCCAGTGGTACTGCCTGGCGCCAACGCAGTTTATGCTGAACACCTGGCACCACGTGAATGCCTTCGTGCTGCATTGCCGCAACGCTGAGGTCGAGCCAGACATGGTGATACTTAGGAGCATGTATCGGATTCACCGGATGCACAAGACCGAGCATTGCTACTACCTGTCACCCCGGAAAGGCGTTCGGCTCATAGAGAATCCGGACTCGATAAAGGGTTGGAAGGAGAAGTTCTTTTTGGTGAGGGAGCCCTCAATGCTGAACATTCCGACTCGGTGGAAAGAAGAGGTGCCGAAGTTTGCAAGGGTCGACCCGGTATTGACAGTGGCCGAGGCGGAAGTGGCAGAGAAGATCATCGCTCTCCCAATGTTGAGCTGGAGGGAAATGACCGAGGAGGTGCTACACGGGTCAGGCCTTAGTCCGATCGACCCGAGTACGCTCCTGACATCTTGTAATATTTTTTTTCCTAAGTTTCTTGCTCGTTTCTCTAATTTGCTGTTTGTTTTGTTGTTTGGAACAGAAGCGCCGAAGATAGATTTTCTAGGGATGATGAACGAGCGAGGCAAGGTTACCGACGGAAGGAAAAGGAAGAGGCCGAGCACGACGGCTTCGTCTGGCCGACCCTCTAAGACTCCTTCGGCACTTGCTCTGCCTACTACCATTCCAGAGACCCCCTCGCCAGCAGTGGTCGTCTCCGCCGACCCCTCGGCTCCTGCCGCGTCTGCCACGGCTGGTGAGGCCTTCAACGTTTCGACGGCGCTGGTGCTCGAGGCTCCGCCCCTGACCATTCACGCCGAGGAAATTCTGACCGAGCAGCATAAGAAGCTGTTCATCCCGGACTGACGAGTCAAGAACCATGACGGCTTCCTCGGGGACTCGTAGATGTGCATGCAAGCAGTCAAGCACTTAGCGACCCCAAAGGATCGAGCCGCACTGAAGGCGGGGACGACTGGCGATGACACCTACGAAGTCGCTCGATCACTTGTGTCGGTAAGCTTTGCATTCATTGTTTTTGAGAATTTCTTAAGTCCGCCGTTCGGCTTTTAGTTTGTTCTTACTCTCTTTTTTCTTCGGCAGGCCACTTGTTACTTCGGCCACCTAATCCAAGAGTTTACCGAACAGGAGAGGGAGTTGAAGGCCGCCAGTGACAAGGACAGGGCGGAGAAGGAGAGGGTGGTTCGGCAGCTCGAGGCAGAGCAGAGGCGCTCGGACGGATTGGTGGTTCGGGTCGCCGACCTCGAGGCAGACCTGGAGCGAGTTAAGGGGCGGCTCGCCGACAAGGTTGCCAAAGTTGCCAAGGCTGCTGAGGAGTTGGCGGCTTCTGCGAAGGCATTAGAGGAGGCGAGGGCGGAGAAGGATGCCGCGGCGGCGAAGATAAGGGCGGAGGTTGAAGCCGAGGCGAAGGCGCATATGGCTTCTAACATGGAGAAGTCCTACGAAAGGGCACTCGACCACGTCCAGGAGCGTGTCCCCGGCTTCCAGAGAATTGGATATAGGCTATGCCCCGGGGCTGCGGTAGAGGACGAAGAAGAGGAGGGCGAAGAGGAGGAAGGCGACGAGGAAGAGGAGGTGGTCCCTGAGACTATGGTGACCAACCCCCAAGCCGAGGCAACGGGGGGCGATGGGCCATCTGACGAGGCGCCTGTGGTCGAGCCGCCGCGGTAGGTGGACCCTTGATCTTCTCGTCTTCTTGTATTTTTGTTTTTCTCTACTTTGAATGTAATGCCTTTTCGCGGACTGGCCACCGCTTCTATTATGAATGAAAGAACAAATTTGGTTTCAGTCTTGTCTAAGTGTTTTGTTCGGATTTTTAGTCTTTCAATGTGATGCCCTCGTCTTTCAGATCGTCGAATTTGATTTGGACACCGTGGCAGCTCGGCGCCGTGCAGAACTGTTCAAGCGGTCTCGCGAAGCTCATCTCGAAGGCGAGATTGACCTAATCCGAAGAGTGTTGTTCAACGTGGAGAAGAAGAACAGCGAATTACTGGCCGAGGTGCATCACCTACAGATAGTCGAGGAAGAACTCTCCGCTAAAGAGGAAGAGTTGGCCTTGGCGCTGGCCGGGCGAGACGAGCTTGCGACGAAGGTCGAGCAGCTGCAGAGGGTTATAGTTGACAAAAGCATCGAGGTGACCCATCTGCGTCGCATCATATCCGATAGTGCCGAGTACCCGGGTTCGGCAAAACTCCCTTGGCTAAATATATCGGTGAAGGACGACACCTTGAAAGATAGGATCGTCGAGCTTGAGGGGGAGGTCGCTCATCTAAGGCCTCAGCCCGTGAGAGCCAACGTCCGCAACACCTCGTGTACACGTGAGGAGTGCGAACGAGGTATTTCCTTCTACGAGCTCGCGACTCGTCCTCCCGCCACAGGTCGGACCGCGGCCGATGCGCAAAGCGGTGTAGCTGTTAGCTCGAGCGGAGCCTCGGTCGGAGCCACTGTTAGGATTAGTGGCGAAGAGGCGTCCCGGTTCGTCGGCCTAGAGACGAGCTCAGAGATGAAGAGACGAAAACCCCGAGTGTCTCTGAATCGGAATGTCCCCATTCCGAGGAGGCGCTGAACAAGTTGTACTGGGCTTTTGATTTCTGGCATCATCTTTTTTATCTTTTTGTTGTAACTTCTTGCCTTGTAAATTTATCAAGTTGTTTTAATGAAATCGAAGTTCATCTGCTCATTGTTGTGCCGTAGTTGCCTTACTCTTGAAACGAACCATAAGAACCAGTAGTTAGCTTCTAGCCATAGAACTCTTGCGTTAGCTGTAGAACTTTAGCTCTTGCTCAGAGTATATCGAGGCAACTTTGCACTTCAGTGGTGTGGTAGCTCGAATTTCAGACCCGAGCCATGTGGCTCAATCTGGACAGCCGATCACGATCATGGCACGAATCACGAGGCGGGAGGCTCGAGTTTCGAGAAAACACTATCTTGTCGTTTTGTGGATACGTGGCACGATATGATCCATTCATCATGTTCTAGTACGCCTTTTGAGACGATCCAACGGTGAAATTGGTTCGGCGGAATTTTTCTCCATATGTGTAGGTCGGTTCCTCGTCCGCTCGGTTCGGTATACTGAGGGAGTGCATTCGAGCCAAGCGTTGGACTCCGAACTCGCCGTTAGAGTTGTTCAATAGTTGCGGGAGCAGTTACGAATGGCGAACTACTTCTAGCTCGCTGAAGAGTGAGCTTGCGAAGTAGAATCGAGCCAAGTGTTGGACTCCGAACCATCATTAGAGTTGTTCAACGGTTGTGGGAGCAGTTCCGAATGGCGAACTACTTCTAGCTCGCTTAAGAGTGAGCTTGCGAAGTAGAATCGAGCCAAGTGTTGGACTCCGAACCATCGTTAGAGTTATTCAACGGTTGTGGGAGCAATTCCAAATGGCGAAATACTTCTAGCTCGCTTAAGAGCGAGCTTGCGAAGTAGAATCGAGCCAAGTGTTGGACTCCGAACCATCGTTAGAGTTATTCAACGGTTGTGGAAGCAGTTCCGAATGGCGAACTAGTTCTAGCTCACTTAAGAGCGAGCTTGCGAAGTAGAATCGAGCCAAGTGTGGGACTCCGAACCATCGTTAGAGTTGTTCAACGGTTGTGGGAGCAATTCCGAATGGCGAACTACTTCTAGCTCGCTTAAGAGCGAGCTTGCGAAGTAGAATCGAGCCAAGTGTTGGACTCCAAACCATCGTTAGAGTTGTTCAACGGTTGTGGGAGCAGTTCCGAATGGCGAGCGACTTCTAGCTCGCTTAAGAGCGAGCTTGCAAAGTAGAATCGAGCCAAGTGTTGCACTCCGAACCATCGTTAGAGTTATTCAACGGTTGTGGGAGAAGTTCCGAATGGCAAACTACTTCTAGCTCGCTTAAGAGCAAGCTTGCGAAATAGAATTGAGCCAAGTGTTGGACTCCGAACCATCGTTAGAGTTATTCAACAGTTGTGAGAGCAGTTCCGAATGGCGAACTACTTCTAGCTCGCTTAAGAGCGAGCTTGCGAAGTAGAATCGAGCCAAGTGTTGGACTCCGAACCATCGTTAGAGTTGTTCAACGGTTGTGGGAGCAATTCCGAATGGCGAACTACTTCTAGCTCGCTTAAGAGCGAGCTTGCGAAGTAGAATCGAGCCAAGTGTTGGACTCCAAACCATCGTTAGAGTTGTTCAACGGTTGTGGGAGCAGTTCCGAATGGCGAGCGACTTCTAGCTCGCTTAAGAGTGAGTTTGCGAAGTAGAATCGAGCCAAGTGTTGGACTCCGAACCATCGTTAGAGTTATTCAACAGTTGTGGGAGCAGTTCCGAATGGCGAACTACTTCTAGATCGCTTAAGAGCGAGCTTGCGAAGTAGAATTGAGCCAAGTGTTGGACTCTGAACCATCGTTAGAGTTATTCAACAGTTGTGGGAGCAATTCCGAATGACGAACTACTTCTAGCTCGCTTATGAGCGAGCATGCGAAGTAAAATTGAGCCAAGTGTTGGACTCCGAACTCGTCGTTAGGGTGAAGAGTAAAAGCAAAGAGATATAAGCAATTTTACAAGTAAAATGTGAAAAAACTTTCTTTATTAATAACTAATAGTTGGCTGCTTCTAAAGTTGCGAGCCATTATTACAAGAGAGAAATAAAGGAAAAATCACAATTAAAAGGAGAGGAACGGTTCGACATCCTAGGATACTTAGAGAGGCGTTAATGCTCTCTCTTGGTATTTCAGAAGATGGTCGGCATTCCAAGTTCTGGGGATCTCTCTGCCTTCAAGGTCTTCTAGCCGATATGTCCCGGGCCGAACTACTTTGGTTATCTTGTAGGGTCCCTCCCAATTTGGAGCTAGTTTACTCTTCTGACCAGGAAAAGAGATTGCTAACTTTCTGAGGACCAAGTCCCCTTCTTTGAAGTAGGTAGGATGGACTCTCTTATTGTATGCCAACTCGATCCTTATTCGGTAGCTTTGTTGACGAATGACAGCTCTTTCACGGATCTCGTCAATCAAGTCTAGATTTGCTCGGAGCTCTCTGGCATTTTGTTCTTCTTCATAAGCCATTAGTCGAAGAGAGGGTATACCAACTTCTAGGGGGATCATAGCTTCAGACCCATAGGTGAGATTGAAAGGGGACTCTCCTGTGGGGGTCCGTTTTGTGGTGCGGTAGTTCCACAGCACGTTAGGGAGCTGATCGACCCATAAGCCTTTAGAGCATTAATCCAACCTCTTCTTAATACCGGAGAAGATCTGTCGGTTAGCATTCTCCACTTGGCCATTCGACAGTGGATGGAAGACGGAGGAGAAACGTTGTTGGATGGCGAGGTCTTCACATAGAGCTCGGAAGGCAGCCCCGGTAAACTGGGTTTCGTTGTCTATTATGAGGACTCGAGGGACACCGAATCGGCAGATTATGTTCTTCCAGAAGAACTGAAGTACTTTGTTCTCAGTGATTGTGGCCAAGGGCTCGGCCTCTATCCACTTCGAGAAATAGTCGATTGCCACGACTAAGAATTTGAACTGGCCGGGAGCTGGCGGGAATGGCCCTAGTAAATCATCCCCCACATTGCGAAAGGGATAGGACTTGATAGGGAAGTGAGTGGAGCTTATGGGAGGCGACGGATGTTGGAGTACTTCTGACAAGAGCTGCATTGCCGAACGTGCCGTTCGGCGTCTTGTAGGAGAGTGGGCCAGAAATATCCATAATTCAACACTTTACGGACTAGGGATCTGGAACCTGAATGTGCCCCGCCGATGCCTTTGTAAAGTTCTTGCAGGGCATAGTCAGCTTGTTCTAGGGAGAGGCATCTCAAATAAGGCCTGCCGTCTACTTATGTGAAGGAGCGCTTGTATAGGATGCCCTCGATAAGTTTGTATCGCTCTGCTCGGGTTCTCACTCGGCGAGCTTCCTTAGGATCTTTGGGGAGGAGCCCATCCCTCAGGAACTCAACGAGGGGTTTCATCCAATCATCTTGAAGTAGGATAGGTAGAGACTCCATAGAATCGGAAGTTTCGTCTTCTATACTTGGCTTCAGGAGTACCTCAATCAAGACGGTCTGCTCGAGACCTTGGAGGGAGGAGGAGGCTAGCTTGGAGAGGGCATCGGCCTGGGAATTCTCCTCTCGGGAGATTCGCTGGATGAGGGCTTCTTCAAATAGGGCCATGAGATTCCTGACCTTGGCTAGGTACTTAACCATTCGGTCATCTCGTGCCTCATACTCGCCCAGGACCTGATTTACGACCAGCTGAGAGTCGCTAAAGATGCGGAGGCACTGCGCCCCTGCATTGCTAGCCATTCTGAGGCCGGCTATGAGTGCTTCATATTCTGCTTCATTGTTCGAGGCCTTGTAGTTGATGCGGAGGGAGTATTGGAGGATGAAGTCATCTGGGCCGGCCAGAATGACCCTGGCTCCGCTCCCCTCGTTACAAGAGGATCCATCCACATAAACCGACCAGACAGGTGGTCCCTTCATTGCTTGGCTGAACTCGGGGATGGTACTTTCAACTATGAATTCTGCTAAGGCCTGAGCCTTGATCACGGTCCGAGGCTGATATGTTATATCGTGCTGGCTCGGCTCGATAGACCACTTCATAAGGTGGCCGGAGGTCTCTGGCTTGTGGAGAACTTGCTTCAGCGGTTGGTCAGTAAGAACGACCACCGAATGGGACTGAAAATATGGGCGAAGCTTCCTTGCGGCCATCACCAGGGCATATGCCATCTTCTCTATCCTGGGGTAGCGGAGCTCGGCATCCCGAAGCACCTTGCTCACGTAATAGATGGGCTTTTGGGTCTTATCTTCTTCCCTCACGAGAATGGCGCTGAGGGTCTGCTCGGAGGCTGCTAGGTAGAGGTAGAGGGGTTCACCAGGAATTGGTTTACTGAGGAGAGGAGAATTGACTAGGTAAGCCTTGAGTTGGTCAAATGAATCTTGTTGCTGCTGACCCCACTCAAAGCCTTTAGTCCCCCTGAGAGCCTTGAAGAAGGGGAGGCACTTCTCTCCTGATTTGGAAAGGAAATGCCCTATAGCGGCTAGGCGGCCTGTTAGCCTCTGAACTTCCTTAACGTTCTTGGGAGGGGCCATGTCTAATATGGCCTTGATTTTCTCAGGATTAGCTTCGATTCCTCGTTGGCTGACCATGAAGCCGAGGAACTTTCCTGATGAGACTCCGAACACACACTTGTTTGGATTGAGCCTCATGTTGTGCTTTCTCAGTACATCGAACGCCTCCTGTAGGTCGGTCACATGATCGGCCCCTCGGATGCTTTTTACAAGCATGTCGTCGACATACACTTCCATATTACGACTTATCTGGCTCTGAAAGACTTTGTTAACAAGTCGCTGGTAAGTGGCACCAGCGTTCTTCAATCCGAACGGCATCACCCTATAGCAGAAGAGGCCTTGGTCGGTAATAAAGGAAGTCTTCGGGATGTCCGGGGGAAACATTCGGATTTGGTTGTAGCCGGAGAAAGCGTCCATGAAGCTGAGGAGCTCATGGCCCGAAGTGGCGTCGATGAGGGTGTCGATGCTCGGAAGAGGGAACGAGTCTTTAGGACATGCCGTGTTCAGATCAGTGAAGTCGATACATATCCTCCAGGTCCCATTGAACTTCTTCACCATTACTACGTTCGAGAGCCATTCGGGATAGTTTACCTCCTGTATGAACCGGGCCTTCAAGAGCTTTTCCACCTCCTCTTTTATAGCTAGCTGGCGCTCGGGGGCGAACTTGCACCTCTTCTGTTGGACCGGTTTGGACCCCAGAGCAACACTGAGGTGGTGGACCAAGAGCTCTTCGAAAATTCCGGGCATGTCTGTAGCTGACCAAGCAAAGAGGTCTCGGTTCCTTCGGATGCACTGGACTATGTCGGAGCATAGGGCGGATGGGAGGGTCTGGCTAACAAAGAACTTTCGGCTTGGATCCTGCTCAGAGAAGAGCACTTCCTCCAACTCATCCACCGGCTCGAACGTTGGTCGGGCAACAACTTGGGGGATTTCTAGAGTTTCGAGGGAGAGGACTGGACCGAGGGTAGAGGTCATGTAGCACTTGCGGGCTGTTTCCTGATTGCCTTTTACTTCCCCTACTCCTGCCCGGGTGGGGAATTTCATCTTGAGGTGATAGGCGGAGGGGACGGCTTCAAGAGCAGCTAGGCAGAGGGTCCTCTGCTTGAGGAGGAAGTTGCCCCTGCTGCTGAGCGGGTTGGATAGGGACTTCCTGTTGCTGATCGGGGTTAGGTCCGCAGTTGGACCCTCTAGATCTTACTTTTCTAGGAGGCATGGCTGGAGAAGATCTGACCAACGGGAAGAGGGGAGGCAACTATTCGTTTTGTTCCCACAGACGGCGCCAATCTGTTGCCGCTGAATCTAGTGTGGGGGCAAACAGATAGTATTTGTGGATTCTTGGAAAACTTTGAATAGCAAACCTGTTACCTGTTCTGCCGGAGTTTGACAGTTGACTCCTGTCGTTCACCTGCAAAAAGTGCGAGACACCGGGGTTGATCCCAGCGACGCACCCTCCGACGCTCAAGTCAGTAATCAGAAATGATTGTGAAAGAGCGTAAAATTGGCAAAAGATTGATTACCTCTTAGTGGAGATTGATGGGGGGTATTTATGGGCGCCGCTGGGGTCAGATTAGGAATGTAATCACTGTGGTTAGATAAGGAATGTAATCCCTAATCCCCAGTGAAAGGATAGATATGAATCAGGGCCGTTGATTAGGATTTAATCAGAAACCCTAATTCTATCCTTCCTGGACTGGGTTTGCTGCGGGTTGAAACCCGCACCCAGTTGAGGTGGATCCGTTCGCGGGTTAGTGGGTCTTCGAGGAGGAGAATCAGTACCCGCTTCAGACCCATTGGTAGGTGAAATTACCGTTTTACCCCTGGGCTTCAAGATTCGTGCCTGATTTGGACGGTTCCGATTTAACCCCATTTTTTGCCATATCACGTTGTTTTGGGGGGATTTGAATTTGAGTTTTGGGGGGGAACTTTTGGGCGGGAAAATATGTTTTATGAGGTTAGATCTGGACCATTGATTTCAACCATATTGAATGAGAGCCACTTGATAGCTTTCTTTGTGTTTTATTATATAGACTAGGTTTGCCCGTTGACACGTGCCTACAACATATGAAAGCCTACGACACCTTGTTTGATCATATAAAATAGTTTTGGAGGTCCAGCAAATTAATTGAAGTAGTAAACATATTATATGAGAAACTTTTGGGAGTCCAGTAAAAAACATATTATATGATTTTTTTTTTTTTGAATTATCTTTAAAGTTTTTAAATTTTAAATTTTTTTAGTTTTCTAATTTTAAATTTTTTAAAAATATTTAAATTTTTATTTTCTTAATTTTTTGAATACAAGATGGAGGGAGAGAGAGAGAAAAAAAAAAAATAAATTAAATAAATATAGGAGTTGTTTTGGGTGGGGTATTTGAATTTGAGTTTTGGGGGGAAACTTTTGGGGGGAAAAAATATGTTTTGTGAGGTTAGATCTGGGCCTTTAATTTTTGGGGGATTGAAGGAGAGCTACTTGATAGCTTTCTTTGTATTTTATTATATAGATTATTTTTTAAATTAAAATATTTCTTATGGATATTACATAGTTTTAACTAATAAAAGTTATCTATATATATATACTGGTATGTATATATCTGTATCGTACCGATTTTGTGCATTTATACAAAATCATGTAATATGGGTATTTGAGAAAATATCTGTAATATTCCGGTCTGATATTAAATATTATTATTATTATTATTATTTCAAAATTAAAATATTTTTTGGTAAAGATTGTTTAGTTTAACTAATAAAAATTATCTGTATATACATTAGTATGTACGTATATTGTACAAAATCATGTAGTATGTGATTTTGGGAAAATAACTCTTATTTTGATCATGATGGATCAAATTGGAGGGCTAGGATTAGATTGGGGTGTTGATTGCAATATATATTTGCAACGAAAACATTTAATTGTTAGACCACAAAATCAATGACACTTGGCTCTCTCTCCACCACAACTCTCTCTCCCTCTCCTCTACAAATGGCAGCCAATCTCAATGGGCAAATCCCCATTTCATTTCTCACATCTCATCCTCTCATCTCACTCTTTCACATTCTCATATATTCTTCTTCTACTTCTTCTATTGCTTGTTCTTAAGAAAAGAAAGAAAGAAAAAAAAGATAGAAAAGAGAAAAGAAAGAGAGATTAAATCAAAAGAAAAGAGTGGGTTTCATTTGTGGGTTGTTCTTGAAGATGAGCAAGAACAAGGAGGAGAAGAGAAGAGCAAGCTAGTTCTTCCAACCAAAAGAGGTGGGGGTTTCTCTCTTATAAAATTGTTTTGCTTATTTGTATGTTGTTCATATGATAATAATTTCAACTAGAGAATTGTAGTAGACATTTATAGCTTTCTAAAATGTCTAATTTTGTTGGATTCCGATAAGTATAGCATCTGTTATGCAGTTCACAATATTCCAGCAGTAACTTTCTTTTGGGTTGAGTTTCTGTTTAGGGTGTTCGGAGTTTTTTTACCTCTTGTTGACTGAATTTGAGTAAGTTGTCAACTAGAGAGTTGTAGTATAAGTTCTTTGCTTTCTAAAAAGTTTAATTTTGTTGGACTCCGATAAGTGTATCATCGGTTATGATTTTTACAAGTCGAAAAACAGCTGGCCTTTTTGGCTGAGCTCACTGTTTAGGGTGTTCGGAGTTTTTCTACCTCTTGTTGACTGAATTAGAGAAAGTTGCCAACTAGAGAGTTGTAGTAGAAGTTCTTAGCTTTCTAAAAATTCTAATTTTGTTGGATTGCCGATAAGTGTGGCATCGGTTATGAATTTTACAAGTCGAACAACAGCTGGCCTTTTTGGCTGAGCTTACTGTTTAGGGTGTTCGGAGTTTTTCTACCTCTTGTTGACTGAATTTGAGAAAGTTTTCAACTAGAGAGTTGTAGTAGATGTTCTTAGCTTTCTAAAAAGTCTAATTTTGTTGGATTCCGATAAGTGTAGCATTTGTTATAGATTTTACAAGATCGACAATAGCTTTCCTTAAAACTACTCTGTTTTAAATGAAAAGCTGGACTTCAAACTAGTATAACTTTTGTACATTTAGAACTGGGTAAAGTTGCCAACTAGGAAATTGTAGTAGAGGTTCCCACCTTTCTAAAAAGTCTTATTTTGTTGGATTTTTATAAGCGTGGCAAGAGTTATGAATTTTACAAGTTTCTGCAGTAGCTTCCTATTGGTTGAGTTCACTATTTGAGAGTTTGGAGTTTTTCTAGCATTTTTTGGCTGAATCTGAGAAGGTTGTGAACTAGAGAGTTGTATTAGATGTTCTAACCTTTCTAAAAAGTCTTATTTTGTTGGATTCTAATAAGCATAGCAAGCGTTATGAATTTTAGAAGTTTCAACAGTAGTTTTCATGTTGGCTGAGTTCACTATTTGAGAGTTTAGAGTTTTTCTAGCCTTTTGTTGGCTTAATCTAGTAAGTTTGTCAACTAGAGAGTTTTATTAGATGTTCTCAACTTTCTAAAAAAGTCTTATTTTGTTGGATTCTATAAGCATAGCAAGAGTTATGAATTTTACAAGTTTCACAGTAGCTTCCTGTTGGCTGAGTTCACTGTTTTAGAGTTTGGAGTTTTTCTAGCCTTTTGTTGGCTGAATCTGAGAAGGTTGTCAACTAGAGAGTTGCAGTAGATGTTCTCACATTTCTAAAAAGTATAATTTTGTTGGATTCTGATAAGAATAGCAAGAGTTATGAACTTTACAAGTTCAATAGTAGTCTGCCTTTTTGGCTGAGTACACTGTTGAGATGTTAGGGGCTTCTGAATTTGAGGAGGTTGTCAACTAGAGAATTATAGTAGAGGTTTCTACCTTCCCATAGAGTCTAATTTTGTTAGTTTTCGGTTAGCATAGCATTTGTTGGAATTTTACGAGATTTCAGCAGCGACTTAACTTTGAGTTGATTCGCTGTTTGAAGTGTTCAGGTTATTTTTCCCTATTCGAGCACTCGTTTAGGATCTAGATGTATTCCTATGTGCTCACGATTCATGTTTCATGTTGGAAAATGTCTTGTGCTAATTATTAGCATTGTTTTGTCTCATACGTAGCTTGATTAGCTCGTATGTAGTTGTTTGGTTCATACGTAACTTGTTTGGCTCGTATGTGATTTGTTTGTCTCGTTTGTAGCTTATTAGCTCGTACGTGGCTTTTTGGGCTCGTATAGTGTAATATTGTTACCCTCGGGGTCATCGACCATCAAGACCTGTATTTATTTTACTCCTCGAAGACTGTGGACGAGTCACACCTCGTGCGCTGTCAAATCTTAACTGGGGTAGGTAGATCGCAGTTTGGGAGCATAGACGAAATCTAAGTTCAGGGTAGTAGCAAGAAAATAAGTTCGCATTGCTGGGGTTTTGGATCGATAGGCTGTGACGGGATCCATTGTGATCTCGGGAAGTCTTGGTTGAATGCCTAGCTAAGTTTTCTTGCGAAGTCTAGATTGAGACCTACCATGTTGTGTTAACAGTGTTGTCATCCCTCAGATTGTTTAGGTTTAGTGGCATCGTTAGGGTAGTAACTTGTAACTATTGTTACTTAACCATTTTATCTATTATTTCTCCGAAGGGAAAAGTTTGTATTAGGGGTGATACCTTATTATCCAACTTGTCCTATAGGCTGGCACTAAGTGGTGTTACTGATTGTACCCTTCCTGTCAAAGGGATACGGTCCGTGCCTTCTCACGAGTTGGGAGCACGAGATCCGTATCTCGGCTGTTAATTTCTGAAGTACTCGCATGACTTTTGGGTTCGTTTGAGGTCCGATACACCGGGCAGTGGTGGAAAACAAGGACACCATCATATGACTGCAGTAGCTGGACTTGGCCATTTAAACTGCAACCTCACAGGTTATTGTTTAGGAGTGGAGTAAGACCACATCTCTCGGTACAGCTATGATTACCGGCCTAATCGGGAGTGGAGAGAGACCACAGATCCTAGTAGAGGTGGAGAAAGACCACAGATCTGAGCGAACAGGTTGATCACTGTCGTTTAGAGTGGAGAAAGACCACCAGACCGTCTGCATTGTAAAATTGTAATCTTCAGGAACAGATTGTGTACAAAAGTAGAATTTATGTCGCGGGTTCAAATCTCTAAATATGAAGAAACGACTTGATATGGGCGTATGCAGTTATGGGATGCATACTTTCCAGAGTCTCGTTTGCATTAGAATAAGTGCATCTTTGCATTAATTGACCCTGCATTAGAGTCTAAGTCATAGCGTACACTGACACATCAAATTATGTATACACATTTCTCTTTTCATCAATCTGTTGTTTTAAAGTTGAGACACTGCTGCTTGTAATCAGCATTTTGCGTCAGTATATGTACTGACGTCCCCACTCAATTTGGTGTTGGATTGCGGTACCTGTGGTTCAGGATTCAGGAGAACTCCAGGCAAGTAAAGCGTGAAGTGCAGTGTTCATTATTATTTCAATTATAACCTCTGTTGTAATTTATTTAATGTTGAGAAGCATCCAAGTGAAGTACCAAGTGTTATTAATTATTCGTTGTACTCTGATGTAAATTTATTGGAAGTTTGAAAATACTTGGGCTTGTAAGGCATTATTGTAACACTGATGTAATATATTGAAGTTTTATAACATTCGGACTTGTAATACATTTGTGTTGAATAAAAAGTTTTAAATTTTCCTGTTTTTCTGTTTATTTTGGCTAATTGAAGGAAAAGATTCTGGCTCGTGTCACGAATTCTCCGTATAGAGAAATCGAGGCATTACAGAGTGGTATCAGAGTCGACTTCAATTTATAGTCCGACACAGTAGGAAAATAGACTTGGATTCCTTATAGGGGTTGGGTTTTTAGCTAGTTGTAGATGATTATAATTCATATTGTTGTTCTTCAACTTATGTTTTATGATTTTTTTCTATATTTGGATTAAGGCTAAATTTTAAAAAACGTCACAATAGTTTGGCGCTGTTTAAAAAAACATCACAAAACTTTGACTTTTTAAAAAAACCGCACAATGTTTAACTTTCAACTCACGGAGTTATCCAACCGTTAACTGGGTTATACGTAATGTTTAAAAAAACATCACAAAACTATTGTTTTGTTTAAAAAAACAACACAGAACTATTATTCTGTTTAAAAAAACATCACAAAAGTTTCCATTTGTTTAAAAAAACATCACATAACTATCATCCCAGTTAACGGTTGGATAACTCCGTGAGTTGAAAGTTAAACATTGTGCGGTTTTTTTAAAAAGTCAAAGTTTTGTGACGTTTTTTTAAACAGCGCCAAACTATTGTGACGTTTTTTTAAATTTTGCCTTGGATTAATACCCATGTTTATTACTTTTCTACCAGATGTCTCGCGGAACCAGGAGTGGTAGGAACAAACCGACTGAAGGTGAAGGTAGTGGTGCTGATGGCATAGGTCCTGATATGGTCAAAACAAGGGGTTCAATCGAGACCGTCCAAATGGGGCACGAATCCTACAGCTCAGGGACGAGACGGTAATTTCACATGCAAACGGGTCCGAAGCGGGTACTGGGTCTCCTTCTCACAGATCCAATAACCCGCAAACGGATCCACCACAGCTGGGCACGGGTTTCAACCCGCTGCCAACTCGATCCAGCAAGACACAATCAAGGTCCCTGATTAGATCTAAATCAACGGCCATGATTCACGTCAATCTTTACACTGGGATTTAGGGATTAAAATTCCTTATCTGATTACCAGAATATACCTTATCAGATTACTTTCCCAATCTGTTTACAAGGAGATTGTTCTATATCCGACTACGCGGATTACATTCCTAAATTGTTCTCTAAGACGCCTATAAATACCCCCCACCCATCTCCATTAAGAGGTAATCAATCTTTTTCTAGTTAAACGCTCTTTCATAATCATTTCTGGTTACTGACTTGAGCGTCGGAGGGTGCGTCGCCGGGATCAACCCCGGTGTCTCGCACTTTTTGCAGGTGCACGGCGGGAGCGACGATCAGAGTTCAACGGAACAGGTATACAGGTCCTCCTATTCAGTTTCCCCAAAGAACTCACAAATTCATCTGTTTGCCCCCACACCGAATTTAGCGGCAACAGATTGGCGCCGTCTGTGGGAAACTAACGAGTAGAGACCTCTCCTCTTCCCGGTGAACAGGTTTTCTCCAGCCATGCCGCCTCGCAAAGTCAGATCTAGGGGCTCCAATCGAGCGCCCATCCTTGACCAGCAGGAAGTCCTTCCTGATCCCACTCAGCAACAAGGGCAGCTCCCTCCTACTGTGGAAGAGCCGCTCCAGCGGAACCCTCCACATCCTGATCCGAAGGGGCCTAACCCCCAGAAACAGCCTCTTCATCCAGAGAACATACCCAACCACACTGCCTCCAGTGCCTCCATGGCCTCTCATCATCCCCGAGCCTCTGGTCGCCACGATGCCCATCCCAGACGCCCGGAAGATAAGGACCTTCGTCACCATCTGGACGAAAAGCGGGCTCGGGGAGAAGCCTCCCACCAAGAACGATCCCCCCGACACCGGGGACACAGGGGGTCCCCCGCCCGAAGAGGGAGAAGAGACTCCCCCGATCACTACCGAAGGAGGCACTCACCAGCAGGTCGGCAGCAGCATCGGAACAATGAGGCACCCATCACCCGTGCCGAGTTCCAGCAATTCCAAGCTATGGTACAACAGGCCCTCAATCTCCGTCAAAATCCCAATGAGCCAAGGGCCCCCTCCCCTCGACCGGTCCGGAGCCCTCTCCAACGTTCCCCTTCTCCTCGACCCGCTCCTACCAATTCCAGACGCACCCCAAGTCCTCGTCGTTCCCGAAGCTACCATCGCCGCAGTCCTCGCTCCCCATCCTACGAAGACGAGTCCCGTGGCTCGGCAGATCACCGCCGGAGAGATAACACCATGAACCGCCGCCTAAACGAAGTGGAAAAACTCTTGGGACGGATAAACCGGGAAGAAGAACTCAGGGGGAGGACCCTCCGTCCTAGCCAACCCCCGTTCTCCCGGACCATAGTGGATACTCCTGTTCCCTTCGGTTTCAAACCTCCCCAGTTCGAGAACTATACGGGGGAGACCGATCCGGTTGACCACATCGAAGGCTTTAAGACTTTGATGCTCCTCCATCAAGCGTCCGACGCCCTCCTCTGCAAAACATTCCCTGCAACTCTGAAGGGCCCAGCTCGAGAATGGTACTCTCGCCTTGCCCCGGCGTCAATATTCTCCTTTGAACAGTTCGAGACCCTGTTCATCACCCACTTCGTCAGCAGCCGAAGGGCCGAGAAGACCAGCATTTCCCTGTTGCACCTCCGTCAGCAGAAGGGGGAGAGATTGAGGGACTACGTGAAGAGGTTCACAGCCGAGGCCAGAACTATCGCATCCCTCGACCAATCCGTTGCTACCGCGGCGTTCCAATCCAACATCCTAAATTCTAACCTCCGCTCCTCCCTCGCCAAAAAACCGCCACATGACTTTTCTGACCTCCTCCTCCGTACTGAAAAGTACATCCGAGCTGAAGAGGCCGAGGAACCGCCCAACTGGGAAGCAACCGCCTCCGGGTCTAAGAGGAAGGGAACGGAAGAAGAGGGACCCAAAAAGTTTCAGAAGGATAATGCTGGCCAGCGCCGGCCTCCCCCTAGATTTGAAAAATTCACTCCCCTCACCACAAACATCTCCGCCATTTTCATGGAAGTCGAAAAAGAAGGGGTCCTGCCTCCAGCTCCAAAGATGAACACCCCAGCCAAAAGGAGGGATAAAGACAAATGGTGCCGTTACCACCGGGACCATGGGCATGACACCAACGACTGCCGGGCTCTGAGAAACGAGATCGAAGCCCTCATCCAGAGGGGGCAGCTGGCGAAGTTTGTAAGAAAGGACGGGGCCGAACTTCCTCCCCAGCCTCGGGGGGCTAACAAACGTCCGGAACGGGAAGAGACGCCAGAATTCGAGGAAGAGCGAGTCCTCCACCTTATCCATGGGG
The DNA here is from genome assembly GCA_017893485.1 of Hemerocallis citrina. Classification (NCBI taxonomy): domain Eukaryota; kingdom Viridiplantae; phylum Streptophyta; class Magnoliopsida; order Asparagales; family Asphodelaceae; genus Hemerocallis; species Hemerocallis citrina. The sequence continues at coordinate 132,085,720 of CM030363.1, forward strand.
GTCCAATGGGGGGCTCCTCGAACTCTTCTCGGAAAGCTTTTATTAGGGAAGTAAATTCTGTCCGGGCCACCCCTCCCCCCAAAGGACTCGGAGTACCCGTCACCTTCTCTGACGACGATCTCGAGGGCGTCCGCACCCCTCATTGCGACGCACTCGTCATCAACCTTCACATGGCCAATTTCAAAGTCGAAAGAATCCTAGTGGATAACGGCTCCTCCGTTAACATCCTATTCCTCGATGCTTTTAAGGGGCTGAAGCTCTCCCGAGACAGACTGAAGCCCGCCGGGTATACGCTCCATGGATTCACGGGAGTGCCGGTGACGATCGAAGGGGTGATCACCCTCGATGTCACAGCAGGCAAAACTCCTACTACCCGCACGGAGTCAATGGATTTCATGGTTGTAGATGTCCCCGCGGCCTACAACGTCATTTTGGGTCGGCCCGGCCTAGCCGCCCTTGAAGCCGTCCCTTCTGCCTATCATCTCAAGATGAAATTCCCCACTCGGGCTGGAGTGGGAGAAGTTAGGGGCAATCAGGAACAGGCCCGCAAGTGTTACATGACCTCCACGCTCGGACCCGTCCTCTCCTTAGAAACACTCGAGATTCCACAAGATGCTGCTCGGCCGACTCCCGAGCCAGTCGATGAGCTGGAGGAAATACTCTTCTCGGAGCAGGAGCCGACCCGTAAGTTCTATGTCAGCAAGGCACTCCCGTCCGCCCTACATTCAAATATTGTGAAATGCATCCGAGCCAACCGGGACCTCTTCGCATGGTCAGCAGCGGACATGCCCGGTATCTCCGAAGAACTCTTGGTCCATCGCCTCAGCGTTGATCCGGGGTCCAAACCGGTCCAGCAGAAGAGGCGCAAGTTCGCCCCCGAGCGCCAGCTCGCCATCAAAGAGGAGGTAGACAAACTGTTGAAAGCCCGATTCATACAGGAAGTGAATTATCCGGAGTGGTTGTCCAACGTAGTCATGGTGAAGAAATCCAATGGGACATGGAGAATCTGTATTGATTTCACTGACCTCAACAAGGCCTGCCCTAAAGATCCCTTCCCTCTGCCGAGCATCGACACTCTGATTGACGCAACCTCGGGACATGAGCTCCTCAGCTTCATGGATGCTTTCTCGGGTTACAACCAGATAAGGATGTTCCCCCCGGATATTCCGAAGACGTCTTTTGTAACGGACCAAGGACTCTATTGTTACCGAGTCATGCCGTTCGGCCTGAAGAACGCAGGGGCAACGTACCAACGTCTCGTCAACAAGGTATTCCAGGCCCAGATTGGTCGGAACATGGAAGTCTACGTGGACGACATGCTTGTGAAAAGCATCCGAGGCGTTGATCATGAGACCGACCTCCAAGAAGCGTTCGATGTTTTGAGAAGGCACAATATGAGACTCAACCCGGACAAGTGTGCGTTCGGCGTCTCATCGGGCAAGTTCCTCGGCTTTATGGTCAGCCAACGAGGAATAGAGGCAAATCCGGAGAAGATCAGGGCCATACTAGACATGGCCCCGCCCAGAAACGTCAAAGAAGTTCAGAAACTGACAGGTCGTTTAGCCGCCATTGGGCGCTTTTTGTCGAAGTCCGGAGAGAAATGCCTCCCGTTCTTCAAAGCCCTGAGGGGGACTAAGGGGTTCGAGTGGGGGCAGCCGCAACAAGATTCCTTCGACCAGCTTAAAGCTTACCTCGTCAACCCGCCTCTGCTCAGCAAACCCATACCAGGCGAACCCCTCTACCTCTACTTGGCAGCCTCGGAACAGACACTAAGTGCGGTTTTAGTCAGGGAAGAAGATAGAACTCAAAAGCCCATTTACTACGTCAGCAAAGTGCTCCGGGACGCCGAGCTCCGGTACCCGAAAATTGAGAAAATAGCCTACGCCCTGATAATGGCTGCAAGAAAGCTTCGGCCATACTTCCAGTCTCATTCGGTGGTCGTCCTTACCGACCAGCCGTTGAAACAGATCCTTCACAAGCCAGAGACTTCCGGCCGCCTCATGAAGTGGTCGATCGAGCTGAGCCAACATGATATTACTTATCAGCCTCGGACCGCAATCAAGGCGCAGGCGCTGGCCGAATTCATAGTTGAGACGACTATCCCCGACTCCGAGCAGACGACGAAGGGACCGCCTGTCTGGTCTGTATATGTCGATGGATCCTCTTGCAACGAGGGGAGCGGGGCTGGAGTCATCCTGGCGGGCCCAGACGACTTTGTCCTTCAATATTCCCTCCGGATAAACTTTAAAGCCTCGAATAACGAAGCCGAATACGAAGCACTCATAGCCGGCCTCGGGATGGCCCGAAACGCAGGGGCGCGACGCCTGCAGATATTCAGCGACTCTCAATTGGTCGTCAACCAGGTCCTCGGCGAATATGAAGCCCGCGATGACAGAATGGTAAAGTACTTGGCCAAAGTGAAGAGCCTCATGGCGCTCTTCGACGAGGCCCTCATCCGAAGAATTCCCAGAGAGGAAAATGCCCAGGCCGACGCCCTGTCCAAACTAGCTTCCTCATCCCTGCAAGGCCTCGAACAAACCGTTCTGATAGAAGTCCTCCTCAAGCCCAGCATAGAGGACGAGGCTTTCAATTCCGTCGAAACACTGCCGCTCCCCCTCGAAGACAATTGGATGAAGCCCCTCGTCGAGTTTTTAAGAGACGGAGTCCTACCAAGGGATCCGAAGGAAGCCCGAAAGATAAGGACCCGGGCCGAGCGTTACATAATGGTCGAAGGCGTTCTGTATAAGCGCTCCTTCACCCAGGTGGATGGTCGACCCTACCTAAGATGCCTCTCCCCCGGACAAGCCGATTACGCCCTGCAAGAGCTCCATGAGGGCATCGGCGGAGCCCACTCTGGCTCCAGAGCCTTGGCACGTAAAGTGTTAAACTACGGGTATTACTGGCCCACTCTCCTACGGGACGCCGAACGACACGTTCGACAATGCACATCCTGTCAGAAGTATTCCGACATCCGACGCCTTCCACAAGCACCACTCTCCTCCTTGTCGAGTCCGATCCCCTTTGCAATGTGGGGGATGGATCTACTCGGGCCATTTCCACCGGCCCCCGGACAGTTGAAGTTTCTAGTCGTGGCAGTCGACTATTTCTCGAAATGGGTCGAGGCCGAGCCCCTGGCTACAATTACCGAACATAGAGTCGTCCAATTCTTCTGGAAAAGTGTAATCTGTCGTTTCGGTGTTCCCCGAGTCGTAGTTACGGATAACGGTACGCAGTTCGCTGGAGCTGCCTTCCGAGCCTTATGTCAAGACCTAGCTATACAGCACCGCTTCTCCTCAGTCTCTCATCCCCAGTCAAATGGCCAAGCCGAGAATGCCAACCGGCAGATCCTCTCCGGCATCAAGAAGAGACTCGACAAATGCTCCAAGGGATTGTGGGTCGATCAGCTGCCCAATGTGTTGTGGAATTACCGAACCACGAAGCGGATCCCGACGGGCGAGAGTCCGTTCAATCTCACCTATGGGTCCGAGGCCCTCATCCCACTAGAAGTTGGAATACCCTCTCCTCGCCTGATTGCCTTCGAAGAAGAACAGAATGCCAGGGAGCTCAGAACGAGCCTAGATTTGGTAGACGAGATTCGGGAAAGAGCCGCCATACGGCAGCAAGGTTACCGAAGAAGAATCGAACTCGCCTACAACAAACGGGTCCGCCCAACCGACTTGAAAGAGGGGGACCTGGTCCTCCGAAAGCTGGCCATTTCGTTCCCCGGACAGAAGAGCAAATTGGCCCCAAATTGGGAGGGACCGTACAAAGTATCCAAAGTAATCCGCCCCGGTGCGTACAAGCTAGAAGACCTTGAGGGTAGAGAAATTCCCAGAACTTGGAACGCCGACCATCTTTTGAAATACCTAGAGAAGGCAACCCCGCCTATCTAAGTAACTCGAGATGTCGGGCAACCACTCCTGCTACTAGTAATTTTTCCTTTGTTCTTTTTCATTGTAATAAACGGCTAGCAACTTTAGAAGCAGCCGACCATTAGATATTAATAAATAAATAAAGTTTTTCTTTACATTGTCGCGTACTTCCGCCTCTAATTCCCTTATCACACAATGGTTCGGAGTCCAGCACTCGGCTCGACTCTTCCTACTCGGCCCGTCTTCAGACGGGCCGGGGGCAGATCGCCGTTCGAAATTGCTCCTGCAGCCGTTGAATGGATCGGAGTCCAACACTTGGCTCGATTTTGCTTCGCAAATCCGCTCCTAAGCGGACTAGAAGTAGCTCGCCATTCGAAACTGCTCCTGCATCTCTCAAACTTATCACACAATGGTTCGGAGTCCAGCACTCGGCTCGACTCTTCCTACTCGGCCCGTCTTCAGACGGGCCAGGGGCAGATCGCCGTTCGAAATTGCTCCTGCAGCCGTTGAATGGATCGGAGTCCAACACTTGGCTCGATTTTGCTTCGCAAATCCGCTCCTAAGCGGACTAGAAGTAGCTCGCCATTCGAAACTGCTCCTGCATCTCTCAAACTTATCACACAATGGTTCGGAGTCCAGCACTCGGCTCGACTCTTCCTACTCGGCCCGTCTTCAGACGGGCCAGGGGCAGATCGCCGTTCGAAATTGCTCCTGCAGCCGTTGAATGGATCGGAGTCCAACACTTGGCTCGATTTGGCTTCGCAAGTCCGCTCCTAAGCGGACTAGAAGTAGCTCGCCATTCGAAACTGCTCCTACATCCCTTAAACTAATCTAACGACCGGATCCTTCCCCCGGCTCGACTCTATCTCTCCGACTCGTCCTTAAACGGTCCGGAACCCGTCCCCACCGTAGACTGTGCCGGGCTGACGAGGTACCGACCCTCGTTTTGGGAAAAAAATCACCCCGAGGTCAACTCGCCGTTAGATCCTCTCAAATTGTGTGCCAAAGCGTGATGAGTGGATCCAGTAGTGCCACGTGCCCACAAAACGACAAGATAACGTTTTCTTGGTACTCGTGCCTGCCTCTGGATTCGTGCCCCCATCCGACGGTTATGGACACCCCACGTCGATCGGCACCAAGAGCCGAACGGCGGAGTCAGAACAACACATTGTTGGAGAATTCGTTTCGGCCATCAATTGTGCCGAGCTGACGAGGTACCGACCCTCGTTTTGTGAAAAAACCACCCCGAGGTCAACTCGCCGTTAGATCCTCTCAAATTGTGTGCCAAAGCGTGATGAGTGGATCCAGTAGTGCCACGTGCCCACAAAACGACAAGATAACGTTTTCTTGGGACTTGTGCCTGCCTCTGGATTCGCGCCACCATCCAACGATTGTAGACACCCCACGTCGACCGGCGTCAATAGCCGAGCGACAGGATCAGAATTGCGACAAAAGACTCGACGAACAGCCAATAGAAGACACTTCGGATAAATCAACCCCAATTTTATTAATGACTTGGACGAGTTTACAAAAAGATTAGTACAGCGAGTTCAACAAAATATTAGAAGGCATGACCCGCTCATTTCCTCCGAGGAAGGGGGACACTCCGGTTCAACGACACTTTGGGTCGGCGCTTCTTAGCCTCCGAGCTCGTCTCCAGGCCGACGAACCGGGACGCCCCTTCGCCGCTGAGCCTCACAGTCGCCCCAACCGAAGCGCCACTTGAAGACACCGCCACACCACTTTGTGCATCGGCGGCTGACGCCCCGATGATAGGAGTCCGGGACGCCGCTTGGTAGAACGTGATACCTCGCTCGATCTCTTCGCGGGTACACGAGGTGCTCCGGACGTTGGCCCTCACCGGCTGAGGCTTGAGCCGAGCAACCTCCTCCTCCAATTCGACGATCCGGTCCTTCAGTGCCTCGTCCTTCACGACAATTTTGAACCGAGGAAGCTTCGCCGATCCAGGGTATTCGGCGCTGTCAGATATGACACGACGCAGATGGGTCACCTCGATACTCTTGTCGACTGTCACCCTTTGCAAATGCTCGACCTTCTTCACGAGCTCATCTCGTTCGGCCAAAACAGAAGCCAATTCTTCTTCCTTAGCAAATAGCTCGGCTTCGGCTATCCGCAAGTGGTACACTTCGGCCAACAGATCCCCGTTCTTCATCTCCATATTGTACAGCATCCTCCTCGTCAGGTCGATCTCGCCCTCAAGGCGTTTCACGAGAGATAGATGGAACAGCTCTACTTGTCGCCGAGCCATCGTAGTGACGGGGGCCTATCCTACGACCGAACCAAACACTTAGACAATTTCAAAGACAAAACGTTTTTTCATTTATCAAAAAGCGGTGGCCAGTCCGCAAAAGGCGTTACAAAGCTCGGAAGAAAAAGCAGAACAGAAACTACAAAAAGATTAGCGAAAGAATCAAGGGTCCACCTGCGTCTCCGCTCCCACCCCGGACGCATCGACGGGCGGTCCCTCGATCTCTCCCTTAGCCGGGTCATCCTCTCCCCCTCCGTCTTCGCCTTCGACCTCGTCCTCGGCATCCCCCTCCTCGTCGTCCGCGGGCGACCCGGGCCACAGTTGATAGCCGACTCGCTCGAAGCCGGGGACACGAGCCTGGACGTGGTCCAGGGCCGTCTGGTAGGATCGCTCCATGTTCTCAGCCATATGTTTCTTCGCCTCTGCCTCAATCTCGGCTTCGACCTCCGCCCGGATCCTCGCGGCCTGCGCTTCCCTCTCCGCCTTCTCGTCGGCCAAGGACTTCAATGCCGCGGCGAGATCTTGGGCGGCCTTGGCAGCTTTGGCGGACTCCGCTTCGAGGCCCTCCTTCGCTTTCTTCAGGTCGGCAGTAAGGTCGGCCACCCGAACGTCCAGAGCCTCGGCCCGCCTCTGCTCGGCCTCGAGTTCCTTGACCGCCCGGACCTTCGCCAGCCTGTCTTTCTCGCTGGCGGACTTCAGCTCCTTCTCTTGTGCGGCGAACGCCTCCATGAGATGGCCGAAGTGAACGGTGGCCTACGAAGACAACGATAAGTACGAAGTACACACCGAGTAACAAACTTGAAGGAATTTGCGAACACTTACCGAAACAAGCCCCCGGGCGACCTCGTAAGTGTCGTCGCCGACCCTCCCCGCATTCAGCGCGGCCTTATCCTTCGGGGTCGCCAAGTGTTTGACGACCTGCATTGACATCTGCGAGTTGCCGAGGAAACCATCATGATTCCTCACCAGCCAGTTCGGCACAAACAACTGCTTGTGCTGCTCGGTCAGGATTTCCTCGGCATTCTGAGTCAATGCGGGAAGCTCGAGCGCCAGCGCCGCATTGACATCAAAGACACCCTCGTTCACGGACGGGGCGACAGGGGCCGAGGTCTCCTCCACCACCACTACCTCCGAAGGTACCTCGGCAGCCGGGGGAGGCGGAGCAACGTTAGTGGCGACCGCGGGCTGAACACCCGAAGACGCACCCTCGGCCGCCCTCTTCCTTTTTCTGGTCCCGGTCAGCTTGGACCTATCGGCCATCATAGCTTTAAAGTCAATCTTCATCGACTCTGCATCGACAAAAAAAAAGAGGGGGAGAAAACCGAATCAAAACAGACGAATTGAAGACTTAGAAAAAAAATGAATGAGATGTCAAGAGCGTACTCGGGTCGATGGGGCTTAGTCCGGACCCGAACAACACCTCCTCGGTCAACTCCCTCCAACTCAGTACCGGAAGGGCCGTGATCCTCCTCGCTACCTCCTCCTCGGCCTCCGATAGTGCGGGGTCGCCCCGCGCAAATTTCGGCACTTCCACCTTCCACCGGGACGGAATGTGCCAAATCGCTTCGCCCCTTACGATAAAATACTTCTCCCTCCAACCCTTAAGAGAGTCGGGATTCTCTACAATCTTAACACCTCTCCTCGGCCCCAAATAGTACCGGTACTCCGAGCCGTGTTGCTTGTTTATCCGATAAAGGCCCCGGAAAACTGACAGATCCGGCGCTACCTCGGCTCGGTGACACTGAAGCAAGAATGCGTTCACATGACGCCAAGTGTTTGGACTGAACTGAGTTGGGGCGAGACAATACCAACCGAGGATCTGAAGTATGAAAGGGTGCAGCGGAAAACGCAGTCCCGCGTTCAAGGAGTCGACGTCAAACATGCACATGTCCGACGAAGGCAACTTAGTGTTTGCTCGCACCCCGGGGCCAGCGACCATCAGCTTGTACTCCGACGGGATAGCGAAAGCCTTCCTGATCCGAAGAAGATCCTTCTCGGTCAACGACGAAATGAGCTCGTCAGCTTCGGAGGGATGGAACGGATTAGGCTCCTCGACGATCTTCGACTTTCCGTAGATCGCTTTCTCCAGAAGATCACCCTCGTACTGCCTGACTCCCGAATGCCCGGACAGGACGGAAGGATATTGTCCTATCTCGGGAGCTCGTTTCGGGTTCTCCACAATCACCCCCACTATGGGGGGCGGGGTCTCCCCTGTCCTCTTCTTCTTCCCGACCCTCGACTCGACAGCCAGCGGTTCGGCCATCTGCTTCCCCTTCCTGCGAGCTTCCGCCCTACTCCTCTCCCCGGCGCCATCACCGCCAGAGGACGAGGCATCACTACCCGAGCTTACCCTTGACATCCTTTGAAAAAGCTAAGGCAAAGACAAACTAACCTTTGAAGTGACGTTCACGGTCGGAGAATGCTCGCCGGAAATCGCCTGGCCCACGCGACAGCTAACGACAACACCGTGGAGCAAGAGCGCCGCTAGCAGAAGACTTAGAGAACAAAAGTAAATTCGTAGAGTGAAAAGTGAGAAATGAGCTCAGGGGTGAAGGAATGGTAACTTATAACCTCAACTGATAACGGGCCTCCTTGGGAATCCCAAAGGCCCACTAAGAATCCCAAACGCCCTACAAGAGAGAGGCGGCGGTATGAGAGGGATGGCGGAACTCCCCAAAAAACACAAGTTGCGACTCGGCCACCGGTCTAATGAGCCGAGCTATCGAACGAAACGCTCAGTGACCGAGCCACCGAGTTCGCCCAAAAATACCCAAATCCGCGCCCGGCAAACAGCGCGAGGTACGCGGACCGAGGTGACGAGATACCGACCCTCGTTTTTGGCAAAAAATCCTCCCGAATCAAAATCACCGTCGGATCTCTCCAAAATTCGCGTCAGGATCTGATGAACGGTTCAGATTGCGCCACGCCCACAAAACGACAAGATAGCATTTTCTCGTGATCTGAACCCCATCCTCGTGATGCGTGCCAAAATGAACGGCCCAGATCCGTCCACGCAGACGTTCCAAACCGCTTGCCATCGGCTTGGTCGGTTGAGCTACCGAACAGCTCAGCCGAGCAACCGAGCCACTTAATACGGAATGGCGGAACCATCAAGAAGACAAGTAAACGACTCGGCCTCCGGCCCACCGAGCCGAGCCACCAAGTTCGCCCAAAAATACCCAACTCCGCGCCCGGCAAATAGCGCGAGGTATGCGGACCGAGGTGACGAGATACCGACCCTCGTTTTTGGCAAAAAATCCTCCCGAATCAAAATCACCGTCGGATCTCTCCAAAATTCGCGTCAGGATCTGATGAACGGTTCAGATTGCGCCACGCCCACAAAACGACAAGATAGCGTTTTCTCGTGATCTGAACCCCATCCTCGTGATGCGTGCCCAGATAAACGGCCCAGATCTTGCCACGTCGACAAAACGACAAGATAGCGTTTTATGGGGATCCACGCCAGAGATGGGCGGCCTAGATGATGCCACGTACCTCGGATGATCCGAACCGAGGGACCGACCCTTCCAACCGAGTCGTCGACCCCCCTAGCCGCGGCACTACGCATCCGGGCCGTGGTGCTGGGGTACCGACCCTTCCAACCGGGTCGCCGACCCCCCAAGCCGCGGCACTACGCATCCGGGCCGTGGTGCTGGGGTACCGACCCTTCCAACCGGGTCGCCGACCCCCCTAGCCGCGGCGCTACGCATCCGGGCCGTGGTGCTGGGGTACCGACCCTTCCAACCGAGTCGCCGACCCCCCTAGCCGCGGCGCTACGCATCCGGGCCGTGGTGCTGGGGTACCGACCCTTCCAACCGAGTCGCCGACCCCCCTAGCCGCGGTGCTACGCATCCGGGCCGCGGTGCCGAGGTACCGACCCTCGTTTTTGGGAAAAAATCCTTCCGACCCTCAGGAGCCGTTGGATCTCGTAGGAAAGCGCGCTCGTCATGATGGACGTCCCAGATCTTGCCACGTCCACAAAACGACAAGATAGCGTTCTATTGGGATCCCCGCTAAAGATGGACGGTCTAGATGGTGCCACGTACCTCGGATGATCCGAGCCGAGGTACCGACCATTCGAACCAACTCGCCGACCCCTCGAACCGCGGCGCAACGCATCCGGGCCGGGGTGACGGAGTGCCGACCCTCGTTTTGGGAAAAAATCCTCCCGAGGAGCAGGAGGCGTCTGATCGTTCCGAAATTCGCGCTCCATCTTGATCGAAGGCCCAGATGATGCCACGCCATAAATAGGTATTAAAAATTGGTTTTTATTTATTTAAATCGGTTTATTTATTTAAAAAAATTGCGAAAAATCGCTAAAAATTCGGGAAAATTAGCTAAAAATTCCAGGAAATAATTAAAAATTCGGGGAATATTTCTAAGCCACCGAACGAGCAATTATTACCTAGAATACGCGGTTAAAGCCCCCGAACAATTAGCCAACACATCGCAAAATTAAATAAATCATCCGGAAAAATAGATAAAAACTCGACACAGCTTCGGTGCATCAAAGAAGGAGGAACTAGCCTACCCCCGTGCTCCAGGATTCAAAAATCACCCATTCGGACTGCGATACAGTTCCACCGACCACTGAGTTAGTCAAACTACTCCTCAAAGACTGACCACCCTCAGTCTTTAGGAGTGGGGGGCTCGTGATATGGTCAAAACAAGGGGTTCAATCGAGACCGTCCAAATGGGGCACGAATCCTACAGCTCAGGGACGAGACGGTAATTTCACATGCAAACGGGTCCGAAGCGGGTACTGGGTCTCCTTCTCACAGATCCAATAACCCGCAAACGGATCCACCACAGCTGGGCACGGGTTTCAACCCGCTGCCAACTCGATCCAGCAAGACACAATCAAGGTCCCTGATTAGATCTAAATCAACGGCCATGATTCACGTCAATCTTTACACTGGGATTTAGGGATTAAAATTCCTTATCTGATTACCAGAATATACCTTATCAGATTACTTTCCCAATCTGTTTACAAGGAGATTGTTCTATATCCGACTACGCGGATTACATTCCTAAATTGTTCTCTAAGACGCCTATAAATACCCCCCACCCATCTCCATTAAGAGGTAATCAATCTTTTTCTAGTTAAACGCTCTTTCATAATCATTTCTGGTTACTGACTTGAGCGTCGGAGGGTGCGTCGCCGGGATCAACCCCGGTGTCTCGCACTTTTTGCAGGTGCACGGCGGGAGCGACGATCAGAGTTCAACGGAACAGGTATACAGGTCCTCCTATTCAGTTTCCCCAAAGAACTCACAAATTCATCTGTTTTCCCCCACACCGAATTTAGCGGCAACAGGTCCAAATGTGGGGGCGGAGTTTGCTCGTATGTACCAAGTGTTTTGGGATTTAATAGAAGCGAGCCGGAATTACATTCAACAACAAGGAGAACCAGTTGATAACCAAGGAATTGCAGCGACTGACCCGATCAGAATGGTTGAGTCCTTCAGAAGGATGAAGCTGCCTATTTTTGAAGGCCAGGAAGACCCGACAGTAGCTGACGACTGGATTCGTTAGGTGGAAATAATATTTGAGGTAATGATGACACCTGATAACAGCAAAGTCAAATTGGTAAGTATTCTACTGGAGAAAGATGCCGGGGTCTGGTGGCATTCTGTGAAGAGAAGTATGGGTGAAGGACCCATAGCCTGGGAAAACTTCTTTGAGGAGTTCAGGCAGCATTATTTTTCATTGGATGTACAGGAGGACAAGGCGATGGAGTTCTTCAACTTAAAGCAGGGAAGCCTAACGGTCCGAGAGTATGAGACCAAGTTTCCTCTTCTTTCTCGATATGCTCCAGAGATGGTAGAAGATGATGTCAAGAAGGCCAAGAGATTCAAGCAAAGGCTCAGACCTGTACTCAGAACCAAGTTGGTACCCTTGTGCATTCGGAAGTTTGAGAAATTGGTTCGTCGAGCAGCAACGAAGGAGTTGGATATGAACTGAAGTCAGGAATCACGAAGGGAGACCGAGATTTCGAACAAAGGAAAGCGACATGTTTCAGCCACAAATTTCGGGGAACAAGACTCGAACCAGAAGCTGAAGAAGGTCAACACTAGCACCGGAGCACCCAAGCGGATAACATGTTTCCTTTGCCGTGAGTAGGGGCACTATAAGTTTCGATGGCCAAAGAAGGAGGTGAAGTGTTCCAACTGCGGGGAGACTGGGCATATCAAGCCATTTTGCCCACAACTTTAGAAGAATAGCGACAGATCAGCCCCAGAGAATAACAACAAGGGGAAGGAGCTGCTTCGCAAAGAGCGAGTGTTCGCACTTACTGCAGATGATGCCAATGAGGGCGAAAGAATCATCACCGGTGTGTGAAAAAGGGGATACAACTAAGTTTAAAGTAGTATTTTGAATTTTATTTTTGGACAAAAAGTAATGTATGATGTAACACTTTTTGTAACCAAATAGATTTATATATATATATATGGAATCCAGACAGCTGTTTGTCCAATAGTGGTTCATCAAATTCTTTTGTCTAAGTTATTTTGTATCTGTTGTTTTCTGTTTCTCCTGACTAAATGTAGTTCTGAGGACAGAACTATTTTAAAGAGGGAGTATTGTAATATCCCGGTCAGATATTATATTATTATTATTATTTTATTTTAAAAATTAAAATATTTTTTTATGGAAATTACTTAGTTTCAACTAATAAAGTTATTTATATATATATATTGGTATGTATATATATGTATCGTATCGATTTTGTGCACTTGTACAAAATCATGTAATAGCGTTTTGAGAAAATATTTGTAATATTCCGGTCTGATATTAAAAATTATTATTATTATTATTATTATTATTATTTCAGAATTAAAATATTTTTTGGTAACTGTTTAGTTTAACTAATAAAAATTATTTGTATATATATTAGTATGTATGTATATGTATTGTATCGATTTCGTACATTTGTACAAAATCATATAGTATGTGATTTTGGAAAAATAACTCTTATTTTGATCATGATGGATCAAATTGGAGGGATAGGATTAGATTGGGGTGTTGATTGCAATATATATAGTTGCAAAGAAAACATTTAATTGTTAGACCACAAAATCAATGACACTTGGCTCTCTCTCTCCACCATAACTCTCTCTCCCTCTCCTATAAAAATGGCACCAATCTCAAGGGGGAAAGCCCCATTTCATTTCTCTCATCTCATCCTCTCATCTCACTCTCTCACAATCTCATATATTCTTCTTCTACTTCTTCAATTGCTTGTTCTTAAGAAAAGAAGAAAAAAAAGATAGATAGGTGAAAAGAAAGAGAGATTAAATCAAAAGAAAAGAGTGGGTTTCATTTCTGGGTTGTCTTGAAGAGGAGAAAAAACAAAGAGGAGAAGAGAAGAGCAAGCTAGTTCTTCCAACCAAAAGAGGTGGGGGTTTCTCACTTGTAAAATTGTTTTGCTTATTTATATGTTGTTCATATGATAATAATTTCAACTAGAGAATTGTAGTAAACATTTATAGCTTTCTAAAATATCTAATTTTGTTGGATTCCGATAAGTATAACATATGTTATGAAGTTCACAATATTCCAGCAGTAACTTTCTTTTGTGCTGAGTTTCTGATAGGGTGTTCGGAGTTTTTCTACCTCTTGTTAACTGAATTTGTTAAAGTTGTCAACTAGAGAGTTGTAGTAGAAGTTCTTGGCTTTCTAAAAAGGCTAATTTGGTTGGATTCTGATAAGTGTAGCATTTGTTATAGATTTTCCAAGATCGACAATAGCTTTCCTTAAAACTTGTTTTAAATGAAAAGCTGGACTTCAAACTAGTATAACTTGTTGTACACTTAGAATTGGGAAAAGTTGTCAACTCGGGAATTGTAGTAAAGGTTCCCACATTTCTAAAAAGTCTTATTTATTGGATTCCGATAAGCGTACCCAGAGTAATGAATTTTACAAGTTTCAGTAGTAGCTTCCTGTTGGCTGAGTTCACTATTTGAGTGTTTGGAAGTTTTCTAGCATTTTGTTTGCTGAATTTGAGATGGTTGTGAACTAGAGAGTTGTAGTAGATGTGCTAACCTTTCTAAAAAGTCTTATTTTTTTGGATTCTGATAAGCGTAGCAAGCGCTGTGAATTTTACAAGTTTCAACAATAGTTTTCATGTTGGTTTAGTTCACTGTTTGAGAGTTTGGAGTTTTTCTAGCCTTTTTTTGGTTTAATCTGGTAAGGTTGTCAACTAGAGAGTTGTATTAGATGTTTTTACCTTTCTAAAAAATCTTTTTTTGTTAGATTCTGATAAGCATAGCAAGAGTTATGAATTTTACAAGTTTCAACAGTAGCTTCCTGCTGGTTGAGTTCACTGTTTGAGAGTTTGGAGTTTTTTTAGTCTTTTGTTGGCTGAATCTGAGAAGGTTGTCAACTAGAGATTTTTATTAGATATTCTCACCTTTCTAAAAAGTCTTAATTTGTTAGATTCCGATAAGCATAGCAAGCGTTTTGAATTTGACAAGTTTCAGCAATAGCTTCATGTTGGCTAAGCTCACTGTTTGAGAGTTTGGAGTTTTTCTAGCCTTTTATTGGCTGAATCTGAGAAGGTTGTCAACTAGAGAGTTTTAGATGTTCTTACATTTCTAAAAAGTCTTTTTTTTTTTAAATTCTGATATGAGTAGCAAGAGTTATGAATTTTACAAGTTCAACAGTAGTCTGCCTTTTTGGCTGAGTTCATTGTTGAGATGTTAGAGGCTTTTCTAACCTCTTGTTGACTGAATTTGAGGAAGTCGTCAACTAGAAATTTATAGTAGAGGTTTTTACCTTCCCATAGAGTCTAATTTTGTCTAATTTTGGTTAGCGTATCATTTGTTATGAATTTTACGATATTTCAGCAGCGGCATAACTTTGAGTGATTCACTGTTTGAAGTGTTCGGCTTATTTTTCCATACTCGAGCACTCGTTTAGGATCTAGATGTATTCCTATGTGCTCACGATTCATGTTTCGTGTTGGGAAATTTTTTGTGCTAATTATTAGCATTTTTTTGTCTCATACGTAGCTTGATTAGCTCGTATATAGTTGTTTGGATCGTACCTAGCTCGTTGAGCTTGTATGTGATTTGTTTGGCTCGTATATAGCTTATTAACTCGTATGTGGCTTGTTGGGCTCGTCTAGGGTAATATTGTTACCCTAGGGGTCATCGACCATCAAGACGTGTATTTATTTTACTCCTCGAAGACTGTGGATGAGTCACTCCTCGTGCGCCGTCCGATCTTAACCGGGGTAGGTAGATCGCGGGCTGGGAGCGTAGACGAAATCCAAGTTTAGGGTAGTAGCAAGCAAGTAAGTTCGCATTGCCGAGGTCGTGGATCGATGGGCTATGAGCGGGATCCATTATGATCTCGGGAAGTATAGGTTGAACGCCTAGCTAAGTTTTCTTGCGAAGTCTAGATTGAGTCCTAGCATGTTGTGTTAACAGTGTTGTCATCCCTCGGATTGTTTAGGGTTAGTGACATAGTTAGGGTAGTAACTTGTAACTATTGTTACTTAACCATTTTAATTTATTATTTCGCCGAAGGGAAGAGATGGTATTAGGGATGATACCTTATTATCCAACTTGTCCTATAGGCTGGCACTAGGTGGTGTTACTGATTGTACCCTTCCTATCAAAGGGATACGATCTGTGCCTTATCACGAGTTGGGAGCACGAGATTCGTATCTCGGCTGTTAATTTCTGAAGTACTCGCATGACTTTTAGGTTCGTTTGAGGTCCGATGCACCAGGCAGTGGTGGAAAACAAGGACACCACCATATGACTGCAGTAGCTGGACTAGGCCATTTAAACTGCAACCTCACAGGTTATTTTTTAGGAGTGGAGTAAGACCACATATCTCGGTTAGAGCCGTGATTACTGGCCTGATCGAGAGTGGAGAGAGACCACGGATCCTAGCGGAGGTGGAGAAAGATCACAAATCTAAGCAAACAAGGAGAACACTATCGTTTAGAGTGGAGAAAGACCACCAGACCATCTGCATTGTAAAATTGTAATATTCAGGAATAGGTTGAGTACAAGTAGAATTCATGGCACGGGTTCAAATTCCTAAATATGAAGAAACAGCTTCATATGGGCGTATGTAGTTATGGGATGCATACTGTCCAGATTCTCGCATGCATTAGAATAAGTGAATCTTTGCATTAATTGACCTTGCATTACAGTTTAAGTCATAGCATACACTGACATATCAAATTATATACACACATTTCTCTATTCATCAATCTGTTGTTTTAAAGTGGAGACTCTGCTGCTTGTAATCAGCATCTTGCGTCAGTATATGTACTGACGTCCCCACTCAATTTGGTGTTGGATTGCGGTACCAGTGATTCAGGATTCAGGAGGACTCTAGGCAAGTAAAGCGTGAAGAGCAGTGTTCATTATTATTTCAATTATAACCTCTGTTTTAATTTATTTAATGTTGAGAAACATCCAAGTGAAGTACGAAGTGTTATTAATTATTCGTTGTACTCTAATGTAAATTTATTGGAATTTTTTAAACATTTGGGCTTGTAAGACATTATTGTAACACTGACATAATGTATTGAAGTTTTATAACATTCGGACTTGTAATACATTTGTGTTGAATAAAAAGTTTTAAATTTTCCTGTTTTTCTGTGTATTGTGGCTAATTGAAGGAAAAGATTTTGGCTCGTGTCACGACTTCTCCATATAGGAAAATCGGAGCGTTACACCTTGAGTCTAAACAAAGGACTCACAAAAAAGACAACAAAAGAACAGAGTAGCGAATACTACACACCACCCAAAAAATGCTCAAAAGAAACAAACTGAGTCAGCCCACACAAAATACAAAAAAACAGGGCGAGAATTAGTTCCATAACTGTGGAGACTGGAAGAGAGTCGAACAAAACAAAATCAGCCAGCGGATGCTGTCTCCAACCTGCTCAGCAAACAAACAAGAAACCCATTGGGAGCCAAAGAAAAATAACAAGAAAGGAACCCTAGATAAAAAATGATCAGCATTGCAAAAAGGCACCAGCAAAATGCATTTGTAAACACAAAAATCTGCAGAAGTACTGGATAACTCTTGATGAATGAGAGAGGCAACATTAACCAGCAAGTAATATAAGAACAGTTAAAGCTTATTTATAGCTCTAGAGGTATTGTGCATCCCTTGATGAATGAGGGAGGCCATCACAACATTCAAGTTATGTAATCGTAGTTTAGTTGTTGTTTTGTGTGTGTGTGTGTGTGTGTGTGTATGTGTGTGTGTGTGTGTGTGTTGGGGGGTGGGGGGAATAAGAGCAATATAACACACATTTTTGTTAAAAATGCGATTGTTACTTTCTTTCCAATGAACCCAAATCATCGCTATCATGGAAAAATCCCATGAAAGTCTGGACTACCGACAAACTCAATCAGTCCTCCAAAAGCTCCACTAGGTGGAAAGAGAGCCAAGCTTCCCTCTAACTCTCCAAGCAGATTTAAGAATAAATGATGTAAACTTAATCCTAAACAGAGAATTTTCAAGAATATTAAAATATTAAGTTTACCAACATGTAATGTTGATTAAGTTAGAAATTAAAGCTACTAATTGGTTTGATGGATTTCAAGAATTGAAATAAGTTTAACAAGCCCAATTAAAGATTCACGCCTAACAATCAACAATTATACTTAATTGTTTTTAGCAAGTAAAATATTCAATAATGATTTGTACGCTAATTGACAAGTAGAAGCACACACACTCAATATTTGTGGAAGATAGTAAATTTAGATAATATTCTAGAGATGATAGGCAGTAACACAAATAATAGAGAATGGAAAAAAGTTACTGGGGTTCGATGGATGGTTGCCACGGATGAAGGAAGTAGATGCTAGTAGTTGACGTCAATAGCGTTGCACTCCTCCATAGATCATCTTCTTCATGTGAGAATTATGGTTTTAGATTTTAATTGAATTTGGGGATTAGGGTTTCGGATGTGAGTTTGATTTGGGGATTAGGGTTTTGTAATTGAAGTGGATTTAGGGATTTAGGTTTAGTTTAGGGCCTCTCACAAATCCTACTACCTTTTTATGATTTCTCACAAACCCTAATAATTTCTTATGGTATCACACACACAAGAAAAGAATGCAGAGCAATAACTCCACACATAATTTTTTTTAATCAATAATTGTAGATTCTTGATTTTGATGACTACAACACAATACACAATTGTTCTATATTACATATCTTTTGCAGTGAGTATCAAAAGTGTTCAAGGTCAATACCATGATAAAGCATTCAAAGCCAATACAATGTGATGAAGCTTTCAAAAGTAGTTGCTCAAGCCATAAAGGCAAGATCAAGCATTCAAGCCAATACAATGTGAGAAGAAAAAGAACAAGTTTAAAAAGCATATACTTTCTTTAAGACTTGGTTCTCTGATTTTCAGTCTTGTATAACATTGAATTCGTTCTAGACTGAAGTCAGAAGTCGACCTATAGCTAATATACAAAAGGCACTTTCACATACAAGGCTTTAGGTTGTTGTAAATTTCTTTTTGTTGTTGTTTCACTCTCGGGTTGTGAGAGTGGTCCGCTCAGTTGGAGAGTAGGACTCTTGGTTTAGACTCGGTTTCACTCTAGGTTGTAGAGCGGGTTTTGCACTCTCTAGTGGTGAGAGAGGTCTACGGATTTGACATAGTTGTTGTCAAAGGCCAAAGAGTTTTCTTGTATTTTTTCAAGAATAGTGGAAAATCTTAAGTGGGTTGCTTGGGGACTGGATGTAGGTCGGGAGGACCGAACCAGGATACATCGTGGTGTTTGCTGTATTGACTCTCTGTGGTTGTATTCTATAATCTTATTTTTTTAATTTCTCTGAGTTTCTTGTGTAAATCGAGTCTGGTCAGTTGACTGCTTTACTCTCTAAGTTGACTTAACAAACTTGTAACTCTTCATTTAAATTACTCTTCTTATCTGACGCTTCGGTCGACTGTCTTCTATTTTCAGTCGACTTAACAGTGCGAAAAGTTCAATTTATTGATTTTTTTTATACAACACTATTCACCCCCTTATAGTGTTATTTGCCTTGCATACAAGATCCAACACTTGGTATTAGAGCTTGGTTGAGTGCAATGGCATCTACATCAAATACAAGTCAATACCATGAAGGCCAATCCACACAAAGGCCACTACTATTTGATGGAACAAACTACAACTATTGGAAGTGTAGAATGAAGATCTATCTACAGTCCATCAACTATGAGATTTGGAACATGATCGAGACAGAATATACCGTACCTATAATTTTCTATGCACAATGGAACGATGACATGAAGAGCAACCCCATGAACAATGCAAAGGCGATGAATTCTCTCTTCTGTGCACTTACCAAAGAGGAGTTCAATCGTGTGTCAAATGCAACAACGGCTTATCAAATTTGGCACACTCTTGAGGTAACACATGAAGGTACAAATAAGGTCAAAGAATCTAAAATCTCTGTTCTTGTTCACAGGTTCGAGATGTTCCGTATGAAGGAAAACAAAAATGTGTCGGACATGATAACAAGGTTCATGAACATCACAAACTCTCTTGTGGCTCTTGGAAAGACATATTCGCAAGCAGAGATGGTGAGGAAGGTCCTGCGTGCCCTAACCCCCGAATAGGAGAAGAAGACCACCGCTATAGAAGAAGCCAACGATTTAACACAACTCTCTCTTGAGAATCTTGTGGAAAATCTAATGGCATACGAAGTACAACTAGAAGAACGCAAGAAGGATCTAGAACCTCAACAAGCCAAGAAGAAGACTATTGCTTTCAAGGCCATGTCCGATTCAGAAGATGAAGAAGAAGATGAAGAAGAAATGGTCATGTTCACTAGAAAATTCAATAAATTTCTTTGAAAAGGTAAATTCAATTCTAAGTTTAAAGATACTAATGAACTCCTCACTTGTTTCAAGTATAACAAGACAGGTCACATGAAGAAGGATTGTCATTTAGAGCATCTGTAGTCGTTTGCCAAATATCGATAAAATGGATATTTGGCAAACGAACGTGCTGCACTCGTTTGCCAAATATCCATTTTATTGATAAATCGCTATAGTCGATTGCTATAAATGAGAATCGATATAGCTTTTATCGATAAGTGAGGGACGACATTCGAAGTGCCGTCCCACGAAAAAAAAAAAATTTTTTATTCGTCGGACGACACTTCAAGTGCCATCCGTTTGAAAAAATAATTAATTTTTCACTTTATTTATCGCCAAAAAGAATTAAAAAAACCCAACTAAAATCACCTCGGACGGCACTCGATGTGCTGTCCCACCAATTCCCCCTTTCCCGGACGGCATTTCATGTGCCGTCCGTTGAGTTATATTAATAAAAATAAAATATAATTCACTGTATATTTGACTTGGGGAAGAAGCTGAATTAGTGCTTCACTGTATAAAAAAATATAATTCACTGTATAAAAAAAAAGATTGAATCAGGTAAGTTAGTTTAAGTTAGTGCTTGAAGAAGCTGAATTTGACTTGGGGAGAGAACTTGAAGTGCATATGTCGGACGGCACTTCATGTGCCCTCCATGATTTACGCCGACTTTTTTTTATTTTAATTATCGGACGACACTTCATGTGCCGTCTGACAAATATACTAGCACTTTTCTCACTCCGACGGCACTTCGTGTGCCGTCGCTTAATATTTTATTATAGTTTGCTAAAAAATAGCTTTGCACGAGTGCAGCAAAATTGGAAATCCTATTTCTATTTATCCATATATGGATATTTTTACCGTAAACGACTGCAGATGCTCTTAGAAAATGCAAAATCAAAAGGAAAAGTTCTTAACTTCAAGAAGGACAAGTACGTGAAGAACAAGTACGTGAAGAACAAGAAGACATATCAAGCAACTTGGGATGATAGCGACTCATCATCCGAAGAAGAGAATGAAGAATCAAATGAAGTTGCAAATGTGTGCTTTATGGCTACTCAAAATGAAGTAAGTGACAATTTTGATTCAAATGATTTATTAGAAGCATTTAATGAAGTTTTTCAAGAACTAAAAAAGGAGAAGATAAGAGTTAAAAAACTAGAGAAAGCTAATCAAACACTTTCTCAATAAAATCTTGACTTAAATGTTGAAGTTAAGTCTTTAAATTCTCGTCTTTCAAACTTAGATATAGATCTTGTATCTCTTAAGAAAAATTATGAAGAGATATCCAAGAATGTATCTAGGTTTAATAAAGGAAAAGAGAATTTAAATGAAGTTCTCCAAAATCAAGTTCAATCTAATAAAAGATTTGGGCTTGGTTTTCAAAAAACTCTTGAAAAACATCATACTTCTAATAATACTAGTAGCAATACGATTGATTCTGGTTCTAGTGTGAAAAGGAAGTTATATGATTATTTTGAAAAACCAAAAATTATTTTTAACCATGAATAGAGTAATCTCTCATATCAGACCAGTCGACTGAACCAAAAATTCGGTCGTCTGCCCAGAGGTTCGGAGTCTTATTCAAAAAGACAAAAACCTCATATAAGCCGATTTGTTCACCTCCCAGTCAACTGACTTCATAGAACATTCGACTGAAGGGTACAACAAAGTCGACTGGACAGACTAAAAATATTTGGGTTCCAGTCAACTTAAGTCTTAATGATAGGATTACTTATATTAGTTCTTTTGTTTTTAATGTGTGTAATTCTGTAAATTATATGCCTGCTTTTGGTGGTAAATCAAACTCACTTTGGGTTTGGTTTTCCAAACACTAATCTCTTTCGGACCCAATGAAAAGGGTACCATATTCACAATTCTTATTTTATAGGTATCTAAAAGAGAAAGATGGATACTTGACAGCGGATGCTCTAAGCACATGACTGGCCATGCAAAATTACTTTCTTCCATACAAGAGATAGATGGAGGAATTGTTACAATTGGTGACAATAACAAAGGAAAAGTCATCGGGATAGGCATGGTCGGTAAGAACACTACCTCTACTATTGAAGAGATATTTCTAGTTAGTGGTTTAAAGCATAATTTGTTAAGTATTAATCAACTTTGTGATAAGGGTTATAAAATAGTCTTTGAAAAAGATGCATGCTTAATCTATGATTCATCCATGAAAAATGTAATCTTTCAAGGTTTAGGAAAAATAATATATAAGAATTATGTTTAAAAACGAATGATTTTTCAAATGATTTTTGTATAGTTGCTTCTAACAATGATTCTTGGCTTTGGCATAAGAAATTTGGCCATGTAAATATGAAAAATATTGCTAAATTATCTAAGTATAATTTAGTTAAAGGACTGTCAAAATTATCATTTAAGAAAGATAAGATGCATGATGCATGTTAACTAGGAAAACAAGTAAAATCTACTTTTAAGACAAAAGAAATGATTTCTACTGGTAGGCCTCTCGAATTAATCCATATGGATTTATTTGGTCCTACTAGAATCGCTTCTTTAAATAAAAGTAGATATGTATTTGTTTTAGTAGATGATTTTTCAAGATTTACATGGGTATTCTTTTTAAAACATAAAAATGATTCGGCTGCGTTTGGTTTGCTGTTTTCTGTTTTCTGGCTGCCTGTTTTCTGAAAACAGTTTTCTGAAATATGTTTTCTGAAAACTGTTTTCTGAAAATGAGAGTGTAAAAGCTTTTTAGTAATAATTTTTTTCTAAAAACTGTTTTCCTGAAAATGAGTGTAAAAGCTGCTTGGTAATAATTTTTTCTGAAAACTGTTTTCTGAAAATGAGTGTAAAACATGTTTGGTAATAATTTTTTCTGAAAACTGTTTTCTGAAAATGAGTGTAAAAGCTGTTTGGTAGTAAATTTTTCCTGAAATAAAAGCTGTTTGGTAATAAATTTTTCCTAAAAACTTTTTTATGAAAATAGGAGTATAAAATGCGTTTGGTAAACCCAATAAATTGCAATTTTGTAAAAAATAGTATTGGATAATGAGGTTATAAAAAGCGTTTGGGTATAAAATTAAATTAGAAGTACAACAGTTTTTCTGTCAATGAGATTATAAACGGCGTATGTTTCATCAATTTGCATTAATTTTCTTATGAAGTAATTTTTATCACTGCATTTACAGAGCAAAGCTGTACAAGTATACGAACAAGAATCGTGAGAATGAGCGAACGGAGCACATACTAACACATTGTGGAGGAGTTGTATTAATGTGAAATACCTTGAGCTGGTTCACATGAAAAGATATGCGACTATAATTTTGCCATTAAAGATGTTGTATTGGTATTATATAAAGAACCTTCCATAAAGAGGATATGTGATGTGCAAAGGACTAATATGAAACATGATATAAATAGTTTATTAGGTAATGAAAATTTGTATATTGGCATCCCCTGTTTTGTAACTCGTTACACTTTTTTTAATCTGAAGTCACATAATATGAACAAAGCTGAAATACATTGTATTACATTGCGTTAGTCCTTCTAAATTGTTGTAGTTGAAGTCCAACACTTCTCTCGCTGAAAACATACTATCAACAACGTTCTTTACGAGGTCACCACTCACAGCTGCAGTAGCATACTGGGATATCTTTGTGGCATCAAATGCACAATTCAGCTCACTTGCCTACAAAGGGGTTAATTTTAAATCCACCTTCAAAAGAAAAAATTACAACACATTCGCATAGTAATAGACATTCTCATATGCAGGAAAATACACAACAAGAGGAAGCAATTTCAATGATTATTATTAGCATCATGAAAATGAATACAACTCAAGTGTAATACATAATGATAGAATTGAAATTGTTAACTCATACTGGACAAAATATAAACAAGCTTATTATTGACTTATAAGAAATATATACAATATTTTGGTTCCCGTATTGGAAAAATCCCAGGCCGGGTCCTCGGCAAGATCCCACAGCCCCGACAACTCCACAAAAAACTTCTTAGAAAAATCATATCGTAGGCTCAGAGCTAGCGAAGCATCGACTGCTGCTGGTGCGGCTCATAGACGAGGAGCTCAACCAACTACAATCTCCCCATCTCCAACTTCAAAACACATCAGCAATGGCATCACCAATTATATATGTTCTGCTGCTGGTTATGCTTCGCCATTAGCATCTTCATTGCCCTTACCATCACTATTACCATCTGCATCACAAAGGCCATCACGCATCAGAAAAAGCATATACACAGGGAATCACAGAAGAACCATCTTCTTCTTATTCATTGGAGATACCATCTCATTGGTGATACCATCTCATTGGTGAGATCCATTAATACCAGAATCCAAACATGCACCCAAATATGGAGAATTATAGTGAGGGAATTCTCTCAGAAATCCACATTTGCATCCAGAAAATGAAGCCAGAAACGTGAAGCGGGAAAGTAGCTCCAATTATGAATAAAATGAAGGAGAACAGTATGAGATAATTTATTAGGGATGTGCAACTAACAAAAATAATGGTTCCTAATATAAACAATGACAGGACAATAAATAATGGAGCAAAGTCCAGAGGTACAATGTACAGATATGGTATAAGATATATAAAAAGTATATAATAGGTGAGGAAAAGATTCATGACCCCTGAGATCTGAGCCAAAGACTTGTTGGTATTGGTGCTGACTGCCAAAATATCACAGGTTTAACAAGTGGAGATAAAGAAAGTATTAGGTTTATGTGGCCTAAATTTTATGCTATGATAATAATGACACATGATAATGTGAAACACGAAGTACCCATAAGCATGATATTTGACATAATGCATAAAACAAGCAAAGTGTAAGACCATATAACATACCACATTCTTATTAGTCATCAGCCTATCCTTGAGGGCTTTATTAAGTGCTGACTGCAAGTCTGAATGACTTCTCCAAAACAGTATTCCCTTTGATGCTGAGATAGAAGCATACTATAAATGAGCAACAAATGCAAACACACAATCGACCATACGGACATATGATGAATGAACAAACATACGAACATCAGTTATATCTCCCTATACATATTGGTTAAACTTACCTATATATATCTGTGAATCAGCCAAAGGGGTTTATTTCATGAACTAATAAATAAGAACAGATAAAGGTCAACACTTCAAAAAATTTGAAATATTGAAAACTCGAACACATAAGTTGAATATGATAACCTTCAGTTACATAGCAGCATATAGAAACTTTCAATCATATTAGGATTACATAAAGAGTTTTTCTGCCATATTTTGTTCTTTAACACAGATATGCAGTTCAATGCACTATAGAAATCATTTATTCCTTGATGAATCAGTTCCTGCACTAATAGTCTTATTCTTTTGTGGCCTATCCCAAATTCCAAGATCAGGTTTGTGTTAGATAGCCGACAACCAGTATACAACTAGACTCTGCACCCGAATTCATGTGCAACCGTAAAAATTATATGTAGCTCCAATTGAGGATACCGTGTGGGAGACAGTGTAGTTGAAGCCAGAAACATCAAATTTACTTTGACCTAAACAGTGTAGTTGAAGCCAGAAACATGTGTAACAAGCATTAATGTTCCAAATTACCTTCAAAGATACTTACAGGAACATGAAGCCAGAAACATTAAAAAAAAATATTGTATCCATCACCTGGTAGAAGAACCCAGAAACCTTCAAAAATACGTATACAGGCATGCTTCAGAACCCATCACCTGGTAGAAGAAGCTAAAAAAACAATATCCATGAATGCATCAACAACAAAATCTCTAGTGTTAATAGAAACCATCCGAAATCATCATATGCTACTACATAATAAAGCATCAATTATTATAAAGCATCAGAAAAATGTGGAAAATCCCAAATAAGCATCAGAAACCATTGCAATATTCAGAGTTGTTATAAGGGGACTTTACAACAAATAAAGCCAATGAAGTAATAGTATAAGAAAGCAATGTGAATTTTTCAAAGTATATAATTAGTCGTAGGCTCAGAACTCCTTCGTATGTACCAGTTGTTCCCAAAAATTCATAAAATATAGTCTAGGGCTGCTTTTTTAATAATGCCATGCCTACTAGTACTAATGATGTGTACCCCCCCCCCCCATTGTCACCCATAGTTTAATTCATCATTCATACACTCATTATACCGACATTCATGCTG
This sequence comes from Hemerocallis citrina, assembly GCA_017893485.1. NCBI lineage: Eukaryota > Viridiplantae > Streptophyta > Magnoliopsida > Asparagales > Asphodelaceae > Hemerocallis > Hemerocallis citrina. Next base: position 132,111,895 of record CM030363.1, read on the forward strand.
AAGCTAATAGCTTCGTTTCTTTAGATAAGCTTAATAGGTCTCATCATAACCATGGATCAGGTAAAATACAAATCATCATTTCCATGGATTCACTTTGGGGGGTATTCCGCAAGAGTAGGCCAAACAAAAAGCCGTATCGCGCGAGGTCATAACTTTAAGGGTTTGGCTGGTTGCGATCAGATGTAGGAGATAAGTTCGTTTAGGAGGCACCGCATACGTTGACTCTATAATTTCTTCGTTAGATTTGCGATGGCTCTCGCTGGTCCTCCAAATATTACCAATATACAATACAACCAGCCAGAAGGTGGAGGGGGTGGGGGGCACACTATCAAAAATGTTTCTGGATTTTCATCATTGCCTAAACCGACATTATCTTCGTGAGTGAAAAAAATAGTATAATAAACAATCACAAAGCAAATTAAACCAAATCTACTCATATCCTTTCTCACCAATTAATCACAGTAGGAGAATATGGTCAAGGACATTATTTTCAGTCCTTGTGATAAAGGATCAGATGCACATCTTCATATTTAATTTGAAATCCCTATTCGGTCTTTCCAAATTCAATTCACTTGCCAACGTCAAACATCAAAATCATTTACTAGGGTAACATGCACAGGGGATGTTCACATAAAGCCAGAAACTATTAAAACAGTATCCATCACCTGGTAGAATAAGCCAGAAACCTTCAATAATACTTTTACAGGCATGCATCAGAACCCATAGAACCCATCACCTGGTAGAAGAAACTAAAAAAACAGTATCCATGAATGCATCAACAACAAACAAAGCCAATGAAGTCATTTATAGTATAACAAAGCAATGCCCAAACCAGGAAGGGAATGGTACATAGGACCAGCATCAGAACCCAAACCAAAATTGACAGGTCACACTTCGGTGGAATCTGTGTGCTTCAAAACCATCACAAAATCTAAAGCCATCACTGCATCAGATGCCAAACACAGCATCAAACTATTGAATATGTAAGGGGACATGAACATTAGCAGCCGTTAGGAGCATCAGAAAACATGTCAGCAAAAATTGAATTAGCATCGATGCAGCTAGAACTACAAATTTACGGCAGAAAAAATTTGAGAATTACCTTGAACAATAGATACAACAAGATGAAGCCAGAAAATTATCAAAATCCCAAAGTGTAGGAGGCCATGACTCTTCAGAAACCATCAGGTATGCCATAAGAAGCCAACACAGTCTCAAGACTAGCAACAGAACCAATTAGTGGAAAGTAACCTCAGGGGTTGATCAAATACAAGTACAACTGAGTACAAAATAAAGTAGGTGGTTCCCTAAACCACTCGATGTATAAAATTTTTTATCTAAAACTGAAGCCAGAAAAAATGAAGCCAGAAAAATACAACCCCACAGATCAGAATTAACTCTCTTCATAACCCATGACCTGCTAGAAGAATTTAAAAAAGACACAAGCCATGAATGCATCAATAACAAGTTTTTGGCATTCTCCAGTCTTATTAGAAACCATCAGAAATCATCATATGATAGTACATAATAAAGTATCAGTTTTGTTAAAGCATCAGAAACCATGGAAAATCCCAATAAAGCATTGTTTACCATTGCACTATTAAGAGTTGTTATAAGGGGACTTTATAACAACCAAAGCCAATGAAGTCATTTATAGTATAACAAAGCTATGCCATTTTTTGAAAGTATTGAATTAGTCGTAGGCTCAGAACTCCTTCGTATGTACCAATTGTTCCCCAAAATTCATAAAATTTAGTCTACGACTGCATTTTTTATAATGCCACGCCTACTAGTACTAATGATGTGTATCCCCCCCCCCTCCCCCAGCTACCCATAGTTTAATTCATCATTCATACACTCATTATACCGACATTCATGCTGAAGCTTATAGCTTTTCGTTGGCGTAGATCAACTTAAAGGGTTTCATCATAACCATGGATCAGTCCAAAAACATATAATCATTTCCATGGATTGTCACTTGGGGGAGTATTACCAATATACAATACAACCAGTCAGAAGGTGGAAGGGGGTGGGGGGCACACTATCAAAATTATGTTTGTGGAGTTTCATCATTGCCTAAACTGACATTATCTTCGTGAGTGAAAAAAAAAATATAATAAACACTTCCAGTTATTGAGAACTCCATTCATTCTTCGATCATCATTAGTACCCAAATAGGAAGCCCATGTGCAACCCCTGTACATCATATCAAAATTGGTAAAGACAACATCTCAAAAATGAAAAAAAACTAAAAGGGAAAAAATGCTTGTGATAATTATAATAGTAATATTATAATGATACATACATATCCAAATGACATCAATGTCTCGCATTCCACATAGCCGTAGAAATTTGATCTCTTTTTCTACCCATACGGTTCAATTGGAAAGCAGACATATCCAACCCCTGAGATGTTGATGGAATTTCATTGTTTTGTGGATGATGAATTAATTCATCATTTACATATTCCGTAAAAAAGGTATCATCTACTGTATGTCTTCCTATTAAGTTGTGAACGGCACAACAAGCAATTACCATATCCACCTGTTTTGTTGGACTGTAGTTAGACATATACTTGAAAATAGGAAACCTTTTTTTTAAGACTCCAAAAGTTCTTTCGATGACATTTCGTAGCCTTGCATACTGTTTGTTAAAAAGTTGCTTATGTTGAGTCGGTGCATGATTGGCCCCTTCGAAGTCTTGTGCATGGTAAGGCTCGCCACGGTATGGTGCTAAAAAACCTGGCATATTGGGATAACCACAGTCTACTAAATAATATTTATCATTTGCCGGGATTTGAAGCAATCCTCGTGATAATGCTGTTTGAATTACACGGGAGTCGTTGGCACTTCCTTCCCATCCCGCATAAACGAATGTGAACATCATATCAAAATCACAAACGGCTAGGACATTTTGCGTTATGTTAACCCTTTCATGCCCGACAAGTATTGTGTCGGCTAGCGGGTTCCCAAGCATCCACTAGTGTGCCATCAACAGCACCAATAGCTCCCTACATTGTTCAGTTTAAAAACTACGTTATCTTTTTCATTGAAATATAATAAAACACTATGTATGACCGTGGTCATGTGATTACGATGCGTATTTGGAACGATTCAATATATTAAAAATCATTTATTAAACATCACCTTCAAATTTATATCGATGTTTATTCTAAAACATACCTTAAACCATGGATTAAAATCCGGGGAACTCGTAATCCTTTGATGTATACGTGTCGCATCTGGGGGAGTAATAAGAACTGTCGCTGCAGTGGCCAAACCTTTCAACACATTCGCAAAATGTGTGTTTATTGTGTATGTCGAATGTTGAAACCGATCAGCTGCCACTCTTTGTCTGTGACTATGACCGACAATGAACAAAAAAATGGTGACACTTTCTTCAAAAGACACACGTCTACGTTGGGACTCCGACTCCGTCTCCTCGAGATAGTTCCCATCCTTCAAAAATTGACACAAAACCATAAAACAGTCTTGATTCATACGAAATATGCGATGGAACCTATATGTGGGACCATCTAACAATTCTGTCAAATAGTCTCGCCCTGTTAGAGCTGGAGTGGAATATGGTTCTCTTTCTAAGGAGGAAATCCACTCGATTGCTTCCAAGTCTTCCAAGTCTTCCAAGTCCTCCATGTCATCGTCCAACCTGTCCATCACTATGTTGTGTCGGTGCAAGTAGTATTTCACTGTGAAAAATTAGAATTCATTTCCAAATATTGTGTTGTTTTTGTAAAACAACATTGAAATATGATTTTATCGAACAATCACAAAGCAAATTAAACCCAAAACATAAACATCGTCAAATAGTTCAGGTTGAACAAACATAAACATAAACACAAATGTGAGCATAAACTAAACATAGTAATGACAACACATAGTAATAAATCATAGGCAGCTCATAAATGTTAAAAAATCCTAGTCATTAAAATTGTCAATGAACAAACGCCTATACTCCTCGCTCATCCCAATGAAGCCCTCACGTGCCTCTGGGTTGTTTAGAAAAAAGTTGAATGCCTTAAAAATCTATTGGCGACTAAGCCCAGCCATCGAATTCAATATTTTCATGGTTTCTGTCATGGAGTAAGGGTCTTCGGCAATAGGGGGTGGAACTTGTGGCTGGGGTTGAGTTGGTTGGGGTTGGCTTTCTGCTTGGTTTAAGTCATCGTAGTAACGTTGTTTGGAATGTTGTGCGGCTGCGAACGATAACATAACCTCTTCCTTGCCAGAAGTCTTCGTGCTTTTCGTTGTTCGTCCACTTGAATTGCCAGATCTCCTTTTTCGAGACCCCTGACCTCCCGGTGCTCCATCGCTTTCATCATCCGATACTACATATGGTATATCATGTTGGGCGGCGAACTCTTCATCGGCCCAACGTGCCCCATCGGATGTTAGGGGCCTTTGTGTTGAAGCCCTAGCAAGTGCGCCTTGCGCAGTAAAGTTTTTGAAAATTTTGGTTAAGGCATCAAAATTTGCCAATCCTTTCTCATTATAACCTTTGGCCTTCGGGTGTGCCTATGAACAAAATTTTCATAACAATGTTAATAAACAAGTAAAATGATCTTACGTTTAAGTATAAGCATATGTTAATCACATAATATTTTCATGATGAAGTTATATATGAACCTTAACATATGCATCCCACACGACTGGCTCGCAAGTAATAGTTTGGGTATCTTCATCCCAACCCAACCCACTCTGCTTCTTCACATCCCGAAACTCCCTCCATTGCTGTCGAAGTCTGTTGTATTTGTCTTTTATTTGCTTCATTGAAAAATTTCGATGCGTAATGGTTTGCAGATCAACGAATTTTGCCCAAGTTCTTGCATCAAATGTGAAACTTTTTAAAGGGGAATGGTCTATCGCTTCCTCCATGAGATCAACAAACACCTTTTCATGGGATATCAGCCATAGTCTTAGATCAAGATCAGAATCCACCTCCATCTCTTTACCCCTACTAGTCATTTATGTTATAAACATCAACGGTATCAATATAATTGCAACAATGCGAACCTACAGAACTACCCTGGATGATCGGAAACAAATATCACAGGAACAATTTTAAATAAGATGATTGGTAGTTACCTCCAATTTTTTACGGTTTGAAGTTTTAACACCAACAAAATTAATTTAGACAAGTTTGCACCAAAAATAATTCGACAACGAAGACAACAAATAGGTTTCAAAAACCTTCTCACTTCCCATCTCAAAGCTTCTCTTAGTTGAATTTTTTTTTACCAAAAACCCGTTCTCTACCGATCCATCTCAGATCCCAGATCAGGAACGAAAAAAAATCATCTCACATCCGAAAATCCTACCAGATCTTACTGTAAAAAAATGGTTTCCCAAAAAACATACCTTCCTTTCAGTAATAGAGAAGTTGTCTCCACAGGATTCAACAAGCAAATGACGTTTTGTTCGATTCAAGCGAGCTCGAGAACACCTTCTCCTGTAAGCTGATCGTGTTTCACACACCATGAAACTGTCGAAGAAGTAGGAGGAACAAACAAATCTGACTATACCTCTACACAAAAACCGTACATCGGTGAGGGTTGTGATTGATGTTGGTTGTGATCGATTTTGGGTTCTGATCTAGGGTTTTAGGCGAGAAAGCTACAGGAGAGGGAAAGAAGAGGAACCCACCGTTAAGTCGGAACTATTTAGAGGAGAAGATTGCGTTTTTGGAAAATTTCAGAAGTAGATGAGCCGATTTGGGATTCAGATCTAGGGTTTTAGGAGATAAGCAAAAGGAGAAGGAAAGAGGAGCGGTGTGAAGAAGAGAAAGAAAAAGAAGGGAAGCGGAGCACGTGAGGAGCGGCGTGAAGAAGAGAAGGAAAAAGAAGGGAAGCTCCGAACGTGAATGCAAGCAATTACCATATCCACCTATTTTGTTGGACTGTAGTTAGACATAAATTTGAAAATAGGAAACCTTTTTTTGAAGACTCCAAAAGTTCTTTCGATGACATTTCGTAGCCTTGCATGCTGCTTGTTAAAAAGTTGTCGATGTTGAGTCGGTGCATGATTGGCCCCTTCGAAGTCCTGTGCATGATAAGGCTCGCCACGGTATGGTGCTAAAAAACCTGGCATATTGGGATAACCACAGTCTACTAAATAATATTTATCATTTGCCGGGATTTCAAGCAATCCTTGTGATAATGCTGTTTGAATTACACGGGAGTCGTTGGCACTTCCATCCCATCCCGCATAAACGAATGTGAACATCATATCAAAATCACAAACGGCTAGGACATTTTGTGTTATGTTACCCTTCCTTACCCGACAAGTATTGTGTTGGCTAGCAGGTGCCCAAGCATCCACTAATGTGCCATAAACAGCACCAATAGCTCCCTACATTGTTCATTTTGAAAACTATATATGTTATCTTTTTCATTGAAATATAATAAAACACAATGTATGTCCATGGTTATGTCGCTACGACGCATATTTTAGATTCAATATAGTAAAAATCATTTATTAAACATCAGAACAAAATTTATATCAATGTTTATTCTAAAACATACCTTAAACCATGGATAAAAATATGGGGAACTCCTAATTCTTTCATGTATGTGTGTCGCATCTGGGGGAGTAATAAGAACTGTCGCTGCAGTGGCCAAACCTTTCAACACTTTCGCAAAATGTTTGTTTATTGTGTATGTCGAATGTACAAACCGATCAGCTGCCACTCTTTGTTTGTGACTATGACCGACAATAAACAAAAAAATGGTGACACTTTCTTCAAAAGACACACGCCTAAGTTGGGTCTCCGACTCCGTCTCCTCGAGATAGTTCCCATCCTTCAAAAATTGACACAAAGCCATAAAACAGGCTTGATTCATACGAAATATGCGACGGAACTTATACGCGGGAACATTTAACAATTCTGTCAAATAGTCTTGTCCTGATAGAGTGGGAGTGGAATATGGTTCTCTATCTAAGGAGGAAAGCAACTCGATTGTATCCAAGTCTTCCAAGTCAGCCATGTCATCGTCTAACCTGTCCATCACTATGTTGCGTCGGTGCAAGTAGTGTTTCACTGTGAAAAATTAGAATTCATTTCCAAATATTGTGTTGTTTTTGTAAAGCCTACATTGAAATATGATTTTATCCAACTATCACAAAGCAAATTAAACCAAATACATAAACATCATCAAATAGTTCAGTTTGAACAAACATAAACATAATCGCAAACGTAAACATAAACTAAACATACTCATTACAGCACATAGAAATAAATCATAGGGAGCTCATAATATATAAAAAACCCTAGTCTTTAAAACTGTCAATGAACCAATGCCTATACGCCTCGCTCATCCCAATGAAGCCCTTACGTGCCTCTGGGTTGTTTACAAAATGATGGAATGCCTTAACCATCTGTTGGGAGTGGAGCCCGGTCATTGAATTCAATATTTTCATGGTTTCAATCATGGAGTAAGGGTCATTGGAAGTAGGGGGTAGAGCTTGTGGCTGGAGTTGAGTTGGTTGGGGTTGGCTTTCTCCTCGGGATAAGTTATCGTAGTATCGTTGTCTCGAATGGGCTGCAGCCGCGATCGAACTCATAGCATCGTCCTTACCAGAAGTTTTCGTGCTTTTCGTTGCTCGCCCACTTGAATTGGCAGATCTCCTTTTTCGAGACCCCTGACCTCCCGGTGCTCCATCGCCTTCATCATCCGATAGTACATATGGTACATGCTGTTGGGCGAACTCTTCATCAACCCTACGTGCCTCATCAGAATTTAGGGGCATTTGTGTTGAAGCCCTAGCAAGTGTACCTTGCGCAATACTGTTTTTAAAAATTTTGGTTAAGGCATCAAAATTGGCCAATCCTTTCTCATTAAAACCTCTGGCCTTCGGGTGCGCCTACGAACAAAATTTTGGGTTACAACTGTAATAAACAAGTAAAATGATCTTACATTTAAGTATAAGTATATGTTAATCACATAATAATCTTTTCATTATGAAGTTATATATGAACCTTAACATAAGCATCCCACACTACTGGCTCGCAAGTAACAGTTCCGATATCTTCATCCCAACCCAACCCACTCTGCATCTTCACATCCCGAAACACCCTCCATTGCTGTCGAAATCTGTTGTATTTGCCATGTATTTGCTTCATTGAATAATTTCGATGCGTATGGGCTTGAAGATCAACACGAAATTTTGCCCAAGTTCTTCCATCAAATGTGGAACTTTTTAAAGGGGTAAGGTCTACCGCTGCCTCCATCAGATCAACAAACACCTTTTCATGGGATGGCGGCCATAGACTTACATCAAAATCAGAATCCACCTCCATCTCTTTACCCCTACTAGTCATCTATGTTATAAACATCAACGATATCAATATAAATGCAACGTTTACGAAACTACATAACTCAATTTTTTTTATCATGTTTGCCTTTCTCTGTAACTTAAAACATCTCTTTACCCCTCCTTTACCTTTCTCTGTAACCTAAAAAAATTTTTTAACAAAAACATTTCTCTCTACCGATCCATCTCAGATCCCAGATCATGAACGAAAATAAAATCATCTCACATCCCAAAATCCTAGAAGATCTTACTGTAAAAAATGGTTAACCAAAAAAACATTACCTTCCTTTCAGCAGTAGAGAAGTTGTCACCACAGGATTCAAGAAGCAAATGACGTTTTCTTCGATTCAACCGAGCTCGAGTACACCTTCTCCTATAAGCTGCTCGTGTTTCACACACCATGAAACTGTCGAAGAAGTTGGGGGAACAAACAAATCTGACTATATCCCTACAAAAAAACCGTACATCGGTGAGGGTTGTGATCGATGTGGGTTGTGATAGATTTTGGGTTCAGATCTAGGGTTTTAGTCTGAGAAAGGCAAAGGAGTGGGAAAGAAGAGGAGCCTTCGGTTTGGGGGCAAGAGAGGAGACGATTGCTTGTGCCGATTTGAGATGGGTTGTGATCGATGTGGGTTGTGATAGATTTTGGGTTCAGATCTAGGGGTGTAGGAGAGAAAGGTAAAGGAGAGGGAAAGAAAAGGAACCTTCGGTTAAATGGCAAGAGAGGAGACGATTGCGAGTGCGGATTTGAGATTCAGATCTAGGGTTTTTGGATTTCTTCAAAGAAGAAGGAAAGAGGAACGGCTGCGTGGAGAGAAGGAAAAAGATGGGTTGATACACGTGAATGAAAGAATTGTGAGAAAACAGTATTCAATCGTTTTCAGAAAACGATTTTCAAAATACCCCTTCCCAAACAAGTTTGGATGTTTTCATGTTTTCAAAAAACAAAAAATCGGTTCAAAAAAACCAAACCAAACAAAGCTGAAGTCTTTGAAGAATTTGCAAATTTTTGCAAACGTATTCAAAATCAAAAATCTCTAACCATAGTCACTATTACACCTCCTATTCCTCTAGCTACTTCTGTTCCTCGTCAGTCGTTTGCTTCTAGTTCGTCCTTTAGTTCTCGTCCTAGAGCTAGTTTTTCTGATCCTGAGAGTCTTTACACGTCTGTTAATTATCTCATGGATCATACTGATCTCATCTTAGGTCGACAGAATTCTCTTGAGGCTAGCCGACTCATGCCTCAAACGGTGATGATGAAGACGAAGAAGACGATTGATGTATTTTTTGTTTTGTTTTTGTAATTTTTGTAATTATGTTTTATGTTCTCATATTGTCCTATCTTCACTTTATGAACAATGTAATTGACTTATCATGTATCCATGTTTTATATTTATCCAATGTTGGTTTTTTATCTATGGTTTGTTTTTCCTCCTTATTTTTTTGTTGATGACAAAGGGGAAGAAATATGGTTTTTGTGCATGTGAATGGTTGTGCATGTGCATATTGTGCATATTGTATTTTTTTCAGGGGGAGCTTGTAACAATTGTATATCTTTTCAAATTTTGTGGGAGTATCATGATTTGTAAATTGAATGTCTATATTATTTTAAGTTATTGTGTTGTCAAAATCAAAAGGGAGAGAATGTAGATTCTTGATTTTGATTACTACAATACAATACACAATTGTTGTATATTACATATCTTTTGCAGTGTGTATCAAAAGTGTTCAAGGTCAATACCATGATGAAGCATTCAAAGCCAATATAATGTGATGAAGCTTTCAAAAATATTTGCTCAAGCTACAAAGGCAAGATCAAGCCGCAAAGACTCAAGTTCAAGTTCAAGACTTTCGAGAGCTTTCAATTCAAGACTTTCAAGTGCTTCAAGTGATTAGCTACATTGAACAAACGTCTTATAATATTGTTTATATTATTTGTGAGTCTTAGAATCTTGTAAAAGCCTTGTCACACACACACTCACACATTTCCTACATAAAGAAAATGTTTTACAAACTCAAAATGTCAAAACAAAGCTTGTATAAGTTCAGCTGATTGAGTACCAGTCGACTTATTCTTGGAACCAGTCGACTGTTATAGTACGAAACTGACTGAACTCATAAAAGCTCTGACCAGTTGACTCTTATGGCAACCCAGTCGACTGTTCAAACAGTTTTTAACAGTTTTCTGAATTTCAAATTCGTTTTTCAAATTCAAATTCTTACTGGCATTTTATGGCAGTTTATGGAACTGTTTCTCAACGTCCAATGAATCTAACTTTATAAATAGAGTATAGATTTCAATTGGAAAAGGTTTCCTAACTTTTGATTCAAGTCTTTTGCTTTTGAGAAGAAAAAGAACAAGTTTAAAAAGCATATACTTTCTTTAAGACTTGCTTCTCTGATTTTCAGTCTTATATAACATTGAATTCGTTCTAGACTAAAGTCAGAAGTCGACCTATAGCCAATATACAAAAAGCACTTTCACATACAAGGCTTTAGGTTGTTGTAAAATTTTTTTTTGTTGTTGTTTCATTCTCGGGTTGTGAGAGTGGTCCTCTCGGTTGGACAGTATGACTCTTGGTTTAGAGTCGGTTTCACTCTAGGTTGTAGAGTGGGCTTTGCTTTCTCTAGTGGTGAGAGAGGTATATGGATTTGACATAGTTGTTATCAAAGGCCGTAGAGTATTCTTGTATTTTTTCAAGAATAGTGGAAAATCTCAAGTGTGTTGCTTGAGGACTGGATGTAGGTCGGGAGGACCGAACTAGGATACATCGTGGTCTTTGCTGTGTTGACTCTCTGTGGTTGTATTCTCTAAACTTATTTTTTTAAATTTCTCTGAGTTTCTTGTGTAAATCGAGTCTGGTCAGTCGACTGCTTTACTCTCTAAGTCGACTTAACAGACTTGTAACTCTTCAGTTAAATTACTCTTCTTATCTGACGCTTTATTCGACTTAACAGTGCGAAAAGTTCAATTTATTGATTTTTTTGTACAACACAATTCACCCTCCTCTAGTGTTATTTGCCTTGCATACAAGATCCAACAATAGCATAATGTTTTCATTAATCTAGAGGCACATATATAGGCTCAAAACAAATCTCAATACAAATTTCCAAAATATTCTAATGCATAAAATAAAAGGTGCAAGTCGCAATACTACTACATATGACTAAAATTGCTAATAACAAATATGAATACTGAAATAAAAATACTAGGCCAATAGAAAAACCATTCTAGACGATGCCTGCGCTGATAGAAGCGCCCGGATCGTCTCGAACCAATGTTCTCATTAATAAACCAAATGGGTTGAATAAAGGGACAATGAATGAATAGATGACTTGCTGATTCGACATGAGAGACACAAAACACACATTTCTGGCTATGCCCTAAATTCCTCTTATTGAGGTTCTCAACTATTAATAGTGTATTGTGAACTGCTAGCTAGGTCAAGATCATAGCTTTCAACGGAGCAAGATTATGCCAAATGTGCTTGTAGAAGGGCGATATCATACCTCCACTGTTAAGAAAAGTATAGAAGGATTTCATCGTGTAGGTACCAATGGAGGACTATCTCCAACGCAAGTCATCTTTGGCTTGCCAACAGTAAGAACCAAGAGTGACCAAAAGCTTGATATAATCCAAGTTCTGTTCTAAAGAAAGTTTCTCCTAAAGAAGATGTTCCATTGCCTTTGATTGTTATGAATGGAAAGATATGAAGCAACAATAGCACTAAAATTAGAGACTAACCGAAAAAGATCCAGGAAAACGACTTTTACCTTATTGTTTCCAATCCAAAAATCGGTCCAAAACCTAACAGTCGACCCATCTCAACATATTATTTGAAGGCCAAGTTTGAAAGGTTCAGAGGCTTTCCATACCCCTTTCCAAAATGAAGAGACCAGAATCGCTAGTTTGGTATGAAGATCCCAAATTCTTTTTCTTTTATGATACTTGTTTTTTACAATACAGATCCAAGCTAGATCGTCAATCTTAAAAACCTTCCAAAGCCATTTATTGAGAAGGGCCAAATTTCGGTTTCTAAGGTCTAAAATACCAAGATAACCTTCACTTGTGGACTTACACAATCTTTTCCAATTGCAAAATTGTTTCCCCACCGACGTAATTGACGAGCCCGCCTATAAAAATTTCTCCTAATCCTGTCAATACGTTTAATCACCCAAGTTAGAACATAGATGTTAGACATCATGTAAAGAGAAATTAAAGAGAGAATAGAGTTAATCAAGATCAGTCTGCCTCTTCGAGACATCTGTATGCCCATACAGGTATGGAGCCTTGATTATGTCTTATCAATCATAGGCATCCAATCATCCCTATGGAGCTTATCCCATCTGACCGGGATACCAAGATAAGTGATAAGAAAAGAAGCCTCCGCAAAATTAAAAGTTGGCGGTTTCGATCTTTCCCCTATTCGAACCTCCACGCCAAACGACAGAGGTTTTATGAAAATTAATTGTCAGACTCGAGGCGCCTTCAAAAAGATAAAGTAGAAGCTTCAGGTTATGCAAAGATGATCCATTAGGTTTAGAAAAAAAGGTCACTACAAAAGAAAGTAGCTTTCCCGGCGCTTTTTGGCGTCTTTACCGGCGTTTTTTTACGCCGGTGAAACTTTCACCGGCGTTTATGATAGCGCCGGTCCAAATGCCGCCGAAGCGGGCGTCGCGAAAACAAAGGGGTCTACGCCGGCGGTTTTGGTAGACGCCGGTAAATGTTGGAACTACACCAGCGGTCATAAAACGCCGGTGTATGTCGGTCTCTGAGTGCCGTTCTTGTGCACCTATATACATTCACCGGCGGTCGTAAACCGCCGGTATTTATTCATACACCGGCGTGTATGAAAACGTCGGTGTAGAACGAAAGTATACCGGCGGTCAATGAGCGCCGGTGTATGTGCGTTTATGAGTGCCTGGTTTCCCTATTTACGAACACCGGCGCGACCAAAAAATGCCGGTGTAGGTATATACGTCGGCGTTTATAAAACGCCGGTGTACGTCTGTGCCGTTACAGCTGATAACATTCACCGGCGTGCGTTGAAACGCCGGTGTATCACACACTCCAACAATTAGATTATATAGACCGCCGTTTTTTAAAACGCCGTTCTGGCTATGCCCGTTTATTTTTGATACTCTGCTTTTCCGTTCGATTTCAATTCACAGTTTCATTTACAAAACCTGTAAACTAATTCTCACAGCTGATTCAATCAATTTCGTTGCATATTACTGCGCAAACCACAACCAAACACAAAAATAATTAAAGATAATCAAGTTTCACACGTGTCATATCAACGTCCAAATTCATTGATTAATTAACAGTGTCATAATTAACAAATTAATATAGGGACTAACATCCCAAATATCCAAACAAACCAGTCTGACAAATATCCAAAATATCCCAAATTAAAAGTCTGACATAACTCTCATAAAAAAAATCAGTCTGACATAACAACAGCAAGGAGGAGGACATAAGAACAACAACCATACAGCAAGGAGGACATAAGAACAGCAAGGAGGACCGCAGATTCATACCCCTCGAGTAGCTTCAGCTCTGATCATCAGAATTTCCTTCATCTGGACGACCGCTCTGTGAAAAAAAAACAATAGTTTAATTGAACAGTAGACCACAATACAGAATATACATATTTTTTGAACTTGCAAAAAGAACTACCTGTATCTTAAATTATAAGATCAAAGAGCCAACTGCAAATGGAATTGTTAATGATATATACAGAGGTAAAATAATCACATTGCAATGCTAAAAATCTAGTACTTAATTTTGTTTTTAAATATATCTAAAATAACAAAACAAATGAAAATTCAGTATCTAACTTGAAACCTTTATATTCTCCTCTGATTGGGAATATCCACTATCTAAAACAGTAAAACAAATGAAAATTCAGTATCTAAGCATGTCCTTCATGGATTGTTCAGACAATCCATGAAACTGTCAACGTGGACGGAAACCAAATATAAGAAAAAATAAGAAAAATAAGATAGGGCTCATATCAAGTGTATTTCTAGGGAACTGTCATCGTGGAAGGAAACCAAATATATATAGAAGCCAGAAATGGAAACAGAAAGAAGAAAGGTAGAGACTTTGGATACACCAGGCTAACATAGCGGCATTTTCCTCATCTCTCTCTCATCCCTTGTTTCCCTTCAGCACACGAACACAAAGAGACATCAGCAACAACAGCAAGAGCGACAAGAACAACAATAATAATAAATTATTATGAACAAGATGTCTCTATATGGGTTTCCAGATCTCCACTCGAGCCCACTCTTTCTAATCACAGCCCAATTAAGAACATAGACAACATCCACTAAACAATCCAATCATAGCCCAGTCAAAATTTGCCATCCTGGATCTTAATGAAATAAGCTTCATTAACAGTGAAAGAAAATGAGGATGCTAGCAGCATACTTAGTTTGGAAGTGAACCCATTTTTTGTTAAAAAAATCATGCCAAGGATGGCAATCAGCTTCATTAACAGTATCTGAAAATGAAAATTTCCATTATTTGAGCATATATGTTGCTCTACTAATTCACTGTGCCCAACTAAATCTAAAACCCAATTGTGGTGCGTATCAGGAGGATTTTGGCATACGTACCTATAGCATCCTCAGTTCACAGTGAACCCGTTTTGGTCAAAAAAACATGCCAAGACCACAATCAGATGCATGAAAATAAGCTTCACTAACAACAAAAGAAGAAACTGGGGATGCTATGTAGCATACTTAGTTTGGAAGTGAACCCATTTTGTGTTAAAAAAACCATGCCAAAGATTGCAATCAGGTTACGTTAACAGTATCTGAAAATGAAAAATTTCCCATTAGCTGAGCTTATATGTTGCTCTACTACTTTTTTAGCCCAACTAAATCTAAAATCCAACTGATGTGCATATCCGGCCGGAGGATTTTGGCATACGTACCTATATACCATCCTCAGTTCACAGTGAACCCATTTTTGGTATAAAAACAAACATGCCAAGTTGACAATCAGGTGCATGAAATCAGCTTCACTAACAGTTAAGTGAAAATGGGACCAAAAAATAGCTTAAGAAGACCATCAGGTTTGTGAAATAAGCTTCACTAACAGTCAAAGAAACTGGGGATGCTATGCAGCATACTTAGTTTGGAAGTGAACCCATTTTGTGTTAAAAAAACCATGCCAAAGATTGCAATCAGGTTACATTAACAGTATCTGAAAATGAAAAATTTCCCATTATCTGAGCTTATATGTTGCTCTAGTACTTTTTTAGCCCAACTAAATCTAAAATCCAACTGATGTGCATATCCGGCCGGAGGATTTTGGCATACGTACCTATATACCATCCTCAGTTCACAGTGAACCCATTTTTGGTATAAAAACAAACATGCCAAGTTGACAATCAGGAGCATGAAATCAGCTTCACTAACAGTTAAGTGAAAATGGGACCAAAAAATAGCTTAAGAAGACCATCAGGTTTGTGAAATAAGCTTCACTAACAGTAAAAGAAACTGGGGATGCTATGCAGCATACTTAGTTTGGAAGTGAACCCATTTTGTGTTAAAAAAACCATGCCAAAGATTGTAATCAGGTTACATTAACAGTATCTGAAAATGAAAAATTTCCCATTATCTGAGCTTATATGTTGCTCTAGTACTTTTTTAGCCCAACTATATCGCAAAACCCAATTGTTGTGCATATCCGGCCGGAGGATTTTGGCATACGTACCTATATACCATCCTCAGTTCACAGTGAACCCATTTTTGGTCAAAAAAACATGCCAAGATGATAATCAGATGCATGAAAATAAGCTTCACTAACAATAAAACAAAATGGGTTCACTTCAACAACAGCAACAACAGCAAGAGGGAACCAAATATAGAACAATTGGGTTTTGAATGGAGATTGTAGTCATAGATCAATTCTTCATGGAAGAAAAATACGAATAGGGCTCATAGCAAGTGTAGTTTTAACTGGAATTGTCATCGTGGAAGGAAACCAAATATAGAAGCCAGAAAGAGGAATGGTAGAGAATGAGGATACACCAGGCTAACATAGCGGCATTTTCCTCATCTCTCTATCATCCCTTCTTTCCCTTCAGCACACGAACACATAGAGACATCAGCAACAACAGCAAGAGCGACAAGAACAACAATAATAATAAATTATTATGAACAAGATGTCTCTATATGGGTTTCCAGATCTCCACTCCAACTCGTCTCTTTCTAATCACAGCCCAATTAAGAACAATTGTTCACAGTCACTGTTAAAGAAACATATATGCTCAGATTATGGAAATTTTCATTTCCAGATACTGTTAAAGAAGCTGATTTCATGCATCTGATTGCTATCTTTGGCATGATTTTTTAGCCAAAATGGGTTCACTTCCAAACTACGTATGCTGCATAGCATCCCCAGTTTCTTTCACTGTTAGTGAAGCTTATTTCACAAACCTAATGGTCTTCTTAAGCTATTTTATGCTGCGTATGCTGCTAGCATACCAAAATCCTCCAAATGGAGTTCAACAACACGGCTGAACAATCCTTGTTTGTAGGTCATACAATGTCATCTATACCATGTTATGTGCCAAAGTGGGGTTGGGCATACGATGCAAGGCCGACAAGTATTAGTTGTTTGTGAGTATGCAATAGGGTGCAGCTATGAACATGGGCTCATATCAAGTGTAGTATTACGGACTGTCATCGTGGAAGGAAACCAATTTAATATAGAAGCCATATATGGAGCCAGAAAGAGGGATGGTAGAGAATGAGGATACACCAGGCTAACATAGCGGCATTTTCCTCATCTCTCTCTCATCCCTTCATTCTCTTCAACACACGCACACAAAGAGACATCAGCAACAACAGCAAGAGGGGGTTGGTCCAACAATAAGTGTAGATTATAATAAACGAGATGTCTCTATTTGGGTTTCCAGATTTCCACTCCAGCCCTTTCTTTCTAATCACAGCCCACTTAAGAAATATAGACGAAATGCTTATAGACGACAGCCACAATGCAGACTCACAAACACTAGTACGTGTCTTTCATGCATTCAAGACCATAATCTCTTTAAAAATACCAATTTTAAGACTTACCGATGTTTTTTGACAGTGGGCGGCGTGCTACCCTCACTCTCATATGTTTGACTGCCACTATTATTTAGTGGCTGCTCATCCCCATGGCTCTCGTTGCCATCATTTATATTTACCCTCTTTCCACGCCTCGGCATGTTGTATCTGTCAAGGATTCGATAACTTCCTTAGATATGCAAATTTAATTAATAACATGTTTATAATAACTATCATAAAATTTGTACTTTAGTAGGATTAACAAACCAACATAATTGTAAAAAAATTTAAAAAATGAGATTTGTAACAGATTAAATTACAATGATAGTTTGGTTCAAATGACACTAAGCATAGTTTAATGTAAATAATACCAAGCAGTAGAAAATAGAAAGATAATTAAACCAGTGTATTAAATTCACAATGAACATATTCGAAATTACAGACATAATATTACAACAAGATTTAAGACATAAAATTACAGACATATAATAAACCCAATTGAAAATCATGTAAACTACAATACGACATCTTCCAGTACATCGCCCTCTTCTCCATCCTTACGAAGCCAAGTCCTGCAAATTCCAACATCGGTTGTGTTTACATCAAACACAGGAAACTCAGAAGCAATGTAACTGTTCATGTCTTCACCGTCTTCATCGTCTGAAGTATCGCCCAGTTGGAATACATCTCTTGGTTGCATAGGGATAGCCACATACGATTTTGGCAGGGTTGGATCTTCAATGTAGAACACTTGTTGCACTTGGGATGGAAACACAAATGGCTCATGGCTAATGTGTGTACCGATGTGAATCAATTTTGAGAAGTTTACAACTGTGAAGCCAAGCTTGTCCTTGTTGTTAGCAAAATTCCTATCAAACTCAGCCCAATCCCCACGAAATAAGACAACACGGAAATGACCAAAATAATTCAACTCAATGATATCCGTGAGCACTCCATAGTAGTCGAGATCTCCATCTACAGGCCTCGTGTCCGATTTGGAAGCATAACTTCTAGTCTTAGACGTCACTACCATTCCACTATTTTGAGACTTCAAATTACATTCACGATCCTTAGTACGAAATCTAAAACCATTGAATATTTATCCTCCGTATCTTTTGACCATCTGATAGGGACCTTTGGCAAGTACTTGTATTTCAGATGACGCACCTTCAGGACCCAAAGAATGTACCTATTAATTTTGTGCAAATCGTATCAGCACCAACTAAAATGTAGATATAATAAAAATTAACTTGCATAACTGTAATTCACCTACATGAGATTCAAACCACTTATGAAATTTTTTATTCATCAGCTTGTTTTGTTCGCGTGGTGGTAGTCTTCTTGGTCTAGCCCTTCGTTTGATGTCCCTGACAAATTCGCTAAAAAACAAGCAATTGAAATTAGGAATAACAAAAGTATCAAAAATATCGAACTCCGCGGTTTTCACTGTATTCGATTTAAATTCAAAAGCAACTTACTTTCGAAATGGTTCCACTGATGCATGATGGTCTAGCACATATCGATGTGCCTGTTCCCACGCTAAGCTATCGAGCTCAAATGCATCAACTTTACCAACAGTAGTGCCAGCGGTATCAAAAAGATATTGAGCACCATCAAGGTTGAAAATGTCTGGATTTCTACGTGGTCTACTGGAAGATGTCTCCACACCAAGAAAATACCTGGCAAAAAAATGTGAGCACTCCTCTGATAGATATCCCTGGGCTATTGACCCTTCAGGATATGCTCTATTTTTTACATAACCCTTTAGCCGGTATAGGTACCTGAACATGTACAATTAATAAACTAGAGCGGATTAGTGGATTAAAAGAAATGAGCTTTTGAAAATTCAATTTCGTAAGATGAATGAATTATTTTACCTCTCAATGGGGTACATCCACCGATAATGAACAGGACCGCCGATTCTGGCTTCACCAGCAAGGTGGATTATCAAGTGAATCATAATAGTGAAGAACGATGGAGGAAATATCATCTCCATTTTACTAAGTGTCAATGCCGCCTGCTGCTCCAATTGGTCCAGATCTTCAACACGAAGCATTCTTGAGCAAATACCTTTATATATGCTACAAAGATCTTTCAGGACAGTAGTGACTTGCTCATACATTGAAGACCTTAGGGCCACAGGAAGGAGATCCTGCATTAGGATGTGGTAGTCGTGTGACTTTAGACCCTGAAGCCTCTTTGTTTGTTGGAAATCTAGCTATCTAAATAATAGACTGACTAGACACAAATTATAAAACCTCGCAAGTGCACGAATCGAATCGTAGTAATAGCAAGGGTCGATCCCACAGAGATTGTAGACTTTAACTTACTAATCAATAAAACTAAGAAAAAATGATGAAGGGTTGTTGTAAAAATCTAAAAGAATTAAAAAGATTAAACTAAGAAAGATGAGTTTGAATCACAATATCTCTTGAATAGTTGGGTTGTTGATCTCCACCAATAGTTAGTAATGCTAAGTCACCTTCTGAATTTACTTCTAATTACTCATGTTGTTCACTTCAAGGGCATGGTATCTACTCCTTAAAGTACTGTTTCCCTAAGCCAAGAATTAGGCATGGTATCTACTCTAATTCGTTTCTTTCCGTAAGTATCTAGCATGGTATCTACTAAATTATACTTAGAGAAAACATAAGAACAGTGGAAACGAACAAACACTTAAAGTTCTAGAACTTGGTATCAGATCTAGATCCTCTAAGTTGATTGAACCAAGAACCCCTAAAGATTCCTTTGTTACAAATTATGGGCATGAGATTCGGTCGTCTCAATATGCTTCATATAACAGATTTAGATAAATGATAACATAAACTTGATATTCTCACGTGCTGTATGTCAGTCGACTGGCTCTCACCTCAGTCGACTGCTCTCAGACTTCAAGATCCAAGTTTGATGATCATTAATCTATGTCAATTCAACCAGATTCAATCAATAAGTAATTAGAAGATCTCAAAAGAATATAGCACTACATAACTACGGTTTCGATCTACCCAACTATAAAATTAGTTCCACATAATAATAACTTTATTGCTTAACAAGTTTGAATACATGATCAACATAAAAAGAATAAAGAGAGAAGAAGAAATAAACTAATGGATTCCGGCAATATGGTCGACTGTCTGTCACACAGTCGACTGCCTTCTGGTTGCTGGATCTTCTCTCTCCTTCTTCGATGATGATGGAGTGATGCACTGGTTGACTTGATGGTTGGGAACTTTGTGATTAAGTTGCGTCCAAGAGATAGATGATCGTCTCCCCCCCCCTAGAGAGCCTGAATAACGCTCCTTCTCTCATATTTATAGAACACGGCTGAGAATTAGGGTTTCCCCTCTTTCAGCAAAAAACCTTCTTTATTTGATTTGATGATTTATGTCTTTCTCTTTTCTTCTTTCTTTCCTTATCTGTTACCACGTCCACTTGGAAAATACCCTGTCTTTAGATTTGATTCGCTGCATCAAATCTTGATTCAAATAGATTTGAAATCAGATTCAGGTGTATCTTCGAATATCTTATCTGTTTACTCCGCCGCAGACCAGTCGACTTATCTTCGGACCAGTCGACTGAGTCAAGACTTCTGAAGATTTCCTATATGATCATACCAGTCGACTGGTTTTGAGAGTAAGTCGACTGTGACGAGAGTTGTGGAATTTCAGCTTCTCCTGTCCAGTCGCCTGTGTTGGGTCATCAGTCGACTGATCCTCTGCAGTTTGCTGTGTATTATCCTTGACGTCTTGAATCTGCTTCGTTTTGCTGTTATAAGCTGTTTCCTATGGAAAAGAGAAAATAAGAGTTAAATACCACATATAGAGCTTTTAAATGTCCAATTATATTAAGATTATTGCTCTAAAAAGTGAATAATATTGTGTTCATCAAATACCCCCACACTTAGCTTTTGCTTGTCCTCAAGCAAAAAGTGAATTTATGAACAAGGGAGTAATAATCAGAATAAACTCAACCATCATGATTTCTTATTATGTGGACATCAAAATGAAAAATATAAAACTACAAACAATTTCAGATAAAGTAAAATTGAACATACCCACTTTCTCTAGTGCAATTGTTCAGTCATAATCCCCAAACTCAATCATATTTGTCATGCGATTAATGTAGTTATAGTATGAAACTACTCAGTCTGTGATTATCCCTTTTCTCTACTACAAATCCAGTAGCAAACTAGAGGTGTTTTTTTTTTTTTTTTTTTTTTTTTTTTTTTTTTTATTTTTTTTATTTTTTTTTATAGTCTCTTCTTTAAAGTTGTCACTTGTCTTTTGACGCGAATGCGAAACATTTGTGATGTATCCACCCGGTTACTCAACAAGTCACAAATATTAAAGTGCTTTGCATACTCATATTTCAAGTTGCCGTTTGACGTAAAGGTAAACATTGGTGATGAATACCCCTAGTTACTAAGCCCTCAAAACATTGGAGTAGACTGACTTTATTCAAATATATATATATATTGTATCACTCTATTTACTTAAACTCGATTTAGGACTAGATCTAAAGGGAATAATTATCAGAAAAAGCATCACATTTGTTTATTACGTATAATCGCATGACTCACACAAATTTGTAGGGAATTATGAAACTCAACAATCCTAAAGTAAATAAGTATCCTTACTCTTACTTTATAAGAAATTGTTTATCCTAAAAAAAAAAATTCCAAATATAACTAACTAATACCCCCACGCTTAGATGGAACATTGTCCTCAATGTTCGAAAGAAAATGTAAAAATAGGCATATGTCACATCTAGGTAGGAGAGAAAAAATAAAAATAACGCAAAGAAAAATAATAATGAATAACTGAAAGCAAATAAAGGAAAGTGTAAATACTTCCCTGAAACATTGGGTTGCCTCCCAATAAGCGCTGTGTTTCTTGTCTTCAGCTAGACTTGATGAGTTGTGCAACGTATGGAATGGCTTGCGGCTCACAACTCATCTTATCATAAGGTTTCCCCCCTCTGCCCATTAACCTAGAACGTTTGATTTGTCGTCAATGCTCCATGTGGGGGAAACCTGTGCAACATTTTATGGACCGTACCATCTTGACATTAGTTTATCAGCAATGGTCCATCTTAAAGCACCATTGTGATTTTGCAAGACTCCCTGCAGCCTTGCTTCTTTGTTCATCCTGAATTTTGCAGCAACTGTCACAGGTACTGTCTGGTTGTTCCCCAAATAATCAAGTAGTGGCCTCAGGTGTTCATGTAGTGGCTTTAACTCCTCATCAGGTGTCCTAGGAGCAGTCGACTTGTCATGATCTTCAGTCGACTTGTATGTTTCATCAGTCGACTTGTCCTCTTCATAAGTCGACTTAACCTGTAGAACACAAGTGTTATCAGATACCAACTCTTCAAATACAGATGCAAGCTTACCTGGATAGGACTCTGGAGTTCCATGGTGAATTACTGTCTCTGCAATCTTCCAGTCGTCGTATTCCATTTCAACTTGAGATAGTGGTGGAGGGTGCGCAATTGTTGCTTGTAATGGATCAACGCTATTTTCTTGAAATGTTTGGTCGCAAATTTCCGGAACCACGTCAACTTTATAACATTCATGATCATCGTGTGGAAATTGTGGTGCATCAAACATTGTAAACTCAGTCTCTTCTTCTAGTGTTGTCCTTGATTGGAGCTGTTCTTGTCCTCTAGGGTTAGGTATGGTTTGTGATGGAAATTCTCCTGCCTTTCTTTCACTTAACTCCGTAGCAATTTGGCCAATTTGAAATTCCAATTTTTGAATGGCCTGTCTTTGTTGATCACTGGTTTGTTGTTGCTGTTGGAGTAGTTGAAGAATGGTGGATTCGAAATTTAACTTCTCCTGTTCTTGTGCTGGCTCATCATACCCATTTCCGCCTTGGAATTGCTGCGTATGCCCTGGTGCAAATTGATTGTCTTGATGGTTTTTGCCACCCTGGGTTATACGTGTTTGAAAAAAAATTGTTCTGTGGCGGGTACATTCCCTGTTCTACATAGTTTGTGTGCTCCTGATCTGTGAAAGAAAACATGGGACATGAATTAGTTGTATGGTTAGATTGAAAACAAATTGCACAAATTTCTTTTGGTTGGTTTTTTACACCACCCATCGTTGAATTCCCAAGCATATCAATCTTTTTGTTCATGGTTTCCATTTCGAATTGCATGTTATTATTATGAGAAATTTCGAATACTCCCTGTTTTCTTGAGATGCTCCTCCTTGTTGAGAATTGTTGTGAGTTCTCGCTGAGTTCTTCAAATAGCTCTAAGGCCTCCTCAGCACTCTTCCTCATCAACATTCCATTGCATGCTGAATCAACAATTGCTTTGTTAGTGTAATTTAAACCCTCATAAAATGATTGTACCTGGTCGTCCTTAGGTATGTTATGCGTAGGACACTTGAAAAGCTTGTTTTTGAAGTCCTTCCATGCCTCGAAAAACAAATCGCCATCTTTTTGTTGGAAGAGTAGAATCTCCCTTTTTAGTTGTCTGGTCTTCTGGGCTGGAAAGAACTCTTTCAAGAACTTTGTCGCCAATTGCTCCCATGAATTAATTGATCCTGGTTCCAAAGAATTATACCACAACTTAGCATTAAGTTTTAAAGAAAAAGGAAACAAGATTAACCTGATTTGTTCAGAGGTAAGCCCTTGGATGCTTTGTGTCCTGCAAAGATCAAAGAAGTCTTGTAGATGTAGATGCGGATCTTCGTCTATTCTGCCAAAGAAGTGGGGCACCATGCTGAGTAATTGAGGTGATAGATGCATATTCCCTGTGACTTTGGGTTGAAAAGCTATGCAAGAAGGATTCTCAATATTCTAAGGAATGAATTTGTCTTGCATTGGTACTCGGTTTAAAAAAATTTCACCCATTGTTGCTTTTTGGAAAAATCCTCCGGACAGTCGACTGATCCTCGGGACAGTCGACTGGTCTGCACCTGTACAATAGCTTCTGTACAGTCGACTTGTCTGTGAGACAGTCGACTGATCTGGTTCTGTGCAAAGTTTAACCTGAAAGAAAGTTCAAGAAAAAGAAAAAGAAGAAATAAAATAGAATAAAAAAAGAAAAAGATTTTACTGATTTGTAAGTCAAAATACTAAACAATCCCCGACAGCGGCGCCAAAAACTTGTTTGTTGGAAATCTAGCTATCTAAATAATAGACTGACTAGACACAAATTATAAAACCTCGCAAGTGCACGAATCGAATCGTAGTAATAGCAAGGGTCGATCCCACAGAGATTGTAGACTTTAACTTACTAATCAATAAAACTAAGAAAAAATGATGAAGGGTTGTTGTAGAAATCTAAAAGAATTAAAAAGATTAAACTAAGAAAGATGAGTTTGAATCACAATATCTCTTGAATAGTTGGGTTGTTGATCTCCACCAATAGTTAGTAATGCTAAGTCACCTTCTGAATTTACTTCTAATTACTCATGTTGTTCACTTCAAGGGCATGGTATCTACTCCTTAAAGTACTGTTTCCCTAAGCCAAGAATTAGGCATGGTATCTACTCTAATTCGTTTCTTTCCGTAAGTATCTAGCATGGTATCTACTAAATTATACTTAGAGAAAACATAAGAACAGTGGAAACGAACAAACACTTAAAGTTCTAGAACTTGGTATCAGATCTAGATCCTCTAAGTTGATTGAACCAAGAACCCCTAAAGATTCCTTTGTTACAAATTATGGGCATGAGATTCGCTCGTCTCAATATGCTTCATATAACAGATTTAGATAAATGATAACATAAACTTGATATTCTCACGTGCTGTATGTCAGTCGACTGGCTCTCACCTCAGTCGACTGCTCTCAGACTTCAAGATCCAAGTTTGATGATCATTAATCTATGTCAATTCAACCAGATTCAATCAATAAGTAATTAGAAGATCTCAAAAGAATATAGCACTACATAACTACGGTTTCGATCTACCCAACTATGAAATTAGTTCCACATAATAATAAGTTTATTGCTTAACAAGTTTGAATACATGATCAACATAAAAAGAATAAAGAGAGAAGAAGAAATAAACTAATGGATTCCGGCAATATGGTCGACTGTCTGTCACACAGTCGACTGCCTTCTGGTTGCTGGATCTTCTCTCTCCTTCTTCGATGATGATGGAGTGATGCACTGGTTGACTTGATGGTTGGGAACTTTGTGATTAAGTTGCGTCCAAGAGATAGATGATCGTCTCCCCCCCCCAGAGAGCCTGAATAACGCTCCTTCTCTCATATTTATAGAACACGGCTGAGAATTAGGGTTTCCCCTCTTTCAGCAAAAAACCTTCTTTATTTGATTTGATGATTTATGTCTTTCTCTTTTCTTCTTTCTTTCCTTATCTGTTACCACGTCCACTTGGAAAATACCTTGTCTTTAGATTTGATTCGCTGCATAAAATCTTGATTCAAATAGATTTGAAATCAGATTCAGGTGTATCTTCGAATATCTTATCTGTTTACTCCGCCGCAGACCAGTCGACTTATCTTCGGACCAGTCGACTGAGTCAAGACTTCTGAAGATTTCCTATATGATCATACCAGTCGACTGGTTTTGAGAGTAAGTCGACTGTGACGAGAGTTGTGGAATTTCAGCTTCTCCTGTCCAGTCGCCTGTGTTGGGTCATCAGTCGACTGATCCTCTGCAGTTTGCTGTGTATTATCCTTGACGTCTTGAATCTGCTTCGTTTTGCTGTTATAAGCTGTTTCCTATGGAAAAGAGAAAATAAGAGTTAAATACCACATATAGAGCTTTTAAATGTCCAATTATATTAAGATTATTGCTCTAAAAAGTGAATAATATTGTGTTCATCACTCTTCTCTTTAAAGTTGACACATCTTGCCATGTTAGAAGAATAGCCATCGGGGACTTTAAGTTCAAGTAGTACTTTGCAAAACAATTCCACCTGCGATTTTGACATTGAATAGATTGCAGGAGGTAGGAGTACTTTCCCGTTCGGCAATTCTTCTGGGTGCAACTCATGTCGGATGCCCATTGACTTCAAATCAAGTCGGCTCTTGAGATTGTCCTTTGTCTTCCGATCATCTCCCATAACTGTTCCTATACAATTCTCACCAATATTTTTTCCGATATGCATCACATCTAAATTATGTCGCAGTAAGTTGAATTCCCAATACGGCAACTTGAAGAAAATACTCTTCTTCTTCCATGCACCTAAACTCATCAAGTTTTGATCCTCATCTTCGCCATATAGATCGGTCTCCTCACCTTGCTCCGGCCTTGCCCTTTTCTTGCCCTTTGTCCTGACTTCTGGTTCTTTTCCATATTTGAATTGATGACCATCTACCCGCGTCAAAATATCTGAACCAGAAGAAGACCCAGGAGCATGTTCCCACTCGTCGGTGCCATCAAATATCGCTGCCTCTACCCGAAATATATGTGTGTCAGGCAACCATCTCCTATGACCCATATAGCAAAACTTTCTGCCATTGTACAACCACCTTGAACTAGTTTGGTCAGCACAACATGGACATGCATAACGTCCTTTAGTACTATATCCAGATAAATTTGCATATGCTGGAAAATCATTGATTGTCCAAGACAACACGGCACGAAGAGAAAATGTTTCTTTAGCCACAGCATCATAGGTTGGAACACCCACCCACAACTTCTGAAGTTCATCTATTAACGGTTGTAGGTACACATCTATATCATTTCCAGGACCTTTCGGTCCAGGAACTATCATGGACAAAATAAATGAGGACTGCTTCATGCATTTCCAAGGCGGCAAATTGTATGGTATCAACACAACCGGCCATATGCTGTATGTACTACTCATTTGCCTGAAAGGGTTGAAACCATCACTAGCTAGTCCAAGTCTCACATTTCGAGGATCTTCCGCAAAATCAGGATATCTTTCATCAATTTTTTTCCAAGATTGAGAATCAGCAGGATGTCTAAGAATCCCATCATTAGTGCGACCTTCAGCATGCCATTTCATATCAGAAGAAGTTTTCGTAGACATAAACAACCTTTGTAGCCTAGGAATCAGAGGAAAGTAACGCAATATTTTGGCAGGCTTCTTTTTCCTACTTCGCTTAGTAGATCCACTGGCTCCCTCGTCTTGATTTGGTCTTTCTTTCCATTTCGAAGAACCACACACTTCGCAATTCTCCAGACTTTCCTTACCACTCGTGAAAAGCATACAGTCATTTGGACATGCTGCTATCTTCTCATATCCTAGATCGAGAGAACTTAGGAATTTTTTGATTTTATAGGCTGAGTTTGGAATACAGATTTCAGGAAATGCTTCATTCAACAATTCAAATAGCATAGTGAAGGACTTAGCAGACCACCCGTTTAAACATTTAATCTGAAATAGTCTGACAATGAATGAGAACTTAGAAAATTTGGTGCAGTCGCGGTACAACGGAGTACTAGCATCTTCAAGTAACTTAGCGAAGGATTCTTGCTGCTTATTATTTTCAGGGGTGGGGCCAGATATTTCCTCGTCCACCCCACCACCAATCTGGTTTGTTTCTGTTGACTCATTGTGAACTTCGGTTGTTGGGTCATTGGTGTGGAAAGGAACATTATGAATCCCCATGGCATCTTGTAACAAAGCATGCATCTCATCGGGAATGCTTAAGTCTTCGTTCACTAAGGGCTCAGCTTCATTTTCTAATACAACCGGACGAACAGGAGCTGCCGTATGATCCTCTCCATGACAAAACCATCTTGTGTACCCTTGAAGAAAACCGTTGATAGCCAAGTGTGTATGTACTACGTCACATGTCCTCAGCATACAATTTGTACAGCGGAGGCATGGACAAAGGATTAGGTTGGGATCACGGGAATGTCGTTTGGCAAAGATAATAAAATCTTTAATACCATCACGGTACTCCTTGGATAATCGTGGTTTACTAATCCAACTTCTATCCATTATATCAATAGCACACAGTCTGAAATTAAAATTTGATATATTAAATAGTAATAACAGTAAAAGGCATTTTGTATATTAAATTTCACCTATTTGAAAACCATCCCTAGCTGCAAATAAATAAACGATATAATCTTTAACTGTAAAATAAAGAAATTGTGGCTCCAAAAAATGTACAAAAAAAAACTACATCTTAACACAATCTACTCTATTCACCGAACCCTAAACGACCTTTTGTGGAAATGATCACAACCACCTTAGTGGTATTTTATCGCACACCCTGTGTTCGAGCATAAAAAAAAAATCGACTATAGTCTCCCCTGTATTTGGCTTTCCGTTCAAGGAGATGATGATGGTAAAGGGTATTTTGCTGATGAAGAGGAATCGGCCGAATAATGAGCACGTCGTGCTGTAACTACGGTAACAAGAAGATCTGATGACTCATGAACTATTCTGTTCATGACTACTAATAATCACTTATCTCATAATAATAATAATAATAATAATAATAATAATAATAATAATAATAATAATACTAAACAAAAGAAACAGTAAAAGAAAAATGAAAATGTCCAGTATGTAAGCATATATTTTTCAGAGTGAACCAATTGTTGTACATAGCCGGAGGATTTTGGCATACAGCTATAGCATCCTCAGTTCACAGTGAACCCATTTTGGTCAAAAAAACATGCCAAAATCACAATCAGATGCATGGGATAAGCTTCAATTCATTAACAGTGAAAGAAAATGAAGATGCTAGCAGCATACTTAGTTTGGAAGTGAACCCATTTTGTTAAAAAACCATGCCAAGGATTGCAATCAGGTTACATTAGCAGTATCTGAAAATGAAAAATTTCCCATTATCTGAGCTTATATGTTGCTCTACTACTTCTTCAGCCCAACTAAATCTAAAACCCAATTGTTGTGCATATCCAGCCAGAGGATTTTGGCATACGTACCTATACCATCCTCAGTTCACAGTGAACCCATATTGGTAAAAAAAACATGCCAAGATGACAATCAGATGCATGAAAATAAGCTTCACTAACAACAAAAAAAGAAAATGGAGATGCTAGCAGCATACTTAGATTGGAAGTTAACCCATTTTGGTATAAAAAACCATGCCAAAGATTGCAATCAGGTTACTTTAACAGTATTTGAAAATGAAAAATTTTCCATTATCTGAGCTTATATGTTGCTCTACTAATTCACTGTGCCCAACTAAATCTAAAACCCAATTGTTGTACGTATCCGGAGGATTTTGGCATACGTACCTATAGCATCCTCAGTTCACAGCGAACCCATTTTGGTCAAAAAAAACATGCCAAGATGACAATCAGATGCATGAAAATAAGCTTCACTAACAGTAAAAGAAAATGAGGATGCTAGCAGCATACTTAGTTTGGAAGTGAACCCATTTTGTTAAAAAATCATGCCTAAGATGGCAATCAGCTTCTCTAACAGTTTCTGAGAATGAAAATTTCCATTATCTGAGCTTATATGTTGCTCTACTACTTCTTTAGCCCAACTAAATCTAAAATCCAATTGTTGGGCATATCCGGCCGGAGGATTTTGGCATACGTACCTATAGCATACTCAGTTCACAGTGAACCCATTTTGGGTAAAAAAACATGCATGCCAAGAAGACAATCAGATGCATGAAATCAGCTTCATTAACAGTGAAAGAAATGGGGATGCTATGCAGCATACTTAGTTTGGAAGTTAACCCATTTTGTGTTAAAAAACCATGCCAAAGATTGCAATCAGGTTACTTTAACAGTATCTGAGAATGAAAATTTCCATTATCTGAGCTTATATGTTGCTCTACTACTTCTTTAGCCCAACTAAATCTAAAATCCAATTGTTGTGCATATCCGGCCGGAGGATTTTGGCATACGTACCTATAGCATACTCAGTTCACAGTGAACCCATTTTGGGTAAAAAAACATGCATGCCAAGAAGACAATCAGGTTTGTGAAATAAGCTTCACTAACAGTCAAAGAAACTGGGGATGCTATGCAGCATACTTAGTTTGGAAGTGAACCCATTTTGTGTTAAAAAACCATGCCAAAGATTGCAATCAGGTTACTTTAACAGTATCTGAAAATGAAAATTTCCCATTATGTGAGCTTATATGTTGCTCTACTAATTCACTGTGCCCAACTAAATCTAAAATCCAATTGTTGTGCATATCCGGCCGGAGGATATTGGCATACGTACCTAGAGCATCCTCAGTTCACAGTGAACCCATTTTGGGTAAAAAAACAAACATGCCATGAAGACAATCAGATGCATGAAATCAGCTTCATTAAAAGTAAAAGAAGATGAAAATTTCCATTATCTAAGCATATATTTTTCTATTAATTCTTCATCTCAACTAAACCATTCATGTTAAGGAAATCAAGATGAATAAACTGAAAAAAGCTACTTTTTTTGAAAAATAAGGGAAATCAAGAGCTCATACCGAAGAGAGAGAGAGGGAGCGGGGCGACGAGGGCGGGGGCGTAGGAGAGAGAGAGAGAGCGGGGCGACCGCCGATTCACCTCCAAATAGAGAGAGGGAAGAGGGAAATCGAAAAGGACGAAGGGAAGAAGGGACGATTTCGAAAGGTCGAAGGCCGTCGAAGAGGACGAAGCGGCGGAGGCAAACGCGCGGGAAGTAGAGCGAGGAAGGAGGGAAACGAAGCGCCCCTTCCTTTTTTTTTTTTTTAAGGGTTGGGGATTTGGAAAAATGGGAGCGAAAGATTAGGGTTCGCGGGTTTTATCGCAGTTATTCACCGGCGTTTTAATTAGACATGCCGGTGAATGTTTCCGTATATTCGTCGGCGTTTATAATAAAAACGCCGGTGAATAATAAACTTCACCGGCGTTTACTAAAATACGCCGGCGTTTTAAATCGACCGCCGGTGTATGACCATCCCATCTGGCGCCCAATTCGTACTCGCTCCCTACCCCGGCGCTACTAGTAAAACGCCGGGGAATAATCGCCGGTAAAACCAGTATCTTTTGTAGTGGGTATAGTATCATTACCGTACTGCAGATTAAGAACTCCTTTAAAATCATGGAATTCATTGATACCTTCAATAAGGTTGAAGTTCCATGCTTTTCAAAGCATTTTGCTAAAAAAATAGGCCACAAGAATAAATAGTAGAAAATAGATTGGGTCACCCTGTTTAAAAAATCTTTTACAAGAAAAATTGTTACCTTCTACTCCATCTCTACTATTATAATGGGAGAAGGCCTTAGTGGTATTTGTCATCAATTTTTTTTTATTTTTTGTCATTTGGTCATTTTGAAGCCAACACGTGCAGCTGCACGTGTTGACAAAATGACTCACTTTGGTAAATATTTTCGAAAGTGGACCAGTTTGGTAAATATTTTCGAAAGTGGATCGGTTTGGAAATTATTTCCCTTTTTTTGTCTTTTTCCTTCTTCTTCCACGTGCATCGCACGTGCATATTTTCGAAATGGACCAGTTTGGTAAATATTTTCGAAAGTGGATCAGTTTGGAAATTATTACCTTTTTTTGTCTTTTTCCTTCTTCCTCCACGTGCATCGCACGTGCATGATACTAGTTAATAATAATAGTAGAAGTGTACTGCGAAGAGACTCGATTTAATCAAAAAATCCATTTAAAGCCAAAACCTTTGTAGATAAAGATACCGAACAGAAAGGCCCTGTTAATTTTATCGTAGGTTTTTTCGAAGTAAAGCTCGAGTAAAATGCCTTTAGTCTTGGACTTGTGGCACCTAGTTACACTCTCTTGAGCCGCTGCCACACTATCTAAGATGAATCTCTCTTTAATAAATCCTGATTGAGCTGGATCAACCGTAGGAGAGATGATTTTGTTCAATCGAATGGAGAAAACTTTCATGATAATCTTGAAGATGACTTTCAGAAGGCTAATTGGACAAAAGTCGATTACCTTGTTGGCATCATTTAGTTCGGGGATCAAAACAATTTGGGCATAATTAATTCGGTTGAAAGAGAAATTGCCATCAAACTACTTATAGTTTGATACTGTTATGTTTTCATGGGGATTGTGGGATGAAAAGAAGTAAATACATGACGGAAAACCGAACTAAACATTAATCTACGTTTGACATGTTATTAGTGTTCCACCTAACCCAGAAACAAATCTCAAAATATATATATATATATATATATATATATATATATATATATATATATATATATATATATATATATATATATATATATGTATGTATATGTGTGTGTGTGTGTATGTATGTATATATATATATACACTAATGAGGAGTCTCTAAAGATAGACATGCAATCATGAAGCTTCATCATAAAAAATCAAATAAATATAGCAGCGTCAATTTTAACATAGACAAAATAAACTATTGTGCATAATGCATAATTCGTAGTCAAAGAGCATGTCACAAAGTATCAAGGTTCTGGAGTTCCCGTTGAGTTTTACTCATCTAGAGTGACCACTCAATTCATGAAAACATTTGTTACGAAAGCAAGCAAGCTAATGGTATTACTATTACTTATATTTTCCATTACCTTGCATAAGAGACTGCTAATAAAGTCATCCACTTCATGAAATTTAAATATTCATCAAGATATTATCAATTCAACAACCATAAGATAGGAAACAACTGGGATAAAAGGGAAAAACTATGGTTGATTAAGACGTCTAACACATACAGCGGAAGCGATCTAATCGTGCAATCAATATTGCAATACAATTTCTTTTTCCAATAGTCAGAATTATTATGAATCAAAACGAATTAGATCAAAAAGAAAAATTTTAGATTACCTTTCACTGATGCCAAGAACTTCTTTGCGGTGTTTCAGTAATGAGACTCCAAAGTGTTCGTCCTCCAAAGGTAATCCACGCCAAATAGTTCTTGGAATATTGTTGTCTTCTCTCTCTAATTCTCTTTTGAATAGTATGAGAATGTTTTTCAATATTCTCTTGTTTTCTTGTATATTGAGGAAGAACTCTTCTTCCCTATTTATAGGGAATTGGAGGACATTTCTTTATATGGTATGTAAACCATTTTCATATCAAAAGATATTCACAATATATTTATCCATATAATTATTAACTATAATGAGATATCTTCACATCTGTTACTTAAGGTATTAATTCATCTCAAATATTTATTAATTATGAATTAAAATTTTCAACTATTGAAATATTCTAGAAAGAGATATCTCATAAACAAATTGACAACCATATGATATTCCGTGCTAGCAGATCTACTTGCCATATTTAATATATCTTCATATATCAAATTATTCGATTATGAATTTTATCAAATAAAATTCCAAATTGATTTTTTCAAGAAAAAAACTTGTAATGCATGTGACTCATTGTGCCTCATATTAAGCCAGCAGTGAAGATATTAAATGTACATCCTCGAAAATGTTTATTTTAATGTTTTCTTTTGCACGTACTTTGCACGTAATTTTGTGCACATGTCGATTAGTAAAATTCTATTGAGGCATGAAAATTTTCCTCTCATTCTACAAGTCACTAATGTATGGTTGATTTTAATAAAATCAACTAGGCTTAAATCTATATTTTGTAACACGTTAAAACTATTATAAATTAAAGTCCCTAATTATTATGTGTGCATTTAACGTGCATGAACTCTCATTTAATATTTAGATAAACTAGTATGCATTACAATGTGTAACATACACACCTAATTTAATTAAAAAACTCCGAATAAATTTGTATGTAGATTTGTGCACGTGCTATGCACACTTTCCTTATAGGTCGGCCATTGTTGAGAGTGGGAGAGTGGGAGCGTAAATGTGTGAGTGGAGAGCTCTTTTAGGAGGTGGGGAGTTATTATAACCACTCACTATTTCACCACATAAATACCACCTCACTTTAGCCATATAGGAACACCAATCAAATAATAAAAAAAAAGAGAAGAGAAAAGAGAGCAAGGTGCTGCCGATTTCGGGAAGGGAGTAGGAGAGGAGTTGCAGTTTGAAGAGAGGGTTTTTTGGAGCTTTTGCTATGAGCTGCAACTACTATGAGCTTTTGAGGTGGGTGTTCTCATTGTCTTCTAATTTTCAGTAGTTTGTGCATGCTTAGCCATAACATATGTAGATGCTAATTTAATTGGTGTGTATAAGTGTAGAAGTTTTCTAGAATTTTAATTGTGCACTCTTAGTCATAGTTAGTATGTGAATGTATGGGTGTTTTCATTGTTTTCTAATATGTTAGTAATTGTGCATGTTAGAAATATGTATATAGATAATGAAATTGGCTTGTGTGTGTGTGAAGTAGCTTCTCTAGCAAAATTTATTAGTACATGCTTAATTATAATCATGTAGTAAATAATTGAATTAATGTATGTATAGAAGTTTTATAGAATGCTTATCTAGTGGAGAATTTATAAAATAAACACATGGAATTAAATTTCTCTATATACAATGTAGTAATGTAAAAACTCCTCTAAAATGTAGTTGTATAGGGAACAATAATTTATATAGTTCAAGATGTAGAACTATGAACAAATCATGCAAGTTGGGCAATAATTTCCTTATAATTTTGGGAATAGATTATTATAAGATTTATTTCGGGCTAATACACTAATGGTGAAGGAACTTATTCTCTGGAAATGATTAAAAATAATAATGCATAGCGAATATGAAATCAAAATTTTAGAAATTTAGAAACATAGAGTTTTAATAGTTAAGAATAATACTCTAGAAGTTTTTCACCAACAGAGAGTTGGCATATTGGTTGTTGGGTTTACCTTGGGTTGCGATTTGGCTTGCTGTGCGCCTGGATTCGATTCCGGGTGTACAAATTTGACCTCTTAATATATATTTTTTGGGGCTTTTTCATGTTTTGAAAATCAGAGAAAGTTGTAGAAATATTTTAGAATATTATTAGAACATTTGGAAACAATTCTACACTATTTGAAGATGTAATTTGGAGATTAAATGTTACATTAGACAATGTACCGGATGAATCCAGATTCTAGTGTAAATTTCGAGGGTGTTTGTTTATGTATTTAAATTTGGGAGGGGAATACAAATTTAGAACCTACCTTTGAAAAACTACATTGGGATTAAATTAGTGAAATAAGTAAATGGTTAGGATATTTTATAGTAAAATAAAAGCATGGTCAAGAGAATGAAATACGAAGAATCTTTATATTTAGTTTTATTCTAAGAAGCTTACGACGCGTAAGGAAGGAGATTTGAAATTTTAGAAACTTATGCAAAGGGTGCCATACGACAGATTACGAGATAATCAAGGCAAGAATTTGAAATATTAATCATGTGATGTTTTGTAAAGGTTTTATCAATTAAAAAGTTTTTGAATATTGTTAAGTGATAAATTTGGAATGAACTAAGTGATTGTCTACAAGAATTGGATCAATCAAACCATTATGAAAGGCTGCTATATTAAGTGTTTAGTTACATTGAGATGATAAACATAAAGAGAATGGATAAAGAAGAAATGATGAATAATAAATTAGGTGTTTTATGAAGAGGTTGGATGTAACCTAATTGATCTCTATGTTGAGATGACTGGATTCTCTAGTGTGGGTTAACTTTCTCCTTGAGAAGTAGCCAGTGTGGGCTAACATTCTCAGTGTTCTGGTTTAAGTCCGGTGGGTAAGCTAACTCTAAGTCCTAGTAACTATAATTTAATTTAAGGACATGCACTAGTTGGAGATACGATGAAATAAGAGCAAACGTGAGTATGAGGGCTCCAGGATGATCCGCGGAGTGAGATGATCCCCAGTATTCCGGGACGATGGATAAAATAGGTCACAGAATGATCCGCGGAGTGAGATTGATCTCCAGTATTCCGGGACGAGAGCAACGCTCATGGAATATTTTTGCAATGGGGCTCCAGGATGACCTGCGGAGTGACGATCCCCAGTATTCTGGGACGATCAATGAAATATGGTACAAAATGATCTGTAGAGTGGGATCGATCTCTAGTATTTCCGGGGCGATATCCAATACTTGCCAATTATCTAAATCTCGTAGTAGTCATGGTAGTAGGTTGCATAGCGCGGGATTAAACCCTATATTGTAGAGTATGCTAAGGGCTTGTCCTCGAACCTATGTAGTATGAGATGCATAGAATCCGAACAAGTATGCATTAGTGTCATCATAAGTATAAATGTCTGCATTAGGCATTGAGTTCATATCATACACTGACATAATTAGGATAGTCACTTTTCTATTTCTGCATTCAAGTTTGTGAATGTTAAGATGATGAAATCACTGTATTATAGCATTGCGTCAGTTGTATGCAACTGACGTACCCACAGTTTTCCAGTTGCAGGATTGGATTTGGCATGGACTTGAAGTCACTGTGATGGGTTGACATAAGATTGAAGAGCTTCCATTATCATATGTTGTATTGTACTTATTAATTTCCACTGTGTTATTGTAAAGAACAATGTTGTAAATAAAAAGGTTTTAAATTCCTTGTTAATTTGTACGAAGTTGACGTAAAAGATCCTGTTTTTGCTACGAATTACCTATGTTTCGAATTCGGGGCGTGACATTAAACTGATTTATTTCTCCACAAGTCAAGAGTGATGTAGCATGACTACCTAGATAATGTGAGTTTGATTAATGAAATTAGTTTTACCCTTTAGTGATTAGTTCCCGTACAATTAAATCCTCTGGTAATGCAATGTCATGAAAATGCTTAAGGTACGGATTAATGTCAAACCCTAACCATTTAATCATATGTATTTAATACGTCAGTGATTGATTCAAATGAATACTTAAGAAACTCATTTCAAAAATTCATTTTGCTATGGCCATAGTCTCATGAGTTAACACTTTATAGAAACACATAGGTTATTATCTTTTTCAATTGAAGTGATCGATTCCTTAATGATTGCTCACCCACTTCCATGAAAGCCTCACTATGCCCAAAATACCCTACACATGTCTTAGAAAGTCATGCTAGCATAGATTGACAGACACAAAATGCTATGATAATCTCAGGTTTTAGGAATACTTGTACCCACTATCACCAAAGAAATAATCTATTGACATTCATTGTTTCCAATAGATTTTTCTTTTAGTTAGTCAGCTCAATGAACTAAACGTTTAGCACTTGCACTTTTATATTAATGTCACTACATAAATAAGAGACCAATTATTCTTTACTTTAGAGCATATAATGAGTGTACTAGTCTTACCATAATTACTAATGTCCAATCTCAGTAATCATATGACTAGGAACATTTTAGATTAAATATATTAAGTTTATGTCTCATTAGCATGATCTCATCATGACCCTTAACAAATTTAATTAATCCATGAACTTCATCATGATAGTAAATAAATTACATAAATATGAATAAGTAGCATATAATGAATAAAACGCCTTAAACAACTTTATTAATTATGAATAATGTTTCCAAGAGAATTTCAAATTAAATATCATGCGATTGACTGTAGGGCACATTCCTAATAATCTCCCACTTGCAGTAAAGCCATTCGCCCCTATATTTAACACTGATGCTATTAAGCTGATGATCAAACTGATGCTTGTGTCATTGCCTTAGTGAAAGGATCTGCTGTGTTGTTTATTGCATCGACTCGTTCGATACTGACATCACCACTCTTAATGATTTTCCTGATGAGGTGATATCGCCAAAGGGTGTGCTTGGATCTTTGATGAGATCTGGGTTCCTTAGCTTGGGCAATTGCTTTGTGGCAATAAAGATGAATTGGCTGATTTACCTCCAGAACCACTCCCAACTCAGTGATGAATACATCCACACTGCTTATTTGGCTGTTTCGCTTGTAGCAATATACTCTACTTTAGTGACTAAAATCAACTATTGTTTGCTGCTTGGATCACTTCTAACTTACTACACCACCATTCAGGGTAAACACATACCCAGCAATGAATTTACTCTCATTTGGATCTGATTGAAAACTAGAATCGGTATAGCCTTCCAATTTCAAGTTAGACCCACCATATATCAGAAAAAACATTTCTCGTCCTTCTCAAGTACTTGATAATGTTTTTCACCTCTCACCAGTGTTCCTTTTCAGGGTCTGACTGGAACTTGCGTACATGTCTAAAGCATATGCAACATCAGGTCTGGTACATAACATAGTATACATGATCGACCCAATGGCCGATGCATAAGGGATGACTTTCATCCTCTCTCTTTCTTCAGGTGTCTTTGGAGACATCCTGCATGAAAGATGTATGCCATGTCTTACTAGTAAGTAACATCTCTTACTATCTTCCATGATAAACAGTTTTAACATAGTGTCTATGTACATGGACTGAGATAACCCATACATCTTTTTAGACCTATCCTATGGATCCTTAATCCTAGGATACATGATGTTTCTCCCATGTCCTTCATGGAATTTTTTTTGGAAAGCCAAGTCTTGACCGATTGCAACATCTGGATTCCCAATGATCAGTATGTCATCCACATATAATACCAAAAAAGTAACCACACTCCCACTGACTTTCTTGTATACACAAGGTTCATCAATGTTTTTGATAAAATCATACAATTTGTTTGTCTCATAAAAACGGATATTCCAACTCCTTGATGCTTGCTTTAACCCAGAAATTGATTTATGCAGTTTGCATAATTTGGTTTTCTCTACACTAGAGACAAAACTTTTTTGTTGTGTCATATAAACTTCTTCCTTTAATTCACCATTTAAGAAAGCAGTTTGACATCTATCTGCCATATCTCATAGTCGTAATATGCAGCAATGACTAGTAAAATCCTAATTAACTTAAGCATTGCTACCGATGAGAAGGTTTCATCATAGTCAACACATTGAGTTTGTCCAAAACTTTTTGCCACTAGCCTAGCCTTATAGGTCTCCACCTTGCCAGCAGATTCGATCTTTCTGTTAAAGAGATCCATTTGTACCCAAAGTGTATTATCCCTTTAGGTGCTTCCACCAAAGTCCATACTTTGTTGGAATGCATAAAGTCCATCTCAGATTCATGACTTCTTGCTATTTATTGCTATAAACATCTTTGATTGCTTCCAAATAAGTTTGAGGATCTTCAATTTCAAGATTGTTTGTGTTATTCTCAATGACTAGATTCAGTCTATTTGGTGTGTTTCGCATTCTCAAAGATTTTCGAGCATTTTCAGGAATTTGATGGGGTGCGATTGGTTCAGAAATACTTTGTGGACTTTCCACAACACTTTGTGAGTTTTATTGTGGGTCTTGAACTTCACTAAGTTCAATATTTTTCCCACTGTCCCTCTCTTGGATAAACTCATTTTCAAGAAGGTGGCATGCTTACTAACAAACACCTTTTGTTCACTTTGAGTAGAAATAATATCATATAGTTTTTTTAGGATATCCCACAAATCTACATTTTTTAGATCTCACTTCGAGTTTATCTGCATCTAATTTCTTCACATAAGCAGGACAACCCCAAATCTTAACATGAAATGTGCAGACTAGCGACGTTTTTGTTGCAATGAAATAAGGAATCGTCGCAATTGACGACGATTTTTACGCGACGAAACAATATTTATCGCAAAAACCATGACGAATTACAGAATTCTGTCGCAAATATT
This sequence comes from Hemerocallis citrina, assembly GCA_017893485.1. Taxonomy (NCBI): domain Eukaryota; kingdom Viridiplantae; phylum Streptophyta; class Magnoliopsida; order Asparagales; family Asphodelaceae; genus Hemerocallis; species Hemerocallis citrina. The sequence continues at coordinate 132,151,743 of CM030363.1, forward strand.
ATTTCTTTTAAATATAATAAACAAATTTATAAAAAAAAATTGCGGCGAAATATTGCTAAACATCACAAGTGTTTGCATCGTTTTGTTAATAAACTTAGCAATTTTAATATGTTCTTTAAAAATAAATTTTCGTCTTTATTTACCTTTTTTATTTCCGAAATTAAGTGTAAAAATGTCGCAACTATTCGTCGCAAAATTTAGGATTCGCCGGGTTATTTTGGCGCGTGAACTTAATTCTCATTACGACATAACGTGTCTTAATGTTGCAAATTTTTTTGCCGTTTCCTATTACCTAGCTTCAATCACCTCTTCATTTTCCTTTTGTTTTCTCCCAAACACTAATTGGCCCGTTTGGATAGCTTTTCAGAGCCCATTTTGTGAATTTTTTTTTGTAAAATAGCGTTTGGTTAAGTTTTCATTTTGGCATATTTTCACAAAACTTATCCAACCCCCATTTTCTCTCTTTTGGCTTTTCCCCCTTCCTCTCTCTTCTTTGACGCCTAATCCCCCTAATCCCCTCCCTGCTCTTCTTCTCCATTGCCTTCAAAACCCTACTAGCTTCCTCCTCAAAGCTCCGTTCTTTCTGCTGTTTCTCCACCGCCGCCGCCGCGTCAAAGCCCCTCCTTTTGCAACCCAGATCTAAAAGCCCCTCCTTTTCCAACCCAGAGCCGAAGGCTCTTTTCTCTCTAGATCTGAAAACCCTTCCTCTATCTTCTTTTTCCCCCCTCCTGTTTCTTCGTTGACAGCCGACTTTCCCCCTTCTCACCCCGCACGACGCTCGGATCGATTGATGGTCTGTGAGACCAGATCTGCTTTTACAAGAAGGTGTATTCGAGAATGCTGTAGTAGAATCCAACGTCGGCTGAGGGAATCTGTCGGAGACAACTTCTTGAGGTTTGAAAAACAACAAACCAAGGTATGATTCTGATCGATTTAATTTTTTTGCTTCCAAATTAGGTTGGGTTTTGGGTCGTTAGTTATTTCCAAATTTGGTTGGAAAAAAAAATCCCTTTTTTGACGTATATTTTTGGCCAGATTACCGAGCTGAGGTAGCCAAAACAAAATTTTGCTCCAGTTATTTGGAGATGATCAGTACTGATTATCAAGTTTGATTTCGATTTGTTTATTCCAGATCTAAAATAAAAAATTCTTACTTCTAATACTGGGGCTATACTGAATTGAGGCATTTTTTTGTACTGAATTGAAATTCAGAATGATGTGTTTTGACCCTACGGTTGACGTCGCTTTTGTTAGTAGTTGAAATTGGATATTTCAATTTGACTGGATTAATGATGGTGCCTGAACTGGAATTGGAGTTTATTTTTTTTAATTTGATTTCGATTGAACTGGGGGTGGATAGTACACATCATCTACAAGTGCTATAATAACGTCAAATTAATATTGTTCACTGTTATTGTTTACCAATTGATGAATGTTATTTTATATTGATCGTTAAGGGAAAGGAGATTGAGATGGAGAGTGATCTTGGCCTTTGGCCAGCATGTAATGTACGTACATTGATTGACATGATGTAGGCCGAGGTTGATCGAAATAGTTTGAAAAGTTCAAAATTTGATGCAAGACAATGGTCTCAATTCATGGCTTCTTCGAACCAAATTTGTAATCGTGCATACACGCTTAAACAAATAAAAGAAAAATATGGACGACTTAAGATGCAGTGGAAAGCGTTTCACGATTTGAAGAATCAAAGCGGTATGGGTTGGGATGAAGAGAATCAGACAGTGACTTGCGATCCCGTTGTTTGGCAGGCATATGTCAAGGTTCACATATAAATTTTTTTTTATGCTGCTGTGGGATTATGATCGTAATATACTTATTATTGACTTTAATACTTGTAAACTAACAATAAAATAATTTATAAATAGGCACACCCTAAAGCTACAGAATTCAAAACGAAGGGTTTGGCCAATTATGATGCGTTGACCAAAATTTTTGCTGATTCTACTGCCGAGGGTTTACTTTCTAGGGATTCATCTCAAAGGGTGTATGACTCCGATGAGGAACGAAGGGTCAACCTTGAGTTCATCCACCCCACTCCCCCCAATGCACCACATGTAAATTTGGTTGATGATGATGATTACGAACCAATGCATTCAGGGTCTCATAAGAGACGCTCTAGTGGGTCTAGCGGTCGAGCAACAAAAAGCTCAAGAATGGATGTTGCTGTTGATGCCAATGTCGAAAAGTCTATTGCAAAAGCAGAATATTATAAGAAGAAGACCAGCGGTCTAAATGATCGCTTCGTCGCAGACGATCAGTCGTCCATTGACAATGCCATGTTAATACTAAATGGTTTGGAGGGGCTTGATGATGATATGATCGCTGTGGCAATGGACAACATAATTCATAACCCAAATTGGCGTAGAAGCTTCATTCTAATGAATTCGGAGTGGAGAGTAAGGTGGTTACGCACTCTTGTGAAAAAATAATTTTAATTTATTAAATTCGATCAAAATTCATTATGTGTTTGTTCATGGTTATGTCATCTTCCACATCTCAACCTTTGGATATGTCATCTTCTCAGTTGAATCGCATGAATAATAAAAGAGATCAAATAGCTATGGCAATGTGGAATGCTAGACATTGATGTAAGCATTAGCATGTACTTGTTCATGGTTGCTTTGTGTTGTTGTAATATATGGTTGTAAATGCCTTCCTTTCATTTGTAGCCCATTTATTTGATGATCACGTATATTAATGATTTAAGCATGTGATCTATGATGAAATATTTTTATGCATGCAGGTTGTGGGACCATCGTGTGCCACTGAGTTTCTGGAAATGATGGATATGGTATATTCTGATCCAGATTTCTTTTTAATTTTTACGTTAGAAGACAACAATTTTATGATCATATATTCCCATTATATTGACTCAATCAATGATGTATTCAACTATGGGTGACGGATGGGGTGGGCACAAGACATTAGTAGTAGCTGGCGTGGCATTTTTAAAAAATGCAGCTCTACACTAATCATGATGATTTGGTTGAACAGTTGTTCTATGATAATATGTTTTGAGGCTACGGCTAATTAGGGATATGATGAAGATATATTCTGATCCTATATAACATTATTTGTGAGACTTTTGTGATTGATTACTAGAATTCAAAATATGGATATGATGATGATATATTATGATCCTACAGTTCTTATTTGGGATAATGACAACCTTGTTGATGTTGTTCTGAACCTACAGTTGTTATCTTATATTTGGATTAATGAAAATTTTCAAAATAACCATGTTGTTACTATTATATAATCCATCAGTAGGTGATAATTTCCCACCATGATGGGCATCAATACTCATCACAGCATTGTATTGGTTTGTGTACACTAATGAAAATAAAACCCAGTTAAACTGATACCTTCCTCAAAACCAGAAGAACTCATCACAAATTTGAGGAAGCCATCAGAATATGTTGGAATTTGACAAATAAGGCAATCAATGGATATGATGAATTTTGTAATGGATACTACACTTTCAAAATTTGGAAGTGATGATGCTATATTCTGATCCTTTAATACTCTTTGGAGTAATTATTGTTGTTTGCTTTAAAAGAAAGTAAGGACTGAATTTTATCAGTTTGTGATGAATTCTTCTGTGATATGAGAAAGCAGTCTGAGTTTAACTGGGTTTAATTTCCATACTGTACACAAACCAATACAATGCTGTGATGAGTATTGATGCCCATCATGGTGGGAGATTATCACCTACTGATGGTTTATATATTAGTAACAACATGGTTATTTTGAAAGTTGCCATATACTCCAAATATAAGATAACAACTGTAGTATCAGCACACATGACTGATGGTATAAGTTTGGATTCTAAATGCTTGGGATGACACGATCTGTGATATGAGAAAGCAGTCTGAGTTTAACTGGGTTTAATTTCCATACTGTACACAAACCAATACAATGCTGTGATGAGTATTGATGCCCATCATGGTGGGAGATTATCACCTACTGATGGATTATATAATAGTAACAACATGGTTATTTTGAAAATTGTCATTACTCCAAATATAAGATAACAACTGTAGTATCAACACACAGATCTGATGGTATAAGTTTGGCTTCTAAATGCTTGGGATGACTTCTTCTATTCTTTGAGGAAGGTTTCAGTTTAACTGGGTTTAATTTCCATATTGTACACAAACCAATACAATCCTGTGATGAGTATTGATGCTGCCTATGGTAGGAGATTATAACCTACTGATGGTTGCTACATGGCTTTTTTTTGGCTTTGTATTGTGTTATTAATAAGGTTTGAGTTTCAAATTTGTAAATTAGACCCATATTGTACACAATTTATACCATCCTGTCATGTGTTGCGATGCTGCTCATGGGTATTGAAACCTTGTGAATGCTTATATTGAACACTTCCTGCTTTCTAAGGGAGTCAGAAATGAGTTTCAGTTTGGAAAATTTCTTCCATACTGTACACAATATTTCCTGTCAAGGGTTTTGATGCTGCTGATGGTAGCTGGTGGCTTCTGGCTGTTTGTGATGACTGCTTCTGTGATTTGAGGAAGGTTTTTCAGTTTAACTTGGTTAATTTCCATATTGTACACAAACCGATACATTCCTGTGATGAGTATTGATGCTACCTATGGTAGGAGATTATCACCAACTGATGGCTGCTGGATGGATTCTTTCTGGGTTTGTAATGGGTTATTAATAAGGTCTCATGGCATGCTGGATGGTAGATCTTACAAGGTGTTTGTATTGATGGATTCTGATACTTGTGTGGGCTTCTGATACTTGTGAAGGATGTGATGGCTGCTGATGGACTTATGTAATGGCTGCTTCGGGCTTCTTTGCAATTTTTCTGTCAGTTTCAATTTGTAAAATATCGACAGAGTGTACAATTACCTTCCTATGACGAGTTCTGATGCTGCTAATGGCATATGATGGACACTGATGGATTGGAATTGTTTTTTTTTTTTTTTTTTGCTTTGTAAGAGGTTGAGGTGTAATTTTCACATTAGAAAGTGATAATTCTTGTTACTATGTTATAAATTTTGAAGGGTTCTCATGCTTGTAATGCGAAATTGATGGTTGGGCTATCCCAGTTTGTGAAATAAATGTAACCAAACACAAATTTGTAATGGATATTTTGTACATTTATTGGAAATTTGCATATTGTGTCCAATTGCTGTATTAGCCGACTCTTACACAATTCAAATAAAATTTTACAGAGTCGAAAGCTTGCCAATGATGGGAAGATACCAAGAAGAAACAAAAAAAATTCTAGCGAAGAAAACTTCCATATTGTAGCACGTTGCTTGTTCGTATATTGGTAATACTTGGGTCAGTAACTGCAAAAAATTAAAAAAAAATCATAAGAAAACTAATGCAAATTCATTAAACATACACCCTGGATAAGCTCCTTGTCAGGAAAACTGAAAAAAAAAAATTGTTGCCAAACTGGAAAAAAACCAGAAGAAAAAAAAGGATTTCAAAATAAATTATTATCAAACAACGTTTTACAGTCTAGTTTTAAGAAAATAGCATTCGGAATTTTCTTTTTAACCAAACAGGTTTTACAAAATATTTTCAGAAAACAGTTTTTCAGAACACCATCCAGACAGTTTTTACACTCTCATTTTCAGAAAACAGTTTTCACAAAACAATTTTCACAAAACTGTTTTCAGAACAACTATCCAAACAGTTTTCATCTTCTTTTCTGTACCCGATGAGCTCACTGGAGAAAGCATTCATCTCTTTTTGCTCATGAACCCTAACTCTCTCATTGAAGTCTCCTCTTGAACTAATCCTCGAAAACTGACCTCTGGTGAAAACTGGAAGTGGGGAAAGCTGGAAGTGGGTGAAGAAGGAAAGCAGTCGTGATTTCTAGTGAAGAAGCAGTCATGATTTCTGGTAAGTCCTCCCCCTTCGTCTCTCATGCCTCTAATAGAGCTGGGGAGATTTGACAGCTGATTGGATAGGGCCTAGATATGGGAATAGTGTGGAGAAGAGATTCAAGAGATAAGGAAAGCTGCCATGGCTTAGTTATCAGACTTAATTAGTGAATTAAGTTTTCCTTCATCTATGTTGTAGTTTTGCTGTTTTTGCTTTCGTTTTGCAGCTTTGCTTTGGGTTTTTTCCCCCCTTATTATTGCTTATATTTCATTTCTTAGTTTGAAATATGTTCCATCATCCTGCTGCTCTTGTATGCCCCTTCTTAGCTTCATCCATGTATACTCACATACATGTATTCAGGTATGCATGTATACAGGGTCAGCCCTGAGTTCCCGGGGGCTCGAGGCGAAAGGCCCAAATAATGATTTTTTTTTTTTTTTTTTTTGGGGGGGGGGGGGGGGGGGAGGGGCTAATAACAATATAATATTTTTACGTGCAAAATACGTGCCTATATTTATATGAAGAATACAAATTTGGGGGCCCCTAAAATTGCAAAAAGTCTGGGGGCCTGAGGTGGCCGCCTCACCTGCCTCAAGGTGGGGGTCAGCCCTGCATGTATATATGCATATGCTTTTTTATGTGTGTGAGTAAACAGAAACATGGACTAAACAGAAACATGGACGTGATGACTCATTCCAAGATCTATTACATACTTAGATCCGTGACAGATGGAGATGATTGCACAGCCACCAAATGTAACAAATATGTAGTACAAAAGAATGGCACTACAGCCAACTAAAAATTCTCCTATGACAAACCTAGGCCCGGTTATCAAATGAGGTGGGAGAGGCAGCTGCCTCAGGTCCCCGATTTGGCTAATTTTGGGGGCTCAAAATACTTACAACTTATATAAATAATAGCACCCTTGGTGATAGTTTATTCAACTATACGGATTAGTTAGAGTGTGGTTATTAAAAACCCATAAGATGTGGATGCGTTCGAGCCTTCTTGTTGTCGTTTCTTTCTAATCTTATAAGTCTTTTTTTTAAAATGGGCCTCTGCCAATACGTTTTTTCCAAAGCGAGCGCTACTATCTTTTTTTTAATGGGCCTCTGATGTAAAACGTAATCCTAAATAGAAATTTCTAAGAATCTTAAAGGATTAATTTTACCAACATGTAATGCGATCAAAGTTAGAATTTTAAACAATTAATCGGTTTGATGGATTTTCAAGAATTGAATTAAGTTTAACAAGCCCAATTAATAATTCAGTTCTAACAATCAATAATTAAATCTCTAAGCGTTCTTAACAAGTAAAAGATGTAATATTGATTCGTACTTTAATTAGGCAAGTAGAACACTCTATCTCAATATTTGTGGTCGACGGTTAAATCGAATAATATAATATATATAATAAAGCAGTATAACACAAATACTTAAGAAGTAGAAAGAGTATACCGAGGTTCGAAGAATGTCCCTTGCTCCAAACACCAATCACTTGAGCTATCCAACCAAAAGTAGAATAACTCAAATCAGACCTGACTTGATCTACCTGTCGCTGTGGCTTGGGGGAAGGAGAAGGGGGGTCGATGTTGGGTCGGTTACTTGCAGGGGGGAAGATGTCGTCGGCCTGCGATGGCGCCGATGGTGACAGGGTGTGGTGTCGGCGTCGGGGTGGAAAGGAGGGAGGTTCGGGGTTGGTGTAGGGGCTGAGGGAGTTGGTCGGGTGGTGTGGAAAATGCGGCGAAGATGAAAGAGGATGAGGGGGATGCTGGTGGTGCAGGTGGCAGGCGACGAAGATGAAAGAGTATGAGGGGGATGCTGGTGGTGTGGGTGGCAGGCGAATGCATAAATCTCAAAAGCAAATATTCTAAGCTAATGAAGCATAAAAGAAATCTCATTTTGTATTGATACAAATATTCTTGCTATTTATTGATACAAATCTCAAAATATTCTAATGCATAAAAGAAAGATTACATATGACTATAATTGTTAAAAGCAAATATGGTACTGAAATAAAATCCTAAGCTAATGAAGCAGCTGTCCTAGATGATGCATGCGCTGATAGATATGCCCGAATTGTCTTGAACCGATGACTTCATCATTCTCCCCATGGGGGAGCGGGCTCGACTCAGTCGAGTCAAAACCAGTCCTTCTATCATAGTGCTCCAAAAGGTCTGGATCCAAGTGCTGGAGCTCTTCACGATCTATCCAAGTATTCTCCGACTCCGGCTTGTTTTTCCATCTTACCAAATACCTATGAATACCACCATCTCTAGCAGAGATTATCTGTTCATCTAAAATATTATCCAATTCTTCTGTCGAAGAGTTAGTATCAGGTAGTGGGGGTAATGTGGGAATCTCACCATTAGGCTGCAGGGTAGGCTCATCTATAAGAGGATTTCTAGGGTTAAATTCTGGGTCTTCATAGGGTACTATGTCCTTAATATTTTAAGTTTTGCTTATGCCAAAACCTTCAGGAAGGTCAACGACGTAGGCATTATCATTGATTTTATGAAGAATTTTAAATGGGCCTGCAACACGTGCATTTAACTTCTTAACGGATCCAGCTGGAAACCGTTCCGGACGAATCCGAACCATCACTTCGTCACCCACATGAAATGTTTTAAATTTCCTTCTAATATCAGCTCTTAACTTATAGTTAAAATTATTCTCATTAATTTTCTTGGAATTTTCTCTATGCAAGTCATGAATGCAGGATGTAAATGCAGATGCAGACTCTAAGACTCGGTGATATTCTAATATGAGGGCAACATCTATGGGCTGCCTAGGACGATAACCATGTACAACTTCGTGTGGACTCATGCTAGTGGTTCTATTCCTAGATGTGTTATAAGCAAATTCAGCAACCGTTAATTTTAAATCCCATATTCCTAAGTTCTCTCCTACAAGAGTACGCAAGAGATTGCCAAGACTCCGATTGACAACCTTAGTCTGTCCATCAGTCTGTGGGTGGAATGCTGAAGAGAACTTTAATTTCGTACCCATTTTGTGCCATAGGGTCTTCCAAAAATAACTCATGAATTTCATATTCCTGTCGGACACAATGGTTTTTGGCAACCAATGTTCTAAAAGTCGCTAGGCGGTAGTCGGGCGGCCGATGGGTGCCTAGCGCCTAGGCCTTGTAAGCGGAGCTTAAGCGGCTAGGCACTAGGCGGTTTTATTTATATATTATTTATATATTTATTTATTTATGTATATATTTTATTTATATATTTTATCATTTTGTTTTGTTTTGTTATTACTAATTCTTATTCTTGATATTCCTCCTTTCAATTGCAGGATGGGCTTTTCAAAATCGAATCGATGTATTATTGTATCGATGAACACAAAGGCAACAAAATATTTGACTCCTCTTCTCCACATCCATCCATGGACTACTAATGCATCAATACTGCCTGCTTCGGAATATAATTTTTATATCAAGAAATAAATAATGTTTGTAGCCTACATTGTTTTGCATTTTTCATTATTAAAGCCAAAAATTGTATTCCTTGCAATAGGACCAAAATAACTGAATTATATCCTTGATTTTTTTTAACAGGATAATAGAATGATTTGAAAGGTGTTAATAATATGATATATGATATATCAGAACAATTGTTTGTAATTTCAACTAATATATAAACAAACAAATATCCATCAGTTGCTTGCTAAGTTGTTCAAATGCAAGAATGTTTATCTCCCAAATTAAGAACGCAACATGAAACAAACATTCTACCTTCCATGATATCAACAATAGAAAATTGACCAAGAAGCAAGAACAATTAAAAAACAGAGAATCAAAGCAAATAAGAAGAATGAGTATACCTCCATAAATGATCCTAGTTGATGCAGCAACTTGATCACTCACATGTTTTTCAAGCCACTTCCTCAAACCAGCATGAACCTTCAAAGCAGAACATACACAATAACACAAAGAAAAGTCAGTTGCATCAAAGTCAGTTGCATGACTAATACTTCATTGTGTTCTATTCATCAAACCGTATGAAGCACCGACACAAATCCACATATCAGACAAAGAACTATCCATTTCAATATAATATTAACAAAAAATGCATGTGCCATACCGCATCGCATGATCAGTATTGCATGCCTATGTCAAAAAAAAGTCAGAAATACATTTGAGTATAACAGCTCGAAAAAATTTACGAGGCTCCTGGCTAATTGGAACATTTAAAAATTTCTTGGTATCACCATGAAAATTACAGTGTAGTTTGGCTATGGAGCACAACTCCTCAGTTAGAACATAGAAGGCTCCAGACACAGATTGAGCAAACTATACGACTGACCATCAAACAGAAGTCAGATCTCTCAAATGGATCCAGCAACTATATTAATTTGTTCTTTCTCTGTATTGTGCAACCTGCTATGCTTTATTTGTCTACTGACTAATACACATCATACATTAATCTATAGTAACAAATCCTAATATACGTGAACTAAGCTGCACTTGGTGAAAAGTAGTTGGCGTGCTTGATACTCTTAAACTAAAAGATGCTTTTTTGTTCACATCAATAATGAAACATGACAACAGTTACAGAATGAAGATTCTCAAACTCACCTGAACTACTTCATCGATGAAATCAGTATCCAAAACAGCAGGAATGAAACCATCTCCAATTCCTTGGATCTTATGTGGGCCTGCAAATATTAGAAAGTTAAATATCTTATCAAGAGTTTGACTAGATAGTATCACTTCTGCAAGGCAGATACAAATCTTGAAATAAACATATCTCTGATAATATACGGAAAATAATTTTGTTGTGGGTTTCAGAATAGAAGAGAATGAAGTTTTTTTTATATAGATAAGGGGATGCAAACAAGATATAAACACATGAAATGACATAAAATAAATAAAATAAAACCATATCAAGAATAAATTTTCCTAATTGAAATTGCACAAGTGATAAAGGGATCACTCACATGTTTTTTTATTTTCAAAAGCTTGCAGAATCTCCTCATCATCATTATGAGCTGAAGATGTTGAGGATCCTGCAACCTGCACAAGTGAAGAGCTGAACAACCTGAACAAGTGAACATTTGAAAAGTTATCTAAGGCTTTAGATTGTGGAAAATGGACAATCAAAATATAAAAACTGATAAGATTGCAATTAAACAAACTCAGATGATCTGCAATAAAAACTAATAAGATTGCAATATAAAAAACATAAACAAATCTAAGCCAGTTATGAAACAGACTGAGATGATATTCATATGCTGCTGCAGAAGCAATAATTAATCAAGACTTAAAACTGATAAACTTTAATTACTTTGAATAACTGAGACACGCAACTTTACTTTCAGCTATTTATAGATCAACAATATGTAGATCAGCTATATAAGAAAAGTAACTAATTAAATATTACCCAAACACAAAAAGAAAACACAAAAATCAGCAATAAGCAATAATTAATAACAGGAAACTAAGTCTCTAACTCCTCTTCTCCATATCCATCCAAGATTTGCTCTCCATCTGATTCTAAGTCGTATTCCTCATCACCTTCCTCGTCTTCCGTGTCATCGTCCGATTCAAAATCTTCTTCATGGAGCTCTCTTACTTCAACATTTCTTGCACTTCTCCGAGGTTCTAGTGTGTTATCCGCTCCGGACGCTTCTCCAACCAATCCCCAAGTAAGTCCTGATCCAGGCTCAATTTCTTCATCATCGCCGCCATCAACAATCCATCCTTGTGCACGACTCGCATCACTATGAAGTAGTACTTCTATTTGTCTCTCTTTCTCCCTTCTCTTCTTGTTCATGAGCCTAGAATTAAATTTAATATAGACGAGTTGCTCCATCCTTTTCGTATCTAGTCTATTCCTTTTCTTTGTGTGTATCTACATTAAAAAACAAAAGATTACAAAAATTAAGAAATTGTTAGAACCTTGACTCTTAATTACTAAATAATAACTACATAGAAACTTACTCCCTCAAAAGTACTCCAATTCCTCTCACATCCGGATGAACTCGTAGTTAATGATAGAATCCTTCTCGCCATCCTTTGCAAATTAGGTGTATGATTGCCATAATTGGACCACCATCCGACTAATAATTAAAGAAGCACAAATGAGTAAAGGAAACATAAAGTATTAAAAAAAAGTAAAAAAACTCAACGCTTAATAACTTTTCTTATTAACAATTCATACCCGGATCATAGTTGTCATCATTTTTGGAGCACCCGGCCGCGGCCAAGGCTCTTCCAAACCCACCATCTTTGTTCTTATACTTCAACAACTCCACGTTTACAACAATGTTTTGCATGTCAAAATCATCGGGGAAGAATTTCTCAACACAAGTAAATATACCATCCATGACAATAGGATCTTCTCCAACGGTTGCATCTTTGTAAAAGTAGAAGGGATTCAATAGATAGCCGGCCAAATGTAAAGGGCTATCAAGTCTATGTTGAGCTTTTTTATCAATAATATCAAGAATAGGCCGATAGTTAGTCTCAACATGTTTGAATGCCACTTTGATATCTTCTTTTGCTTGCTTTAGTTCCCCATATAAAAAGCCCATTGATGGCTTCTTATCCCCATCAACAAGTCGTAGATCCTTCACTAAAGGAGCAAACACCCTCAAACATAGTGTTACACCATTCCAAAAGGCCATACTCAACACCGTAGCATATGCCGCTTTTTCCTTAGCAGTCTTTGAGTATTTGCAAGCTTTCCATTTATTACTTGTAGCCATATTTCTCAACTTTTCTTTTTTATCCATCAAACTTTGCAAGGTTAAGAAAGCAGATGCAAATCTAGTGACCCCCGGCCTCACAATATCTCTTCTATTTGTGCACTTCCTCATCATTGACAAGGTGGCATGATGTGAATATATATAGATAGTGAAAGCTTTGGCTTTATCAATTACTCCTTTGAACTTGGGTTCCTTGCCAATTGCTTCAAGCATTAAGTTCAAGGTGTGTGTGGCACATAAACTCCAAAATATGTTTGGTCTTTCCGCCAATAACAAATTCTTTGCCGCCATATTATTTGATGCATTGTCCGTCACAATTTGAACCACATTTTCTGGCCCCCCAACATCTTTTTATATACACTTGTTAACATATTGATATATGTACTCACCGGTATGGGCGTCTTCGGAAGCTTCTTTGGAAGAAAGAAAAGTCGTGCCCTCCTTACAATTCACACACAAGTTCATGATACTTCTTCTTTTCCTATCGGTCCAAGCATCGGTCATGATTGAGCACCCATTCTTTGCCCACTCATCTTCTTGCTTCTTAAGCAAGCTTTTTGTTCGTGCATACTCCTTCTTTAGCAAAGGCTCTCTTAAAAGATGTTGGCTAGGAGGTTGATAACCCGGTCCAAATTGACCGACCGCTTCACAAAATCTTCTGAAGCTATCATTATCAATGGCATTGAAAGGAACGGCCGCCCCATACAACCACTGAGCCAAGTATTGATGCACATCTTCTGATCTTTCCTTAGAAATTGCATCATGGATATTTTGTTATCGTGTAGCTCAGATCTTCTTTCGTGGCTTCTTTTGACCAGACAAATTCACCTTTCTTCAAACAGTCGGTTATCGGAGCCATAATTGTGCTAAATCCTTGAACAAACCGACGATAGAAGGTGACAAGACCATGAAAACTCTGCACATCATGAATATTGCGGGACTCAGGCCACTCAGTAATAGCTCGTATCTTTTTTGGGTCAGCGGATACTCCTCGGGCAGAAACAATAAATCCCAGAAAGATAGTCTGATCGGAGAGGAAGGTACATTTGGTAGGATTAGCGTAAAGCTGTTCCTTCCTCAAAACACCGCAGACCTGTCTCAAATGGTTAAGATGTTGCCCAATGGATCGACTTTAAATGAGAATATCATCAAAGTACACCTGAAGGAACTTGCCCATAAAGGGACAAAGTACCTATGTCATGATTCTCATAAACGTGCTCGGGGCATTTATCATTCCAAATGGCATGACCATCCATTCGTACAAGCCATCCTTCGTCTTGAAGGCGGTCTTCCATTCATCACCAGGACGAACACGTATTTGGTGGTAGTCACTTTTAAGATCAATCTTGGAAAAGATTGTGGCACCAGACATCATGTCCAACATGTCATCCAAACGAGAAATGGGAAAATGGTATTTCACCGTGATCTTGTTTATGGCACGGCTGTTCACACACATACGCCAGGTTTCATCTTTCTTTGGCGTCAATAGGGCAGGAACAGCGCAAGGACTTAAGCTTTCTCTGATGAAGCCCTTTACCAATAACTCATCAACTTGCCTTTTCAACTCAGCATGCTTTGTCGGATTCTTCCGATAATGTGGCAAGTTAGGAAGACTCGCTCCTGGAACCAGATCAATAGTGTGTTGGATATCACGCAGTGGGGGCAACTGGTTGGGGAGATCAGCAAGAAATACATCTGCAAATTCCTGTAGGAGAGGAGTAACTTGAGGCGGAATGAGTGATTTAGGATCTTTAAGGACTTCTCTCGCTGTGAGTAGAAGAATGGTAGCCCCTTTGTCAATTTCTTTCGTGAGTTCCTTTTCACCCATATACGTTACTTTCTTGTCCTTTCTCGAGGGAGCCGGTGTTGTTTCAGCCGGACCAGTTCGTGGTCTCATGGGTATGAGCTTTATTTTTAGTCCATCGTGCTGGAACACACATTGGTTGGATCGACCATATATGGTTACATCGTGATTGTATAACCAAGGTCTCCCTAAAATGACTTGACCCACATCCATTTTGAGCACATCACACCAAATTTTCTCTTTGTAAGCTTTGAAGTCCACAGGGACCAAACATCGATGTGTTACTTGAAGAGCTGTCGCATCAATCCAAGATACTTTGTATGGGTGTGGATGGGATTCAGCCTTAAGTCCGGTCTTGGCTAAGACCGTAGAAGAGACAGCATTGACGCAGCTCTCACTGTCAACAATCACCTTGCAGTTTTTGCCACCTTTAGTCGTAAAGGTGTGGAATATAGCAGTGCGCTTCCAATCATCTTCTTCTTTTAGCTGGGACAAAACACATCTGACTACATTCAAGTGGGGTGATTGGATAGACCAAATACAGTGGAGATACTGATCATCCTCTTCTTCACTGAAGTCATCGCCTTTAATAGGCACATAGGAAAACTCATTGTCAGAATCATTAGCGATGACAGCGGTACCCTCTACTATATTGATCATACTGGGGCTGGGACAGTTGCTAGCAACATGACCGTATCCCTTACATTTATAGCACTTAGTGAGATGGTCAATCTTAGAGTAGTCTCTTTCGGTCAATCTTATAAGACAAATTATTTATAGTATAGTACAACTGCCTACCACAAGCTGCCTCTCAAAAGGTGGTTAACCGGATTGGTGACTCTTGATCATAGGCAATTATATTTATAGTTAATTAATTTTTTACAAATCCCGGTATGGGACTAATTTAGTCTACTTTTTCTTCCGTTCTCTCCCTCTGAGACTTCTCTCTCACGTGGGCCCCATTGCCCACGTCAGTAATCCTCAACCAAATACAGCAATATGCTGCACTTCAATGTGGGCCCCCAGCACCTCACTGACGTCATCAGCATTGTTCAAACAGCCAAAGCTTTGCTGTTTCAACAAGTGGCCCCCCCTAATCTCACATTTTTCCAAATAATTACATATAATGCCATCATGCATTATATTTTTATCAAACAGCCATCCAACCTTTATATATATATATATATATATATATATATATATATATATATATATATATATATATATATATATATATATATACTCTTTTTAGAAATTACGGGGTGTTACACACACCCCCCTTCAGAAATCAGCATCCTCGCTAAGCACGGGGCATGCACAATCTAGTGTAGGATCTTCTTTCTAGCTGATATGGAATGACGTACCCTGATTCTGCTAGCTGTACAGTACCCTGATTCTGCTAGTTGTACAGTCCCCTACCTGGGCGACCTGTCCCAACCTCGCTCCCTCTCAGGCATACTTACCAGTACATCTGCTAGCAACATCTCAGGCATAACCACCACTCTGTACCCACACTCGGTGTCGAAAGTCGGCTTTGGTACCATTTGTAACACTCCTGTCCCGAGCTCGGACAACTTATACAATTTAGAAGACAAATTATTTATAGTATAGTACAACTGCCAACGACAGGTTGCCTCTCAAAAGGTGGTTAACCGGATTGGTGACTCTTGATCATAGGCAATTATATTTATAGTTAATTAATTTTGTACAAATCCCGATATGGGACTAATTTAGTGTACCTTTTCTTCCGTTCTCTCTCTCCGAGACTTTTCTCTCACATGGGCCCCATCGCCCACGTCAGTAATCTTCAACCAAAGATAGCACTCTGCTGCACGTCAACGTGGGCCCCCAGCACCTCACTGACGTCATCAACATTGTTCAAACAGCCAAAGCTTTGCCGTTTCAACAAGTGGGCCCACCCTAATCTCACATTTTTCCACATAATTACATATAATGCCATCATGCATTATATTTTTATCAAACAGCCATCCAACCTTTATATATATATATATATATATATATATATATATATATATATATATATATATATATATATATATATATATATATATATATACTTTTTAGAAATTACGGGGTGTTACAGTTCTTACCCTTATGTTCATTTCTATGTGAATTGAAATTTGAATTAGGTTTGCTGGGGTAAGATTTGTGGGGGTGCTGAGAGGGTGGCTTAGGTCTAGACGGATCAGTAAAGGTCATTCTAGAGGAATGATCTCTCGAATCACTGGACTTAGAATAAGAACTAGTTTTAAGAGAATTCATATCGAGGACAAGAGCATAGGCTGCCGCTAGTGAGTCCACATTTCTATGAATTACCTCGTTCCTAAGGTCGTCTCATAGTCCAGCTCTGAACCTAGAGAGAGTTTGTTCTTCGCTCTCTTTACTCAAAGCATTGCACCGAATAAGGAAGCCGTCAAATTTATCAACATATTCTTGTGTGGATTTACTTTCTTGATAAAGTTGGTTCAACGAATCTAGCAATCGGGTGTGGAACGATAACGGTACATATCTCTTAGTGAGCTTCTCTTTCATGGCTTCCCAAGTGGCTATGGGTGTCAGGCCTCGGCCTCTGTGGGCGTGTTCAAGATTGGTCCAGTGTTGTTGAGCTTTCCCAGTCAATTATATCGTGACAAATTTATCTTTCAGGGATCGCTCATGTCAAACAACACAAAGTAGTGATCCATCGCACGGATCCAATCAAGATAAGATTGGGGTTCCTTGTGGCCTTCAAAATGGGGAACGTCAGCCTTAACGTTCTTCTTATATTGTTCGTCAAGGTCAAGTTCTTGACGTCGATCGTCACGAACATTCCCTTGAGGGATCTGATGATTAGCATGAAGCTCAGGGACAGCAGTATGATTTAATTCCACTTTCTCAAGCCTCGGATTGATATTGGCAAGCGTTGCTTGAATGGCAGTTAGGATAGCGGAAATATCAGAGTTGTCAATCTCAGTTTGTGGAGGGGTTTGCGGAGGTCTAGGGTTCCTAATTGGATGGTTTGGGAGGGACAAGAAAGGCTCTACAGGATCTGTGATGGTGCTGCGAAGACGCATTCACCAACGGGAAAAACTAGGGGTCGTGGGGATGTGTGTTTGTTAAAATTTGGGGACACATGTTCTAAATGCACTTAAGTTTTTTTTTCCCCTCTAAATAACTAATCTGAAGATCTAAAAGAACGAAATAAAAATAATAAGACTAAACAATTCTAAATGAATGCAAAAATAATGCCTAAATGATTCAAGAACTAGGATTTTAAGAACCTAGCTCTGATACCAAAATGATGTAAAAAGTAATCCTAAATAAAAATTTCCAAGAATCTTAAAGGATTAATTTTACCAACATGTAATGCGGATCAAAGTTAGAATTTTAAACAATTAATCGGTTTGATGGATTTTCAAGAATTGAATTAAGTTTAACAAGCCCAATTAATAATTCAGTTCTAACAATCAATAATTAAATCTCTAAGCGTTCTTAGCAAGTAAAAGATGCAATATTGATTCGTACTCTAATTAGGCAAGTAGAACACTCGATCTCAATATTTGTGGTCGACTGTTAAATGGAATAATATGATAGAGATGATAAAGCAGTATAACACAAATACTTGAGAAGTGGAAAGAGTATACCGAGGTTCGAAGAATGTGGTACCACGTGTTCTACTTCTCACACGGAGATCCAATCCCTTGCTCCAAACACCAATGACTAAAGCTATCCAACCAAAAGTAGAATAACTCAAATCAGATCTGACTTGATCTACCTGTCGTTGTGCACTTGGGGGAAGGAGAAGGGGGGTCGATGTTGGATCGGTTGCTTGCAGGGGGGAGATGTTTTCGGCCCGCGATGGCGCCGGCGGTAACAGTGTGTGGTGTCGGTGTCGGGTTGGAAAGGAGGGAGGTTCGGGGTTGGTGTAAGGGCTGAAGGAGTTGGTCGGGTGGTGGGGAAAAGGTGGCAAAGATGAAAGAGGATGAGGGGGATGCTGGTGGTGGGGGTGGCAGGCGACGAAGATGGGAGAGGATGAGGGGGATGCTGGTGGTGTGGGTGGCAGGCGACGAGGGCGGCGAAGAGGAGGTCGGGAGGGTTTCGGGAATGATGGAGGGATAGGAAGAAGATGAAGAGGGATTAGGGTTTTAGATTTGGGGATTAGGGTTTGGGTTTAATTGATTTTGGGATGTAGGGTAGTATTAGATATTATCACAAACTCTAAAATTTTATTAGGATTTATCACAAACCCTAATAAGTTGGATCTTAATTGTATCACACAATGGAGAGATGAAGAGCGAAACTCAACACAATAATTTTTTTAAATCAAGAATAGCATGACTTCTCATTAATCTAAAGGCCTATAAATAGGCTCAAAACAAATCTTGATACAAATCTCAAAATATTCTAAAAATCTCAAAAACATTTTAATGCATAAAAGAAAGATTACATATGGCTATAATTGTCAAAAGCAAATATGGTACTGAAATAAAATCCTAAGCTAATGAAGCAACTGTCCTAGACGATGCCTGCGCTGATAGAAATGCCTGAATCGTCTTGAACCGATGTCCTCATCAGCCTCATTGAAAATATTTTTCTAAAAGCAGGCCCCACTATCTTCAATATTCAACACTAAGTTCTTCATCCCCCTCTCTATCATTTTTGTAGCCTCCTTTTAAGGTTTATAATTTTTTCAGTAAATAGCAATTTGGTGATTTTTCTCAAAACCCTAATAGCACTAGCAGATTAACTTCTCATCTTTTCTTTGAAGTTAATTATTGTTGGATATATTGGTATATTCTCTCTATATAAATATTGCACGTGCATATGAGCAGTGTTCTAAAATGCGGCCTAAGCGGCCGCCTAGGCGGTGCCTGGGCGCTAGGCGGCCCCCCAACGCCTCGACTAGGGCCTAGGAGTTTATGAAAATTGGAAATGGGTTCTAGGCGGCTAAAATCGGACCTAGGCGGCGTTTAATCGGTCTAGGCGGGTCTAGGCGGACTAGACCCGCTTAGGCCTTAAGTAATTTACAACAAAAAAAAGTAAAAAAAACCCACCGCTCAAGCCTTAAGTAATTTTTAAAAAAAAGTAAAAAAAATCCACCGCTCTCACTTTCTCCTCCTAATAAAATTTAAGCATATCTTTAGTCTTTTTTTTATCTTGCATAATTTGACATGTATTCGCACTCTCACAGCAATCATGTTAAAACTTACAAGTATGGACTTTAATATTACTAACGCAGCCAAATAAGTGAAGTTATGCACCAAAGGGGGAAGTTTATAAAAAGTATCATGTGCCAACAACTTCAAGACTCAATCAGTCTACCAAATTATAAGTAGTATGCTTTTCCTCATTAGTGAAGCTATTTATTCATCTTCTATTTTCAGCTCTTAAAATGTCACCCAGATCTACATATCTTTTCAAAGCAATCTATGGATGGCCAATCCACTTAGTATGGGACAGCATGTCATGAGATGGGAGGAAGTTATCTGATTTAAGTGTGGTTATTAGTTGAAGCTGTTCATCGTTATCAAACATATCATGAGATCATCTATCAACTTCACATTTATTCTCTCTTTAGAACTTGTATTCTTTTATGAGTAGCCACAATGTGGTTTACATCGGATATGGAGAAGATAGAGTCCTAATGTTCACTGATACAATAATACACCGATTTGACTATGTGAAGCCCATCCTACAATTGCAAAGAGAAAAAGTTCAATAGTAAAAATGAGTAGCAATAAAAAGTAAAAAAGGATAACAACAAAATAAACCCAAAAGATCGATAAATAAATAAATAAATAAACAAATAAATAAATTAATTAAAAAAACCGCATACCGCCTAGACGCATAATTCCCGATTACAAGGTCTAGGCACTAGGCCCCCATCGGTCGCTCGACTACTGCCTAGCGCTTTTTAGAACATTGCATATGAGTAACACGTGTATTGAATGTACTAATTGTATAGATATCGGAACGCGAGTTGAGTGAGTTGAGAACCCAGTATCCAAACCAGTATTTAGAAATAAATACTGGCTTGTGATAGTAGTCTAGGCATTCCAATCTTGATACCTAGGGTGAATATCTGAAGCAACTTAGATCTAAAAATAAACCCTAATTCCCAATTGTTAATTTCTTACAAAACCTAACAATCTTGAGATAATATTAATCAATTTGTGAGATTAAGAGAGAGATCGTTGTGGTCAAAATCACTTAATCATCGTCTCCGACCGAAGCTGCCGCCGCCACCGTCGACGACGTTGCCGGTGTCGTCGCATATTGAAGGGGCACCCAGATCGCCGGTGTCGTCACTGTCGTCGCGGATCGAAGGGGCACTCAGATCACCATTGTCGTCGGTGTGGTCGAAATCCAGATCGGCTGGATTCGGTGGCGATCACGGCCGATGGAGGAGCCTCGACCGCTGTCGCTGGGCGATGCCGCCGCCCCTGACATCGATGGGCACCGCCGACGCCCCTGTCAACGCTGGGAGCGAGCTGCCAGAGGTCGCCGAAACCTGCGTCTGGATCTATGCTGCCTCATTATCCACTTCATCTTCATTGATCGTCGTGTGAGATAGAAGGAGAAGAAGGAGACAACTCAGATCCAAAATTTAATTTTTTTCGATTGGTGGATTATGGTGTTCTGTGTTTGGGCTGGAGAGGGGATCCTGGCAGTTGAGTTTGACTCAAATCTGACCAAACAAGAATTTTCATTGGTTGAGAATTTGGTGTTTGGTGTTCGGGTGGTTGGAGCAGATCCAGATTCAGATCCAATCCAACAACTGCTCTATTGGTTGGAGATTGCTGTTTGGTATTTGGACTGTTGGAGCAGATCTAGATTCAGATCCAGTCCAACAACTACTCTATTGGTTGGAGATTTTTTGTTTGGTGTTTAGACTGTTGGATCAGATTCAGATCCAGTCAAAAGGAATCAGATCTGGATGTAACTAGTGGAGACAATCCATTGTGTATTATTTTGTATTCTGTGTTTGGGGAGAAGACTGGATCTACTGCAATGTACTTCCAATTCAGATCTAAATCAAAGATAAGTTCCTCACCCAATTTAAACTGTTACTTAATTATTTGTTTGAATTTTGTTTCTGAGTGCTAAAGTTCAAAACCGTATTAAGCATTGTTTAATTAAATACAAATCTGAATAACTACTTTGGCTACGTGCTATGGATCAAATATTTATTTTGATAAATTATAGGCTTTGACTATAAAATTGAATCTCCAATTAAATTGTTGTGAATTAGATTGTGCTAATAATTTGTTTAATTGGCTAATCTTTAATGATTTGATGAATATAGGAACTTCAAAGTTACATACAAATTGTGTGTATTGGAGACGATGGATTTGCATCATGGTATGATAAGTCTCCACTACGCAGGCTTCTCCATCGAATTTGAAAAAACACTTCTAACTTGAAGTGTCAGTATGATCTACTTTAACCTCTTAGTATTTTCATGTGATGAATGTGTTAACGTTTTGTGCATTTGATCACATGATTGAGAGTTTTAGATCATAGTTATTCTCGCTTTGATAACTAGCATGTTTAGGGTTGTTAAGTGCTTTATCATACTATGTGTATAGATATTATGATAAATCCATTGTTTGCAGTTTGTGTGAGATTACATATTTGCTTCTCTAATAATTAAAAATAAAATAAAAATTGTATAAGATGTATAACAAATGTCTGTAACTTAAGAGAGAGCATCTCTTAATGTAGGATATGACTCTATTAGTTATGTGTTGTTCTCTCGTTTATTGTACTGTGTGTGCAAAGTTGAATTATAATATGATAGTCATTATCTCATTTAGCGTTATGAAGATGATGAAGAACGAATAAAGGAAAGAACTCTTCGCTCAATGTGTTTGAGCAAGTGGACATTGTTAGAATCATTAGAGAAAGCAAATAATTTTGTAAAATGTGACAGAGTAATTTTGTATTAACTCTTATAAAGTGCATATATTGTCAATCGCATGTATAAATTGAGTTTAACGAATGAGACAATTAATAATAATAGTTCTAATTATGTTTTTGAACATAGCATAATTTGCTAGGATTTGAGAACTATATATTCAATTGTTTGTGAGAAAATGTGATCTAATTATCAAAACTGTGGGGAAAATGGAGTTGAAAGCTATTGAGTAAAAAGCTTTAACATCCAAGTTGTTTTGAAATTTAGAATCACTATGAACTATATATTAAATTGTTTGTTCTTCTTAAAACTTATAATTCTACTAAATGGCAATTCATTAAATATGACAAAAGTGAAGTTTGAACTCAGATTTTGATCACTAGAAAATTATTTTGTATGGTCTCTAGGAGTTCATAACTTTTTGAATCAATACATTTTGATATTTGTGATCTCAGTAGCTTTGTGACTATGTGAGATAATTGTTGGTCAGAAGTATTTTAATCGCTTTTGTAGATGATTAATATAAGTCTGTCATATATATGAAGAATGAAGCACTTGTTATTCTTAATGAATTAAAAATTATAGTTAAATGCTAAAAATCAAGGGTTCAGATTTGATAGAGGTGGTGAATATGTTTTAACAATTTAAGAGAAGTTTGCATTTGGCATAATCTTTACTGCACTCTACTTACAACAGTTAAACGATATTGATAAAAGTTAGATTCAAATACTGAGTGAAATGTTGAATTCTATATTATTGACTGTTGTTTGTCTTATGTAGTTATGAATGATGTTGTGTTGTTAATCATATCTCTAATGTGTTACTACACTCTAAATCATGGCATGAAAATACAAATAATTTTGTTAAAGTGAAAATTTGTGTTGTGATACATTTGTTAGAGTGCATGACCCTAGAAGGCCTAAAGTAGGACCTACAACAAATATTTGTGTGTTTAGAAAGTGCAGAATGTAATTCTGTGGATAAATGTTGGATCTATCTAATTTGTGTTAGAAGAATCTAGACTTGTAGAGTTCTTTAAGGATATGTTCATCAAAGATAAAGTATAAAGTAATCTAGTCCTACAGACACGTTCAATGATTCACAGTTGGAATCAAGAACCAGTCTTATTGACACTTAAAAACCTGAATGACAAATGAGTTAAGAAGAGTTTTTAGTAGACAATGAGATGATTTTGTGTTATACAATAATACTTTAATTTAGTTGATGTGCCGAAAGGGACTAAAACTATAGTAAGTAAGTAGGGTTTTATAGAAGAAACTTAATTTTGATTGTTCAGTAGCAATTTTAATGCTTTTTAGTAGCTAACAGATTGAATGAGAAAAATGGGGTAGATTTATTTGATGTCTACTCACATGTTTGTCATATTGCTACAATAAGTATTTTTCTTACCCTTACATCTATTGAAATTTTTTTCATTCATAAAGGATATTTAAAAAGTTTTGTATTTGATGTTTTGTACTGAACAGTTTTGTACTGGAAAGTTTTGAACTAATATGTTTAGTGAACAAGATTTACAATTTAGTAAAATCATTGTATGTTCTTAAAACATGTATAGCCGATGAATAAATAATTTGACAAATTTTTGAAAGAGCCTAGTATATGAATCAAGTAATTCAGATCAGTGCCTTCAACTTTGTGGTGTGTCAAATATAGTGGCTATTATTTACTTGTTCTGTTGACATACATGTTCTTGGAAGTGACCTCTCTATTACAAATGAAGTTAAAATTGTGCTATCCAAAGATTCAACATGTAAACCTAGGTACTGTGGACACCATAGGTATAAGGGTGAGTTTCAGTTGGTAAGGGATAACTCTTAGTCAAACTCATCAAATCAAAGTGTGTTTCAAAAGTGGGATATAGTGATTGAAAGTGTGTTTTAAAACACCTTATGATTATGATAAAAGGTTGATACCTAATGATGGTGCAACTATGAGACAAATAGATCATTCTAAAGGAATTGACAGTCTCATGTATACAAAGATCTGCACTAGAATAGACATAGCATTTGAGATAGGAATGATATGCAGATTCACTAATAATCTCATACACATTTGAGTGCCCTTAAGGGGCTAATGAGATACCTGAGTAGTATTCAAGAGTTTGCTTTGTGCTGCTCTAGTCATTCTTTGAATGAATGGCTAATCTGATACATTATGATGCTTAGAATTTAGTAAAAGTCGATAACTAGTAGGTATATGTTTACACTAGGAGAAACAGAAATGTTATGGAAATAAAAAGCAAACAAGCACTGTGCTATCATCCATTAAATCAGACCTCTATGTGTTATCCTCTGCAGAGGAAAAGGCTGAGTGGATTGAAGAAATTGTTGCTAGTTATCCATTAAGAAGTTTAAGTAACTCTCTAATTCTGTTATGCGACTATCAAGCTATAATACACTGTAGCTCATAACTCTCTCTATAAGCATAAGAGGAGTATATTAAGGCTGAAAGAAGCCTAGTTGAACTTTCTTATAGATAAAGTGCAATTGCAACAAGTATGGCTAATGCTCTTGCTAAGAGACTTGAAAGTGATCTAATTATCAAAACTGTGGGGAAAATGGAGTTGAAAGCTATTGAGTCAAAGCTTTAACATCCTAATTGTTTTGAAATTTAGAATCCAATTGGAGCCATAGAGTTTAAACTTAAGCATCAATTTTAGGTAGTTGACATGTTTTAGATAATTTTGATGATTCCACATAAATTCCACAAATATATAATATCATTTCAATTTTGATGGTATTATATATCTAGAGAATTTACTTAGAATAATCATATTATTCCAATACGAAACATGAAAACTTGTCGATGTGTTCCGATGATTAAATTGTCCTAAATATCATTCCAATTTTGATGATATGTCTTTTATGGATACATGTTTCATTCCAATTTTGATGATTCAATGTTAAACCATGATTGAAACGGCAGTCTTTTCATTCCAATATGAAACATAGTATGGTTCTTGTGTAGAAACTATAAAGTTCATGTACATTATTTACTAAAGATATTTGATTGTGATGCTTGCGTTACATTTTTGCTAAGCTAATTATGAATTGTACTAAGTTCTTTTGTGGAACTAGATATTTTGTGAAATTCGTTGAAATTTTTAGAGATGTGTCTCTTGATATTCTTGTTTTCTATAAGCTAGCAAAGATGGAGGAGTTGAATTTGTCAACATAGATTTCAAAAATAATGATTTGCTCATATGGAGGAGTAAACATAAAGCAGTGTGCAAGGATAGAGTTTCAGTTTATTTCTTTCGAGAATAAATTAGTCACTTGCTTGGTAAAACTTCTGTTGAGTTTAAGACTCGTGTGTTTATGAGCTTAAAACTCATATTTTGTTCTTAAAGTTTATTTGCTTTGTTTGATTTTGAAACTATGACAGATTATTCCAGTTAGTTTAGTCTATGTGAACTATTCTGAATTGGATATGATTTGAAACTGTTTAATTATATTGGTTTAGTCTTGATTGAACTATTCAGATTTATAATTGTATTGGTTCTTATGAAACTATATCTTTATGATGCTTTTCTTTTTATGAACTGCTATCAGCCAGTCAGTTTTATACTGAACTGATGAGATAATCCTGTACTTTATATATTAAGAATATAGGAGGAGATTGTTGGATATATTGGTATATTCTCTCTATATAAATATTGCATGTGCATATGAGTAACACGTGTATTGAATGTAGTAATTGTATGGATATCGGAACGCGGGTTAAGTGGGTTGAGAACCCAGTACCCAAATCAGCATTTAGAAATAAATACTGGCTTGTGATAGCAGTCTAGGCATTCCAATCTTGATACCTACGGTGAATATCTCAAGCAACTTAGATCTAGAGATAAACCCTAATTCCCAGTTGTTAATTTCTCACAAAATCTAACAATAATGACATATTATTTTGGATAGTATATTTTGTCTATTGTTTTTCTCTTCTTGAATGTTGTTTTGATAATACTATTGTATCATCGTTGATGAAAAAAAATGAACATTAAGTTTTGAGGGCACCATTTTTGGAGTTCGCCTCACGTCTTAAAATATCAGGTCTGGCACTGGACAAACCACTTAGAACACACTGAAAGAGTAATCCAAGCAAGAGGTTTGCTATGTATACTTAATTTCTCATGAAAGGCATTGCGAAAGTCTGTAGTATGGTTTCTGTTGGTGCCTTAAGAATTGAACAAACATTAGTCATATTTAACATTAGAAGGATTGCAGGAGCCTAATACCAGAGCAGAAGGTAGTTTATGACTTTTTTCAATCGGCGACACCTTACAAGTTTAGTTGATGTGCCAAACCATGTACTTATTTGCTTAGCTAGAACTTAAAATGCGGAAGTAGTTCAATAGTTGAGGACGGTCACAAGTCCACAGGTTCAATATGAGTTGCTGGTATATTGAAATGGAAGATTATGACTGTCAAAGTTAAATGAAGTTCCATGTAATTTTTTATAAAATTGTAATGTATTGGGTATTATGCCTGTTTGTGATAGTGAAAAGGCAATAATCATGTTAAGTTATGCTATTCAAGATAAGAATATTAGTTATGTTTATAATGTATGCCGTTTATTATTCAGTCCTTTTTTGCTATTTATCCTTCAGCTCTGGTTGATACCAATTCTTGTTCCTCTCCCCCCCCTCCCCCCCCCCCCCCCCCCTCTCCTTATTATTGCTTATATTTGATTTCTTAGTTTGATACATCCGACTGCCCTTGTATGCCATCTTATAAAATTAACAGTTGCGTAGCTTAAGTTTTTATGAGTTGCATTTTGGCTATGGTTATGTTGCTTGGTATCTGATATGGTCCCTTTTTCAGCGTTTGTGTTCAGTCATTTAAAAAGTCTTATTTATTTGTAACTTACATAAAAAGAAGCAATAATCAGTTTTTTATTTTATATTATCATCATTATGTTTTGCTGAATTTACCACAAATAGTTGCTGAAAGTTTCTTGTTTAGGCTCATTCCAAAAAGAAAAATTATGGATCTTACATATCAAAATTGGAAGTTGAAGTTCATGATTTCTTAATATAGAGAAGATAAGCAGAATGTTGTCTCTTCAGTGTTTCATGAGAAATATTACATCTTTTTTATGTTTTGAACCATGTTCTTATAAAATATTTTGCTTGTGTTTTCATTTTTTAGTGAACAGCTTTATTTTGTTTTAATAATCATGAAATGCCTAGAGATAGGAGTTGGGTTCTGTTGGATAATCACAAATTAGAACCATATAAATGTGGATGTGTAGAGTTCTTGGACTATGCTTTCAGTCACGCTGCCACTGATGGGAAGTAAGTGTTCGTGCAGGGACTGCAAGAACAAGAAATTTGGGGATTATGATTCTGTACACATGTGTAACGTCCCTGCCCCAAACTTAGACAATTTATATAATTTATCAGATAAATTATTTATTAATTAGTACAACTGCCCACCACAGGCTGCCTCTCAGAAGGTGGTTAACCGGATTGGATGACTCTTGATCATAGGCATTATTATTTATAGTTAATTAATTCATTTATATTCCTGATATGGGACAATTTCACTCTACCTTTTCGCTGTTCCTCTCTCTGCGTGTACAACCGAAACCCCCAAAGTGGGATGTAGTACCCCGTATTTTTAAATATAATTTTAAAGATTTATAAATGAATTAAAATGATTTTTTGGAGATTTAATACATATTTTCATAAGATTTACCCTTTTTACACGTGCAAAATACGTGTAAATATTTTCTTGGAAAGTTCAAAAGGCAAAATTATTTTGTGGAAAATCATTATTTATTATTTGAGATTATTTATAATTTTTCTAGATTTTTCTGGTATTTATTAGACCTCTTTGCAAATATTACGAAAAAGAAGGATCTTTTTGCAAAATTGTCATTTTGAAGGATGAAAGTGCAAAACTATTTTCTAAACTTTTCAAATAGTGCCGGTTGAAAAATAAGGTGTTTATTTTGTTTTTAAACCTCAATTTAATTGGTTTTATCAAGTTTCCAAGTATAGGGATCTATTTATGTAAAGTTATACTTTAAAAGGGTTATTTTGAAAATGTGTTCAAAAACCCTAATTCTCCTATTCCGGCCTATTTAAAAGAGTGAAGTGCAGCCGTCTTTCGCTGCACAATACAAAGGTTTTATTATTTCTTGGAGATTTAAGGAGGTGATCTTGGATTTCGCAAAAGAAAGGCTTTCCTTATTAGATTTCTTCATTTGAGGTGAGTGACTTGTTTTGGTTTTCTTTTTGTTTTGTGTATGTTGTATGCCAGTGATATAATTTGTTTTGTTTTATTCTTTTAATGTTGTATATGGTATTTCATCTACTAGAAAACATGTTAGGGTTGGAGTATGAATATGTACTTGATGGATTGGATGGATTGATGAATTAAAAATTGATCTTTTATGAACCCTAATTATCTATGGATAGATTTGCATGTGGATGATGTGAGTTCTTATTATCATTGAGTTTGGATGAACACATCTTGATTATAGAAATGTTAGATTTGTCCATGTTCATGAGTTAATAATGGTGATTGAATTTGAGGAAATTTTGAGAAGGTCTAATGAACTAGGAGATCATGTCTCGAGAATTGGATTTGAGATAAATTGGATTGAGTTTGACGAATACAACTAAATTGGGGATCTTTTTGAGGTCTTGGTATTGATATGGTTTGGATATGAATATGAAGCTATTTCAATGAACAATTAATTTTTAAGAAATTCTATTTTGTTTATATGCACAATTCATGTTTGATTGAAAGAAATTAACAAATCGCTATTTTTATAAATTCGAGTAGTTTTAATTTATTTCTTATGGACGATTATATATCCTACAAGTTGTATTTGATCAAATAATAAATATGCTTTTGATAGAAATCGTTTTCATAAAGTAAAACTAGATATCGGTTGAAATATGCACAACCAAAATCTGCAGTCTGCAGGTCTACAGTCGACCGGTGTGACTTTCCAGTCGACCGTCGCTGCCTGGCTGTTGTAATTTTCTTGAAGTTTTTAAATTATCACGTGGAACAGTCGACTGACTCATCTTTAAAGTCGATCGAGTCTGTTCCGTTTTGATGTCACCTTGAGAATTGGATTTTTTTCTGGACAGTCGACCTATGACCTTTTACAGTGGACTGCTATACTTAGAATTATTTTCTTAAAGATAATTGGAATTATCGCTCTGGACAGTCGACCTATGACCTTTTACAGTGGACTGCTATACTTAGAATTATTTTCTTAAAGATAATTGGAATTATCGCTCTGGACAGTCGACCTATGACCTTTTAGAGTCGACTTGTAATACTTAGAATTATTTTCTCAAAGCTATTGGATTTTTCTCTGGACAGTTGACCGATGGCTTTTGTAGTCGACTGATACTGATATATCTATACATATTTTAATGTTCTTTTAAATGATTTATCCTCTAAATGTTTTTAATCTATAACTTACCATTCTATATTTTATCTTCTACTAAACATATGTTTTCAAGTGAGTTAACTGAGCAATTTACATTGGAAGTTTTTGTTTGGATATTTGGGTGTGAGCTAGAGGGTGTGTGTGTCCCTAGTATACCGGCAGTTAAGATATTTTATGTTTGGGCCTGTTGAGGCATTTTAGTTGATCAGTTGTTGAGTTAAGTTCGGTAGGGTACACCAACTCTAGGAGATTCGTAAAGTAATCAAAAAACCTAAATGATAAGGACAGGCACTAGTGGTGATATGATGAACGAGAACATGGGTTATGGACCTCAGTATGGTTTGCGGTGTGAGATAATCCCTGGAATTATCCAAGTGAGTGAAATAGTCTCCGGAATTACCTGTGGTGTGGGATTGATCTCCGGAATTATCGGGGTCGAGGCGATGCACATGTGGTATTCATGTGATGAGGTGCCATCGCTTGCGGTGTGGGGTATTCTCGAAGATTCCCAGGTGTGAGTGAAATAGTTTCTGGAATTATCTGTGGATAGAGATTGACCTCCGAAATTATCGGGGCATGGGCTAATACTCGCAGTTTATCTTTATCTTGTAGTAGTCATCGTGTTAGGATTAGTTGCATAGCGGGGGATTAAACCCTACAATGTGGAGATGTTAAGGGCTTGTACCGGACCTATGTAGAGTGGGATGCATAGACTCCGAAAAGTACGCATTAGAGAGTTAGCATATAGAATTGTGTTTTCTTGACTTGGTTTCATGCATGTGTTTTTCTGTTACACTTGACACTTAGTCTAGTTTCACTTGATGTTTTCGTGTTTCCTTGCTATGTCATATCTTATGTATTCTTGTTTATTTCATGTCGTTTATGATTCTATGCTTTACTTATGTTGTTTGTTTTATGCCACTCACACCATTATGGTTGACCCCTTTAGTTTTGGGGGTTAGAGTTATCTCTAGCCTCATATTTTACAGGTGATTACTTGTAGCTTGGGATTTGGATGCATGAGTTAAAGTGGTGTAATGGGTTATGTAATTTGTAAAAGAAATTGTTGTAAGGAAAGAAATTTGTAATTTTAGGTGTTTTGTATTCCGTTGTGCTATGTAAAGATTAATATAATGAAAGTTAAAAAATTTTGTTGGTGTTCGACTGTGTTTAATATTACATTTAAAGTTGATGCTGGGAATCGTGCCACGTATTTCTAAGATATCATATTGAAAATTCGGGGCGCTACATGGCCCCCCTGTGCCACGTGGCACACACACAGAGACAGCGGGCACAGCAGCTGCTGCTGCCTCAGACTCGGGTGGGACCCCTACTGACGTCATCATTGACGTCAGCCTCAAACAACAGCAACACGCTGCTTTGTTTTTCACGTAAGCCCCCCTCCAATTCAAATTAATTACTAGTCTGCCATTACCCTTTTATTATATACATATATATCTCTTTTTGAAAATTACGGGGTGTTACACACACCCCCTTCAGAAATCAGCGTCCTCGCTGAGCACGGGGCATGCACAATCTAGTGCAAGATCTACTTTCTAGCGGATGTGGAGCATCTGCTCTCCTATCTGCCCGACTAATTATAATACCGAAATCAAATCCCTGATCAATCATAATCCCGGATTTAATTGAGCTGCTCTCCTATCTGCCCGACTAATCATGATTTTGGAATCCACCGCCCGATCAATCATAATCCCGGATTTAATTGAGGATCATCTTGCTCACCACAGTCTCGGAATCCACCGCCCGGCTGGGTCTATAGTCCTGGAATTCACCGCCCGATTATAAAGACGTGCCCCACACTCGGTGTCGAAAGTCGGCTCTGATACCATTTGTAATGCCCCTACCCCAAACTTAGATAATTTATACAATTTATCAGATAAATTATTTATTAATTAGTACAACTGCCCACCACAGGCTGCCTCTCAAAAGGTGGTTAACCTGATTGGGTGACTCTTGATCATAGGCATTATTATTTATAATTAATTAATTCATTTATATTCCCGATATGGGACAATTTCACTTAATCTTTCCGTTGTTCCTCTCTGCGTGTACAACCGAAGCCCCTAAGTGGGCCCCCTATGCCATGTGGCACACACACAGAGACAGCGGGCACAGCAGCCGTTGGTGCCTCAGACCCGAGTGGGACCCCATGCTGACATCATTAATGATGTCAGCCTCAAACAACAGCAGCACGCTACTTTGTCTTTCACATGGCCCCCCTCCAATTCATATTAATTACTAGTCGGCCATTACCCTTTTATTATATACATATATCTCTTTTTGAAAATTACGGGGTGTTACAACATGCATCTACTATGGAGGGGGATGTTTAAGGAGTACGGACAAGGTTTGTGGAAGTTGCATAATGAACATGTTGAAGATGATCACTGTGATCCAGCTCCCAAAAGGAATGAAACTGAAAATAATCCTCTAGATATGAATGCGAGTGATGGCATGGATGACTTGTTGAGAGCGTGTTTACACCCTGCTGAGGAGGACCCATCTGGACACCCCATCATGGAGTCGGATGATTTTCGCAAGCTCATTGAAAAGGCAAATACCCCGTTTTACCCAGGTTGCAGGGATTAGTCTAAACTTTCTTTCGTGTTATACCAAATAAAATCCTGAGGTAAAATGAGTGGCAAGACAATTTCGGAGACACTCCATTTAATGAAAAAGGCAATTCCTCAAATTAATGTACCCGAGTCATTCTATGAGACTAAGAAGCTCATCGGAAAATTGGGCTGCAGTTATAAGAAAATTGATGCATGTGAGAATGATTGCATGCACTTTTGGAAGGATGACAAAGACTTGGA
Organism: Hemerocallis citrina; assembly: GCA_017893485.1. Classification (NCBI taxonomy): domain Eukaryota; kingdom Viridiplantae; phylum Streptophyta; class Magnoliopsida; order Asparagales; family Asphodelaceae; genus Hemerocallis; species Hemerocallis citrina. The sequence continues at coordinate 132,184,335 of CM030363.1, forward strand.
TGTGTGCAAAGTGTGTAATGCTTCTAGGTGGAAAATTCCAAAAGCAGCAAGTTCTCTATCCACATGTCGCAACAGAGTACCGAAAAAGGTGTTTCGATTCTTCCCATTGATTACAAGGCTTCAACGTCTTTATTTATAGGAGAAAACATTGATGGACATGAGATGGCATGTAGAATTGCATTGTAACGATGGGTCCTAAAGGTACCCTGCGGATTCTGATGCGTGGAAAGAGTTTGACACGAAGCATGAGTTGTTCTCTTTGGAGGCGCACAATGTCAGGCTAGGATTGGCTTCTGATAGGTTTAATCCATTTGGATCATTGAACAACACTTATAGCACATGGCCAGTTATTATAACAATGTACAACTTGCCACCAGAGGTGTGCATGTAAAGGTCTTCTATGATACTGTCTTTGCATATTTTTTCTGGTAGCAAAGGCCCAAAAATTAATATCGATGTCTACTTACAGCCATTGATAAAGGAGTTGAAAGAGTTGTGGGGTCGGTAGTATCAACCTTTGATGCGTTTACGCAGCAATACTTTAACATGCGAGCAACACTTATATGGACGATTAATGACTTTCCTGCATATGGTAACTTATCCGGGTGGAGCACTAGCAGCTATCTTGCTTGCCCTAGTTGTGTCAAGGACACCGTATCAGAATGCTTGTGCAAATCAAATAAACAATGTTATACGGGTCACATTCATTTTCCGAAGGAAGGGGCACCACCTCCTCCCTCAGGGGATGATGCATTGGCAAGGACAGAGGGCATCAGTGTCACATTTGGGGTAGGTCAACTTATTCCTAATGAAACACATTGGAGGAAGAGAAGCATTTTTTTTTTTAATTTGCCATATTGGAAAGATAATCTGATATGTCATAATTTGGATGTCATGCACATCGAGAAGAACATAGGTGAGTCATTATTGAAGTGGCTATTAAATATTTTTGATAAAAATGATGCTTTCAGTAATGCAAAGGAGGACATAGCCAAAATAAGGAAACCGCCAAAAGGCAAGCCCGGTCCACGATTTCCCATTCTAGTTCCAAGATTGTGTAAATATCACAAAATGCCGCCCCAAGATAGGAAGGCAGTTTGTGATGTCATAGCTGCCATTAAGGTTCCTAACGACTATGCTTCCAATACAGCATGTTGTGTTAAGAAAGGTAAGATTGGGGGATTAAAGAGCCATGATTACCATGTATTAATGCAACAACTGCTCCCACTGCCAGTTCGCAATGTGTGGTTACCAAATAAGATGGCATGTGTTGACTTGTGCAATTTTTTCAAGAATTGTGTTCCAAAACTAATCAAGCTGAAGATTTTTAAGAAATCCCCCCCCCCCCCGAATTTTTTGTGGTGATGATGCATTCTGACATAATTGTTTGTTTCGAATAGGCAGCAAGTTGTATTTATTAGTTCTCACTTTTCTTATTGTTTTTTCTTAACCTCAAGTACTTGGGTCACTTAAAGACCTATGTACGAAACAAGAAATGTCCCGAGGGTTCAATAGCCAAGTGCTACATCACAGAGGAATGTCTCAACTTTTGCTCGCAATATATGAAAAGTTCGGTGGATGGACATAACTACTCCTCCCACAATTGTGATTGTGGTGATGAACGGCTTAGGATATCGATATTCTCTAACCATGGAGTGCTTCATAATTGTGAGAGCAATGGTCGACCTAAGTACAAGACACTCAAATACGACCATTGTACAAGACATAATTGTGAGAGCAATGGACATAACGACCTAAGTACAAGATATCGAAATGTAAGGTGTGTGCCTTCTCCATTTCGTCGTATTTGAGTACGTTTGGTTTGTTGTTTTGAAAACAGTTTTCTGAAAATGAGTGTAAAAGCTGTTTGGTAATATTTTTTTTCTGAAAACTGTTTTCTGAAAATGAGTGTAAAAGCTGTTTGGTAATTTTTTTTTTCCTGAAAACTGTTTTATGAAAATGAGTGTAAAAGCTGTTTGGTAATATTTTTTTCCTGAAAACTGTTTTCTGAAAATGAGCGTAAAAGCTGTTTGGTAATATTTTTTTTCTTCTGAAAACTGTTTTCTGAAAATGAGTGTAAAAGCTGTTTGGTAATATTTTTTTTCCTGAAAACTATTTTCTGAAAATGAGTGTAAAAGCTGTTTGGTAATATTTTTTTTCCTGAAAACTGTTTTCTGAAAATGAGTGTAAAAGCTGTTTGGTAATATTTTTTTTCCTGAAAACTGTTTTCTGAAAATGAGTGTAAAAGCTGTTTGGTAATATTTTTTTTCTGAAAACTGTTTTCTGAAAATGAGTGTAAAAGCTGTTTGGTAATATTTTTTTTTCTGAAAACTGTTTTCTGGAAAAGAGAGTGTAAAAGTTGTTTGGTAATAATTTTTTTCTAAAAACTGTTTTCTGAAAAAGAGTGTGTAAAAGCTGTTTGGTAATATTTTTTTTCTGAAAACACGTATGTGGAAAAAAATATCTGAAAACTTGGGTGTAAAAGCTGGGGGGTCATAATTTTTAACTGAAAACAGTTTTTTTTTGCTAATTTATAGGAAAACAGTTTTTTTGCCAATGAGATTATAAAAGGCGTTTGTTCAATCAATTTGCATTAAACTTTTGCTGAAGTATTTTTAATTGTTGCAGTTACAGAGCAAAGTTGTACAAGTATGGGAACAAGAAACCTGAGCAGCAAGTAAATCGAGCAAATCTTATCAATATAAGGAGTTGTATTAATGTGATATACCTTACACTTGTTGATATGAACTGCTATTCGACTATTCTTTTTCCAATGGAGATTTTTGTATTCTTATTGTATGTAACATTTCCTTAACTTGATATGCGATATGCATAAGAGTAATATGATTGATCATTTATATATAATGTAACGAAAATTGTTGAATTACTAGATTCATAATCAGAATAAAGTATTGAAATTTGTTAAAGTAATAAAACAACAGTTCAATTATAAAAAAATCATATGCCATCATCCCCACGATTGTATCGTCATGCACATCAACAAAATTTATTGAAAAGTTTGTGTGAACACACTGGATAGTTTTTCAGCCCAAAGCATGAGAACCCATCAGTTACACCTCAATCCACACCCCAAATTATTTATTCAGTTATAACATATCAAAAGCCTTTACAAACCATGATAAAATCAACCTTTACAAACAGTAGTGTTAGCATACTCGATTATTTTTTTCCAAAGCATGAGAAGCATTCAGAAGCATCCCAATGCACATCCCAAATCATTCTTCAAAGTTATTACCTACGAACAGCAGTAAGAAACCCTCATAACATCATAAACCATAAGCAGCATTCAGAACCCTGCACGGAAAGGAAAATGTACACAGTATGGAAATTTGTTAAAGTTAAAAATCAAAAAGTGGTTTTTATACGGGATCAGAAGCCATCATCTCCACGATTGTATCAGAAGCATCCCAATATTTTCAAAGGCTTGCGTTAGCATACATACTGATTGATTTTTGTTCATCTACATGAGAACCCATCAAAAGCATCTCAATGCACACCCCAATAATTCTTCACAGTTACAAGTATCAAAAGGCTTGACACACCATGCTGGCCAAAATCCATGTGCAGAATCAGAGATCTTTCAGAAGTAGGGGATTGTACACATTGTGCAAATTTGTTAAGATAGAAAAAAATCAAAACTTGAGTGTTACAGGATCAGAAGCCATCATCTCCCAATTTTGCAACCTCCTCATGTACAAAAAATATTTGAAACAGTTGTGTTAGCATGCAGATTTTTTTTTGCCCAAATCAGCTTGAAGCATTCTGAAGCATCCCAATGGACAACCCAAATTACCAATCTTCATAGTTATAACTTATGAACAATTGTAAGAAACCTTCAGAACACCATAAGCCAGAAGCACCCTGCACAGAAAGTTAACTCTACAGAGTATGGAAATTGGTGAAGTTAAAAATTAGTGGTTTTGATACGGGATCAGAAGCCATCATCTCCAAGATTGTATGTTCCAACACATCAACAAAATGTATTCAAAACCACTCATTAGCATACTGATAGATTTTTGCCCAAACCATGAGAACCCATCAGACGCATGTCAAATGCAAAACCCATATAATCTTCACAGTTAACAAATATGGAGATGGCTTGACAAACCATGAAAACATCATAATCCATGTGCAGAATCAGAGACCTTTCAGTGGTAGGAGATTGTACACATTATGGAAATTTGTTAATAACAAAAAAAATCACCACTTGAGTTACACACAGTATGAGAAGCCTTTCATATCCAATTTTTATTATTGCCCAAAGCATGAGAACACAACAGAGGCATCTCAATGCACACCCCAATGCACATTTCTGATGCATACCCTAAAAGCAGTATGAACACCCCAAGTAATATCATCAGTATGCACACCACAGTTACACACAGTATGAGAAGCCTTTCATTTCCAATTTTTATTAAGGCACACCAACAATATTTATTGAAGCCCTTGTGTCAGCATATTGATTATTATTGCCCAAAGCATGAGAACACATGAGAAGCATCTAAATGCACACCCTAATTACATTTCTTCAGAGTTACCAAGTGACAAAAGCCTTCACAACACAATGATAACATCACAAGCCACAAGCAGAATCTGAACCCTTCAAAGGAAGGAAATTGTACAGTTAATGTAAAATTGGTAAAATAAAAAAATTTTACTTGAGTTACACAGGAACCTCATCCATCGCTCCAAAATTTTTGAAGGCAATGAAATTTTTTTATTGAAAATCTTGATCTTCATTACATGATCAGGATTTTTCATCATTATCTCCACGATAATAATCAGATCATGGCTTGTGATGCTAATAATCAGCAGTATGCTAACAAAGGTTTTCAATAAATGTTGTTGATGTGCCTTTAAAAATCTTGGAGCTGATGGCTTCTGATACTGTGTAACTCAAGTGTTGATTTTTTTAACCTTAACAAATCTCCATAATGTGTACAATCTCCTATCTCTGAAAGGTCTCTCAGTCATGCACATGTATTATGATGTTATCAGGGTTTGTCAAGCCTTTTGATATTTGGTAACTATGAAGAATAATTGGGGTGTGCATTGAGATGCTTCTAAAAGGTCTCTTGCTTTGGGCAATATTCTGATCAGTATTCTAAAACAGGCTACTTCAGTGAAATCAAATACTAAGCCATAAGCCTCATGAGACAAAAGCAAAAATAAACTCAAATTAGTCGTAGGCTCAGATTGTTCAAATCAATGATAAAAACTCCAGACTAGGGCTGCATTTTTTACAATGCCACGCCTACTAGTACTAAGTAAAATGTCCACCCCCCCTCCCCTCCCCACATTGTCATCAACAATACTTGATTTCATCATTATTGCTTCACATAATGGATTCATTCTTACTTCACATAATTCTAAACATCAACCACAGATCAGCTTAAAGGCTATTACACATCATTTCCGTGGTTATTCACTCATATATTTCATATTTTCAATATCTGTTGCTGGTCGATACAACCAAACAAAAAGAAGCAGTGGGGTGGGGGAGGGGGGGGGCGGGGGGGGGCACACATTCAACATTGACTAAAAACCTTTCATCATTGCCTATAACGACATCTTCGTTAGGTTTAAAAAAAATTTAGATTTGAGATCACTTCTGGTTACCGACAAATCCTTTGATTCTTCTGACCATTGTTGGTAACAAAATTGAATCCATGTGCAGTACCTGTTCATCTATAAATTGTCAAGATAAAATCTCATACAATGCAGAAAACATTATATTCAAAACAGTAAATGATACAATGAAAACAATTTCATTAAAATTACATTAATGTCTCGCATTCCACATTGCCGTAGCAATATCATCTCTTTTCGTATTCATACGATTCAATTGGGAAGATGACAAATCCAATCCCTGAGATGTGGATGCGATATCTTCAATTTGTTGGTGATGAATTAATTGTTCATCGACAAATTCCTCAAAAAAAGCATCGTCGACTGAATGCTTACATATAAAATTATGGAGTGCACAACAGGCTGTGACCATCATAACTTGCATTGTAAAAAAGTAGTTTGGCATGTCATTAAAAATGGCAAACCTTTTCTTGAATACACCAAATGTTCTCTCAATCACATTTCATAGCCTAGCATGCTGTCTATTAAAAAGTTGTCTAGGTTGAGTTGGTGCATGGTTGGCCCCTTGAATGTCCTGTAAGTGGTATGGCTCACCACGGTATGGAGCCAAAAAACCAGGCATATTAGTATAACCACAATCTACTAAGTAATATTTATCATTGGGTGGGATTTGCAATAGTCCTTCTGATAATGCACACTATATTACACGGAAATCGTTAGCACTGCCTTCCCATCCTGCATAAACAAATGTAAACAGCATATCAAAATCACATGCCGCCAAAACATTTTGAGTGATATTACCCTTTCGAGAGCGACAAGCATTGCTTCGAATAGTGGGTACCGAAGCATTGAGTAATGTGCCATCAGCAGCACCAATAGCTCCCTACATTAATGAATTCGAATAATAGATATTACGTGCAAACTTTGAAAAACTTTAACATACTTTAGTCACGAGTGAAGGTAACAGAATACCTTAAACCACGGATAAAAGTCTGGGGAATTAGTGATCCTTTCATGTATACGTGTAGTGTTCAGGGGAGTGATAAGTACTGTGGCTGCTCTTGCCAAACCTTTCAAAACAAGAGTAAAATGACGCTCGATTGTTTGAAGTGAGTGTTCAAACCTATCAGCACATGCTCGCATTCTTTGACTGTGACCAACAACATACAGAAAAATGGCCACACTTTCCTCAAAAGACACGCGTCTAGGTCGTGCATCCTCCTCCGTTTTCTCAAGGTAGTTGCCATTTTTTAGAAAAGCACACAAGGCCAGAAAACAATCTTGATTCATACGGAATATGCGATGAAACTTATACTGGGGACCCTCTAACATTTCATTCAAATATTCACGCCCTGTTAGTTTTGGATAGAATACTGTTCTTTCTTCAGAGAGTTCATTTAGGAAGATCAGATTCATCAATTCATCGGCATCGTCATTACTAGATGAAGAAGTGTCCATAACTACGGTTGCACTTGCAATAGTACTTCACTATGACAAAAAGTAGAAATCAAATCGATAAAGTAAGTTCACTAATTTAATACTACGACTATAGTGCACGATATTTACAGAATTTTAAAATAACATATTACGTTACGGAACATTGCCAAGCTCAGATTATGAAAAAAATAACATATACTACTAATAGCAATTCCATTTTGGCAAAAAAATAAAACTAAATTTAAATTAAATAAAAACTGCCATGTTTTACCATCAAATAGTCAGAATACAATAGCTCTCACACAAATATGCAAATAATTATAAAGTTTTGTACACATTATGATATGATTATCCCACTCATCCAATTGGGATGGCTATTGCTCAGCATTATTCTTCACCCACCACTCCCTAACTTCCGGGGTCATACGAAGGAAAGTATGACAAGCACGAGGATTATCAATTAAGTGGTTAAGTGCTTTCCCTGCTTGTTTGCAATCAAGCCCAGACATCGCATTAATTATATCAGTGCATTGATCCAACTCGGCATAAGCACGATCAACCGAGACATTACTATCCTCCGCTATTTTCTTCTTTAACCTGCTTCTTTTTAACTCCTGGGTTTCCAGTACGGAACTAACAAATTCTTTGATATACGACATATTTGTTCCCCGACCACTTGATGTACCAGATTTTCTCTTACGAGACCCCGACCCCGAACCGCATGGTACATCATCATCCTCATCAGGTACATTTACGTATGGCTGATTAGGGTGGACAAACTCATAATTGACCCTCCGTTCCTCATCGGAATCGTACACCCTTTGTGTTGAAGCCCTGGAGACATTGCCCTGGGCAGTAGACTCTTCGAAAATTTTGGTCAAAACATCAAAGTTTGCCAACTCCTTCTTCTCAAATTTTTTTGCCTTAGGGTGTGCCTAATCAGAGAAAGTGTTGTTAATTTGCAAGTATTAAAGTCAAGCTTAAGTATAATAAAAACAGCTTCACAGACAATTAGCAAACTTTGAGATTATATATGAACCTTAAGATAGTTGTCCCAAACATGCTTCTCGGCAGTGATGGTTTCGTTCACTTCATCCCAAACTGTTTCTTCATATCTGAAAACACCCTCCATTCTGCTTTCAGTCTCTGATGTTTATCCCTCAATTGTTTTACTGTGAATGAACGACCACACATATATTTCATATGTACAGTAAATTGATTCCAAACTTTGCCATCAAATGTGTTACTTTTGAGATTATCTTTGTCTACTGCCTCCTCCATAAGATGGACAAATACCTGCACAACATTGGGAGGCCACTTCCCAAAATCATCATCCACCGCCATCTCCTTCCTCTTCCCCATACTACTCATCTATATTACGGAAAAAACGATAAATAGTAATCAACAATGCCAAATTCCAGCATTTAAATAGTGATCCCAAAGTTCATTTTTGGAAGTAAAGTTCATTCTCAAAATTAAGAACTTGTATCTCTAATATAGGATTTGGGAAAAAAATTTTGTCAGCAACAGATTCACAAACCCTAGGTCGTAAAAAGCACTCCCGCAACAAACGGAAGTCATAGGGCTGAAACAAAAACATGAAAATGGGTACCAATCGGATCATACCTTCGATTGGAGTTGAAGAGCGAAGAAATTGTCAGCAACAGATTCAACCTTCAATAGCCGTTTGATTCGATTTGCCCGTTGTCGAATATACCTTTTTTTGTATGCAGCACGGGTCTCACAAACCATTAATCCCTAAATCGACCACTCAATCCACCAAATCGTCCGCAGTAAAAGTAGTATGATCTCCACCAGCGACGTCGAAATCACAAGGTGGAGTAGATTTGGGGCTTAATAAATCAAAAATCGTTGAATTTGGGTGGAGATAGATCCAGATCTAGTTTGGAGCGATATATTCGAGAAGGGAGGAAGAAGATGATGAAAGGACGGGATGAAGTAAAGAACGGCTACAACTCGTGAAGAGAGAGAAGAGAGAAGGGAAAGTGGGGTCTGGGGTTTTGTGAAAGTTTGTTTCGAAAAAAAGCTAAACCAAACGCCTTTTCGTTTTTCAGAAAAATGAAAAACGAAAAAAAGCTAAAACAAACGCACTCCTAGGATTTTATCCAAAATAGGCTAGAGTTTATCAAAACGAACTAGGGTATTCAAAAAAAAATGAGCAAGGGTTACATTAACCTTCATATTCCTATTTATAGAAGGGTTTTGTGTGGGTATTGGCAGGCCACACATTAGAAGGGTTAGGTGTGGTGGGTAGGTTGAATGTGTGGAGGAGAGTGGAGAGATGTGGAGGGTTATAAGAGCATCCACAGTCGTTTGAGCTATATTATGCATATATGCATATTATGAAATAGCTTTTCGATCGTTTGCTGCAGTGGTGAAAAGGTATAAAATGCATAAATTTTAGAAGAAAAAAAAACGAACAAAACATGATGTTTCGTCCGATCGAAATTTCAAAATTTTTTTATTTTTTTGTATTTTATATTATTTTTAATTAATTTTTTAGAATTAAAAAAAACAAAGGTCGACGGACGAAACATGACAGAGTACAGTGACAGAGTGGAGTGATTAATCACTAATTAGTAATTAATTATCTAACTTTTCTCTGTGGACCGAGGAGAAAGGTGGCTCTAAACCTAATTATCTAACTAATTATTTAACTAATTAATTAATTATCCAACTTATTTAACTAAATTTTTTTACCCATAGAAAATCATACGAGTCAACTAATAATCTATAGAAAATCCAATGATGTCAATCAATAAACCATTGAAAACCATATACAATCCAACCCATAGAATTCCAAAATTTTCCAAAATTTTGGAGAAAAAAACACTGGACGAAACATGATGGTTCGTCTGTGGGTTTTTTCCTTTTTCTGGGTTATTTTAATTTAAAAACTCGAATGTCGTCATGTTTCATCACTCATAATATGCATATTGCTATGTCCGAAGCCATTTTTGCCTTTTTACTGTAGAGAAAAAGGTAAAAAAATGAATATATAGCTAACGACTGCAACGACATTTTGTGGGAAAAAAATGCATAAAATGCATATTTAGCTAACAAATGTGGATGCTACAAGGGATGTATGGTTATATATATATATATATATATATATATATATATATATATATATATATATATATAGGAAAAGGCTCCGTTGCACACTACCTTGGTGCTCACGGCGTGAACACTACTAGTTCGGGCGTTCAAATCGAAAATCCGAACCGTTCACATTGATCTACACATCTAAGTTAGTCTAAATATGTAAAATCAAATCATTTGAAATTCATTTGCCCATCCATCACGCGACTATAAAAACAATGAATTTCAGCCATACAATTTTGTAACACTTCAATGAATGGGCAAATGAATTTCAAATGATTTGATTTTACATATTTAGACTAATTTAGATGTGTAGATCAATGTGAACGGTTCGGATTTTCGATTTGAACGCCCGAACTAGTAGTGTTCACGCCGTGAGCACCAATAGTAGTGTGCAACGGAGCCTTTCCCTATATATATATATATATATATATATAGGGAAAGGATCCGTTGCACACTACTTTGGTGCTCACCGCGTGAACACTATGCCTTCGGGCGTTCATATCGAAAATCCGAACCATTCACATTGATCTACACATCTAAATTAGTCTAAATATGTAAAATCAAATCATTTGAAATTCATTTGCCCATTCATTGAAGTGTTACAAAATTGTATGGCTGAAATTCATTGTTTTTATAGTCACATGATGAATGGGCAAATGAATTTCAAATGATTTAATTTTACATATTTAGACTAATTTAGATGTGTAGATCAATGTAAACGGTTCGGATTTTCGATATGAACGCCCGAAGGCGTAGTGTTCACGCGGTGAGCACCAAAGTAGTGTGCAACGGATCCTTTCCCTATATATATATATATATATATATATATATATATATATGCAAATACATTTTATAAACATAAACAATTTATAACCATGAACATTGACATAATTAAAAAAAAATACAATGTACAATACAATTTAAAACATGTAATATGTTATCTTAATGTAATGTACAATACAATATAATTTATTTTAATATATTTTTATAAAATAATTATATTTATTTTGGGGATCTTACAACAATGACTAACATGATCGGTAATGGCTCTAACTAGCTCATTTTTCAAGCAGATCAACAGGGATAGTGCCCTTAAAAAGCTTCATAGGTACTACCACTCTGGGTGCTTTCCTACCTTTTCCTTTGACAGTCGTATTCCTGTCTTCAATTTATGAGCTAAATATATAATAAAAAATTTAAATTATAAGACTAACAGATTGAAAGATAAAACTAACATGTGAATGATAAAACTAACAGATTGAATGATAAAACTAAAGATTATACGAGCAATCCAACATACATAAACCCATAAGTAGATCCATATGTCAAAAGAACTAAATCATCTATATTTAAAATTAAAAATAAATAAATAAATAAATAATAAAAATAAAAATCATTAAGCACTTCAATCTCACAATAGATAAAACACTCTACAAGCAAACAAACACAGTACAAGAAACAACATGTAATATCCTAAATCAACTCCTCCATGAAATCAAGTGTATTATACGCATATGTTAAACTGGTAGTTTGGATATATCTCCATTCATCCATCAATGACATCATGGCTCACTCGGATTCAAAAAAAAGTTGTCCCTTGGTTTTGTGACAATAGGCACCATCCAAGGTGAATCACGGGGATCCTCCACGTAAAAAGATTGCAAAACGTGAGATTATAGAACGAATGGATTAACATTTAGAGTTGGCCTCGTAAAGTCAACAAGGGTGAGTCCTTTAGATCCATCTTGTACTTGAGCGTATGAGCCCAATCACATTCAAACAAAAGTACCTTCCTCTCCCCACTAAAATAAAGTTCAATTATATCTTTTATCACACCATAATAAGCCACATCTCCCTCTTGTGGGCAATTGTCCTTTGTACTTGCGAAGCATTTTGTTGTGGCTTTGCCCGCCACACCACTATTCTCGATTTTTTTCCCAAAATGACCTTTTTTATGAAAGTTTTGCCACAAACGACCTGTTTTTTTTTAATTCCATAAACGCCCCACTCGCTTTTTGAAAAAGCGAGTGTGGTATAAACCATCACGCTTTTTCAAAAAGCGAGTCTTAGGGCTCAGAAAATTTGAAAAAGCGAAGACTCGTTTTTTGAAAAAGCGAAGACTCGTTTTTTGAAAAAGCGAGTGTGGTATAAACCATCACGCTTTTTCAAAAAGCGAGTCTTAGGGTTTAGAAAATTTGAAACCTAAGACTCGCTTTTTGAAAAAGCGTGATGAATTATACCACACTCGCTTTTTCAAAAAGCGAGTCTTGGCCTTCTTTGCCCAGCAACACTCGCTTTTTGAAAAAGCGGGGGGAATTAACCCACACTCGTTTGGGACTGTGAAACCAGTGAAGTATTGATCTCTGGTTATCAACAGATTCAAGACTCGCTTTCCCAAACACCGCGCTTCGTTACACCAAACTCGCTTTCTGAGAAAGCGAGTCTTTGGCTTGTTGAAATAAATGTACAAGCAAAAGACTCGCTTTCTGAGAAAGCGCAGTGTTCTGTATAAGACTCGGTTTTTTGGAAAAGCGAGTCTTGCCTATGTTAATGAAATCTTTAAGTTAGATTACGATACTCATAACGCAACAAACACACCAGGACATCAACAAAAAATACAAACGAATTTTCAAAATAAAACTTTATCGTCTCTATCGACATAATTTAGTACAATTACAAAGTCCAAATTAAAAAGTACAAGCATACAATAGTTAAATGTTCTGAGTTCCACTATTAGTACATCGCCGCTTATTGTGTCCTTGTAAACCACATTTTGAACATTTCATCCCCGTACCACGACTTGACCTATCTCTCACATCCATGTCATTGCGGAATCTGGTAGTTCTAGGCCTGCCCTTCCTTTTACGAGGGTACCTTGACGAATTTGAGATGAGAAATGGGTTAGGGTTTCAGAGTTAGAAGAGAAAGAGAAAGAATAGAAAGAATAATGAGATCTGTTTGGCGATGGGGGGTTTAAGTCCCAAACGACACTCGCTTTTTGAAAAAGCGAGTGTAGGTTAATTCCCCCCGCTTTTTCAAAAAGCGAGTGTTGCTGGGCAAAGAAGGCCAAGACTCGCTTTTTGAAAAAGCGAGTGTGGTATAATCCATCACGCTTTTTCAAAAAGCGAGTCTTAGGTTTCAAATTTTCTGAATCCTAAGACTCGCTTTTTGAAAAAGCGTGATGAATTATACCACACTCGCTTTTTCTAAAAGCGAGTGGAGCGTTTATGGAATTAAAAAAAAACAGGTCGTTTGTGAAAAAACTTTTATAAAGAGGGTCATTTTGGGAAAAAAATCACTATTCTCAGCCACACCACTATTCTCAGTGCCGCCTGACTCTTCAGATGACTTTGTTTGAAACTTAAACCCATTCACGTTTAAAGTCTTATATGTCTGGACCATCATTGCATGAGATCGAGCCAATGCCAACAATAAGTCATCATTTATTCCAGATGCACCTTCAACCTATTCATATAATAAAACACAAAGAAAGCTATCAAGTGGCTCTCTTTCAATCCTCAAAAAATTAAAGGCCCAAATCTAACATCACAAAACACATTTTTCCTCATAAAATTTTCTTCTAAAACTCAAATTCAAATCTAACAACTCCTTTATTTATTTAATTCTCTCTCTCTCTCTCTCTCTCTCTCTCTCTCTCTCTCTCTCTCTCTCTCTCTCTCTCTCTCTCTCTCTCTCTCTCTCTCTCTCTCTCCTCTCTCTCTATATATATATATATATATATATATATATATATATATATATGGAAACATGGATTTTTATTTACAACTAATTATTGTCATACTATTCAAACTTGAGGTACATAATTGTTGATTTACTGTTTACAAGGCTTTTCATATGATGTATCGTTCTGAAGACGTGCCGTAGGCACGTGCCCACGGGCAAATCTAGATCAGTTACAAGTTACCATATAAATATTTATATACAATAGATTATGAGAAATTCGGACTAACAAAAGCTTATCAACTCTTACACGAGATTTGAATCAGAGCCTAAATTTTTATCTTGTAGGCCTTGAATATGCCATTTGTGTTTGGCATCACTTGTTGGGAATTGGTTCTTAATAACCTCAAAGTGCACCCTGCCAAATATGGTATGTCAAGAGAAATGGATAATACTTATGACTACAAATAAGAGATCCAATGACATACTTAATGTACTCTTCAACTTCATCAGAGTTAAACAAACAATAGGGGTGTGTTTGGTTTAACGTTTTTTTTCTTTCTAAAAAACGAAATCATGTTTGGTTAGGTAGTTTTCTGGAAAAAAATTTCACAAAACAGTTCCCCCCACTTTTCTTTCTCCCTTCTGTCTCTTCACGAGTAGCTCAGGTTGTTTCTTTACTCCATTCACCTCCTTCCTCCCTTCTCGATTTTATCTCTCCAAACCAAATCTGAGTAAATCTCCACCCAAAATCAACGATTTTTGAATTATTTAGCCGCAAATCTACTCCACCCTGTTGATTCTCTGTCGCTAGCGGAGAGCATACTACTCTCGATCAGTCGATTTGGTGGGGAGAGTGATCGATTTAGGGTTGATGGTTTGTGAGACCCGTGCTGCATACAAGAGAAGGTGTATTCGACAACGGGCAAGTCGAATCAAATGCCGATTGAAGGTTGAATCTGTTGCTGACAATTTCTTTTCTCTTCAACTGCAATCGAAGGTATGATCCGATTGATACTCATTTATAATCTTGTTACAGCGCTATTCTTGCGGTTTATAAGACGCTATTCCTGATTTTTTGAACGAAATTTGAAGAAGGTGTTTGTCTTATGGGTTTGTTCAATGGATCATTAGCGGGATTGTACACAGAGAATGGGGTGGATTGGGAGATGATGACTTCCAATCCTATGGCTAGAACCGTGGGCCCAAACTGTTTTTTTTGGGTTTATTTATTTTAAAATTTTTTTTTAGGTACTGATTTTACGGATTAAAGATTGTGAATTGGGATGGATTTGGATATCATTACTTGTTATCTTAGGGTCGACTAAACTCCTTATTATTTGATTAAAATAAGGGTGAATTTTGTTCCTGTGAAAAACATTTTTTTCAAAGTGCTACACTGGAGATAGAAGAAGATCTCATTTTTGAATATATTTTACTTCCGCAAATGAGTTCGGATCACTCTTTAAGTGCTGCAATTTGTCATTGTTGATTACTATTTATCGTTTCTTTTCCTAATATAGATGAGTAGAATGGGGAAGGGGAAGGAGATGGAGGTGGATGATGATGTTGGGTTATGGAATCCAACTGTTGTGCGGGTATTTGTGCATCTTATGGAGGAGGAAGTAGACCAAAATAGTCTCAAAAGTTCTACATTTGAAGCCAAAGTTTGGCAACGATTTACACAACATATGAAAATTATGTGTGATCGTTCATTCACGGTTAAACAATTGAAGGATAAACATTCGAGACTGAGAATTCTATGGAGGGTGTTTGACCATATGAAGAAGTAGAGTGGTTTCGGTTGGGATGAAGAGAATGAAACAGTCACTGCCGAGAAGAATGTTTAGGACAACTATGTTAAGGTTCATATATTAACTCATTTTTTTTATTGTCTGTGAATCTGTTCTTATTATACTTAACCAGGACTTTAGTACCTGTAAATTAACAACACAATTTTTGATTAGGCACACCCTAAGGCAAAACAATTTGAGAAGAAGGGGTTGGCAAACTACGATGCTTTGACCAAAATTTTTCAAGAGTCTACTGCCCAGGGCTATGTCTCTAGGGCTTCAACACAAAGGGTGTACGATTCCGATGAGGAACGTAGGGTGAATTATGAGTTTGCCCACCCTAATCTACCATACGTAAATGTACCTGATGAGGATGATGATGCACCATTTGTTTCAGGGTCGGGGTTGGGGTCGGGGTCGGGGTCTCGCAAGAGAAAATCTGGTGCATCAAGTGGTCGAGCAACAAAAGGCTCGGATATCAAAGAATGCTATGATTACTTTTTGGAAACCCAGGAGTTCAAAAGAAACAAGTACAAGAAGAAAATGGGAAACCAAAGTAATGTTTCGGTTGAACAAGATTATTCCGAGCTGGATCAATGCATTGATATAATTAATGTGATGTCTGGGCTTGATTACAAACAAACAGGGAAGGCACTTGATGTGTTAGTCAAATTTCCTCATTAGAGACATTCTTTCCTTTGCATGACCCCGGAAGTTAAGGAGAGATGGGTGAAGTGTCGTGGTGAGCAGTAGCGATCCCATTTGGTTGGTTGGGTGGGTCCATCATATCCAAATTGTTCAATCCTTTCAAAATTTTTCCATATTTGTATATGAGCTCTTGTATTCTAACTATTTAATGGTAGAACGTGGTGGTTATTATTTTAATTGATTTTTTTTTTGGAAAATGGATTTGCTATTAGTAGCTGCTGTTGCTTTTTTTTATAATCTGAGCTTAGCAATGTTACATAACGTAATATGTTAGTTTAAAATTCTATAAATAACCTCCACTATAGTCGTAGTATTAAAGCTTTAACTTAATTTATGCAACTGAATTGTACTTTTTGCCATAGTGAAGTACTATTGCAAGTGCTACCGTAGTGATGGACACGTCTTCATCTGATAGTGACGATTTCGATGACTTGATGGAACTCTAGTTTCTACATGACAACTCTGAAAAAAATCCACATTGCACTCCAAAACTAACAGGACGTGAATATTTGCAAGAAATCTTAGATGGTCCCCCGGATAAGTGTCATCGCATATTCCGTATGAATCAAGATTGTTTTCTGGCTTTGTGTGGTTTTCTAAAAAATGTCAACTACCTCGAGAAAATGGAGGAGGAAGCCCGACGTAGACGCGTGTTTTTTGAAGAAAGTGTTTCCATTTTTTTGTATATTGTCGGTCACAGTCATAGAATGCAAGCATGTGCTGATAGGTTTCAACACTCGCTTGAAACAATCGAGCGACATTTTACAATTGTTTTGAAAGGTTTGGCAAGAGCAGTCACAGTACTAATTACTCCCCTGAACACTACACGTATACATGAAAAGATCACTAATTCCACGGACTTTTGTCCATAGTTTAAGGTATTTTGTTATCTCCATCCTGACTAACATATGATTCTAATATTTCAAAGTTTGCTAAAGTTGTAGTATTCAAATTCATTAATGTAGGGAGCTATCGGTGCTGCTGATGGCACATTAATCGATGCTTCGGTACCCGCTAGTCGAAGCAATGCTTGTCATGGGCGAAAGGGTAATATAACTCAAAATGTGTTGGCGGTTTGTGATTTTGATATGATGTTCACATTTGTTTATGCGGGATGGGAAGGCAGTGCTAATGACTCCCGTGTAATACAGAGTGCATTATCACAAGGACTGTTGCAAATACCTCCCAATGATAAATATTATTTAGTAGATTGTGGTTACACTAATATGCCTGGTTCTTTAGCTCCCTACCGTGGTGAGCCATATCACTTACAGGACTTTCAAGGGGCTAACCATGCACCAACCCAACCGAGGAAACTTTTTAATAAACAGCATGCGAGGCTACAAAATGTGATTGAAAGAACATTTGGTGTATTCAAGAAAATATTTTCCATCTTCAGTCACATGACAAACTACTATTTTACAAAACAGGTTATAATGGTCACAACATGTTGTGCACTCCATAATTTTATACGTAGATATTCAGTTGACGATACTTTTTTTGAGGAATTTGTCGATGAACAATTAATTCATCACCAACAAATTGAAGATATCGCATCCACATCTCAAGAGTTGGATTTGTCATCTTCCCAATTGAACCGTATGAATACGAAAAGAGATGAAATTGCTACGGCAATATGGAATGTGAGACATTAATGTAATTTTGATGAAACATATTCATTGTATCATTTACTGTATTTAATATAATGTTTTATGCATTGTATGAGATGTTATCTTAACAATTTACAGATGAACATGCACTGCACATGGATTCAATTTTGTTACCAACAATGGTCAGAAGAATGAATGGATTTGTCAGTAACAGGAATTGAGATGATTATCATTTTTTTAAGTCACTAAGATGATGTCGTTATAGGCAATGATGAAAGGTTCTACTCAATTGCCAAAGTTTGTCCCCCCCCCCCCCCCCCTCCATCTTTCTGCTTGGTTGTGTTGACCAGCAGCAGATATTGAAAATATGAAAAAAAAAATTGAGTGAATAACCACGGAAATGATGTGTGACAGCCTTTAAGCTGATCTGTGGTTGATGTTTGAAGTAAGATTGAATCCATTATGTGAAGTGATAATGATGAAATCATTTGTTGATGAAAATGAAGGAGTGGACATTTTAATTAGTACTAGTAGGCATGACATTATCAAAAATGCAGCCCTAGACTGGAGTTTTTATCATTGATTTGAACAATTGTTCTATAGAACCATGTTCTGAGCCTACGACTAATTTAGGTTTTTTTGCTTATTCACATGGCTTTGTTGTAGTATTTGATTTCATTGAAGTAGATTGTGTTAGCATACTGATTATTATTGCCCAAAGCATGAGAACCCATCAGAAGCATCCCAATGCACAACCCTAATTATTACCATTCAGAGTTGTAACCTATGAACAGCACTGACAAACCATCATAACATCATAAGCCATGAGCAGCCTCACAAACCCATCACAGTAAGGAAATTGTACACAGTAGGGAAATTGTACAGAAGAATAAAGGAGTTGTTTATAAATAGCATCACAAGCCATCATCTCTATATTCAAATCAGTGGACGGTACTTGTTTTTGTTTGGTTGGTAGAAATTGACAATTGTGGAGATGATAATGATATATTCTGATCCTATATAACCTTTGCAGTATTGAAAATGACCAAACACTGGTAAATACAAATATGGAAGATGGTAGTAACGAAACAGATCCAATGTACTAAATTTTGTACATGAACATATGAGGAACCTGTAGATGATGGCTAGTATTGAGATGCTTCTTAAATAAACTATTGATTTCTTCATAGTTAAAAGATGGAACTGCGTTACGTTCCTGTGATGGGTATTGTTGCTGCTCATGGCTTGTGATGGGTACTCATGGATTATGATAGCTTCTCATGCTTTGGCCAAAAATGATAATATGCTAACACAAGGTTTTCAATAAAAATTTTTCATGTGCCTTTGAAAATTTTGGAGATGATGGATGAGGATCCTCTATAATTGAAGTATTCTTTTTCTATTTTAACAATTTTCCATATTGTGTACAATTTCCTTCCTGTGAAGGGTTCAAATTCTGCTGATGGCTTATCATGTTATCATGGTTGCTCAAGGCTTTTGTCACTTGATAACTGTGAAGAAAGGTAATTGGGGTGTGCATGTTTTATGCTTCTGATGTGTTCTCATGCTTTGGGCAATAATAATCAGTATGCTATCTCATGGATTCAATAAATGTTGGTGATGTGCATTTGAAAAATTTGGAAATAAGGGCTTCTGATCCAGTGTAACTCAAGTGTTGATTTTAGTTAATTTAACAAATTTCGAAAATGTGTACAATCTCCTACCTCTGAAAGGTCTCTGATTCTGCACATGGATTATGATGTTATCATGGTTTGTCAAGGCTTTTGATACTTGATAACTGTGAAGAATAATTGGGGTGTGCATTGAGATGCTTCTGATGGGTTCTCATGCTTTGGGCAAAAAGCTATCAGTATGCTAACACAAGCTTTTGAATATATTTTGTTGATGAAAGGTTCTACTCAATGTTCAGTGTGTCTCCCCCCCCCCCCCCCACCCCACCCCCACACACACCCACACTCCCTATTTTCCCATTGGTTGTATTGACCAGCAGCAGATATTGAAAAGATGAAAAATATGAGTGAATAACCACAAAAATGATGTGTGATAGCCTTTAAGCTGATCCATGGATTGATGTTTAGAATTATGTATTGTTGCTGCTCAAGAGTTCTGATAGCTGCATTGATGGATTCTGATAACTTCTTCTTTCTTTGTAAGGGAATTTGGTATGAATTTCAGTTTCAAATGTACCTCCTTGTTACTATGTTATAATTGTGAATTCTACTAATAATTTATTTTTATTGTTACCATGTTCTGATGCAAATAAGGATGGCTTCTCCTGTTTGGAGAAAAATTTTCTACTCAAAATGGTACATGATAGCTTCTGAAGATGATGGCTTTATGATTGCCATAGTATGTACCATTTCCTTGCTGTGATGGCTTCTAAAATGTTTCTGATGCTGCTCATGGCTTCTAATGTGTCTGATGCTGTATTAGCTGCATTGATGCTCTGATGGCTTTTGATGCTGTGAGGCTTCTCATGGTTGCGGTTTCGGTGGAATTGTTTCCTGTCAAGAATGTTGTTGTCGGTCTCCATCTAACTGGGAAGTGATTCATTTATTTGTTTTAAATCACACCACTATTTTACCTCTATCAGTCTAGGTAATGATGAATAAACAAAAGTAATGATGCATGTGATATGATAAAACCCTTTTTATTTGATGCTTTATAAGGGAGTAAAAGTCATCGATTCCATAGATGATCATTTTCATTATTGGCATGAATATCAAATGCATTAGGATGCATGATTATTACTAGTTGGCATGGCATTCAAATGCAGCCCTAGACTAATCTCCATGTTCTATTCAATCTTTTTTTCTATACATAACTGTTCTGAGCCTATGACTAATTGAATCCAATTTAATATTACCTGTATTTCGTTTCCAGAATAATTTTTTAACAATATGTTTTCAATCCTTGGCAGGAAGAAGATTGGTAACATAAATAGTAGCTGAACTTCTATTTTACAACTTCAAAAGTGTTGCGCAATTGGATAGTGATATCCTGCACTTCTTAATTGGGTTTGGTTGTCTGCTACATTATAAGGGATAAGGTCTTATGTTTCAGTTTGCAAATTATATTTTACCATCTTGTTGATATGTTATAAATGTTAATAATATCATTATGGGCTGTGTTTTGGGATGCTTCTGATGGCTTCTCATTGTATGGGGAAAAATAATTCCATACTGTGTACTTTTTTACTACCTGTGAAGCGTTCTGATCCAGCTCATGGATTATGATGTTATCATGGTTTCTCATGGATTCTGATTATTTATAAATGTGATAAATTATTAATTTGAGGTGTGCATTCGGAAAGCTTCTGATGGCTTCTCATTCTTTGGGCAAATTTCCATACTGTGTACATTATTGTGGATTGTGCAAGGTTCTGTTGCTGCTCATGGCTGATGATGTTATGCTACTTTTTCATGGCTGATCATATGTTATAACTATGAATTATAAAAATAATTTCCATTAGGATGCTTTTGATGCCATTTCATGCTTTTGGCTTAAACAAAAGCTAACAGAAGATTTTCAAAAAAATTTGTTGATGTGCCTTTCAAAAAATTGGAGATGATGTTTTCTGATCCTGGACGAATCCCTTATTGAGTTTATTTACTTTAACAAATTTCCATACTTATCATCAAAAAACAAATTTCCATACTGTGTACAATCTCCTTCTTGTGCAGGGTTCCCGTGCTGCTCATGGCTGATGATGATTTGATGGTTTCTCATCGCATCTGCTGCTATATAAGGGATGAGTAATCATGGCTTCTGATTATGTTGTATCAGTATAATTCAGCTGATTTGGAAATCCAGGATCCAAGTATATATAATATAATGAATTGGAGCTTCATAAACAGAGAGTTGCAATGTAATATAATGTATATCAGTCTAATCTTATTATGAATCTAGTAATTTAAGCAAGTTTAATGTGAAGTGAAAAAAAGGATGCGATCAAATAATTTTCATTACATTATATTCAAATGATCTTTCATACTACTCTTTTGCATATCGCATTTCAAGTTAAGGGAATGTTACATACAATAAGAATACAAAAATCCCCATTGCTTATGGCATAGTCGAATATCAGTTTTTAAGAACAAGCTTAAGGGATAACACATTAATACAACTCCTCATATTGATAAGATTTGCTTGATTCTGATGCTGCTCAGGCTTCTTGTTCCCATACTTGTACAACTTTGCTCAGTAACTGCAGCAATTAAAAAAACATCATATCAAAATTAATGCAAATTGATTGAACAAGCGCCTTTTATAATCTTATACGAGCATGAAAAAAACTGTTTTGTGCTACAATTTGAGAATTTATTTTCATAACCAAACGCGATTTATGACCTCATTTTTGAATAATTTTTTTAATCAAAATTCATATTTACTGGTTTACCAAACGCATTTTATACTCTTAGTTTCAAAAAAACAGTTTTCTGGAAAAAAATATTACCAAACAGCTTTTACACTCTCTTTTTCACAAAACTGTTTTCAAGAAAAAATATTACCAAACAGCCTTTACACTCTTTTTGTCAGAAAACTTTTTTCAGAAAACAGTTTTCAGAAAAAAATATTACTAAACAGGTTTTAGACTCTTTTTTCATAAAACTGTTTTCAGAAAACAGTTTTCAGAAAAAAAATATTACCAAACAGCTTTTCCACTCTTTCTTTCAGAAAACAGTTTTCAGAAAAAAAATATTACCAAACAGCTTTTACATTAGTTTTCAGAAAACTGTTTTCAAAACAACAAACAAAACGTACTCTAAGTTGTACTTTCATGCTTGTTTGAGAAATCTTAGATCATTTTGGCATTTGGTAAGAGTGTTGATTTATAGATTTCCTGATTCAGAGTAAGTCGTCATTGAGTATCATTGTTTTCAGCTCGGACCATAAACATTTATTGAAAAAAGAAAAGGCTATCCCGACGTTTTCTTAGTTGGGATATAGGTTGGAAAATAGGAAGAAAAAAAAAATTCTATCTCGGCATTTATTTTAAAAAAAGCGCCGTGATAGGCTTGGTCTATACTGCCATTTTCCAAAAATGTCGGGATAGACGGATATCATAACTAGCACCATTTGTGCCGACGCTTTGGCGGCATTTTCGAAAAATGCTGGTACGATCTATCTCGGTGTTCGAAAATACCTGATAGGTCGAAATAAGCTATCTCGGTGTTCGAAAATACCTGATAGGTCGAAATATGCGCCGTGAAAACCCCTACAATTTTGTAGTGATACTAATTGTGCAGCTTATAAGGGCAAAATGATTATTACATACAATATTTAATGTCATAAGGGCAAAATGATTATTACATACAATATTTAATGTTGTGAGGAGGATATTTGACGGAGTAGGGCAAATTGAAACAAGTTGTACATATAGTAGAACGAAGTGAAAGAAAAAAAAAGGTAGGTTTATCCCTAAATTGGTTAAACCTGAATAGGGCTTAGTGAATTTATCCGCGAGGAAAAGAAGGGTGAAATACTTTAGAAAATTTTAAGGATAAAACTGACATATGATTTTACATCTTAAGAAGATTCTTCATAGGTCGGTGCTGCCCATGCCCAAACTGAGAGTCTGGGAAGAGAGTACGGATTCTTAAAAATTCTTGTACTCACCTACTTAGTAATACAAAGTGTTGATTCTTAGTTTGGTGTGTACAAATGTGTCTAGAAATACTAATAAGTTTAAATTGAGTTGTTCAGATTTTCAGGATCAAATAATATCAATAAGAGATCCAAGAGTGATTCAAAAATATTCAAAGAAGAAAAGTAATAAAGAAAGATTGCAAAATCAAGCAAAAGAAGAAGATATTCAAAAAGTGCACATGATTGATTAGTGTCCAAGAAAGCTATCAAGACCAGTTGCTATCCTTCTATATTTGTGAGATTTTATCTGTATTTAATTGATTGGTGATTGATTAGTTTTTGGTAAGAATATAAAGTGGATTCATTATGAACAGCGCGATAACGGTCAACCGCACCTTATGACGGTCTGGACTTCACAGTTACGTAAGAAGCAGTCGACCCTTCATCTTTCGAATTTACGTCAGAGAGATGAACGGTCGACTGCACCGTAATTGCGGTCGACCGAACTTTACGTTGTTCACATTTTTGGAATGTATCCATTCTATTTTTGATCGATACACTTCACAGTCTATATATTTTGACGAATCCACTGTGTATTCTTCACCTATTACTTCTGAGAAAAATCTTCTGAACTAATCTTTCAACAATCAATCTGAGTGCGTGTGATAACTATTTGTACTCTTCATCATTAAAGATCTTGAGCTTTTTCTTTTTCTTTCACTTCGGTGAGATTGACGGGACTTGTGTTAGAAGTCCTGTGGGTGTAATAGGTCTCTCGGCATGAATCCGAGAATCACTGTATAAGGGTTTGAGCATAGTGGAACTCTTGTGGCGGAGAATTGCTACAAGTAGGTGGTGTGGACGTAGACCAGGGGGTCGAACTACGTTATATCGCTGCATCACTTGTGCTATTTGTATTTTCTCTTCTTATCTCTTTTTTTTAACTTTGCACTTTACTTTAATTTTTTTAATTCCGCACAATAACCCTATTCACCCCCTGGGTGATTTATAGTGGTATCAGAGCAATGTGCTTATCAAAAGCTTAAAAGCTTAAGCAAAAGGTCCATTGGTCGAAATCCCTTCTCCGGAAAACTTGTACTCATCGGAGCCATTCGTCTCCAATGGGATAAGTCTTACACACTCACCATTTCTTGATGAAAAATGCTATGATGTTTGGAAAGTTCGTATGACTCATTTTCTACAGATACTTGGAGAAGAAGTATGGAATGTGTGCATTAATAAAACAGACATCCCGGTTAGCGACGGAAAGACAGCTTTCACAAAAGCAGAGCTAGCGCTCAAGACATCAAATTCCAAAGCTATGACGGCTCTCTATGCAGGGTTGAATAACGAAGAACTAATGCGATGTAACACCCCGAATTCCAAAATACACTGAATTCGAGATTCCACAGGATCTTTACACTTCATTTAGTACAATTTTAAAAGGAAATTAAAACTTTTCACTTTACATCAGAGTTTACATGAAACTTTACACTTTACATTGCACAGCGGAAGTAAATTTACAACATTTAAATAAATATACAATAACATTGAATAATCTTTAAGCATCTGTTCCTCTTTAATCTTTATCATGTCATTACCGTGCATACAAAATTGTGGGTACGTCAGTTTATTCAACCGACGAACATTATACACGGCCATCCTCTCTATGCCGGAAATAGTATAACTCATTTTCCATATTTAACAAACACAAACTTGTCACATATCAAACTAGAGGGACTACCCTATTGATGTCGTGTTGTGATGGTGCACTTAGTCCTTAATGCAGTTATTTATATTACATGACACTAATGCACACTTGTTCGGATTCTATGTATCCCATACTACATAGGTCCGAGGCCAAGCCTCTTAATCGTTCTTCATCTTTGTAAGGTTCAATCCCTCGTCATGTCTTAATCTACTACTGTAACTACGGTGAGTATCCTAGATGATCTATGAGTACAAGCTCGTGTAGAGAAAACCTGGAGGGGAATCCCACGCCATGTCTTGACTCATCAAGCATGCATTCTGTGGCAATTCAGCATCCTTCATGGCACACGATCCTCTTGCAGTCACCAAACATCCCACAAGCGTGGCTAAAGTCCGATCATTACTGAGTAGTGCCCACGCTATGTCTTGACTCATCAAGCATGCATTCTGTGGCTCACACCCGCACTGTAAACTCTAGTTTTCATACTCGTGTTTTTCTCTCACTTTCAACACGTCTCCACTATGTACTAATCCTTAGTTTTTATTAGAACCATGAACAAAATCAAAGCTCTAGAGTTAGCCTCTCCACTAAACCGGACTTATTCATTCATTAAAACATGACCAACCTTGTTCATTCATTTCAAATTTCATTTCATTTCTTTCCAATTGCCGGGGGAGACTTAGCTACTCTTTTGTTTCAATTCCAATTCACAATTTCCAAAAATTGAGCGTTTCCAGCTCATAACTTCATTTCATAATCTAACAGATTTTTCTTTTTCAATGGCATGATCTCTAAATTTATTCATGAGTCCATAATCATACATGGAATTATATATTTCATCAAATATCAATTTCATATTTAAATCACATCACTAAATGAATATTCACATTTCCAATTTTTCACACTATTCTCCAATGAGAATAATTCACATCACATCACTACATATAATTTCTATCTTTATTACACTTCTTTTCTAACATTTTATTTCAAGTCCTTTTGCAAAGTGCAATTTTCATAACATACAAGTGTAAATCCATAGTTCTAAATTATACATTTATTCTCAAAACATACTCCATTTCATCCCAAATTAATTTTCATAAATCCCACATATTTTTAGGATAATAGTCATATTTTTTCCATAATTTTTTAATCATTAAAAATCCCAAAAAAAATTATTTTTTCCACAACATAATCACAATCCGAGACCAAGGATCGAACCAGCGACCACAGGGAACCCAACCGAAGGCACAGACCACTAGGCCGAATGTGCTAGGCGGTATAAAGAAGGCTGAGAGCATTAAATGCTCTCGGGTGCAGTAGTTTTTTTTTTTTTTTAATTTTTAAAAAAATACCAAACAAAATATATGTTGCCCACGGGACTCGGACCGCAGACCCCTGAGACCCGAAGCTTACTGTAGCGAATAAAAACATCCCAACCACTTGAGCTATGCGCTCAGGTTGTCAATAGTTCAACCCGAAGTCTATTTAAATTAATACTCTCTGTTTAGTAAACATTTCGATGTTCAACAACCTCTCAGTTTATTATGCTTTTATAAAATTTGCTGTAAATTTCCAGATTGACTAATATCATCATAAATTATACTCCAGTATAATAAAAATAATTTTTCAATAATTAAACATATATCTACCATACAATTTGGTTAAATTGTAAGTTACCACTACGACGTTTTCTTTTTCAACATTTCTCATCAAATTTAACAACACTAATCTTTTTATTAGCAATCAATCCTCTATTTTTAATCATTTCCCAAACATACAATCTATATCTTAATTCATCCATCACAACATTATCACAAAAAGTCGATTTAAGCACATAAAGTAATATTGCCAATCTACTAACTCTTGCATATAATTTTTAATGTTGATAATGAAGTTTTCTTTACACAATCCATAGCCATAATCAGTTCGCACACAACTTGAATTTTAATAATAGAACCACATACAATTGCATATCAACATTTCAATCAATCAATAGGTCATTTTTTCCAATTAAATGTGTACTCTTATTAGTCTTTTTCATACATCATTCTTTCCATTCAAATCTAGCATGCATTCCTAATTAGAAATATAGAAAATTTACCCACCTTAATTGGAGAGACTACACTTAGCAACACCTCCTAAACAAATTTCCTTGCAAAAGAACGATCCTCCTCCTCGATGCGCGCACACAAGCCTCCACAAAGCCAAACCCGAGCACTCCCCTTGATGAAAGCCGGACTCCCCTTCTTTGATGCAAGCACAATTTTTCCACACAAACTCAATCTTTTAACTCACTTGTATACTACTAAATAATGTATTTTAGACTATAGGTTTGGAGGAAATAATAAGCACAAGAATAACTAGGCTAGGGGGGGGGGGGGGTATTTATACTAAAAGTTTAGGAAAATGGAAGGCTAGGATTAACTTAGGAGTTAGAAGTAAATGGCTAAGATTTAAGGAGGAGTTACACTAACCACCCATGATCAAGTAACCACCACCACCATGACTCCACTAAAAATTTTGATTTTCCCTTATAAACTCCAAAACCGGCCTAGCATGAAAGGTGCACTTTGCACGTGTACGTGCAATGCACGTGCATGCAACTTGATCTCCAAAAATTTGTACATTATATTTTACATAAAAATAATATTTAAATTGTATTCTACATTACAAGTTGTATTTAAAAATAAAATAGCTCATGGGCTTTAGTTTTTGGGCCAAAATAATAATTCTAAAAATAATAAATTGAATTAAATTTGAGCTTTAAGAAGAAAGGCTTTTTGTCTATTTGAAAAGGGCTATATAAAAAAATAATTAAAGAGCACATATTTAAATATCTATACTCATCATAATGAAAATGATTACCAAAAATATTGCCTGTGCACACTACGTGCAAAATAAAATAATTTTCATTAAATGAAAATCGGGGCATTACAACACTCCCTCCATAGAATAGTTCCGTCCCCGGAACTACAGTCAAGAGTGAGAAAACAAACACAAACACTCATACAAGCACAAGAATACAAAATACAAAATACAAAATACAAATCAAGCAAAAAGCTCAGGATACTCTTTCAACATCCTCTCGTCAGACTCCCAAGTAGCCTCTTCAACCAAATGGTTTCTCCACACTACCTTGACCATCGGTATCGTCTTATTCCTCAAGAATTTCTCTCGACGATCAACAATCTCGACAGAAGACTCGATGTAATTCAGATCCAGCTGCAAACCTTCCGGCACTTCAGGCAAATGATTACTCGGATCTTGAATATAACCTCTCAGCATAGACACATGAAAGACATTGTGCACCTGAGATAACTCTTCCGATAATTCAAGCCGGTAAGCAGTTTTCCCGATCCTTTTCAATATCTTGTACGGGCCTATAAACCTCGGGGCTAACTTCCTGCCTTTGCCAAATTGAACCACACCTTTACTGGGCGATACTTTCAGAAAGACGAAGTCACCGATCTTAAATTCAAGGTCCCTTCTCCGGTTGTCTGCATAGCTTTTCTGCCTGCTCTGAGCTTCTACCAACCTTTTCCTGATCAGATCAATCTTCTCAGAGGTTTGCTGTACAAGCTCAGGACCAAACAACTGACGCTCCCCAACTTCAAACCAACAAACAGGTGTTCTGTACTTCCTGCCATACAGAGCTTCGTACGGCGCCATCCCGATGCTACCCTGAAAATTGTTGTTGTAGGCAAACTCTACCAAAGGTAAATGCCTTTCCCAACTGCCTCCAAAGTCTAGTACACAACACCGAAGCATATCCTTAAGAATACGGTTGACTCTCTCGGTCTGCCCATCGGTTTGCGGCTGAAAAGCAGTACTGAAATTCATCTTGGTACCCAAAGCTGTCTGAAGACTCCTCCAGAAATGCGAAGTAAACCGCGCATCTCGATCAAACACAATAGTTGACGGAACACCATGGAGCCGGAAGATCTCGCCAACATACAACTCAGCTAACTTGTCCATCGAAGCAGTGAGTTTCATCGCCAAAAAGTGAGCGGACTTGGTTAGTCGATCGACTATAACCCAAATCACATCATTGCCTTTAGGACTCTTGGGCAATCCCGTAATGAAATCCATACTGATGCTATCCCACTTCCATTCCGGAATTGGTAACGGCTGTAATAGACCTCCGGGTCTCTGATTTTCGGCCTTGACTTGTTGACAAACCTCACACTTCGCCACAAATTCAGCCACATCCCGCTTCAAACCTGACCACCAGAAATACGGTTTGATGTCTCTGTACATCTTAGTACTTCGAGGATGTACCGACAAAAGAGTAGCATGCGCCTCCTGAAGAATACTCTCTTTCAGGTCCGCCTGATTCGGAACACATAGCCTCTCTCCAAACCACAGCACTCCATCCTTGATTTGAAATCCGGGCAACCTGCCAGCACCAACTTGCTCCTTCATCTCCAAAATATCAGCATCAACCTCCCGACTTGCAATGATCTTTGCATTCAAAGTAGGATGAAGCCTCAACTGAGCTAAAGATGCTCCCAATCCTTGCAAGACAACGTCAATACCTGCTCGATCCAATTCCTCAATCAGATGCTTCTGAGTTGTAATCAAACTAGATAAACTGCTCTTGCGACTAAGTGCATCAGCAACAACATTAGCTTTCCCAAGATGATACTTGATCTCAGGTCGCATGTCCTTAAGCACTTCCAACCATCACCGCTACCTCAAATTCAGATCATTCTGCTGATATATGTACTTCAAACTCTTGTGGTCCGTGTACATGTTCAATTTCTCAGCGTACACGTAGTGCCTCTATTGCTTCAGGACAAAGATAATCACAGCCAACTCCAGATCATGAGTCAGGTAATTCTTCTCATGCGGTCGTAGTTGCCTAGACCCATAAGCGATTACTCTTCCCTCTTGGATTACGACACAACCAAGCCCATGATGTGAAGCATCGCTGTAAACATCATATTCAACCCCTGCTCTAGGCAAAGCCAAAATAGGTGTAGTAGTCAGCTTCTCTTTCAACTCCTGAAAGCTTGCCTCACATTGCTCAGTCCACTTGAAGTTCACATTCTTCTTGGTCAGACCAGTACGCGGCACAGCTATCTGAGCATAATCTTGAATGAATCTCCTGTAGTATCCAATCATTCCAAGAAAACTTCTGACTTCCTTCACTGTAGTAGGCCTAGCCCAATCTCTCACTGCCTCTATCTTCTGAGGGTCAGTTGCCACTCCCTCCTTAGAAAGGATGTGACCTAGGAATACCACTTCATATTTCCAGAAATCACACTTGGATAGCTTGGCATACAACTTCTGCTCTTCCAGCTTCTTCAAAACTGCTGCCAGATGCTCGGTGTGCTCCTCCTCTGTCTTGGAGTACACGAGAATATCGTCGATAAACACCACGACGAAAGAATCAATGAACGGCCTCAGAACTCTGTTCATCAAATCCATGAAGATTGCGGGTGCATTCGTCACTCCAAATGGCATAACTAAGAATTCATAATGTCCATGTCGAGTTCTAAATGCAGTTTTGTGCACATCTTCAGCTTTCACTCGAACTTGGTGATACCCTGATCAAAGATCTATTTTGGAGAAAATAGCTGCTCCTTGTAGACGATCGAACAAATCATCAATTCGAGGAATAAGATACTTATTCTGAACAGTGAACTTATTTAGCTCTCGATAATCGATGCACATTCTCATCGATCCATCCTTCTTCTTTACCAAAAGTACTGGTGCTCCCCAAGGTGACGCACTAGGTTGAATAAAGCCTTTCTCCAACAGTTCCTCAATCTGCCGTTTCACCTCATCCTGTTCCACTGGAGCCATCCTATATGGTGCCTTAGAAATGGGTGCACTTCCCGGTTGAACAGTGATGCTGAACTCTACATCACGATGTGGGGGTAACCCAAGAAAATCATCCAAGAACACAGTCGGATAGTCCCGAACCACAGGATTCCTTTGCACTTCCACAGGAATCTCTTCCTTGTGGATAGCTGCCACCAGCCTAGAACACTTCTTCTTCCCTTGGAAAGTGACTTCAGGTCCACCTGAAGCCTTCACTGTTACCGTCTTGGTCTTGCACTCGATGATTGCACTGTACACCGACATCCAATCAATGCCAATGATAACATCGACTCTCAAGATAGTCAACTCGATCAGATCAATTCCGATGATTCTGTCCCCAATCACAATCTCGCAATCCGCATTAAACCGATCAGTGGTTAAAGTTTCCCCTGATGGTGTAGCTACTGCTAAGATCTTGCCTGGAAAAATCTTCGGTTCAACTCCTAACACTTTAGCAAATTTAGGAGACACAAAAGTATGAGAGGATCCAGTATCGAACAACACAACAACTTTCATTCCATTTAAATAAATTTCTCCTGTTACATAATACACACTCATTACGTAACAGTTCACTGAATAAACGGGAAAAAGAAACAACATGAACCTCTAAACATCCGCCCTCGTACCAGTGATGGCATGGTCCACCTCATCGACATCAGCTTCCGTCAAGGCAAATAATCGCCCTGGTTGGTACGATCTCTTTCCAGTCTGCTGCATTGGTACATTGCGATTACCATTCCGTGGCTTGGGGCATTGAGATTGGTAATGTCCCGTCTCACTACAGTTGAAGCAATTCACCGCAGGAGGTCTCACCACATTGTTCCCAGGTCCTCCAGCCACACTAATAGCGTTCGCCCCTGTCGGTTTGAACCTTTGTGCAGATGGTTGTCCCTTGAAATTTCCAGAATGTGCGGGCCTCTTTCCAGACTGCCAGTTGTTCCTCCGATTCTAAACAACGTGAAACTGCTCCATGTCTGCTTCAGTGGCTGCTGCTCTCTTGACCAACTTGTCAAATCTTCTGATACCAAGAGGTATCATCCGGGACCTCAAGCTCGGCCTCAATCCATGCTCGAACTTACGAGCCTTTTTAGCCTCATCCATCACTAATTCCGGTGCATACCTAGAGAGCTGAGTAAACTTGGTCTCGTTCTCCCTAACTGACATGCCACCTTGCTGTAGTGATAGAAACTCCATAGCCTTCTTCTCTTGGACGTCGAAGGGAAAATAGTGACTGCGGAATTCTTCCAGAAATTCCTCCCAGCCGAGAACTATGCCGCCCATTATCCTCTTCATCGACTGCCACCACACAGCCGCATCCTTCTCAAGTTGCAGAGTCGCCAACTTCACCTTACTGCCTTCAGGGGTCTCCAGCACTTCAAAGATCGTCTCTACCTGACGAATCCAGTTGTCAGCCACATCAGGGTCTGACTTCCCTTCGAATACAGGTGGTTTCATCCGTTTGAACGATTCCACTAGTTTGATCGCTTCGGGCACCGGATTCGCAGGGACCCTTCCTTGGTTCTGATTCATGGCCACGGCGTTGAGCGTCTGATAGACCCTTGCAAGTTCCGTTTCCAGATCCAGACCTTCCCCATTTCTAGCTCCTCTTCTATCCATATTCTGATGCAAAAGATCCATTAAATTCGAAGTATAAGACATGAATTTTAAATCAACTTGCATTCATTGAATTCCAAACTTTATACATTCGAATTGAAAAATATTTCTTGACATCAGAATAAAAACAGTAGAAGCTACAACAGTCTAACTCCTACGGTTTCTCTTCGCTTCTCGAAGTTCTTCCCGTAGTTCATCAACTTCTTCCTTCAGCACATCGGTCTGATTCTTCCTCTTCTCGAGTTCCCATACCCGATGACTGAGAACTGCAAAATCGTCCTTACGCTTTGCCAATTGAGCCTCTAATAATCCGACTCTCTCCCGCAGTGTTTCTACCTGCCTCTGAAGAGATATCACAAGACCATTTGGAACTGGTTCTTCTTCTTCGTCAGAAGAGTCATCAGATGAATCTGGAGGTGGGGTGATTTCTCGGGATTCAGGCCATTCTTCTCTGTCAGAATCTGCCTGCCCTGGGTAGTACACTTCCTCGGAATCTGCTTGTCCAGGATGGTACTCTTTCTTGATGATATGCCAGTCGTCGTCTCCAGCAGGGTCGAAGTGATCAGCCATCTTAGAAATAGGGAGGAAGACGCATAAGTCACAGAGCAACACAAATGTAAGTCACTTACATTTAAATCTCTAGACTCAAACACACAATCTAATGTCCACTTCTAGGGTGTCGTTCCTTATAAATTTGCACAAGTGTGAAGCGTGGCTCTGATACCACTCTGTAACGCCCCAAATTCCAAAATACACTGAATTCGAGATTTCACAGGATCTGTACACTTCATTTAGTACAATTTTAAAAGGAAATTAAAAATTTTCACTTTACATCAGAGTTTAGATGAAACTTTACACTTTACATTGCACAGCGGAAGTAAATTTACAACATTTAAATAAATGTACAATAACATTGAATAATCTTTAAGCATCTGTTCCTCTTTAATTTTTATCATGTCATTACCCTGCATACAAAACTATGGGTACGTCAGTTTATTCAATCGACGAACATTATACACGGCCATCCTCTCTATGCCGAAAATAGTATAACTCATTTTCCATATTTAACAAACACTAACCTGTCACATATCAAACTAGAGGGACTACCCTATTGATGTCATGTTGTGATGGTTCACTTAGTCTTTAATGCAGTTATTTACATTACATGACACTAATGAACACTTGTTCAGATTCTATGCATCCCATACTACATAGGTCCGAGGGCAATCCTCTTAATCGAACTTCATCTTTGTAGGGTTCAATCCCTCGTCATGTCTTAATCTACTACTGTAACTACGGTGAGTATCCTAGATGATCTATGAGTACAAGCTCGTGTAGAGAAAATCTGGAGGGGAATCCCATGCCATATCTTGACTCATCAAGCATGCATTCTGTGGCAATTCAGTCTCCTTCATGGCACACGATCCTCTTGCAGTCACCAAACATCCCCCAAGCGTGGCTAAAGTCCGATCATTACTGAGTAGTGCCCACGCCACGTCTTGACTCATCAAGCATGCATTCTGTGGCTCACACCCGCACTGTAAACTCTAGTTCTCATACTCGTGTTTTTCTCTCACTTTCATCACGTCTCCACTATGTACTAATCCTTAGTTTTTAATAGAATCATGAACAAAATCAAAGCTCTAGAGTAGCCTCTCCACTAAACCGGACTTATTCATTCATTCAAACATGACCAACCTTGGTCATTCATTTCAAATTTCATTTCATTTCTTTCCAATTGCCGGGGGAGACTTAGCTACTCTTTTGTTTCAATTCCAATTCACAATTTTCAAAATTTGAGCGTTTCCAGCTCATAAGTTCATTTCATGATCTAACAGATTTTTCTTTTTCAATGGCATGATCTCTAAATTTATTCATGAGTCCATAATCATAAATGGAATTATATATTTCATCAAATATCAATTTCACATTTAAATCACATCACTAAATGAATATTCACATTTCCAAATTTTCACACTATTCTCCAATGAGAATAATTCACATCACATCACTACATATAATTTCTATCTTTATTACACTTCTTTTCTAACATTTTATTTCAAGTCCTTTGCAAAGTGCAATTTTCATAACATACAAGTGTAAATCCATAGTTCTAAATTATATATTTATTCTCAAAACATACTCCCTTTCTTCCCAAATTAATTTTCATAAATCCCACATATTTTTAGGATAATAGTCATATTTTTTTCCATAATTTTTTAATCATTAAAAATCCCAAAAAAATTATTTTTTCCATAACATAATCACAATCCGAGACCAAGGATCGAACCAGCGACCACAGGGAACCCAACCGAAGGCACAGACCACTAGGCCGAATGTGCTAGGCGGTATAAAGAAGGCTGAGAGCATTAAATGCTCTCGGCTGCAGTTGTTTTTTTTTAATTTTTTAAATTTTTTAATTTTTTAAAAAATACCAAACAAAATATATGTTTCCCACGGGACTCGAACCGCAGACCCCTGAGACCCGAAGCCTACTGTAGCAAATAGAAACATCCCAACCACTTGAGCTATGAGCTCAGGTTGTCAATAGTTCAACCCGAAGTCTATTTAAATTAATACTCTCTGTTTAGTAAACATTTCGATGTTCAACAAGCTCTCATTTTATTTTGCTTTTATAAAATTTGCTGTAAATTTCCAGATTGACTAATACCATCATAAATTATACTCCAGTATAATAAAAATAATTTTTTCAATAATTAAACATATATCTACCATACAATTTGGTTAAATTGTAAGTTACCACTACGACGTTTTCTTTTTCAACATTTCTCATCAAATTTAACAACACTAATCTTTTTATTAGCAATCAATCCTTTGTTTTTAATCATTTCCCAAACATACAATCTATATCTTAATTCATCCATCATAACATTATCACAGAAAGTCCATTTAAGCACATAAAGTAATATTACCAATCTACTAACTCTTGCATATAATTTTTAATGTTGATAATGAAGTTTTCTTTACATAATCCATAGCCATAATCATTTCGCACACAACTTGAATTTTAATAATAGAACCACATACAATTGCATATCAACATTTCAATCAATCAATAGGTCATTTTTTCCAATTAAATGTGTACTCTTATTAGTCTTTTTCATGCATCATTCTTTCCATTCAAATATAGCATGCATTCCTAATTAGAAATATAGAAAATTTACCCACCTTAATTGGAGAGACTACACTTTGCAACACCTCCTAAACAAATTTCCTTGCAAAAGAACGATCCTCCTCCTCGATGCGCGCACACAAGCCTCCACAAAGCCAAACCCGAGCACTCCCCTTGATGAAAGCCGGCCTCCCCTTCTTTGATGCAAGCACAATTTTTCCACACAAACTCAATCTTTTAACTCACTTGTATACTACTAAATAATGTATTTTAGACTATAGATTTGGAGGAAATAATAAGCACAAGAATAACTAGGCTAGGGGGGGGGGGGGGGGTATTTATACTAAAAGTTTAGGAAAATGGAAGGCTAGGATTAACTTAGGAGTTAGAAGTAAATGGCTAAGATTTAAGGAGGAGTTACACTAACCACCCATGATCAAGTAACCACCACCACCATGACTCCACTAAAAATTTTGATTTTCCCTCCTAAACTCCAAAACCGGCCTAACATGAAAGGTGCACTTTGCACGTGTATGCAACTTGGACTCCAAAAATTTGTACATTATATTTTACATAAAAATAATCTTTAAATTGTATTATACATTACAAGTTGTATTTAAAAATAAAATAGCTCATGGGCTTTAGTTTTTGGGCCAAAATAATAATTATAAAAATAATAAATTGAATTAAATTTGGGCTTTAAGAAGAAAAGCTTTTTGTCTATTTGAAAAGGGCTTTATATAAAAAAAATAATTAAAGACCACATATTTAAATATCTATACTCATCATAATGAAAATGATTACCAAAAATATTGCACGTGCACACTACGTGCAAAATAAAATAATTTTTATTAAATGAAAATCGGGGCATTACATGCGATGCGGACGAAACTGTAAAAGCTAAAGTAAATTTATGTTTTTATAAGTTTGATGTGTTTCGTATGTTGTCAGGAGAAAATGTGGATCAAATGCTTGCCCGCTTCGATATCATTACCCACGAACTTGAGAGCTTAGGAAAGGGGTTGGATGATGACCGAAAGGTCGGAAAACTCATAAGCTGTCTCATGCCAGAGTGGGATGTAAAGGTTGCTGCAATGAGGGAGACCCTTGAAGAAAATAGATTCGACTACTACACATTCCAAGGAAAGCTGAAGACATACGAGATCGAGATGACTGAAACCAAAAGATATAGACAAAACATCGGGATTGAACAAAAAACCGAAGAGAAAACCATTGCACTGAAAGCAGAAAAATCCCAACCATCAACAGCAGATTCAGACCGTGAGGAGTCAGATGAAGATATCGTCCTATTGACCAAGCAATTTTGTAAGTACCTCAAACATAAAAAATATGGCAGGTACCAAGGAGAAAGAGAGAAGGATAAAGATGACGTGTGCTTCAAGTGCAAGAAGCCTGGACACATCCGTGCAAATTGTCCTATCTCACAGGACAGGAATAGGGACTACTACCGCTCAAGCCCGGGCCTGAAAAAGAAGGCGTTGAAGGCAACATGTCTAGACTCAAATTCAATTGAGGAAGAGCAAGGTTTCAACGATGTCGTCTTCATGGCTCTTGGGAATGGTGAGGTGCAATCACCATCTCAAGAAGAGGTAATCGAAGAACCTACTTATGATGAGCTAGTAGACATGTGTAATGGATTAAATGACTATTCTAAGAAACTGAGTTGTGAGCTAAGGCAATATAAACAAATTTCGAATGAAACACATGACTCTTGTATCGCTAAAAATCAAAAACTGAAAAATAAAAATGCTTTGATCATAGAAAAGTTTGAGTCATTTAAAAAAGATCATGATGTATTGCTAGAGGAAAATGACCTTTTAAAACAACAAATTCAAGAATCCTTAGCAACACATGATGAACACTTAAGAGAAATTCATGAGAAATCTGTTTATATCGCCAAACTCACAGATGATTTAAAAGAATGCAAAAGAAAATTTGATGAGATAGTGAAAGGCTGTAATGAAGCTCTTGAACAAAGTAGAATTCTTGATGCTACACTAGATACTCTTCGTTGGAACACAAAAGACGATGAGATGACTAGAAAAAGACTTTGTAAAAGAGTAATTGAGCTTGAAAAAATTGTTGAAAAATATGAACGGCCCAGTTACCTTATTACAAAAAATTCAAGGTCCTATCATGATAATCGATGGATTGGTTACGAAGAGCCAATACATCATCAGAAATCTAAATCATCATGTCATACATACTTGCATGGACATCAAAATAATTACAAATCAAATCCAAACTATACAAGTGTGCTTGATCCAAAGCATAGTCATATCACATGTCATTACTGCTTTAGACTATGGTATATTTCTTACAACTGTTCATTAAAAAGGAATACTAATTTTGTGTGGATAAGAAAAGATGTAAATGCATGTTCAAAACAAACTTGGGCACGCAAAATTATACCTACTAATCTTGATGTAGGTACCTCAGCGTATTAAGACTAAAGAGCGATGGTACCTTGATAGTGGATGCTCAAATCATATGACATGTGACAGCAGATACTTTACATCACTATCAAGAAAAAAGGGAAGGACATCATCTTTGGAGATAATAGCACTGGTCAAACCATTGACAAAGGTAAAATAAACTTTGGTTCTTCATGCTCCATTGAAAATGTTCTATTGGTAAGAGGTTTGAAACATAATTTAATTAGTGTCAGCCAATTATGTGATAAAGGTTACACCATTACTTTTGATAAAAATACATGCACTGTACTAGATAACAATAAATCTTGTTTACTTCTCGCTAACAGATGTAACAATGTATATGTTATAAATTCTAATGAATTAGCATAGAGAAATATGAGATGCTTTGTCGCAAGAGATGAGGATGGTTGGTTATGGCATCGAAGACTTAGACACACGGCCATGGACAATCTCAACAAACTTGTAACCAAAGAGCTTGTGAGGGGGATCCATAAAATCAAATTTGAGAAAGATAAATCGTGTGAGTCGTGCCAATTCGGTAAGCAAACTAAAAGCTCTGACAAATCTAAGAAAATGGTATCAACTTCTAGACCCCTTGAACTCTTGCACATGGATCTTTTTGGACCATCACGAACACGTAGTAATGGAGGTGCACGATATGCCTATGTAATTATTGATGATTATAGTAGATTTACTTGGGTTGCCTTTTGGCCACAAAAAGATGAAACATTGTATGTGTTTCAAAAATTATATCGTAGAGTGAAAAATGAGAAAAGCCTCACCATTGTTACTATTCGTAGTGATCATAGTGGAAAATTTCAAAACGAACTCTTCAATCATTTTGTGACAAAAATGGAATAAAACATGAGTTCTTTTGTCCTCGCACTTCCTAACAAAATGGGGTTGTTGAAAGGAAAAATCGATCTCCTCAAGAAATGGCCTGAACCATGCTTAGTAAAAAAGATTTACCTTAATCATTTTGGGCAGAGGCTGTCAATACAGAATGCTATACAATTAACCAAGTAATTATTAGGAAATATCTTGAGAAAACACATTTTGAACTATATTATGGCAAAATCTCCAACTTAAGTTACTTTCATGTCTTCGGATGTAAAATGTTTATTTTAAACACTCTTGATAATTTGGAAAAATTTGATCGTAAAAGTGATGAAGGTGTATTCTTAGGATATTGCATATCGTGTATTTAATAAAAGAAGGTGCACAATTCAGGAATCCATTGATGTTATTTTTGATGAAACTAATCGCTACACCAAAAAAATATTGCATGTTATTGATGATGATGAGACAGGTGTTCGGGTTGAAAAGAAACAGGTTCACATTGAAGAAGACCCAAATATGAATGCTCAAAATCAAAAGTCTTTTCAAGATGAAGATGCATCCAAATCGCAAATAGAAGAGATGCCTGCACAACAAATTGATGCCATGGAGATGAACATGTACAACATCAAATTTCCACAAATGAAAGACGCCCCTCATGGAAAACCATGTCTAGCCATCCACCAACTCTTACACGAAGTGATATGTCAAAAGGGGTAACTACTCGCACACAAGCTCAAAATTTCATGTATTTTTCCGCCTTCGTTTCTATACTTGAACCTAAGAATATTAAGGAGGCATTGCAAGATAATGACTGAATCATTGAAATGCAAGAAGAACTTAATCAATTCAAAAGGAATCAAGTATGAAGACTTATTCCTAGACCCCACAATAGAACTATATTTGGAACTAAGTGGGTGTTTAGGAACAAGTTAGATGAATCCGGCACAATCACTAGAAATAAGGCTCGTCTTGTTGCACAAGGTTATAACCAACAAGAAGATATAGATTTCAATGAAACTTTTGTACCTGTAGCACGACTTGAAACCATTCATATTTTACTTGCCTTCACTGCTTATATAGATTTTACTCTCTTTCAAATGGATGTCAAAAGTGCAATTTTAAATGGTTTTATTTTGGAAGAAGTTTATGTTGCACAACCACCGGGATTCACTGATCCCACACACCCAAACCATGTATTTCGTTTTAATAAAGCCTTGTATGGTTTGAAGCAAGCTCCTCGTGCTTGGTATGAACGACTAAGTTCGTTTCTACTTCACGCAGGCTTCTCTAAAGGAAAAGTAAACACTACACTATTTATAAAATATATTTCTAAAGATATTTTAATCGTTCTAATTTATGTTGATGATATTATATTTGGATCCACTAATGAAAATCTTTGCATGGAATTCTCAAAGCAAACGCAGGATGAGTTCGAAATGAGTATGATGGGTGAACTAACTTATTTTCTTGGGCTTCAAATACAACAAAGAAAGGATGACATCTTTATAAATCAATCCAAATATGTAAAAGAATTAGTCAAAAGGTTCGGACTTGAAAATGCAAATGCTTACAAAACACCTATGACCACTACTACGAAGCTTTCTGGTAACAATTTTGATATTTCTACTTATCGAGGTATGATTAGTAGTTTACTTTATATTACTGCATCTCGTCCAGATATTATGTTTAGTGTTTATTTATGTGCACGCTTTCAATCGTGTCCCAAAGATTCGCATTTGGTTTTCGTTAAGCGTATCATTCGATATCTCAAAGGCACACCAAATACTGGACTTTGGTACCCGAAAAATAGAAACTTTTCCCTTGTAGGATTCTCTTATGCAGATTATGCCTGGTAGCTTAACATACAGAAAAAGCACTAGCGGCATATGTCACTTCTTGTGCAACTGTCTTGTCTCATGGGCATCCAAGAAGCAAAACTCTGTAACTCTCTCAACTGCCGAAGCTGAATATATCGCCGCCGGATCCTGCTATGCACAGGTATTATGGATGAAACATACTCTAGAAGACTACAAGGTATTTTTTTATCACATTCCAATTAAATGCGATAACACTAGTACTGTTCATATGACAAAGAATTCTGATCAACACAATCGCACAAAACAAATTGAAATTCG
The DNA here is from genome assembly GCA_017893485.1 of Hemerocallis citrina. Taxonomy (NCBI): domain Eukaryota; kingdom Viridiplantae; phylum Streptophyta; class Magnoliopsida; order Asparagales; family Asphodelaceae; genus Hemerocallis; species Hemerocallis citrina. The sequence goes on from CM030363.1 coordinate 132,225,625, forward strand.
ATATCATTTTATTAAAGACCATTTTCAAAATGGGGATATTATTCTTGAATATGTTTCCAATAATTCTTAACTTGCTGATATTTTTACCAAACCTTTAGATGAAAAACGATTTTATTTTTTGAAAGGAGAATTGAATGTTATTGATATTTCAACTTGAAAATGCATTTTGGTCGACTGGACGGGCGACGTACGGTCGACTGGGCGGTCAACCAGCACACTCTCGGTCTTCGTTTTGTTTTATAGTCTATTTTCAAAATGTTGGCTTTCAGTATTTACGGTCGACCGTGCGGCCGACCGGTTCATCCTCTGTCTTGCATTTTTGTTTTTACGAGATGTGCGGTCGACCGTACGGTCAACCGGTTTGCTCTCGGGTTAATTTTTGACTTGTATGCTTCATTGGTGATGCGGTCAACCGTGTGATCGACCGGTTCTTTTTCTTGGTTGCTCGAACTCTCTATTTATCTTTTCTATACTATAGGTTTCTTGATATTCATTATTCACTTCTTCTTCTTCTGGTTTATGCCTCACATCTGTATTGCAAAATCTCAAATCTATGATACCATGAAGAGCTCTCCCTGTATATCAAAGAGTTTCGCTATCAAAGGTATCATGTAAGTAGATTTTCCTCCGTTTTCAAAATTATTATATTTTTCAATACTCATCTCATGTTTTTGTTTCTCTTTATGAATGCTCTTCTCATTTACAAATTGCTTTTGGGGGAGTATGTTCTCCACATCCCTTTTGCCCCCTATTGGTGTGTTCCAAAAAGGGGGAGAATATTTTTATGAATCTTATGAATGTTTTTTTACACTAAAAGTATATATTTTTTTATATCTTCTATGGAGTATTGAATTAAGGGGGGGTATTTGTATTTACAAATCTCTCTTAAAAGCTCTTTACCTATGAAAATCTGTGTTACAGGAAGTACTAAATTCAGGGGGGGTATTTATATGCCTAATTGTTTAATTTTTACTTTCAATATTCAAAGGCATGTTTTGTTCACACCAAAAGAGGGAGATTGTTGTCTCTTAGTTTGGTGTGCACAAAACGTGTCTATAAATACTAATAAGTTTAAATTGATTTGTTTAGGTTTTCAGGATCAAATAATATCAATAAGAGATCCAAGAGAGATTCAAGAATATTCAAAGAAGGAAAGTAATAAAGAAATATTGCAAAATCAAGCAAAAGAAGAAGATATTCAAAAAGAGCACATGATTGATTAGTGTCCAAGAAAGCTATCAAGACCAGTTGCTATCATTCCATATTTGTAAGATTTTATCTATATTTAATTGTTTGGTGATTGATTAGTTTATGGTAAGAATATAAAATGGATTCGTTATGAGCAGCGCGATAACGGTCGACTGCACCTCATGTCGGTCGACTGCATCGCAGTCGACTGCACTTCACAGTTACGTAAGAAGCAGTCGACCCTTCATCTCCCGACTTTACGTCAGAGAGATGAACGGTCGACTGCACCGTAATTGCGGTCGGCCGAACTTTGCGTTGCTCACATTTTTGGACTGTATCGTTTCTATTTTTGATCGATACACTTTCCAGTCTATATATTTGGACGAACCCACTGTGTATTCTTCACCTATTACTTCTGAGAAAAATTTTCTGAACTAATCATTCAAAAATAATCCGAGTGTGTGTGATAACTATTTGTACTCTTCAGTCAAGATAGGTTTTCAGTTTTCAATAAGGTCGACACTAGCGATATGGCCAAAGCATGTAATAAAGGTTCGCACCATTGAAGCAGCCACTTAGTTTGTATCAATAAAACTTAGCTTTTTTTCGATTGAAAATTATTGCATTGGCCTCATGTCTATTTCTCTGAGTCACATCTACAACTTGTTAAATGGTAAGTTTGGAGTCCATCTTGTCACACAGGATTACTCCCGCAACTTGCTAGGCTCAAAAGACAAGTTTGGAGTCCAATACTTGGTTCAACGCTGCTTTAGCTGCTTGTAAACAAGCAAGTGTGGAGCAGCTCACCATTCGGAATTGCTCCTACAATTTGTTGAAACCCCCAAACAACAAGTTTGGAATCCAACACTTGGTTTGACGCCGCTTTAGCCGCTTGCAAACAAGCAAGTGCAGAGCAGCTTACCATTCGGAATTGCTCCTACAAGTCGTTGAACCCCCAAACAACAAGTTTGGAGTCCAACACTTGGTTCGACGAGCCGCTTGCAAACAAGCAAGTGCAGAGCAGCTCACCATTCGGAATTGCTCGTACAACTCGTTGAAAACTTTGAAACAATTAGTTCGAAGTTCATAATCATGATTCAAAAATTGCCCTCACAGCTTGCAAATATGTGGTTTAGGGGCTCGAAACGACCATTCATACGACTCCCACTACTGGTTAAATTTTGCAACAAGCAAGTTCGAAGACCAGCTCTTTTCCAGGGCTATCTCCAAAATTTTACTCGAATATACTGAATCTAGAGCCCAACTCACCCATATAGTTGCTCCTCAAACTTGTCTCCCAAACGACTCTCTCCTATAGCCTGGTGATGCTCTTAGTCCCGCTCGCCTCTCGAGCGATCTTCTTCCAAACGAGTTCGGAGCTCAACTCACCCCTAGAGTTGCTCCTCAAACTCGCCTCCCGAGCGACCTTCTTCTAAATAAGTTCGAAGCTCAACTGACCCCTATAGTTGCTCCACAAACTTAACTCCCGAACGGCTCTCTCTTAAAGCCTGGTGATGCTCTTTGCTCCACTCTCCTCCCGAGCAGTCTTTTTTCCAAAAGAGTTTAGAGCCTAACTCGTCTAGAACTCGCCTCTAAGATCAAATCTCCCCAAGAGTCATACAAAGCTCTTCTCAAACATCATGGAGGCAAAGATATTGCAGGCCTATTTTGACCATGAAGAAGGATGATTCTTCAACTGACTTTAGAAGAGAAATTGTAGATCTTTGAGCCAGCATCAAATCGATGGGTCAAACACCCCGATCGGACCACAGCAGCGCCGAGCCAACAAAAAAGTTGACCGAGTCAACAATCATTGGTCAAACGGCTGTGTGTTAGCACGCCGAAGCATTGTGGTAATTCGGAGTCGCGTGCCAAGCAATTGTGCCCCCGATCGTGAAAATGCCAAAAATATTCAACAGTCAACGGTTAACAATCAACGGTCAAAAGTTAACGGGACACGTGTTGCACAGCCAAACCACCTCTAACATTCAGAATTTGCCGAACTTGCCGAACCACCTCTACTCTCGCCGAACTTGCCAAAGCTCCTCGCCGAGCTCTGAGCCATCTCTGCTAGAGCTCGAATCCTTGCTGAGCTCCAACAGGCGCCGAGCTCCCCTTGCCAAGATCTTCTTCATAACTCCTCCTTGGCGAAACTCCTTCTCGTAGATCCCCGACACCCGGACTCGTTATAACTTCACGGAGGCAAAGACATTCTAGGCCTGTTTTGACCCTAAATACAGATAATTCTTCAGTAGACTCCTGAAGAGATATTATAGATCTTCGAGTCAGCTTCGAAACGAGGGGTCACACACTCCAATCTGGCTTCTGTAGCACTGGAAAAGTTCATTATACCGCAGCACCATGTAGATATCTCAAAAGCGCACCACCAAGTTAAATAAAGTGTGATAGCTAACATCTACAAGAAAGCAAGTTGGTCAAGTGGTTAGGTTGCTTATCCCTTTTCTCAAAGAACCTAGGTTAGATTCCAACATTTCTATCTTCATCGACTTATTTTGCAGCCGAGCAACATATTACACGTGCACCACACGTGCTATTAAAGAACAAAAAAAGAAGCTGCAAGAGAAAAAAATGGTCTGATCTTCTCAATGATCCGTGCTTGCACAATTGACGCTTCAGATTTCACCACATCATCAGCTTCGAAAAAAGCAAATGTACTGCACGTGCTATGCTGAGCAAACGTGCCCCTGAACTGAAAAGGGTGCAAAATTCTCTTCAAAATTCGTGCCATATTATGATCAACGCCTGAGATTCAACAAAAAAAGGACGTGCACCGCACGTGCTACGCCAAGCGTCGAAAAAACACTTGTACTACACGTGCTACGCCGAGCAAACATGTCTTCGAGCTGGAAATGGCCAAAAATTTCTCCTCCCGATCTGTGCCAAATTGTGATCTACGGCCAAGAGTCGATCAAAAAAACCTGTGTATTGCACTTACTACGTCGAGCAAACGTTTCTCTGAGCTAGAAATGGCCAAAAATTTCTCCTCCCGATCTTGATCAAAGGCTGAGATTCGATCAAAAGAAAAGCACGTGCACCGCACGAGCTACACAGAGCTTCAAAAAAACACGTGCACCGCACGTGCTACGCCGAGCTCTGAAAAAGCCTGTGTACTGCACGTGCATCACCGAGCAAAGGTGTTCCCGAACTGAAAATGGCAAAAAAATCACCTCCCGATCTGCGCTTGATCTTGATCAACAACCCATATTTTGCCACATCATTAGCATAAAAAAGCACATGTACTGCACATGCAACGTCGAGCAAACATGTTCCCGAATTGAAAATGGCAAAAAAATCACCTCCCGATCCGCGTCTGATCTTAATCAACGACCCATATTTTGCCACTTCATCAGCTTTGGAAAAGCACATTTACTGCACGTGCAAGCCGAGCAAACGTGTCCCCTAACTGAAAAATGGCCAAAAATTCTCTCCTCCAGATCTGTGCTCGATCATGATCGACGGCTAAGATTTGCTCCTAAAAAAATTCAATAGTCAACGTTGATCGGTTAACGATCAATGCCACATGTCAGCACGCCGAACCATCATGATCAATCAGTGGCTTGCGCCGAACAAAGCTGCCCCCGATCGAGAAATGAGAGAAAAGCTCCGCCTCCCGATGGGAGCTCGATCGTGATCAATGGCCCAGCTTTCGACACGTCACCTGATTGGTCTCTCTCCTCAGCGCATTAGCGCGCGAGCTCGATCGTGATCAGCTGCCAAGATTTTGCCACGTCATCAAATCTTCTCATAGCGACCGCTCAATCCCATCAGCGCGCGAGCTTGATCGTGATCAGTGGCCCAGATTTTGCCACGTCATCAGATCCTCTCATCGCCACCGCTCAATCCCATTAGCGCGCGAGCTCGATCTTGATCGACGCCCCAGATCGAGCCACATCACCCCCTTCTCTTCTCAGGCGCATCAGCATGCAAGCCAGGGCGTAATCGACGTCCAAGATCGAGCCACGTCGCTTGATCATCAGATCCTCTCATCATGGCCGCCTAATTTCATCAGCGCGTGAGCCATCTCGTGATCAACGGTCGTGATTAAATCAATGTAATTTTTTTAAAAATTTAGTTCCTTTATTTAATTATTAAATTGAATTAATTATTTAAAATTTCTAAAAATATTAAAAATTCAAAAAAATTATTTAAAAAATTCTAAAAATAATTATTAATTTGGAAAAATATTTTTAAATTCTGAAAAAAAAAATAATTAGTATAGAATAATTAATTAAAAATTTTAAAAATTAATTATTCAAATTCAAAAATTGAATAAAAAATTCAAAAAATGATTAAAAATTGGAAAAAAGTTCAAAAAAATCTGAAAAATTCACAAAAAATCTAAATAATTCTAAAAATAATTCTGAGTATTTTACAAACTCAGGAAAGCATCGTTACACTCCAAGCGAGCTCTAAACGTCCCCGAGAACTCCGATAAATTCGATGAGAAATTAAAAACGGGTGAACTACTCCTCCAAGGTTGTGAAACTCAGTATTCATGAGTGAGGGTCTTGTGATTTAGCTAAAAATACAGCTAAATTGTGACCATTCAAATCAGGTACGAATCTCAAAGCTCTTAGGGGTAAAACAGTAATTTTCACTACAAACGGGTCCGAAAATGGGAACTGAGTCTTTTCCAAGCCCAATAACCCAAAACAAGTCCGTCTTACTGGGTCAGGGTGACAGTCCATTATGAACAAACCTAAGGCATTTAAAGAGTAATTCAAATTAATGATTCTCTCTAAGAGATGATTTAAAACAAATCACTTATCATGAAACGATTTAAACTCTATTTCTTATCAAAAAACACCGAGAAGTAGAGATAAATGATTATCTCAAAACTGTTTCCAAAGGCGACTATAAATACCCCTCTATCCCCGCCATAAAAAAGGTATTCAGTATTTTCTCCAAAAAAAGCTCTTTCATAATCTTCTTGATTACTGACTTGAGAATCAGAGGGTTCGTCGGAGGGAACAATCCCAGTGTTTCGAACTTTTTGCAGGTCAACATCAGCGTCAGGAAATGGTTAACACCGATAAGAAGTCAGTAGGTTTGCTTTTATTGTTTCTAGAAGAATCTACAAATCATCTATTTGCTCCCACACCGAAATTAGCAGCAACATTAGCCAAAATGGAAGGATGTGATTCAAGCGGAATTAGATTCCCTCGCAAAATGTGGAGTGTTTGGTCCTATGGTACAAACCTCAAAAGGAATAAACCATGTAGGCTTTAAATTGGTGTTTGTAAGAAAAAAACAAATGAAAAGAAAGAGATCCAACGGTATAAAGCACAGTTATTTGCTTACAATTTACACAAAGACCAGGAATAGATTTTGAATAAACATATTCCCCGGTCATGGACATCATCACATTTAGATATCAAATAAGTCTTGCTATTTCTGAAAAACTTGATATAAGACTCATGAATTGCTAGGTTTCTAATACAATCACAGATTAAATAAACAGTGAAAAAAATTACAAAAATATCGAAACCTAGTCCTAGATCGATGCGAAAACCATAAATCGTGTTTAAGAGTTATACCTTAAAGATGGATCTGTTGTATCCACAGTATGCCGATCACAGCACTGCAATATTGTGGTGCCTCTATGGTATCCACACGAACGGAACAAAAAACGGCTTTTTCTCAGGCCGTGGTGCTAAGTGCGGGAAGGGAATGTTCCTCCTCACGATCTCTCTCACTTTCTGTGACGGCTAGGTTTTTTTTACTCGTATGTCTTTTTCACAGATACATATTATATATATAGGTGCAGACAACCAATCCTAAGAGAGTAATGAGGTTGTTGGGATCACAATCTTACCTGTGTCAGATTCGTGTGTGAACCTTTGAACTTTAGTCGACCCATTTAATCTAAGTAAATGTCCAACCAATGTCAGGAGTCCAAGTCTTACTTGGATCCTTAATTAAATTCATCTTATAAATTTAAATCCCAATTTCGATTCATTCTAAATATGTGATCTTGTAGGTTCCCATTACGTTAGTAGTAATACTAAAATCATATTCAAGTATTACAAACAGTGAGCAGGTATCTAGCAATACATCACTGCTACTCAAGTAACGGGAATAACAGTGATTTGACATAACCTATCCGTGACCAATGTTACCATGTAGTATAATCCGTTTGTCCAGATATCTTAATTGACCACAAGGCATAGAGCATGTCACCCTTATATAGTTCAATATTTGGTTTCTTAATATCTGAGTAGGCTTACTAAAACAAATGAGATCAATATCTCATAATGACTCATTTGAGCACGACCATGTATTCTGCAGTCTCACTCAATCAAGGAACCCGTAGATAAAGTTCATGTTATGTAAGAGGGCCTAAATTCTATCTAAGTCACTCACATCCCTCCGCATAATTTGCAGTATATCCAATAGTCGACTTTATAGTCACCTTATTATAGGCAACGTTTGACAGCATTAAAATATATAACTTCTCATGCAGGGATCCATAGTTGTAATACCCCGAATTCTAAATAAGACCGAATTCGAGATTCCATAGGATCTTTACACTTCACTAAGTACAATTTTACAAGGAAATTTAAACTTTTCAATATACGTCGGAGTTCTTTACAATTTGTTTACATAGCGGAAGATACAACAATAAAAATGATATACAATTTGTATAACTTTATCAATGCAATTAATCAACAGCATTATAACATCTTTACTTCTTCATGAAAAGGTCCATTACCTGCATAATAAGCTGTGGGCACGTTAGTTATTTACAACTGACGAAAATGTTATACTCGGCCATCCTCTCTATGCCGTACATATAATGATCTCAATACTTTAACAAACCACAGATTTGAATGAACAATAAAGTGTTAAAAGTAATTTTTCTAAACATGTAAGTGTATGTGATGCCTTAATGCCTAATGTACACATTTTCATACTAAGATGATACTAATGCATACTTGTTCAGATTCTATGCAACCCATACTACATAGATCCGAGGGCAAGCACCTATGTACTCCACAATAAAGGGTTCAATCTCTCGCCATGACAAACTACCCAGTAATAAAACAAGGTTGAGACGTTCCACGAGTATGGATCCCAGTCCCGGAGAACCGCCACAACAAGACCCCTGCCCGACTGTTATACAGACTCCTCGTCGTGCGAACTTCCCGCAAGTGCCCCTCTAGCCCGGTATATGTATATACTTTGGAGTATGGCAAATCATCTGCCCGACTACGCATAGTCCTGGATTTAAAATAAAAGCTCGTCTCCTGTGAGGCAACCACAGTCCCGGAGTATACCGCCCCGAATCCCAAATACAACTGAATTCGAGAGTTCTACAGGATCTTTCCACTTCATTTAGTACAATTTTACAAGAAAATTTGAACTTTTCACTTTACATCAGAGTTTACATAAAACTTTACCCTTTACATTGCACAGCGGAACTAAAATTTACAATAATTAAATAAATGTAGAACAACATTGAATAATCTTTAAGCATCTATTCCTATTTAATCTTTATCATGTCACTTACCTGCATATAAAACTGTGGGTACGTCACTTTATTCAACCGACGAACATTATACCCGGCCATCCTCTCTATGTCAAAAATAGTATAACTTATTTTCCATATTTAACAAACACAAACTTGTCACATATCAAATTAAAGGGAATACCCTAATGATGTCGTGTTGTGATTGTGCACTTAGTCCTTAATGCAGTTATTTATGTTACATGACACTAATGCGCACTTGTTCGGATTCTATGCATCCCATACCACATAGGTCCGAGGGCAAGCTCTTAATCGTTCTTCATCTTTGTAGGGTTCAATCCCTCGCCATGACTTAATCTACTACTGTAACTACGGTAAGTATCCTAGATATTTTCGGACATACGAACTCATGTCTAGGCGCCCTGGAGGGAATCCCAACGCACTGACACATGACTCATCATGCAGGCATCCTGTGGTAATTCAGCTCCTACCATAGACATGACACCACCCGCAGTCGTCCAACATCCCACGAGCGTCGTCACCGGGACAGTACTCTGGAGCAGTATCCACGCCCTATCATGACTCATCATGGGACATCCTGGTATACGATATCGCAGCCAATCCAATGGCCCTCATACTCAATGTTTTTCTCTTACTTTCATCACATCTTCACTATGTAACTAATCCTTAGTTTTAATGAAATAAAATCATGAACAAAATCAAAGCACTAGAGTTAGCCTCTCCACTAAACCGGACTTATTCATTCATTTAAACATGACCAACCTTGGTCTTTCATTTCAAATTTCATTTCATTTCTTTCAAAATGCCGGGGAAGACTTAGCTACTCTTTTGTTTCAATTCCAATTCACAATTTCTACAGTTGAGAGTTTCCAACTCATAAGTTCACATGTTGAGTTATCATACTCAAAAGTATTTCTCTTTTCCAATCATGATTTCTAAATTGTTCAATAGTCCATAATTATACATTAAATTCAACTATTCATCATGTAACTCATAGAATATTATTTTCACATTAAAACCCACATCACTAATTATTCAATCAAAGATGGACATTTACACTTCATAATTTGTCGCACTATTCTCCATTGAGAATAATTCACATCACTTCACACAATTTCTTCTTATTCGTCTTTCTTTTCTAATATTCTATTTTAGTTGTTTTTGCAAAGTACAACTTTTATGAAAATGCAAGTATAGAACTTATAGTTCTAAATTATACTTTTATTCTCTAACATATTCCACTCCATGCAAATAATTCTCAAACTATTTTTCACAAGTCCACATAATTTTAGGGTAATTATCATATTTTTACCATATTTTTTGATCATTAAAAAACCCAAAAAAATGTTTTTTCCCCAATTTAAATACTGGCCGAACCCAGTATTCGATCCCACGACCACAGGGAAAACCGCCCAAGGCACAGACCACTGGGCCGAATGCTATATGCGTTAATAGGAGAGGCTGAGAGCATCTAATGCTCCCGGCCGCTGTTCTATATTTTTTGAAAAATAGGGAACAAAAGTATGGTGCCACAGGGATTCGAACCAGCAACCTGGGACTCCGAAAACCCACTGTAGCAAACAGAGCCGTCCCAACCACTTGAGCTATGCGCTCGGGTTGTGAATGGTACAACTCTAAGTTCACTTAAATCAATTCTCGCTGTTATTAAAACATTTCGATATTCAACAAGCTCTCATTTCACTTCGCTTTTATAAAAAATTATTGTAAAATTCCAGATTGATTATTACTAATACTCCAGTATATAGATAATAATTTTTTCAATAATTAAAACATATTTTTCATACAATTAATTCAAATTGTGAACTATCACTACCACATTTTTCTTCTTTTTTTGTTGCATTTCTTAACAATTAACTCCGCTAATCTCTTCATTAGCAAACTTCATATTAATTTCCTATTTTTAATCGTGTACCAAACATACAAATCTATATTTTAATTCATTCATTTCAATACAAAGATTCATTTAAACACCTAAATTAGCATTGTTAATCTACTAACTTTTGTGTTTATAATTCATGGAGTAGGTAATAAAACTTTCTTCAACAATCCATGTCTATAATCAATTCACACCAAATTTAGCCTTTACTAATAGAACCACATACAATTACACATCCACATTCCAATCAATTTATAGATCAATTTTCCAATTAAATGTGTACTCTTATTAATCTTTTTCATGCATTATTTTTCCATTCAAATCTAGCATGCATTCCTAATTAGAAATATAGAAAATTTACCCACCTTAGATGGAGAGAAAATACAACTAGCAACCTCCTAAACGAATGTCCTTGCAAACGAACGATCCTCCTCCTAGAAGCGCGCACTCGAGCCTCCAAGCACACCAAAACCGAGAGCTCTCCTTGATGATAGCCGGCCTCTCCCCTTCTTGATGATGCAAGCACAATCTTCCCACACACTCTCAATCTTTTACTCACTTACTAACTACTAGATGAATGTATTTTGAACTATAGATTGGAGGAAAAATTAGTACAAGAATACTAGCCGAAGGGGGGGGGGGTATTTATACTAAAAAAATAGGAGAATGGATGGCTAAGATTGAAGTAGGAGTTAGGAACAAATGACTTAGATTTAAGGAGGAGTTACACTAACTACCCATGATCAAGTAACCACCTCCACCATGACTCCACTCAAAATTTGATTTTCCCTCCTAAATCACAACCGGCCTCACAAGTGTGCTTGTGCACGTGTACGTGTAGTGCACGTGCATGCGACTTGGTCTCCATTTAAAAATTGTACATTATATTTTTTTTAAAATAAAATTTAAATTTTATCCTACATTACAGGTTGTATTTGAAAATAAAATAGTTCATGGGCTTTAGTTTATGGGCCAAAATAATTATAAAAAAAATAATAAATTGAATTAAATTTGGGCTTTAAGAAAAGGGCTTTTTGTCTAATTGAAAAAATGCTTTATATAAAATAATTAAAAGCAAAAATTTAAATATCTATACTCATCATAATGAAAATAATTATCAAAAAAAATATTGCACGTGCACACTACGTGCGAAATAAATAATTTTCATTAAATGAAAATCGGGGCATTACAACACTCCCTCCTTAGAATAGTTCCGTCCCCAGAACTACAGTCAAGAGCGAGAAAACAAACACAAACACTAATAACAAGCACAAGAAAAATACAAAAATACAAATCAAGCAAAAAGCTCAGGATAGTCCTTCAACATCCTCTCCTCAGACTCCCAAGTAGCCTCTTCAACCAAATGGTTCCTCCAGACTACCTTGACCATCGGTATCGTCTTATTCCTCAAGACTTTTTCTCGACGATTAACAATCTCGACAGGAGACTCGATGTAATTCAGATCCAACTGCAAACCTTCCGGCACTTCAGGCAAATGATGACTCGGATCTAGAATATAACCTCTCAGTATAGACACATGAAAGACATTGTGCACCTGAGAAAACTCTTCCGGTAATTCAAGCCGGTAAGCAGTTTTTTCGATCCTTTTCAATATCTTATACGGGCCTATAAACCTAGGAGCTAACTTCCCGCCCTTGCCAAATCGAACCACACCTTTGCTGGGCGATACTTTCAGAAAGACGAAGTCACCTTCCTCAAACTCAAGGTCCCTTCTCCGGTTGTCTGCATAGCTTTTCTGCCTGCTCTGAGCTTCTACCAACCTTTTCCTGATCAGATCAATCTTCTCAGAGGTTTGCTGCACAAACTCAGGACCAAACAACTGACGCTCCCCCACTTCAAACCAACAAACAGGTGTCCTGCATTTCCTGCCATACAAAGCTTCGTACGGCGCCATCCCGATGCTAGTCTGAAAACTGTTGTTGTAGGCAAACTCTACCAAAGGTAAATGCCTTTCTCAACTGCCTCCAAAGTCTAGTATACAACACCGAAGCATATCCTCAAGAATACGGTTGACTCTCTCGGTCTGCCCATCGGTTTGCGGATGAAAAGTAGTGCTGAAATCCATCTTGGTACCCAAAGCTGTCTGAAGACTCCTCCAGAAATGCGAAGTAAACCGCGCATCTCGATCAGACACAATAGTTGACGGAACACCATGAAGCCGGACGATCTCGCCAACATACAACTCAGCTAAGTTGTCCATCGAAACAGTGAGTTTCATCGCCAAAAAGTGAGCGGACTTGGTTAGTCGATCGATTATAACCCAAATTGCCTCATTGCCTTTAGGACTCTTGGGCAATCCCGTAATGAAATCCATACTGATGTTATCCCACTTCCATTCTGGAATAGGTAACGGCTGTAATAGACCTCCGGATCTCTGATTTTCGGCTTTGACTTGTTGACAAACCTCACACTTCGCCACAAATTCAGCCACATCCCGCTTCAAACCTGACCACCAGAAATGCTGTTTGATGTCTTTGTACATCTTAGTACTCCCAGGATGTACTGACAAAAGAGTAGCATGCGCCTCCTGAAGAATACTCTCTTTCAGGTCCGCCTGATTCGGAACACACAGCCTCTCTCCAAACCACAGCACTCCATCCCTGATTTGAAATCCGGGCAACCTGCCAGCACCAACCTGCTCCTTCATCTCCAAGATATCAGCATCAACCTCCTGACTTGCAATGATCCTTGCATTCAAAGTAGGCTGAAGCCTCAACTGAGCTAAAGATGCTCCTAATCCTTGCAAGACAACTTCAATACCAGCTCGGTCCAATTCCTCAATCAGATGCTTCTGAGTTGTAATCAAACTGGATAAACTGCTCTTGCGGCTAAGTGCATCAGCAACAACATTAGCTTTCCCAGGATGATACTTGATCTCAGGTCGCATGTCCTCAAGCACTTCCAACCATCTCCGCTGCCTCAAATTTAGATCCTTCTGCTGATATATGTACTTCAAACTCTTGTGGTCCGTATACATGTTCAATTTCTCACCGTACACGTAGTGCCTCCATTGCTTTAGGGCAAAGATAATCACAGCCAACTCCAGATCATGAGTCGGGTAATTCTTCTCATGCGGTCGTAGTTGCCTAGACCCATAAGCGATTACTCTTCCTTCTTGCATTAAGACACAACCAAGCCCACGATGTGAAGCATCGCTATAAACATCATACTCAACACCTGCTCTAGGCAAAGCCAAAATAGGTGCAGTAGTCAGTTTCTCTTTCAACTCCTGAAAGCTCGCCTCACATTGCTCAGTCCACTTGAAATTCACATTCTTCTTGGTCAGACCAGTAAGCGGCACGACTATCTGAGCATAACCTTGAATGAATCTCCTGTAGTATTCAGTCATTCCAAGAAAACTTCTGACTTCCTTTACTGTAGTAGGCCTAGCCCAATCTCTCACTGCCTCTATTTTCTGAGGGTCAGTTGCCACTCCCTCCTTAGAAAGGATGTGACCTAGGAATGCCACTTCAGATTTCCAGAAATCACACTTGGATAGCTTGGCATACAACTTCTGCTCTTCCAGCTTCTTCAACACTGCTGCCAGATGCTCGGTATGCTCCTCCTCTGACTTGGAGTACACGAGAATATCGTTAATAAACACCACGACGAAAGAATCAATGAACAGCCTCAGAAATCTGTTCATCAAATCCATGAAGATTGCGGGTGCATTCGTCACTCCAAATGGCATAACTAAGAATTCGTAATGCCCATGTCGAGTTCTGAACGCAGTTTTGTGCACATCTTCAGCTTTAACTCGAACTTGGTGATATCCTAATCGAAGATCTATTTTGGAAAAAAATAGCTGCTCCTTGTAGACGATCGAACAAGTCATCAATTCGAGGAATAGGATACTTATTCTGAACAGTGACCTTATTCAGCTCCCGGTAATCGATACACATTCTCATCGATCCATCCTTCTTCTTTACCAAAAGCACTGGTGCTCCCCAAGGTGACGCACTAGGTTGAATAAAGCCTTTCTCCAACAGTTCCTCAATTTGCCGTTTCACCTCATCCTGTTCCACTGGAGCCATCCTATACGGTGCCTTTGAAATGGGTGCACTTACCGGCTGAACAGTGATGCTGAACTCCACATCACGATGTGGGGGTAACCCAGGAAAGTCATCCAAGAATACAGTCGGATAGTCCCGAACCACAGGAATCCCTTGCACTTTCACAGGAATCTCTTCCTTGCGGATAGCTGCCACCAGCCTAGAACACTTCTTCTTCCCTTGAAAAGTGACTTCAGGTCCACCTAGAGCCTTCACTGTTACCGTCTTGGTCTTGCACTCGATGCTTGCACTAAACACCGACATCCAATCAATGCCAATGATAACATCGACTCTCAAGATAGTCAGCTCGATCAGATCAATCCCAAAGATTCTGTCCCCAATCACAATCTCGCAATCCGCATAGTACCGATCAGTGGTTAAAGTTTATCCTGATGGAGTAGCTACTGCTAAGATCTTGCCTGGAAAAATCTTCGGTTCAACTCCCAACACTTTAGCAAATTTAGGAGACACAAAAGTATGAAAGGATCTAGTATCGAACAATACAACAGCTTTCAGATAAAGTTCTCCTGTTACATAATACACACTCATTACGTAACCGTTCACTTAATAGACAGGAAAAAGAAATGACAAAAATCTCTAAACATCTGCCCTCGTACCATTGCCCTGGTTGGTACGATCTCTTCCCAGTCTGCTGCGTTGGTGCATTGCTATTACCATTCCGTGGCTTGAGACATTGAGATTTGTAATGTCCTATTTCACCACAGTTGAAGCAATTTACCGCAGGAGGTCTTACCACATTGTTCCCAGGTCCTCCAGCCACACTAATAGCGTTCGCCCCTGTCGGTATGAACCTTTGTGTAGATGGTTGTCCCTTGAAACTCCCAGAATGTGTAGGCCTCTTTCCAGACTGCCAGTTGTTCCTCCGGTTCTGAATAACATGAAACTGCTCCATGTCTGCTTCCGTCGCTGCTGCTCTCTTGACCAACTGTCAAATCTTCTGATGCCAAGAGGTATCATCCGGGACCTCAAGCTCGGCCTCAATCCATGCTCGAACTTACGAGCTTTCTTCGCTTCATCCATCACTAGTTCCGGAGCATACCTAGAGAGCTGAGTAAATTTGGTCGCATACTCCCTAACTGACATGCCACCTTACTGTAGTGACAGAAACTCCATAGCCTTCTTCTCTTGGACGTCGGAGGGGAAATAGTGACTGTGGAATTCTTCCAGAAATTCCTCCCAGCCTAGAACTATGCCTCCCATGGTCCTCTTCATCGACTGCCACCAAACAGCCGCATCCTTCTCAAGTTGCAGAGTCGCCAACTTGACCTTGCTGCCTTCAGGGGTCCCCAGCACTTCAAAGATCGTCTCTACCGACGAATCTAGTTGTCAGCCGCATCAGGGTCTGACTTCCCTTCGAATACAGGTGGTTTCATTCGTTTGAACGATTCCACTAGTTTAATCGCTTCAGACACCGGATTCGCAGGTCCCCTTCCTTGGTTCTGATTCATGGCCACAGCGTTGAGCGTCTAATAGACCCTCGCAAGTTCCGTTTCCAGATCCAGACCTTCACCGTTTCTAGCTCATCTTCTAGCCATATTCTGATGCAAAAGATCCATTAAATTCAAAGTATAAGACATGAATTTTAAATCAACTTGCATTTCATTGAATTCCAAACTTTATACATTCGAATTGAAAAACATTTCTTGACATCAGAATGAAAATAGTAGAAGCTATAACAGTCTAACTCCTACGGTTCCTCTTCGCTTCTCGAAGTTCTCCCCATAGTTCGTCAACTTCGTCCTTCAGCACATCAGTCAGATTCTTCCTCTTCTCGAGTTTCCATACTCGATGACTGAGAACTGCAAAGTCGTCCTTACACTTTGCCAATTGAGCCTCCAATAATCCGACTCTCTCTCGCAGTGTTTCTACCTGCCTCTGAAGAGATATCACAAGACTATTTGGAACTGGTTCTTCTTCTTTGTCAGAAGAGGAGTCATCAGATGAATCCGGAGGTGGGGTAATCTTTCGGGATTCAGGCCATTCTTCTCCGTCAGAATCTGCTTGCCCTGGATAGTACTCTTCCTCGGAATCTGCTTGTCCAGGATGGTACTCTTCCTCGATGATATGCCAGTCGTCGTTTCCAGCAGGGTCGAAGTGATCAGCCATCTTAGAAATAGAGAGGAAGAAGCATAAGTCATAGAGCAACACAAATATAAGTCACTTACATTTAAATCTCTAGACTCAAACATACACTCTAATGTTCACTTCTAGGGTGTTGTTCCTTATAAATTTGTACAAGTGTGAAGCGTGGCTCTGATACCACTCTATAACATCTCGAATCCCAAATACAACTGAATTCGAGAGTTCTACAGGATCTTTCCACTTCATTTAGTACAATTTTACAAGGAAATTTGAACTCTTCACTTTATATCAGAGTTTACATAAAACTTTACCCTTTACATTGCACAGCGGAAGTAAAATTTACAACAATTAAATAAATGTAGAACAACATTGAATAATCTTTAAGCATCTATTTCTCTTTAATCTTTATCATGTCACTTACCTGCATATAAAACTGTGGGTACGTCAGTTTATTCAACCGACGAACATTATACACAGCCATCCTCTCTATGCCGGAAATAGTATAACTTATTTTCCATATTTAACAAACACAAACTTATCACATATCAAATTAAAGGGAATACCCTAATGATGTCGTGTTGTGATTGTGCACTTAGTCCTTAATGCAGTTATTTATGTTACATGACACTAATGCGCACTTGTTCGGATTCTATGCATCCCATACTACATAGGTCCGAGGGCAAGCCCTTAATCGTTCTTCATCTTTGTAGGGTTCAATCCCTCGCCATGACTTAATCTACTACTGTAACTACGGTAAGTATCCTAAATATTTTCTCACATACGAACTCATGTCTAGGCACCCTGGAGGGAATCCCAATGCACTGACACATGACTCATCATGCAAGCATCCTGTGGAAATTCAGCTCCTACCATAGACATGACACCACCTGCAGTCGTCCAACATCCCACGAGCGTCGTCACCGGGACGGTACTCTGGAGCAGTATCCACGCCCTATCATGACTCATCATGGGACATCCTGGTATACGATATCGCCGCCAATCCAATGGCCCTCATACTCAATGTTTTTCTCTTACTTTCATCACATCTTCATTATGTAACTAATCCTTAGTTTTAATGAAAAAGAATCATGAACAAAATCAAAGCGCTAGAGTTAGCCTCTCCACTAAACCGGACTTATTCATTCATTCAAACATGACCAACCTTGGTCTTTCATTTCAAATTTCATTTCATTTCTTTCCAAATGTCAGGGGAGACTTAGCTACTCTTTTGTTTCAATTCCAATTCACAATTTCTACAGTTGAGAGTTTCCAACTCATAAGTTCACATGTTGAGTTATCATACTCAAAATTATTTCTCTTTTCCAATCATGATTTCTAAATTGTTCAATAGTCCATAATTATACATTAAATTCAATTATTCGTCATGTAACTCATAGAATATTATTTTCACATTAAAACCCACATCACTAATTATTCAATCAAAGATGGACATTTACACTTCATAATTTGTCGCACTATTCTCCATTGAGAATAATTCACATCACTTCACACAATTTCTTCTTATTCGTCTTTCTTTTCTAATATTCTATTTTAGGTGTTTTTGCAAAGTACAACTTTTATGAAAATGCAAGTATAGAACTTATAGTTCTAAATTATACTTTTATTCTCTAACATATTCCACTCCATGAAAATAATTCTCAAACTATTTTTCACAAGTCCCACATAATTTTAGGGTAATTATCATATTTTTACCATATTTTTTTTATCATTAAAAATCCCAAAAATATGTTTTTTTCCCAATTTAAATACTGGCCGAACCCAGTATTCGAACCCACGACCATAGGGAAAACCGCCCAAGGCACAGACCACTGGGCTGAATGCTATATGCGTTAATAGGAGAGGCTGAGAGCATCTAATGCTCTCGGCCGCTGTTCTATATTTTTTGAAAAATAGGGAACAAAAGTATGGTGCCACAGGGATTCGAACTAGCAACCTGGGACTCCGAAAACCCACTGTAACAAACAGAGCCGTCCCAACCACTTGAGCTATGCGCTCGGGTTGTCAATGGTACAACTCTAAGTTCACTTAAATCAATTCTGACTGTTATTAAAATATTTCGATATTCAACAAGCTCTTATTTCACTTCGCTTTTATAAAAAATTATTGTAAAATTCCAGATTGATTATTGCCATCATGAATTATACTCCAGTATATAGAAAATAATTTTTTCAATAATTAAAACATATTTTTCATACAATTAATTCGAATTGTGAACTATCACTACCACATTTCATTTTTTTTGTTGCATTTCTTAACAATTAACACCGCTAATCTCTTCATTAGCAAACTTCATATTAATTTCCTGTTTTTAATCGTTTACCAAACATACAAATCTATATTTTAATTCATTCATTTCAATACAACACAAAGATTCATTTAAACACCTAAAGTAGCATTGTTAATCTACTAACTTTTGTGTCTATAATTCATGGTGTAGATAATAAAACTTTCTTCAACAATCCATGGCTATAATCAATTCACACAAAATTTAGCCTTTACTAATAGAACCACATACAATTGCACATCCACATTCCAATCAATTTATAGATCAATTTTCCAATTAAATGTGTACTCTTATTAATCTTTTTCATGCATCATTTTTCCATTCAAATCTAGCATGCATTCCTAATTAGAAATATAGAAAATTTACCCACCTTAGATGGAGAGAAAATACAACTAGCAACCTCCTAAACGAATGTCCTTGCAAACGAACGATCCTCCTCCTAGAAGCGCGCACTCGAGCCTCCAAGCACACCAAAACTGAGAGCTCTCCTTGATGATAGCCGGCCTCTCCCCTTCTTGATGATGCAAGCACAATCTTCCCACACACTCTCAATCTTTTACTCACTTACTAACTACTAGATGAATGTATTTTGAACTATAGATTGGAGGAAAAATTAGCACAAGAATACTAGCCAAAGGGGGGGGGGGGGTATTTATACTAAAAAAATAGGAGAATGGATGGCTAAGATTGAAGTCGGAGTTAGGAACAAATGGCTTAGATTTAAGGAGTAGTTACACTAACTACCCATGATCAAGTAACCACCTCCACCATGACCCCACTCAATATTTGATTTTCCCTCCTAAATCACAACCGGCCTCACAAGTGTGCATGTGCACGTGTACGTGTAGTGCACTTGCATGCGACTTGGTCTCCATTTAAAAATTGTACATTATATTTTTAAAAAAATAAACTTTAAATTGTATCCTACATTACATGTTGTATTTGAAAATAAAATAGATCATGGGCTTTAGTTTATGGGCCAAAATAATTATAAAAAAAATAATAAATTGAATTAAATTTGGGCTCTAAGAAAAGGGCTTTTTGTCTAATTGAAAAAAGGCTTTATATAAAATAATTAAAAGCAAAAATTTAAATATCTATACTCATCATAATGAAAATAATTACCAAAAAAAAAATATTGCATGTGCACACTACGTGCAAAATAAATAATTTTCATTAAATGAAAATCAGGGCATTACAGCCCGACTGGGTCTATAGTCCCGGTGAACCGCCGCAGCAAGACCACCGCCCGACCATATAGAGAGCCCCACTTACGTTTGCCCAAGGTTTACCACATTTTCACTTATATGCCTAGTTCAAGACATGAATAAATTTCCATACCTAGAATTAGTTTTACCTCCTACCGGACTTAATCAACAAAATACGAGATAGCTCCATGGCCATATCTCAAAATATATCTCTACTCTTTTCAATTCATTTGTGTCGGTACCCGAGGTCTAACAAACTCTAAATCAAAACTTTTTATGTACAAGAAACCATGGGTACACATACCTTTCAATAAACATGCCTTAAACTTAGATATTCTTATCTTCAACTTATTCACAAATGATCAATATCTTGTCTTAACACTTATTCACAAAGTAATCACTTTCTTAGTCTCATAACTATTCATGATCCATTTATCCATTTATAATCTTTAGAAACAAATAATTCTTTTCAAGAACACAATTTTTTCACAAGAAATCTCATGAACAAATTCAAGCTCATACACTGTCTCAACTCACTTCAAAATATTCTTTAAACAAATTAAGAGTGCAATCTTTTCAAGAGAAATCACTTCACAAAAATAATATTTTACTCTTCTTCACAAAAGAAAGTTCTATTCTCAAATAATAAATTTTTGAAGTCACATAAATTTATTTTCCTATCTCAAATTTCCATTTTTATATCTTAAATACCCATGAAAATTTCTGAAATTATTTCTAATAAATTTTATATCATTTTACAGGAATAATACAAATTTTCCAAATTTTTCTAACATAAAAAACACTCATAATATCATTCAAAAAACAAAAAGAATAAAAAGTGGCACCTCAGGTTTCGAACCAAGCAACCCGCACAGCACCAGAGAATGCCCCAAGCCAGCCCCACTAGCCACTAAGCCCATGTGGACTTTGTGTTAAAAAAGGTGGGCCGAAGCTACTATATATTAACGCTTCACTATTTATTTGTTTAAACCAAAGTAAAAAAAAAAAGAATGGGTTGCCAGGATTCGAACTCGCGACCAATACTAACAGGCGCGCTACAGTACATGTTCTTAAGGAGCCTCCACTAACCAATAAGTCCAATAGTAATTTCTGTTGTGAAAATATACTAATGTGCTTTTGTTCAACTGTACTGTTATTAAAATTATTTTTCACAAACTCGATTATTCAATAGATCTAATCTTTCTACTTGATCAAAATTTTCCCATTCATACTGAGTTTTCTGAAAAATAGTAAATTACGATTTTTTTTATTGATAACTTAAACTTTGTATTAATAAAAGAAAATATTATTTCCTTTCTTTAATAACCATAAATTTGCATCATTCCAAAAAGTAGTAATATATTTCTTCTTAATCACTTTATAAGATTTTATTTGTTCTCAAAATGAACTTTACTACAATTTCTTTCCGAAAGAGAATTTTAACATATAAGTTATATAATTTTGACATGTACAATTTATCAAGCATACTAGTGTGATTCATGACATTAATTCAAAATATTTTTCTTTCGAATTATCAAGGCATATATTGAATATAACAATGTTTCTACAAGTTGTCATACAAAGGACATGTACAAATTTACAAATACACTAGCATGATTCATGGCATAAATACTTTTGTCAATACTCTTCTTTCTAATTATCATGGTGACATTTAGTTACATAATCACAACAAGATTTCTTCATTCATGGTAGACTATATTAACATGGATTTTGTTGACATACATCACATCATGTTCAATCTATACTACTCATTTATAAATTTAAGCATGCATTCTCTACATTAGAAAGTAAGAAATCACCCACCTCGTATGGAGAGTAACAACTAAAAATGAAGAGACCTCTTCTAGCTCCTAGCTCCAACTAGCACCTCCTTGTCCTTCTCCTCCTAGCAAGCCTCCAAAGCACAAGAAATACTCTCTTCTCTCTTTCTTTTCCCCTCTTAATTTTGTTTAGTTTAGGTGTGACAAGAG
The DNA here is from genome assembly GCA_017893485.1 of Hemerocallis citrina. Lineage (NCBI taxonomy): Eukaryota > Viridiplantae > Streptophyta > Magnoliopsida > Asparagales > Asphodelaceae > Hemerocallis > Hemerocallis citrina. The sequence goes on from CM030363.1 coordinate 132,247,900, forward strand.
AAGAAAAATGAGGGTGTATTTATAGGTCAATGTGAGGGTTCAAATTGCATAATTCTCCTCCTAATAAATTACTCTCTTAATTTTTCAACTCTTCATAATCCTAACTCCTAAAACTCCCAACTCTTCATGATCTCAACTTTTCAGAAACTTAACTCCCAACTCTTTCACATTCAAAAACCGGTCTCTCCACTTTCTATCCTAGCGTCAGTGCACACACAGAGGAGGCACACACAATTCCATGGGTGGTCTCTGCCACATCACCGTGGCATTTTGAATGAAGCAAAACAACACAATTGCTGTTGTTTTTTCTTCACAGGTGGGCCCCCCTCTCATATATATATATATATATATATATATATATATATATATTACCATATGCCATCACATATATATCATCTATCTATATATATACTATCCATATATATACTGTATATTATTGTTTTATAATGTAAGTAAAAATAGTTTAATTAAAGTTTATAATGTATCATGCACAAATAAAATAAATACACATACTCCAAAAATTTATTTTGAAAACGAATACGCTCAAATACGCGTACCAAAACACGTGTGTCGCACGTAAAATACCGAAATACGAAAATTGACTTTATCGATGAAAAAATGTTAAAGATAATAAAAATACAATATAAGAAAATATATATATTAATTTGACGACGTAATTGCTACGTATGTAGAAAACACGTGCATTACACGTATAATAATATGTTAATCAAAATAAGGGAAAATGAATTTCCGTTTATAGAAATATATTTGAATACCTAAAATAAATAATTTAAACACATAGAAATTATTACACGTAGCGGTGGAAACACATAATTGATACGTGCATCTAACGTAAAAAGCACGTAAAAATGTAGGGATTAAATTTTAATATCTTAGTTGATTTAAATAGGACAAAATATACAGAGAATGCATAAATAGTCAGAAATCACAATACATAATGAAAACAAGTTACAAATATTACCAGCACGGTACAAAATATACGTGCGTAACACATAAGGACAAAATTGTCATTTCTAATTTTGTGGGGTGTTATACTCTCTCCCCTTAGAATAGTTCCGTCCCCGGAACTCGCTGGGGTAAAGGTTGTATTTTGTACATGTCAAAGAAAATATCTTATTGTCTATAAAAAACATTAAACATCCAGAAAATAAATGTAATATAAAAACAAGCAATGAGAAAAAACAAGAAAAACTCTATATAAGAAAACTATGGGTATCAAATTTCATAAGAACGGAATAGGAAAAACTAGGAAAACAGCATAAGAAAAGAAAAGTGACAAAAAGACATAATGGATTGAGAGAAATTTTCATACAAAAATAATATTAGATGAACCATAAAAGAAAAAAAATCATTTAAGTCAATAATTGCGGAATAGTTTGGAAAATATTGCAATAAAGCGAAACATAGTCAACGGGTAATTTATAAGTAGGTTTAGAAATCAAAATTCATCAAAGTAATAAGCTGCCGAATAGTAAAATTGCAAAACTGAATTGGTATTGTATAACAAAAATTGAATTAGCAATTTAAAAGAAGACTAGTGAATAAGAGTTTGAAAAATAAACGAGAATGAAATTTAGTTAAAAGTATAGGTAACATAAAAATAATTTTGTATACCAATTAATATCATAAAATAATTTGTAAAGCAAATATGATAATTATACATACGATTTGAAAAGATACAGAAGGCATACACATCGAAATAGTTCCGAAATATTCAAGTAGAGTAAGAAAAACCAACATACAAAATTATATATGTACGTAGGCATCAAAATTATAAGGGTGAAACAAACAATATCATGATACGTAAATTATGAAAGGTTTGTAGGAGTAAAACAAAACATCATAGTTGTAAAAGTAGTAACATATTATTAAAATAGTGCAAAAAGTAATCTTATAAAAATAACTTACGAATTTAAGAAAAGTATAAACACCAATTTTATTTTTGTTAGGTGAATTGCCACCAAATCTAAGATTAGTTGATAGCAAAATACGATGAAGTCATGTGAAATACTTACTCATGAAAAGATTCAAAATAAAAAGAAAATAGCAGGATAGTTGAGATTAAGTAGTAAATATGCAAAATAAGATAGATATAGAAATCAGTATAAACAATATAATGCTAGGTTGTAAAATAGTATAAGCTAGTAGAAAAATAGAATACTGGTATGTAAATATTATAAACAAAGTAGAGGTTATCGAAGTAGACAATCTCCTTCTGGTGTAGGTTCGCCTCGTTGGTATCCAACTGCAGGCTTGCCTCATCGTCCTCAAGTTGCAGAATTATCACTACGACATCCGATTGCAATTTGCCTTCTGGACATTCGGTTGTAGACTTTGGCACCCTGACATCCAGTTGCAGTTTGCTTCCATTGACATCTAGTTGCATATTTGCCCTCTCGACATCAGATTGCACCAAAATGGGAGACGAGAAGATATAATCTTCCATATATACTTGGATATTGGGATGTTTAAAAAAATATAGTATTATGTTCGAAATCAGTGATATAAAAGTGGATAGAAAAGTTGCAAATGAAGTAGGAAATTATGACGATAAAATATTAAAATAGATAGACTTTAAATATAGGATATACAAAATTTGTAGAAATGAAAATGATTTATAACATTAAGATGAAAAATAGTATAAATCATATGCATGAGATGAAAACACAAATGAAAAAAATAATCATGTAGTGTATGTATTATATTGAAGAAGCGCCAAAACTACAAAAATTAATGAGTAGCGATTAATAGTAAAAGTAAATATAACAAAACAAATTAGCAAATAATATGTAATAACAATAGTATAGAAAGTAGGCAATAAAAAAAAATGGTATGTCATATTTATACGGGTAGAAAATTTCAATCTTGTTAAAAAAATATTGAAATATAGGATAATATAAGATAATGAAAAATATAGCATCACAAAATCAAATCATATAAAATGAATACACATATGAAAATTCAGAATATAATATAAATAAATAATGAAGAAAATAATAGTCGCAATAATACGAAAAGTAATAAAAATGTAAACGGATAAACATAAAAGGACATAAAAATACGAAGGACAAATTTTGAAGATTGAAATACAGATAAAACACTTCAAAAGATCGAGACTGAGAAAGATAGTCAAAATAATACATATCCAATTGATTTAATAATATAATAAAATATTTATTTGAAAAATATTGAAAGTTGAAAAATACTAGGATGAAAATCCACGAAAAAAATAATTTGAAAGGGAAGTGTGTCTACGTGTAATGTATCATGAATGTAGGTTTAACCAACCACGCTTCCACTGCGCTACTCTGATACCCAGGAAAACATGCTCGCATACAATCTCACATAAGTGTATACGAGAAGAGCATCATGAATGAAGGTTCAATAACTACTTCATTCACGACTCCAGCCATCCAATAGGGAAAGATGAGAGAAAACATCAGTGTATAGAGCAACACAAATGTAAATCACTTACATTTAAATCTCTAAAAACTGAACTCACACTTCTAATGTCCACTCTAGGGTGTCGTTCCTTGTAAATTTGTACTAATTATGAAGCGTGGCTTTGATACAATCTGTAACACCCCGAATTCCAAATAAGACTGAATTCGAGATTCCATAGGATCTTTACACTTCACTTCGTACAATTTTACAAGAAAATTTAAACTTTTCAACATACATCAGAGTTCTTTACAATTTGTTTACGCAGCAGAAGATACAACAATAAAAATGATATACAATTTGTACAACTTTATCAATGCAATTAATCAACAGCATCATAACATCTTTACTTCTTCATGGAAAGGTCCATTACCTGCATAATAAGCTGTGGGCACGTCAGTCATTTACAACTGACGAAAATGTTATACTCGGCCATCCTCTCTATGCCGTACATATAACGATCTCAATACTTTAACAAACCACAGATTTGAATGAACAATAAAGTGTCAAAAGTGATTATTCTAAACATGTAAGTGTATGCAATGCCTTAATGCCTAATGCACATATTTTCATACTAAGATGACACTAATGCATACTTGTTCAGATTCTATGCATCCCATAATACAAAGGTCCGAGGGCAAGCACCTACGTACTCCACAATAAAGGGTTCGATCCATCGCCATGACAAACTATCCAGTAATAAAACAAGGTTGAGACGTTCCACGAGTATGGATCCCAGTCCCGGAGAACCTCCGCAGTAAGACCCCCGCCTGACTGTTATACAGACTCCTCGTCGTGCGAACTTCCCGCAAGTGCCCATCTAGTCCCGGTATACGTATATACTTTGGAGTACAGCAAACTATCTGTCCGACTATGCATAGTCCCAGATTTAAAATAAAAGCTTGTCTCCCACGAGGCAACCACAGTCCCGGAGTACACCGCCCGACTGGGTCTATAGTCCCAGTGAACCGCCACAGCAAGACCACCGCCCGACCATATAGAGAGCCCCACTTACGTTTGCCCAAGGTTTACCACATCTTCACTTATGTTCATAGTTCTTAAGTTCAAGACATGAATAAATTTTAATACCTAGAATTAGTTTTACCTCCTACCGAACTTAATCAACAAAATACGAGATAGCTCCATGGCCATATCTCAAAATATATCTCAACTTTTTTCAATTCATTAGTGTCGGTACCTGAGGTCTTACTAACTCTAAATCACAACTTTTCATGTACAAGAAACTATGGGTACACATACCCTTCAATAAACATGCCTTAAACTTAGATATTCTTATCTTCAACTTATTCACAAATGATCAATATCTTGTCTTAACACTTATTCACAAAGTAATCATTTTTTTAGTTTTGTCACTATTCATGATCCATTTATCCATTCATGATCTTTAGAAACAAATAATTTTTTTTGAGAACACAATTTTATCACATGAAATCTCATGAACAAATTCAAGCTCATACAATGTCTCAACTCACTTCAAAATATTCTTTAAACAAAATAAGTGTGCAATCTCTTCAAGAGAAATCACAAAAATAATATTTTATTCTTCTTCACAAAAGAAAGTTCTATTCTCAAATAATAAATTTTGGAAGTCACATAAATTTATTTTCCTATCTCAAATTTCCATTTTTATATCTCAAATATCCATGCAAATTTCTGGAATTATTTCTAATAAACTTTATATCATTTTACAAGAATAATACAATTTTTCCAAATTTTTCTAACATCAAAACCACCCATAATATCAATCAAAACCCAAAAAGAATAAACGGGGCACCTCAGGTTTCGAACGAGGCAACCCGCACAGCACCAGAGAATGCTCAAAGCCAGCCCCACTAGCCACTAAGCCCATGTGGGCTTTGTGTTAAAAAGGTGGGTCGAAGTCACTATATATTAACGCTTCACTGTTTATTTGTTTAAACCGAAATAAAAAAAAAGAATGGGTTTCCTGGATTTGAACTCGCGACCAATACTAATAGGCGCGCTACAGTACATGATCTTAAGGAGCCTCCACTAACCAATAAGTCCAATAGTAATTTCTGTTGTGAAAATATACTAATGTGCTTTTGTTCAACTGTACAGTTATTAAAATTATTTTTCACAAACTCGATTATTCAATTGATCTATTCTTTCTACTTGATCAAAATTTTCCCATTCATACTGAGTTTTCTCAAAAACAGTAAATTACGATTTTTTTTTGTTGATAACTTAAACTTTGTATTAATAAAAGAAAATATTATTTCCTTTATTTAATAACCATAAATTTGCATCATTCCAAAAAGTAGTAATATATTTCTTCTTAATCACTTCATAAGATTTTATTTGTTCTCAAAATGAACTTTACTACAATTTCTTTCCGAAAGAGAATTTTAACATACAAGTTATATAATTTTGACATGTACAATTTATCAAGCATACTAGTGTGATTCATGACATTAATTCAAAATATTTTTCTTTCTAATTATCAAGGCATATATTGAATATAATAATGTTTCTACAAATTTTCATACAAAGGACATGTACAAATTTACATACACACTTGCATGATTCATGGCATAAATACTTTTGTCAATACTCTGCTTTCCAATTATCATGGTGACATTTAGTTACATAATCACAACAATATTTCTTCGTTCATGGTAGACTATATTAATATTGATTTTGTTGACATACATCACATCATGTTCAATCTATACTACTCATTTATAAATTTAAGCATACATTCTCTACATTAGAAAGTAAGAAATTACCCACCTCTTATGGAGAGTAACAACTAAAAAAAAAGAGACCTCTTCTAGCTCCTAGCTACAACTAGCACCTCCTTGTCCTTCTCCTCCTAGCAATCCTCCAAAGTACAAGAAATACTCTCCTCTCTTTCATTTCCTCTCTTAATTTTGTTTAGTTTAGGTGTGACAAGAGAAGAAAAATGAGGGTGTATTTATAGGTCAATGTGAGGGTTCAAATTGCATAATTCTCCTCCTAATAAATTACTCTCTTAATTTTCCAACTCTTCATAATCCTAACTCCTAAAACTCCCAACTTTTCATGATCCCAACTCTTCAAAAACTCAACTCCCAACCCTTTCACATTCAAAAACCGGTCTCTCCACTTTCTCTCCTAGCTTCAGTGCACATACAGAGGAGGCACACACAATTCCGTTGGTTGTCCCTGCCACGTCACCGTGGCATTTTCACTGAAGCAAAACAACACAATTGTTGTTGTTTTTTCTTCACAGGTGCCCCCCCTCTCATATATATATATATATATATATATATATATATATATATATATATATATATATATATATATATATATATATATATAACCATGTCATCTCATATATATCATCTATCTATATATATACTGTATATTATTGTTTTAGAATGTAAGTAAAAACATTCTAATTAAAATTTATAATGTACCATGCACAAATAAAATAAATACACATACTCAAAAAATTTATTTTGAAAACGAATACGCTCAAATACGCATACCAAAACACGTGCATCGCACGTAAAATACCGAAATACAAAAATTGACTTCAACAATGGAAAAATGTTAAAGATAATAAAAATACAATGTAAGAAATATATTTATTAATTTTACGACATAATTGCTACGTACGTAGAAAACACGTGCATTACACGTATAATAATATTTTAATTAAAATAAGGAAAAATGAATTTCCATTTATAAAAATAGATTTGAATATCTAAAATAAATAATTTAAACACATAGAAAATATTACACATAGCGGTGGAAACGCATAATCGATACGTGCATCAAAAACACGTAAAAAATACGAAAAAAATGTAGGGATTGAATTTTAATATCTTAGTTGATTTAAATAGGACAAAATATACGGAAAATGCATAAATAGTCAGAAATCACAATACGTAATGAAAACACGTTACAAATATTACCAGCACGGTATAAAATACACGTGCGTAAAACACAAGGACAAAATTGTCATTTCCAATTTTGCGGGGTGTTACAGTAGTGACTTCAAGTCACAGGACTACGTATACTATGGTCACTGTGAGAACCGCTTATAACACTCATGTAACGATCTATGCAGCGTTCTCATGGTGAGTTAGTTCAGTATATTATTACTCTAATATGTACCCATTTGAAAACTTGATAGCTCATATCCATGACCGGTGAAAATGGTCATCCGTCCACTAACCCACTAGTCTCTATGTATTATCGTCATCCTAATTCACATAATACTTGACTAGGGACGTTTAAGAACTATGTTCTGATTTCAGTTAATAGGATCTCACAATTAAGTCATGCACTTGATATCCTATGACATTGAACAAATTTTCTAAGGACTTCATTTTGTTCATTTAATTCACAATAAATAACACAACAAATAAAATGCCTAAATATGAAATAAATGTCATGATACAATGTAAACTAGTAATGTCAATACTCAACTGGCTTCTAGGGCATACACTAACATGAATGTGATGACAACATACCTATATGGTAAACTAGACAGTGAGATATATATAAAAATCCCCGAATTACCAGAACCAAGTATAGAAATACACACTGTATTAAATTAAAACAAGCTTTATATGGACTAAAACAATCCGGTAGAATGTGGTACAATAAGCTCAGTGAATATCTGTAGGAAGGATGTAAACTTGATCAGATCTCCTGAAGAGACTGAAAAAGCTACTAGCTATATTAAGAATGAATTTGAGATGAAAGACTTAGGTGAAGCAAAATTTTGCCTCAGCCTGCAAATCGAGCACAATAAAATTGGAATTTTACTACACCAAGCCGATATGCTGAAATTCTCCTGAAGAGATTCATTATGAGTGATTGTCATCTACTCAGTATACCTATGGTGGTAAGGTCACTAGAAGTTGACCAGGATCCATATCGGTCGAAATAAGAAAACGAATATATTCTGAGTCTTGAAGTACCCTATTTGAGTGCAATAGGCGCACTCCTTTATTTAGCACAATGCACTAATTTGGTTATATTATTCATGTGAATGTGTTGATCTTGTTAGATATATTAAATGCAGGTTATTTATCTGATCCCCATAGGGGGAGATCACAAACATGATATGTTTTTTCTTAATAGTGGTGCAGCTATTTCATGGAGATCAGTCAAGTAAACAATTTCAACAACATCGACCAATCATTCTGAGATATTGGCACTTCATGAAGCAAGTATAGAATGTGGATGGTCAAGGTCTCTACTTCAGCATATCAGGGGGAGTTGCGCGCTCTCAGAAATCACAAATAAGCCTACAATCATTTATGAGGATAATGCAGCCTTTATAGAGCAAATATAAGAAAGTTTCATCAAAGGAGACAAGATGAAGCACATCTCACCAATATTTTTCTTCACCCACTAGCTTCAAGAAGAACAGATGATTATTGTAAAGCAGTTCAGGTTTTCAGAGAACCTTGCAGATCTCTTCACAAAATTCATTCCAAAGTCTAAATTTCAAAAGTTAGTAGACCAGATTGACATGAAAAGATTTCAGCAGATAGGCATATAAATGTATTGGCTGATAAATTTTTGGGCTGGGATGTAATGACCAAATGTAATATATATATATATATATATATATATATATATATATATATATATATATATATAGGAAAAAGGGGTATGAGCAATTTGCTCATTTATTAAATAAGCAATTGATGATGTTGCATACATGTGATTGGACAATCTTTAAAAGGATTCGTTGTTCAATGTATCACATGCATGCCACATAATCAATTGCTCATTTACTAAATGAGCAAGTTGCTCATATCCCTTTTACCCATATATATATATATATATATATATATATATATATATATATATATATATATATATATATATATATATATATATATATAATGACCAAATGTAATTTTGTGACGATGTAAATCATGGGCAAATGAACTTCAAATTACTTGATTTTTTATTTTTAGGCTATCTTAGGCATATAGAACAATATGAGCGGTTCGGATTTTTCATACGTGCTCTATTTCGTGAGTGCTCACGGAGTGCTCACCAAAGTAGTGTGCAACCGAAGATTTCTATATATATATATATATATATATATATATATATATATATATATATGTATGTATATATATATATGGTTGGGGGGGAGGGGGGGGGGCATCCTGAAGATGCTAATGGAGACATTCTGAAGAAAGTTTTTGTGCATTATACTCTTTTCCTTCGATGGAGTTTTTTCCACAGAGTTTTTCCTTCGAAATGTTTTTAATGAGGCAATGTAAGTCACACCCACTTAGATTCCTAAAGAATCATGTTCCTGAAGAATTAGTTGTACTCTTTTCTTTCACTATGGATTTTTTCCAAATGTGGGGTTTTCCTTAGAAAAGTTTTTAATGAGGCAATGTTTTAAAGTGAGCATCCAAAGGAGAGTGTTGTGAAACGGTGACCACCTATTGGGTGGATGCCCACCTATCAATGTGGCAGCCCAATCACACTACCAAACCCTAACCCTAACTTTCTCCTTATATACATGTTATGAATGAAAAGCAATAGGACAGATTCGGTTACATCTCTCTATCCCTCACTTTTACAACAATAATATTAATATAAAGCAATTTTCAATCGGGCCATGAATTTATAACAACAATAAATAAGTATTTTCAGGAATATTAACTACTAAAAACCAAGGAAATTCAACTGATCCATGAGGATATGTAGGATGATATCATGACTCTTCATATTTGTTTTTCGATGATTGATTTTTTATTTTTAATGAATACCCACCTACATGGAGCCCACTTAGATAGCAGGCCCAAGTCAGCCGATAATGCACACATAAATAAGCCAATCAATCACCATCCCCAGCGGATCCAACAAAGGACCAGACCCAACCTTAGTTAACCCGTGCAAGGACAGTGCACACATCTATATTGCTAACTGGGCAAGAAGGACAGTGCAAGGACAGCCAATCCCGTCCACTATCTATATAATAAATTACAAAGAAAGCTATCAAGTGGCTCTCATTCAATAAGGTTGAAATCAATGGTCCAGATCTAATCTCACAAAACATATTTTTCCGCTCAAAAGTTTCCTCAAAACTCAAATTCAAATCCCAAAAATAACTCCTTTATTTATTTATTTATTTATTTCTCTCACTCTCACTCATTCTCTCTCTATTTACTCAGAAATTTATATTTTCAGATTTCAGGTTTGTAAATTTTCAGAATTTATATGCATTTTTTTATTGCTCATGTTACATTGAAAATAACAAATATCTCATAAACACTTAAATTTCATCATTTTACAGACTCAAAGTTCTAAGAATTTGAATTTTACACCCGCATTTATAATTATTTTTAAACATATACTAATGGAAACATGGACTTTTATTTACAACTAATTATTGTTTTACTATTCAAACTTGAGCTATATAATTGTTGTTTTACTGTTTACAAGACTTTCATATGCTGTATCGTTTTGAAGACGTGCCGTAGGCACGTGCCCACTGGCAAATCTAGTTCTCCTATAAATACCACCTCATAACAACCACTAAATATTTCTCTCCTTCTAGCAAATAAGACGTCTTCATACACGTGACAACCTCACCCAACTTCTATCGAAAATTTTGCCGTACTGACCCATTTTTGATAATATTTGGCGCTTTGATCCACTTTCGAAAACAATTAGCGAATTGATCCAATTTTGGACACGTCGGCAACAAGCATTCTTAAAAAAACGGCATAGGTTATTTCGATGCTGTTTTTCCTAATAACGGCATCTGTTTTAAACAAAAAAATTATGTCGTTATTTGGAATAACTGCATCTGTTACTTTTAGTCGAAGGAGTAAACAGTCTCAATTGTGAGCTGAGAGACAAGTATGAAAATAAAGTAACATAATCCGTTCTCGTTTATACTGATGCCGTTATTTTGAATAACGGCATCAGTTACTTTTTATTTTGCACACTTACCTATATTCAGTGTGCCACACTCTTCTCCTACCCCTTTCTACTTTGATTTTATCTCTCTCTCTCTCTTCACTCCCATAACCCACAAACCCTAGATCCCTAAATCAAAAAATCCCAACTATTGGAGTATTGGAGTGATCTCAAACTTTCCAGACAACAATTAAACATAAACCCTACTTTTGATTCGCTCATTTCCTTTAGAAATCTTCCGAAATCCGAAATTGTAGTAAGTATTCAAAATCCCTAATTTTTTTTACAATGTTAATTTTGATGAATGAGAGCTATATATATTGGTAGCATAGTACAAGAGGTGTAGATTAGATTTATCTAAGTAGTAGATATGCGAAATGTACTTAAGGATTGTTGTTGATGATGTGTGAAATATTGTTTTTTATCAATAAGAGCTATATTGGTAGTATAGTAAAATAGATGAAGATTAGATCCATGTAAGTATTCGATATGTGAAGTGAGATTCATCTATGTGAGATGTGGATGACCTATATTGCTATCTAAGAATTCTCATCGTTGATGTAGTCTAAAAATGACAATGTAGTATATTAGACATCGATGGATAAACAGTCATACAATAGAATTGCTATATTTGTAATCATTATATTCATAGTTCGGTTTGTATGAATGAATATTGCTATGATATTTGTTTATATAGATAGATTTGTAGTGTGTGGAGATATTGTGGTGGTGATTGTTATGAGTAATATTTCGATACGAGTAGTGAGAAGATGTTGTTATCTTCAAACATCAACTATTAATTCTGTTGAAGAAACATGACTAACAAATTTTAGTATCTCCATACATAATTTTTATTAATATTGTACTTGACACGTTATTTTTAATGTTCACAGATAAATGGATCCTACACAACCATCTTCTTCTCATGATGTGGGTGCTTCATTTTCATCTTCGCATGCACTACATGGACATCCGGGTCCTTTAGATCCTACCGTACTTTATTTGCAAAAAGATCATAGGTCGCAGGCAGTGTGGACTGGAGATGCCGAGAAAATGAGTTTCTGAATGCACACTATATTGCCGACGCACCCTCGAGTACAAAATTATTTGGTAAATAGCGGATTTTATGGAATACCAAAGTTGGCGAAAGTGAAATGTGACCATGCATTACTTACTGCTCTTGTGGAACGATGTAGTCCGGAGACACACGTTTCACCTACCCGTTGGGGAGATGACAGTCACCCTACAAGATATAGCCGTTATATCGGGTCTTCCAATCGATGGGGTGGCCGTGACCGGCAACCTGATGTTCAATAAAGTCATGTTGTTAAGAGATTACCTTGGGCAGGTGGTTGATGAGGATGATAGGGGTGTATTCGTCGGGGAATCAGTCAGACGTTCTTGGCTCTTTACAGAGTTCAATAATAGTTTGGTAGACGAACCGACTGACTTCCAACTCCAATGTTATACGCGGACATATGTTTTGTCGATAATCGGATGTATTCTCTTTCCTAATTCTTCTGGTGATGAAGTGCATTTGATGTACATTCTGTTGATCGGCGACATACATAGACCCGGACGATATAGTTGGAGAAGTGCGGCTTTGGCCTCTCTTTATCGTGGGCTGTGTAATTGTTCAATGGGGTCGTTACAAATGATTGGACCGATGGGGTTATTGCAAATATAGGTATTAGGAACGAATATAGCTCGGCCGGCCCCGGGTAACGGTTCTTTCAAATAATTGGAGTGTGTTACATGATAATCCAGTGTTGAGGGCTCCTTTAGGTGTATACTAGACGGGAAAACTCACGTGGAGAGATAACCCACGCGATGTGCTGACATATTATAGGGATGAACTCAATCAGCTTAAGGAAGAGTACATCAACTGGACACCGTATACAGACGAAAGGCTACATCGTCTACCCCTAATATGCACAGCCAATAATCAACTTTGGTTGACACGAGCTCCACTTATAAATTTCTCAATTGTGTAGTTCTATTACCCCGACCGCGTCCTCTGCCAATTCAATGCACAACAGCCCATCCCCTGAAAAGTCAATGTACGACTGTAGACTTCACAATATTACCGGTCAAGGTCGATTGCCAAATATGGATTGGGCCGATCACCACCGCGCTCATGTAGCATGTTGGAATGAGTTGAAGTATGATTTGGTGGTAGAAGCGATTGTACCGTACGACGGGTCGTTGCAAACCACCTACATGACATGGTACCGTCATATTATGCGGTTGTACATAGCCCCAAGAACGGATATCCCCACGGGTATCCAACAACCGATACCTAGGCACCAAGTGGAACCACCACCGGCACATTCCACATCGCAACCCATGTATCAACCGAAAGCGTTCTCGTATCGATTAATGGTAAAATAATCTTATTATTGATAAACATGAATATAAATTATTTTTTCCACATTTTGCTTATGTTTGTTAAATGAAAGTTTGGTTTACTACTAATTAATTTCATTCGTAATGTAGATTGACAACACATGGGATATTGTGAGGAAATGTGCTCATGTCTTGAAAAGCAACGCTTCGAAGGCATGCAAGGAATTAGCGAGAGAAATCCTCCATCCATGTCGTACTTCTCTTGAAGATGTTGGTGATGGTTTGCGCTTCGATGCCCTTTTACGCTCAGCTGATCTTCCAACTCAAATGCCCCGAACAAGTGTTAGCCGAACCCACCTCCACCACCACGAACAGCACAAGTAGAACCTCCCGCACCACCACAAAGACAACCTCAATCTCCACCTAGGAGATCTACACAATCGAGAGCTTCTCCTTCACAACCTCCACGACGGAGTAAGAGTGTTCGTTTTCCTCCTACGGGAAGTGAATTAGCATCACACGAGATTGAAGAAGTACAAGCTGGGCAAGAAGAAGATGTTGGGCCAAGTGTTCCAGCGACACAAGAAATTGGAGAAGGTAGGAGGAAAGTCCCAACTCGAAAGAGGATGCAGCCGCAACACTATACGCCTAGTTAGTGTTGACTATTCAATTGTGTAATGTTGGTTTATGAAAAAACTTGATGAGTCGGTTGTTATATTGTTAATGTTGGTTTATGAAAAAACTTGATGAGTCGGTTGTTGTATTGTTAATGTTGGTGTATGAAAAAACTTTATTCGAGTGTTTGGGGTATATATACTAAATTGAAGTGTATGAAGTATGCATATATATATATATATATATATATATATATATATATATATATATATATATATAGAATTATGTAAACTGATATGAGTTATGGGCATAAAAGTGATTTTGTATAAATTCTGTGCATGTTTGTGCATGTTTTATTTGAAATACACTAATAACAGATGTCGTTATTGCAAATAACGGCATCTGTTACCTGTAACATTTTTTACAATAACGGCATTTGTACAAAACATGCTGCTTTAACTTTGTTCATTAATTTAAGTAGATGTCGTTCTTTTGGAAAACGACATCAGTCTAAATGATGCTGTTTTTCAGAATAACGACATTAGTTGAGTAATACGTTTAGGAGAAATGGCCATCTGCCAATAGCTTCTATCTTCACAGTCGTTTTCCAAAATAACTGTATCTCTTAAGAATGCCGTTATTTTGAATAACGGCATCTCTTAAGGATGCCGTTATTTGCAGTTTGATGTGAAATTTTGATGGAAATAAAGCTCTGCCATACTTTCTGTCTTCACAGTCGTTTTTCTGAATAACGACATCTCCTGAATATGCCATTATTCAGAACAACGACATCTGTTATAACTACAGTAGTGTATGTTTCTGTGCATGTTTTGTGGAGAGAAACTACTAAATTCATATTCATTCAAATTCAATAAACTTTCATTTCTTTTCATTCAAATTCATTCAAATTAAACAAAGGTTCATCAAAAACATATATCTCATACTTAACTATTGAAAATTAAAGTACATTGCATAAGAGGTTCATCAAACTCAAGCTCTCTAATTCGTAATAAATTACGGATAGATTTTACAACATTAATCCAATAACGGGATACAACTTCAAGTGTCGGTAGATTGGGATGTGCCCACATTCTGTACGTTCTTACATCTTCGCTTATTGTGTCCACTCAATCCGCAATTTGAACAAACTTTACCGGTGCTCCCACCCTCTCGAGCATCCATGTCATTGCGAATACGAGTACTCTTAGGTCGTCCTTTCACCCGACAAAAACTCGCATCAGCTATGAGTTCGATCCACTTTGTGTCGGCCAATAAGATTTGTCTGGAATAGGATTGAAAGTTGGTGCCCACGTTAGTGCTAATGAACCGGTAGTGTAAAAGGCATCAATGTATGGTTGATAATCAATCGCACGGGAAGCACTGGCCGCTAACACATGAGAGTATGGAATGTGATATAGTTGGAATTTTTCACAAGTACAAGTACGTCTCCCGACATCTACCGTGTGCCAATGTCCACCCTTTTGATATCCACTATCCATTCTAATGTCCATTTTTACCCCAAAAATACCTGGCCGATTATTAAACATTATTGCCTCATATAAATTGGATTTTTCACGACGTAAATCAATAATCTCCTGAATGTGTGGTGCCCATAATTTACATTCACTGATAAAGGTTTGCGCGGCTTCACGGCGATCAGTAAAATACATGTTCAGACGAAAAAAATCATTCAACAATTGCGGTGACAAGCAAGCTACACACACCTTTTAGAACCGAATTGAAAACTTTCGATAGATTTGTTGTCATTATACCAAATCTACGACCTCCATCGGCAGAAAGTGCCCACTTCTCAATCGGTTTCTCCTTCAACCAATTAGCCACATTAACATTGGTCGCTTCAAGTTGTGCTATCTTTTCATCAAACTTCTTCAATTGATTTTGACACGCAATCACCTTCAGCTTACTCATCATAAACTTGCAACCAATTTTTTTTTGGAAATTGCCAAAGAAATGCCGCATACAATAGCGATGATAAGTAAATGGTTCCATCTATGTTCCGAACTCATTTTCCATTACTGATAAAATACCTGCATGACGATCAGAAATGACACATAGACCTGCACGATCTGTGACGAAGCACCAAATACAGTTCATGAACCATGTCCACGTCTCTATGCTCTCACTTTCAACTAGTGCAAATGCAAATGGAAACAACCTACCGTTTTGCATCCGGTGAAACAGCAATCAACAAACAACCTTTGTATTTCCCATACAAATTAGTTCTGTCTACACTTATAACTGGTCTGCATGCCATAAATCCCTCGATGGAAGGCCCGAATGCCCAAAAAACACCCTTAAAGGTTTCTTCACCCGGACCGGACACAATCTTTGCCCAATGTATAGCCACACCCGGATTTGAAGCTTGAATTGCATTGAGAAGATACGATAATTTAATATAAGCTTTTTCAAAAGAACCATATAATTGCTTAATTGCTTTATGTTTAGCCTTCCAAGCTTTCCAGTATGAAAGTGTGTAATTGAAGTGACCCTTGACTATTTCAATTATGGCTCTTGGTGTTATTCTGAGTTGTGCCTTCACAACATTCAATATGACCGTCAATACAACCATGGAATCAATTTTCTTGTGATCCTGAGTCAATGTAGGATTCACATATGTGTACGGACCTTCAAGCTTCTTTACCACGAAATAAGTACGGTCTTTTGCAACAATTGCACACAATCGCCAAGGACAACCAACAACATTTAGAAGTGCCGGATTTTCTGTAATATCCTCGGCCGAATGGTTGATGGGTGCGTATTTACATTTGACATAGTATAGACCGGGGGTTGATTTTCTGTCATGAATTCTCGATGATTTTTCACGAAGTACATCTTCACTTGATGTTGTATAGAATCTTTAGTTGGAAATATTTGACCTATGAAGAGTTCATCCAAGTTGGAAGAGTCGACGGAAGACTATCCATGTTCATGTATGGCGGCACGAGACATCCATTCACTCGATTAAGATCCATGAATAGCTGCACTTATGGACTGACTTGGCAACACGCGGGCATTGTTAACCGGCACATCAACATTGACATCATCAACCGGAGCTTCATCGGCATCCTCCTCCTCATCAACTTGAAGACTACATTCCTCATCTTCTTCCTCTTCTACCAAATACTTATTTACAACGGCGTTGTCAAAGTCTTGCATTGCCATGTCGGCTCCGACAATATTTTGTGACAATATCAGTGGATGTACCTGCTCGTATTCGGTGGTAATAGATTCCGTTAGAGTTGTGCTAGTATTTCTTCTGTATTTGATATTCGTGCATGTGACTCGGCAGATGGTTTCAAAGTCAATGCGGGACTTGAACTTTCAATAATAACTCATGTTGTATTTTGAAGTCTCATTTGTTCAATATATAATTCCAATGCATTCCAACTATAATTTGGATCAAGTGTCCTACCAATCATGGACCTCAGAGAATTGTCATTGTCTACCGGAACCACCATGAAATATTGCTCATCCCCTTTACCGACAACATAACGGGTTTTGATTTTGACACTCATTCACTTCTATCCCAATTAGTGACTTCAAATATCTTATCTATTAATTGTGAGTATATATATAGTTGCGGGGAGCCCAAATATTGACCGGTTCAACATCCCTATAACAATATCCAATCTTCGGATCTTTAATTACTTCACCCCCAAAATATAACCAAATATGGATATCATATTCCATACCTAAGCATAAAAATTCAAACATATTCAAGTCATTCACTACGCATAAGCATAACATGGGAATACATATCAAACATACGGTAATAATAATACATTCAAATTTGACCGTAGTATCGATAGCTTGAAAATTCGTTGTGGATGAGGAATGATATGAGAGTGGGAGTAAGGAGGTAGGATATATGAAATTTGGGAGCACTCCAATAGTTGAGATTTTTTAATTTAGGGATCTAGGGTTTGTGGGTTACAGGAGTGAAGAGAGAGAGAGAGAGATAAAATCGAAGTAGAAAGGGGTAGGATAAGAGTGGGGCGCATTGAATAAAGGTAAGTGTGCAAAATAAAAAGTAACTGATGCCGTTATTCAAAATAACAACATCAGTATAAATCATGTCGTTCTCTCAGAGAACGGCATAAGTTACTTTATATTCATACTTGTCTTTTAGCTCACAATTGAGACTGTTTACTCATTCGACTAAAAGTAACAGATGTCGTTATTCCAAATATCGGCATGAAAGTTTTTTTTAAAACAGATGCCGTTATTGGGAAAAACGGCATCGAAATAACTTATGCCGTTTTTTCCAAAAACGTTTGTTGCTGACGTGTCCAAAACTGGATCAGTTCGCTAATTGTTTTCGAAAGTGGATCAGAACGCCAAATATTTTCAAAAAGTGGGTCAATACAGTAAAATTTTCACTTCTATCTACCCTGGCCTACATGTGACCAGTCCCATACTAACCGGATCACAACAATTCGTTTTAATTTTATGACTCTTTATATTTTTAATGCATGTTTTTTTGTCATGTTTTTCTCTATAAGATTCCGTGTCAGATTTTTTCGATAATTATTTTGTTTCTCCTACTCTCCTCTCTTCCAAAAACAAATCCAAAAAAAGCCATCTCATCTCTTCTATTGATCGAGTCTCTATTGAGGCTTCGTATCATGGTGCTGAATTATTGCAGTGCTTTTGATTTTTTATTATGATAGCGGTTAAGTTAAATTTACATGTGTCATTAGCATAAATCTTTTGAGGCGTCTAATGCAACTTTTTTAGTATTAAAGATCAATTTTTATTTATTTAAACTAGTATGATGCACGTGCGATGCACGTGGAGGAGAAAGGAAAAGGACAAAAAAACCACCAACACGTGCGCTGCACGTGTTTGCACACATACACAAAAAATTAAAAAATTGTTTATTTGTTTACCAACCCCATCTCTCCCATTATAATAGTTACAGTGGAAAAAATCGAAGGGATAATGAAAAGGATAAAAAGAAAATAATTTCCAAACTGATCCACTCCCGAAAATATTTACCAAACTGGTCCACCCCCGAAAATATTTACCAAAGTTAGTCCATAATCCAACACGTGCGCTGCACGTGTTGAGTAGGCTTCAAAATGACAAAATGACAAAAAAAAATAAATAAATAAATAATGACAAATACCACTAAGGCCTTCTCCCATTATAATAGTAGAGATAGTTGTCTTTTTAAGTTTTTAACTAATCTCTAATCTCTAATATTATAATGAAAGAAGGCCTTAGTTAGGGCTGGCAACGGGCCGGGTTTGGGCCGGACTAATACAAGTCCGAACCCGAGCCCGAAATTATTTGTAGGGCTCAAGCCCGGCCCGATTTTGAGTCGGACTCCAAAACTCAAGCCCAAGCCCGGATCCGAATAATCCAAAAAAGCCCGAGCCCAGCCCTATTCTTTCGAAAAAGACATCTACTAATGGAAACATGAACTGTATACTAATAAATCAAACAGAAGGTATGTGATTATTAACAGCCCAGCCCGACCAAAGCATCAACCCTAATAAATCAAATGGAAACATTTACAAAGCATCAACCCTAATTTTTACCTTTTATATGAAATGCTTATCATGAGAATCTTCCCAGTGGATCTTCTTGTCCAGCTGGCATCTATGGCCTCTGAACTACACTTAGGGTAGGTATGTGATTATTATGTTTATTCAATTTTAAATACTTCCAATTTAAATACTTGAAGTACTCAGTATATAAATGGAATCTGAAGTACTCAGTATATAAAGGTGAGAAGGTGAGAAGGTGAAATAGGGAAAGAGATGGGCTGCTCGGGAAATGGGGCTGCTCGGGAAATGGGGAAAGAGAGTATATAAAGGTGAGAAGGTGAGAAGGTGAAATAGGGAAAGAGATGGGGCTGCTCGGGAAATGGGGCTGCTCGGGAAATGGGGAAAGAGAGAATACGAAGGGGCAACACTCATGTAACATTGTAATTATTAAGGAGTACATTTTGAAATCGGATCGGGTTCGGGTCGGACCCACACACCCGAACCCGGCCCGAAAATTAAATCGGGCCTACTTGTTGAGCCCGGATCCGAAAAAATTAAAAAACAACAAGCCCGAGTCCTACTAAAAACGGGTCGGACTTGATCGGGCTCAGATCGGTCTCGGGCCAATTGCCAGCCTTAGCCTTAGTGTCATTTGTCATTTTGTCATTCTACCAACATGTGCAACACATGTACATAACTAATATAAAGAAGGTCTCTGGTTCAAATTGTCTCTACATCAGAATTTTTATTTTTATTTTTATTTTTAAAATTATTAAAACGTGCATCGCACGCGTTCAAGTGAGATGCTTACATGGAAGTATTATTGTCATTAAAACATCATTTAGAGCATCCACAGTGGCATTTCTCATTTTTTAGAAAATGGCAGTTACAGTAGTAGAAAATAGAGTATTTGTCTGCAGTGGTTGTTTGTTAAATTTTTGCTAAAATTTGACAAGGACGAGACTTGTTGTTTCGTCCGATTGATTTTTGTTTTTATAGAATTAATTAATTAGTGATTAAATATTATAATAGGTTAATTAAATAAATTAAATAATATAATAATACCTAAAACCTAATTAAACCCACTAATTCCCCCAGAAGTCATGGACGGGACATGTTGTCCCGTCCCATGCATTTTTACAAAAGACGAGACAACGTGTCTTGTCCGAGCTCATTTTTGAAGTTTTTTTTTTCCGGCGAATCAGACCGTCGGATCAATTAAAAAAAATAAAAAATTAACAGACGGGACATGTTGTATCGTCTCTTATAATTTGAGAATGTCAAATTCGTTTCTCAAAAATGAGAAAGAACTGTAGCTACTTTGCCATAAAATGGCAAAGTAGCAAACGACTGCAGCAGTTCATTTCTCTAAAAATGAGAAATTGGCAAATATAGCAAACAATTGTGGATGCTCTTATTGCCTATTGACTCAATGCGCAATTGAAGATAAACAGTCATAATGCTCTGGTCACATGAATGAAATCCTCACGGTCACAACCCCCACCCTTTAGTTACAAAATTATCTCTAATATTATAATGGGAGAAGGCCTTAGTGTCATTTGTCATTTGTCATTTTGTCATTCTACCAACATATACAACACACGTACATAACTAATATAAAGAATGTTTCTGGTTCAAATCCTCTCTACATCAAAATTTCTATTTTTAATTTTTGAAATTATTAAAACGTGAATAGCCACATGTAAATTACTAGTAATATAATATTATAATGGGAGAAGGCCTTAGTGTTATTTGTCATTTTGTCATTCTACCAACATGTACAACGCACATACGTAACTAATATAAAGGAGGTCTTCGGTTCGAATCCTTCCTACGTCAGAGTTTTTACTTTTATTTTTTGAAATTATTAAAACGTGCATCGCACGTGTAAATTACTAGTAATATTATAATGGGAGAAGGTCTTAGTATCATTTTTCATTTTGTCATTCTACCAACATGTGCAACGCGTGTACATAACTAATATGAAGGAGGTTTCCGGTTCAAATCCTTCCTACGTCAGAGTTTTTATTTTTATTTTTTAAAATTATTAAAACGTGCACCGCACATGTAAATTACTAGTAATAGTAGTTTTAATAGTAAAGATGTTCATAACTAGCACTGGTAACGGGTCGGGTCGGGTCGGGTAGCTCAATACCCGGACCCGGACCCGGTCAATGACGGGTCCAAATACTGGACCCACACTCAGACTCATGAAATTCGGGTCCGGGTCCGGGTCCGGGTCCGGGTCCGGGTCCGGTTCCCCATAAAAAATGTTACTCGTTCGCTTTCGGGTCTGGGTCCTATTTCTAATTGCAGGTCCGGTTCGGTTCCGGGTCTTTAAAGCATAACACAATATGTGACTTTCTTGGAAAATGATGGTTAAAATTAGATCTCAGTATGGTTGCTACCAAAATTAGATCATACACTGATCATTCTTAAAACAAACAATAGGAGCACTGCATATGAAGAATATAGTCATTCCAATAGGAGCACTGCATATCAATAGGAGCACTGCATTAAGCTGGTTCTCAGTACATAACAATTCAACAATATAGTCATTCGAATTTAGCAACAAAGAAGTACTGCATATCACAAAGATGTACTGCATATCAGTGAGTGCCACTCACTGACTCAAAATTAGAGAAGCATAATCAATGAGTGCCAACTCAGTAGGATTGTTCATAAATTAGAGAAGCATAATCAGTGAGTGCCACTCACTGACTCAAAATTAGTCAGGTAAAGAGGTAAAGATTAATCAGTGAGTGCCACTCAGTATATCAAAAGTAGATTGCCAATCACTGACTCATAAATTAGTCAGTATATCAAAAGTAGTCAGTGAGTTAAAAAGGAGCATGTAACTTCAAAGTGTTCATAAATTAAAAAGCTTTCACTCAGCAGCTCACTGATTGTGCTTTCACTCAGCAGCAAAAGTGTTCATAAATTAAAAAGCTCAGATAGGATTCAATCATCACTAGTTACTCCTATAATTCATTTATTTAATGAATCATGAAACATAGTGTGCAACTTCAGTAGCATAATCCATCTCATCATCACTTATTCACTCGAAAATAATGAGAGACTCCATTTGTTCACTGTTTTTACTCAAGCATATTTAGTTGTTCTCACAAATACTATGGCATAAATTACTCAAGCATGATAAATATAGATCCAAATCAATATAGATCCATATGCAAAATGCACTCAGTAGGATTGTTCATAAATTAGAGAAGCACAATCAGTGAGTGTCACTCACTGACTACTTTTGATATACTGACTAATTTATGAGTCAGTGATTGGCAATCTACTTTTGATATACTGAGTGGCACTCACTGATTAATCTTTACCTCTTTACCTGAGTGCCACTCACTGACTCAAAATTCACTAGATTGTTCATAAATTTTGCAAAATGCACTCTAAAAAACCCCAAAATGCCAGGTAAAGATTAATCATTAAATGCTCAGATATGATTTAATCATCACTAGTTACTCCTATAATTCATTTATTCAATGAATCATGAAACATAGTGTGCAACTTCAGAAGCATAATCCATCTCATCATCACTCATTCTCTCGAAAATAATCAGAAGAAACTCTATTTGTTCACTGTTTTTACTCAAGCATATTTAGTTGTTCTCACAAATACTATGGCATAAATTACTCAAGCATGATAAATATAGATCCAAATCAATATAGATCCATATGCAAAATGCACTCAGTAGGACTGTTCATAAAATAGAGAAGCACAATCAGTGAGTGCCACTTACTGACTCAAAATTAGTCAGGTAAAGACGTAAAGATTAACCAGTGAGTGCCACTCAGTATATCAAAAGTAGATTGCCAATCACTGACTCATAAATTAGTCAGTATATCAAAAGTAGTCAGTGAATTAAAAAGGACCATGTAACTTCAGAAGTGTTCATAAATTAAAAAGCTTTCACTCAGCAGCTTACTGATTGTGCTTTCACTTAGCAGCAAAAGTGTTCATAAATTAAAAAGCTCAGATAGGATTCAAACAAATCACTAGTTACTCCTATGAATCATTTACTTGATGAATCATTAAATCATACCTTTAATTGGAGAATAGAGGAAGAGCAGAACTACAAAAAAGGGATAGTGATTAGCTCAGATGCGGTTTGGAGTGACTGGATAACTGGAGTCGAACGGTTTAGGGTTTGGCGGCGATAGGGTTTGGGGTGAGTTGAGTAGATTTTTAGGGTTTGGCGGGGATAGGGGCGATAGGGTTTGAGGGATTGGAGATTAGGAGAATGGAGGAGAATCGAATCTTCGATTTTTAGGGTTAATTGGAGATTCGAATGGAGGAATTGGAGATTTAGAGAATGGAGGAAGAGGCGAAGAGCAGAAGATGAGAAGAGGGATAGCGAGCGGGTAACGGCGATAAGGGTTTGGGGGTGTGAGTACTGAATAGGGATTGGGGATGTATTTATATAACGGGTAACGGGTCGGGTCCGGGTCGGGTCCGCTTCGTTTATTCATTATTTTTCTATTGCGGGTCCGGGTCCGGGTCCGGGTCCGGGTCGGATCCAATTTTAGGGGACCCAGACCCGACCCGAAATTTCAACGGGTAGTTATTTAGGACCCATACTCTACCCAAATTAGATCGAGTCGGTTCTGGTCCAACGCCGGGTCCGGGTCGGGTCCGGGTCTCGGATTTTAATACCAATGCTATTCATAACCCTCTAAGTTCGTTCAAAACATTCTTACAATTTCTACTGAATTTTACAACCAACTCCATTTGAAATTGTCTATGCGCCATTTTCGTTGACAAAACACCAACCTCCTTCACATTATTCTCCGCACATTTCCTCCCAAATTTAGATACACTTCATAACTCACGCAAAGCCACATAGTCATCTTCCTCTTCTCCAGTCCAAACATATAAATCAAACCCTATTGAAACACTTTTTCTTACAGTTCCTTCCAAGTATCTAAAGTTTAAAATCATCCTGCACAAATCAAATAATCCTTCGCTCGAACCAGGACCATGGGTGCCTGTGCAAGCAGACCCAAGGACCTGGACGGCCCAGTTCCAGTTGAGAGATCGGGTGAGGTGCCCGCAGTCACCACTACTCCTGAAGTTGCACCAATCATAGTGCCAGCCGAAGTCGTTACCACCTCTGAGGTAATTTCTCTTGATTATCTTTTTACTGTAGAAGGTTAATTACTACATACTGCATTACCATAAAGTACATGACCTATAAATAGAGCACTGTATTTGTGGTCACTACCATTTATGCACATGTGATCCATTTACAATACGGCTACATCACCTGATGTGAAATATATAGCTTTTCATGGCCAAACTTGTAAAGGATATGTTCAGGTGAAATTAGGGTATTCTAGAAATTCGTGATACCTAGCATACTGTTTTCAAGTAATATGAATAGCTAATACCGACTTGATGGGCTTATGAACCTAGCAAGTTACTACCAATAATTCAACTATTTAATTAAACGGTTCTGATATTATCATGACCGAACTTTGTATACAATGCATATCCTATACAATACAAATAATATAATTAACTTGGAATATACTCTTGTATTGACATATAGGATGCCTATAATATCAATAAAACTACCCCTCAAATACCGAAGAGGATTTCTCGTGTATGATTCTCGGATTGCTGCAGGCCGTAACCCCGAGCGAGACCAAAGAAGCCAAGGAGGAACCATTGATGGATCTCTCCACACCCAAGGCAGAGGTCAAGCAAGTTGAATCAGCAATCGAGAGCAAGGTTGAGGAGGAGATTGCTGCTCTCCAGCTTGTAGAGGATGTGAAGCCAAAGGAAGAACCCAGTACAGGATCAACTGAAGAGAAGGAAGTTGTTGTTGTTGAGAAGCCTAAGGAGGAGAAGGAAACATCCGAGGCCTCAATGAATATATGATTTGAAGGCGCGCAGCACAATTTCTTCATCGAAATTTTAATGTTTGTTCATTTCTCTTCTGCAAAACTTCTGTTTGTTGGTGAGAAATTGGAGAGTGTTGTCCAGTGCTGTAGTTACATGTTCGCATTAATTGGAAATCTATACTAAACATGATTTATATATAACTACTAGCGTATCTAATATGGTGAATTTAGTTGGTCATGTTAGGTAACTTCACTTTATCATGATTTATATATAGAGCACTTTTCTCAAGATTACGTTCCTCCTCTTGGATGCAAACCATGGAGAGGCTTCAATTCCTCCGTTGTGATAGAACTAAATGTTGAAAGTTGCGGGTGTTAGAAAATGAGTATTTTATACACCATTTACAAACCGATTTGTGAGCAATTTTTTGAGTAAGATCCTCAATGAATTATTGAGAGATCTTGATTGATTTGTGTTCTCCTTCTTGATTAGATCAAAATCATCTATTGGTTTGTTAAAATCGGTTAAGGGGTGCATGAGAAATTGTCTCTCAAAGTGAGTAGTTTTCATTCTTGAAATGGGTTAAGGGAACATAGTCCCCCATCGGAAAAATCAAAAGAAATAGAAAAGGATATATAGCAACCTCCTTCTTATCATTGTAAGATAGCTAGAAGAGAGGCTCTCTCTCGCGCTCATAGGGGTGCAAATCTCGGCATGCGACTTGTGTGCGCCCGCACGACGACCTGCGGACACAAATTCTGGACCGACTTGACCCCTGATACACAGGCCTCGACTTCTCAAATAGTAATCTCTGAGATTACTACTTGTAAGTTGTTTATTTAATTCTTCTTTTTCTTTTCTTTCGGTTTTTCTTCTCTTCTGTTCCCTTCTCAGTTTTCTGTGCCTCTCAATCCTTTCATTGTAAAAAGGAATTTTGTAAAGAACATTTGTAACAGCGGGATCTCAAATACACTACAATATCAAAAATAAACCAATCTATAAATATATGGGAACTCAAATATCACACACAAAATTTATGGGAAAGATAAAATGAGACTTTATCGATGATGAAGAAAATTATAACTCACATAACTCCTACATCTCACCAAAACTAAGACCCCTGATACACAGGCCTCGACTTCTCAAATAGTAATCTCTGAGATTACTTCTTGTAAGTTGTTTATTTAATTCTTCTTTTTCTTTTCTTTCGGTTTTTCTTCTCTTCTGTTTCCTTCTCAGTTTTCTGTGTCTCTCAATCCTTTCATTGTAAAAAGGAATTTTGTAAAGAACATTTGTAACAGCGGGATCTCAAATACACTACGATATCAAAAATAAACCAATCTATAAATATATGGGAACTCAAATATCACACACAAAATTTATGGGAAAGATAAAATGAGACTTTATCGATGATGAAGAAAATTATAACTCACATAACTCCTACATCTCACCAAAACTAATTTTAATATCTCTCAAGAATCTCAAGAAACAAGCTGTCTCTCTCTTGAATTTGTCTATTTGTTTAACCATAGAATATATACAGCAATACATATTATAGTGAACAAATTAATGGATACCAATGTAGAAACAGGAACAAGCTCAACCCCGCACATCTGCACCGCAACAGTCGAGTGCTCCAAACGGATAGTCGATCGTGCTCATTCCAGAGAACAATTTCAGTCAGACAGTCCCAATGGACAGTGTTCCCCTATACTACTGCTGCTGATGTTCCTGTTTCAGTATAGGCGACTATTGCTGTCATCTTGTTGCTGGGTTGTTCTCTTCTCCTCCTTTGAATACAGTCCAGATACTTTAAAAAAGAAACAAAAGGAACTGTAGAGATACGAATTGGGAATCGAATTGTGTGTGCATTTTTTTGTTTGAGTTAGTTTGAGAGAGGGTGTTAGATATTGTATTATATATTTCATCCTATATCGGGTTATGTATCAGTTTAGTATTTGGTTTCCTCCTATATATAAGAGACATTGTACTCAATTATAATCAATTCAATAATCCAATAATCTTTTCTCTCTCTCTCCAATTACATTAATATGGTACTAGTGCATTAACCCTAATTTTTTTCCCTCACTAATTCCTAACCATAATTACACAAATTCCCCTCTTCTCAAACAACAACAAGACCCAAACAACCCCAACAACAACAACTCTGGCTACAAATTTCAACAACAACTCCGACATCAACTGCCTCACAAGTCGGCATCAACTGCCTTCATCAACAGCAACAGAGCTTTAACTTTTTCAACCGAGATCAACATCAACAGCAACATCATATAAACATCATCAACTTCTGAAACCCAACTTCAACATCAACAGAGCCTCAACTCTGAAACCCTTTTCCCTTACTGCACCCTAACCCTAGCTGCCTCAACTCTGAAACCCTTTTCCCTTACTGCACCCTAACCCTAGCTGCCACCCATTCCGCTGCATCTTCTCGACGACCACCACATCCACCTCTCCAAATCCTAGCTTCCACTGCAACTTCCTTTCTACTCGAAGCCACCTCGCCAAAACCCTAGCCACCACCCACAACCAAACTCGCACCCGACCCGAAATTTTCCAAACCCTAGCCGCCCATTTTTTTTTTGTTTCACCTGAAATCTTCCTCTACATCCTACCCGACCCGAC
The DNA here is from genome assembly GCA_017893485.1 of Hemerocallis citrina. Classification (NCBI taxonomy): domain Eukaryota; kingdom Viridiplantae; phylum Streptophyta; class Magnoliopsida; order Asparagales; family Asphodelaceae; genus Hemerocallis; species Hemerocallis citrina. The sequence goes on from CM030363.1 coordinate 132,276,285, forward strand.
TCATTTTCCAAAAAAAGAAAAAAGTCCAGCTAGAACCCACACCCAAACCCTACCTGTTTCCCAAAAAAAAAAACCCGAAACCCAACCCATTTCCACAAAAAAAAAATGAACCCAAACCCTAATCCGAAATCCTAACTCTAACTATACCCTAACCCTACCTCTCTCTCATTCTGTTTTTCTATTGCTGCTGCCGCTGCTGCATCTGCCGTTTTGTCGTCGCCATAAAAAATTGCAGGTATTAGAACTTCTTCATTGGAACACCAGTTTTGCCAGTGTCTCTCCGTCTCCACCGACTTTCCTGTTGGTACATCTTCCTCTTCACTCTCCCTCACATCCCGATCCCCATCTAGATTCAGATAACAGCAACACAGCTACCATCCTGTTTTCGGACTCCTCCCTCCTCTCAACATCATCCCTAACCCTGTTCCACCTCTTCTTCCGACACCGGTGGCACCATCCAGCTCCCTATCCCGGTCGTGACACCAGCAACATCTTCATCCATATTTTGATCCCTACTACAGCAACACCGGTATCATTCCTTCTCACAGTACTTCTTCCCTTTCATCTTTGGCCGTGGTCGTTACTTCGACTTTGCCACCTCCTGCTGATTAGGCCAATCTTTAGCATCGCCTCACTCAGCTGAAACTTCAGCTCTTGTGTAAGTCTGTCACTGCTGTCTCCTCTGTCCCTGCATTATCTGTTACTCCTAGTATGAATTCTTCTTAGATTTTAGATTCTGATGTCTCACATCATCTTACTAATAATTACACATAGCTCACTACCAGCACTGCACTTCCCTCTCACTCGCTATCCCTTCACATAGTCGATGGCTCTTAACTTCTCACTACACACCCAGGATCTATTAGCTCTCTCACTCTCACATTACCTTTTGTTCTTTATGCTCCCCATTTATCCATGAACCTTATATCCAATAGTGTGCTGTGCGATAGTAGTCTTGTCGTTAAGATTGATTCTTCAAGTTGTTCTTTTACCGATTCACACACTGGTCAGGAGTTTGGATGTGCTAGTCGACATGGTTGTTATATCATCAAGATTTTCTTCATGCACATAAATCTCATCGTACTTTTGATGGTGTTGTGTCATCTGATGCTAATCTGTGACACAGTCGTTTAGGTCATATTAGTGAGTCTCGACTCAAGACTTTAGCCCATGGTGGTGCCCTTGGTTTTCTTTCTTTTGAACATTTTTTCCTGATTATCAGGGTTGTCATTTGGCCAAACACATTGCACTAGCTTTTAAAAATAAAAGCACTTTTCCAACCACCCATCCTTTTCAACTTGTTCATTCTGACATATGGGGGCCATCTCTTGTACATTCTCACAAAGATTATCTCTATTATATTAGTTTCAATGATGGCTTTACTATATACACATGAGTGTTTCTTATGCGCCAATGCTCTGAGATACCTGACATTTACCAAATCTTTACGACCATGGTTCATACTCAGTTTGTTTTGCGTATCAAAACCTTTTGTTCAGAAGGTGCTTGTGAATACACTTCCGCTGCTATGAGATTGATCCTTCAATCTCATGGTACACTCTTTTAGCAATCATGTCATCACACACATAAGCAGAATGATGTAACTGAATGCAAGCATCGTCACATCCTTGAGACAGCTCGCACTCTTCTACTTTCCTCTTCTATTTCTTGTTCTTTATAGGCTGAAGCTATCATGGCATCAGTCAGTCTTATTAACATCACTACCTCGTCTGTCCTAGCTGGCACAACACCCCATGAGGCTCTTCATCACTCACCACTGGACTACCGTATGCTCCATACTTTTGGAAGTACATGTTATGTACTTCTCCCCCACTGAGCGCATGAAGCTCACCTCCTTAGCTTCTAAGTGTGTTCAACTAGGTCTCAGTCCTGAGTATAAAGGATATCATTATTTTGATCCTATGATAGGTCGTATTCATATTTTCTGACATGTCTCCTTTGTGGAAGACTCTCCCTATTACTTGACCACTCCTGAGGATTCTAGTTTTCTCGACTCCCTAGTTGTTGGACCTTTCTCCCCAGCCATACTTTCATACATTCCATTTGATCCCACTCCTTTGGCTCCTTTTTCATCTCATACTAACGTTCCACCTATTATTCTTCCTACAAGTACACCACCTGCATCACCACAACACCATGCACCCAGACCACCTGCATCCCTACAGCTGCATGCACCCACCCTATCGACCTTACCCCCCCACCCTACCAGTCTACACCCGGTCCGTCAGTCTACACGTTCCACTTCGGGCATCCCACCAGCACAAATATACACATGATGCTGCTGGTCCTTCTGACTGGTTTGGCTTTACCACCCTATCTTTCTACTCACCACAGTTTCAAGTGTATCTCACTGTCATACACTCCACACGTAATCCCAGAACCTATCAAGAAGCAATTTAATATCCCGATTGGCAGAAAGCTATTGTAGAGAAGTTCAGTGTATTTGATCAGACTGGCACATGTGATGTTGTTTCACTGTCTGTGGGCATCCAACCTATTAGCTACAAGTGGGTCTTCAAGGTCAAATATGGACCTGATGGCCCATTTGAGCAGCACAAGGCTTGTCTAGTTGCCCGAGGATTTACTCAAGAGCATTACATTGATTATGATGAGACTTTTGTCCCGGTTAAATAGATGAATACAGTTCACACTCTCCTTACCGTTAACGACGTTCGTCAGTGGTCGTTATACCAGATGGACGTGAAGAATGCCTTTCTTCATGGTACCTTATCTGAGGTTGTTTACATGCATCATCCTCCTACCTTTACCACTGCTCCTCATCATGTTTGTCATCTGCGTCGAGCAATATATGGTCTGAAATAGGCCCCTCGAGCCAATTTAAGTGTTTTCACAATGTCATCACCTAGGCTAGTTTTTGTCAGAGTTTACAGGACCGCTCTATGTTTATGCAGTCATCACTACAAGGGAGGATCCTTCTATTATTATATGTTAATGATATGATTATTACGGAGGATGATTCCGTAGGCAATGCATCAACTTAGAAATACCTTCACCAGCAGTTCCATATGAAAGATCTTGACAGATTACGCTACTTTCTGGATCTAGAGATTGTCCATGGAGCTTGGGGGATACTTATTTCTCAATAGAAATACACACAAGATATTATCTTCTTTACATGTCGTTCTGATAGTCGAACAACCGATACTCCCTTAGAGCTTCATGTGAAGCTTCATCCAACAGATGGTGAGCTCCTTCCCAACCCTACTAGATACAGGAAAATTATTGGACAACTTGTCTACTTATGCATGACCAGACCTGATATTGTTCATGCAGTCAGTATTATTATTCAGTTTGCTTTCACTCCTACATCAGTTCACTACAGTGCTCTTCTTCAGATCCTCGGATATCTTCGGGGCACTATCAATCACTCATTATTCATGTCTTCTACATCCAAATTGGAGCTCAGTGCATATTTTGATTCAGATTTGGTGGGTGATCCTACCACTAGACGGTCTACCACAGGTTTCTGTCCATTTCTCGGTGATTTGCTGATCTCATGGCGAAGCAAGAAATATACAATTGTTGCATGTTCTTCCACCGAAGCTGAGTACAGAGCAATGACAACTACTACTAAAGAGATTGTTCATATTCGTTGACTGTTATTAGGTATGGGTGTCACTCTTACATGAGCTACTCCTCTTTATTGTGATAATCGGAGTGCACTGCACATTGCAAGCAACCCGGTCTTTCACGAGCGAACGAAGCACATAGAGATAGAATGTCATTATATTCGTGAGCGCTTTGAAGCAGAGACCATTTTACTTCATTCTGTTACCTCTTCACAGTAGACAATAGACTTCTTCACCAAATTTTACACTGTTCAGAGATTTCATCACTTTGTGGGCAAACTCATATTGTTTGACCCAGTGTGAGTTTGAGAGGGTTAGATATTTTATTATATATTTAGTCTCATATTGAGTTATGTATCAGTTTAGTATTTGGTTCCTTCCTATATATACGAGACATTGTACTCATTTATTGTCAATTCAATAATCCAATAATCTTTTCTATCTCTCTCTGATTACTTTAACAGAGTTGTTTATATGGATGTAAATTGTAGGATTGATGTGTCACATTTGAAGTTAATAATTTTTTCTAAATGACCTAATTAAAAGTAAAAAAATGGATTCGAAACAAGGGCTGGAGTAAATTTCAAGTTGTTTTGTAACGCTTTCGAGAAGGATTTAGGATTGATGTCTGATTTGTCTTTGAATTTCAGCTTGGCTTGTGATATATATTTAAATTCTTATTGCGGTAAAAGCTATGGTGGTGTAGAAGGGGATAAAAGAAGAAATATCACGGTTTACCCAACCCATCCTGACAAAAAATATCGTTCATTTTTGGTAACTATTGTTCATTTTTCTATATTTAAAAGTTCAACAAATTTCCAAATTTGTGTAAATTTTGGTATACAATAGGACAAAAGATATATATACGATGCAAATGTTAGGAAGCATATTCGTACAACTATGTAACCAACGAGCAATGTTATACACACTCTTTTCTATCATAGTAACAAAGTTCCCGAATTATTCACGAACAAGTCATCCCCGAATCAATTCACGATTTAATTGCCAATTTGCAAATTATTCACGTAGTTCGCTAATAATTCACGAAAAAGTGTGAATTAAACGAACTGTTTGCGAACTTTTCCCAATAACCACTATTAGTTATTAAACCCTATTTTGCTGTTAAAAGATTTGTAACACCTTTTATTTTCATAATTTTGCCTTTCATATGCAGAGAATTAATAGAATTACTTCGATTACTGAAAATGATTTGAATTTTTCTTCTATCACTGACTTACATTCTATTTTCCTAAGATTTTATAAAAATCTTATGGGTTCCACTCATACTCAATCATTTAAGTTAGATTTGAATTCTCATTATGGAGATGATAATCATGATCTCTCTTGCCTTGACATGCCATTTTCTATTGAGGAAATTAATTCTGCGGTTTTTTCTATGAAAAGTGATTCATCTCCTGGCCCTAATGATTTTCCTTGTTTCTTCTTTCAAAAATTTTGGAATTTGTTGAAAAATGATTTATTAGATATGTTTACTGATCTTTATGACGGTAGATTTTCTTTTGATAGAATTAATTATGCTAATATTGTCTTGATCCCTAAATGCATTTGTGCTAATAGTGTGTCTTCCTTTAGACCTATTAGTCTTCTTAATGTTTCTTTTAAAATTGTTATGGAAGTTCTTGCTAATAGATTAAGTTTTGTTATTTCTTCTTTAACCGACGCTTCACAATCTGGCTTTACCAAAGATAGGTTTATTCTTGATAGTGTTGCTTGTGCTCAGTAAATTATCTCTCAGTGTCATAAGTCTAAATCTGATGTCATTTTACTAAAAATTGATTTTGAGAAAGTTTATGATAAATTTGATTGAAATTTTCTGTTTGATATTTTTATTAATAGAGGATTTGGTTTTCGTTGGATTTCTCATATTAAATCCAGTCTTTTTGCTGGTACCTCTTATGTTATTATTAATGGTGTTGAGGGTAACAAATTTAAATGCAAAAGAGGTTTTCAACAAGGTGATAGAATTTTCTCTCTCTTGTTTGTACTTGTGGCTGATGTTTTCAGTAAAATGCATTCTAAGGCTTGGCAAGCTAATATCATTGAAAGATTAAGTGGTTTTCACGGTTTTAAAGGTGTTCTAAATCTCCAATATGCTGATGATACTATTTTATTTGCTAAGACTAATGGTATTTCTTTGAGAATTTTGAAACTCATATTATACATTTTTGAAAAATTTTATGGTATGTCGATTAATTTTTCTGTTATTTGGCTTGGTGGTTCTAATAGTAATCAAATTGAAATTGCTAATTTTTTTCAATTGAAAGTCTGCTTCCTTTCCTATTACTTATTTAGGAGTCCCATTGAGATGGGGGAAACTCCATAAGGATACATATAATTGATAAAGTTGAGTCACGATTATATCGTGAGCTGGTCGTCAACTATCTAGAGGTGGTAAACTTACTTTAGTAATGTAACGCCCCGAATTTCAAATAAGGATAAACTCGGGATTTTACAGGATCTTTACTTCACTTCGTACAATTTTACAAGGAAATTTAAAACTTTTCATTCACAATACATCAGAGTTTCTTTACACTTGATTTTTACACAGCGGAAAACTCAAAGATTACAATAATGAAAAACAACTTGTATAACTTTAACATCATTTGCAACATCTTTAACAGCAACAGCATATCCACTTTATAACTCCATGAATAGTCCATTACCTGCATGTCAGTCTGTGGGCACGTCAGTCACTTATAACTGACGAAATGTTATACACGGCTATCCTCTCTATGCCGGGAATAGTATAACGATCTCATACTTTAACAAATCACAAAAAAGATTGAATGAACAAGTAAAGTGTCAAAAGTGATTATTCTAAACAAAACTGTATGTCATGCCTTAATGCCTAATGCGCACATTTCTATACTAGGATGACACTAATGCACACTTGTTCGGATTCTATGCATCCCATACTACATAGGTCCGAGGGCAAGCGCCTACGTTCTTCACAATACAGGGCTCGATCCCTCGCCATGAAAACTACCCGGTTGCAAAACAATGTTCAGACTATTCCACGAATGTGAATCCCAGCCTTGGAGTCCACCGCCGGCTGTTATAACAGATTCCACATCGTGCGAACCGTCCCGTATGTGACCCTCTAGCCCAGTATATATATATACATTGGAGACGGTAAACACAAAAATCCATCCGTCCGACTACTCAAGATCTTGGAGTCCACCGCCGACCCGTCCTCATAGTCCCGGATTAAAATATAATAATCCGTCTCCCACAGGGCAACCTCAGTCCACCAACTGGGTCTATAGTCTTGGAGTCCACCGCTGACTATATAGAGCACCACACTTACGTTTCCCTAAGTTTACTACATCTTAACTTATGTGCCTAAATTTTCTTAAGTTCAAGACATGAATAATTTCCACTCTCAGAATTAGTTTTACCTCCTACCGGACTTAAATCAACAAATACGAGATGGCTCCTTAGCCATATCTCCAAATTATTTCTCAAATCCTTTCTTTCAATAATGCCGGTACCGAGGTCTTACTAACTCTACATCATGAACTTTCATGTACAAGAAACATGGGTACATATACCCTTCAATAAACATGTCTTAAAGTTATATATTTTTATCTTTCAATTCATTTCACAAAAAGATCACAATCTTGTCTTAACACTTATCCACAAGTAATCATTTCTTAGTCTTGCCACTAATCATGATCTAGCTATTCATAACAAATAATAACTCATTCACAATTTCAAACTCATATGATATCTTATTTTATCACGATTCATGATTCCTTAATAATAATAATTCTTTTTCATGAAACCATTTCATTCAACATCGATCTCACAAAATTTATCCTTTTCACAAACATGATTTTATCACTTGCAATCTCATTTGCAATTTAAATACATATATTAATCAAGTATTCAACCCAAATGAATAATCCCATCAAAGACAATTAGTTCACATATCAACATTTTACTTTTCTTGTAATGATATAATTCATGCTCTTAAAAGATTTAGTTTTTGAAGACAAAACCCAATCTATCTCAAAGTTACTTTTATTTTCTCCAAATTCGGGGGAGGACCGAGTTATTATTATTAGCAAATTCCAAATACTATTAGTACATTTTATACCATAGTATAGCATGCTTCATGTAAGTTATCATGGTAACTTTCTTATTACCGTAAATACATATGAGTGTATGAAAGATAGCCGAGTATCATTCTCAAAATTACATAACATTTGGAATTCATTTATAACAAAGAATGCATTATTGTAACATGAACATTCATGAATGGCTCTGTGAATGATCATGTAAATAATCATTCACGACTTTATCTAGTGTAAAGTTATCAATCATGTATAGTATATTCACTTATGTGACAGGAGACAATTTTTATAATTGTAATAAATCATTTTTAAATCTGATACAGATTGTATATATATATTTTTTTTAACCTATGTCGACATAAAAAATTATCTTTTTCTCCTTTCTTTTCTTTCTTAATCATCATGTCGAAATATGCCATTCTTTACCAAGTTCTAAAATAAGAACACACATTCCAATAAAACATACAAATTTACAAATATTTTTAACAAGATTTATATGATTAATTCCTTCGTTGAATTCTGTTTTTAAAATTAGCATGGTAACAAATTATGATCATTTCATACTATGCTAGTATGGATTTTTCATATATCTCATTTAATTAATCATTTAACTATTTAGCATGCAAGTCCTACTTTAAAAAGGAAAGAGATCACCCGACAAACATATTGTTAATCCATTTGTCAACATAGCATGATTCACTAATCACCTCAAAACTACTCATTCATTTTTATTAGCATGCACATTCTAAAAATTAGAAAGTAGGAGAACACCCACCTTGATTGAAGCTTGAACAATGAAAGAAAATGAACCCCTCTTCTAGCTCCAAAGTGACCTCCTAGATCTTCCCCTTCTGGCAAGAGCCTCCAAGCACAAAAAAAAAAAAACTCTCTTCTATTTTTCTTTTCTTTTTCTTGATTTGTTTTCTTTTAGTGTGTGAAATGAGAAGAAAAGATGTGCTATTTATAGGATATGTTGAGGGTTAAATTTGCAAAATTACACACCTAATAACTCACTCAAATTAATTTTCCAACCCCTCATTTTCTTAACTCCTAAAAACTCCTAACTTTTCATCTCCCCACTTCTCTAATTCTATAACTCCCAAACTCTCTCTCTCTTTCCTCATCCAAACCGGTCACCCTTCAAATCCCCAACCGGCCAATGCACAAATGTGCATATGCACATGTACACATGAGCACCATCTTTGCTGTTTATACTTCAAGTGTGGGCCCCCAAATGCCATTCCTATTCAACTTTTTACTAATCTGAAGATATATATACAAATAAATCCACTCATACTCCATTTTACTCATACTTACCGTGGGCCCCCATCTTCACCATCACACTTGTTTATACAGTCTACCATATATTATATACTACATATATTATACTCCATATACCATAATATTAAGTAAAAAATTTTTTAACTAAAATTTATAATGCAAAAATAAATGTGCATTCATTTTATGAAATTCATTTCGAGAAAGGATATGCTCAAACGCGTTCGCCGAAAACAAACACGTGCGTCGCACGTAAAACATCGGAATACGAAAATTGACTTTATCAACGGAAAAATGTTAAATACAATATAAGAAAAATTATTTATTAACTTATACATTCTATGATGTAATTACTACGTGCGTAGGAAACACGTGCATCGCACGTAAAATATCCAAATGCGAAAATTAATTTTATTGATGAAAAATTATTAAATATGATCGAAAACAATATAACCAAAGTTATATTTACTAATTTACATATACTTCATGATGAAATCACAACACGTAAAAAGCACGTGCATTATACGTGCAGAAGGTCGAAAAATGCATTTTAATCAAAACAAGGGGAAAATAAATTTTCGTTTTATAAAATAGATTTAAATACATAAAAATAAATAATTTAAACCTATAGAAAACATTGTACGTAGTGGTCGAAACACGTGCATCAAAACACGTAAAAAGCACGTAAATTCCAAGGATTGAAATATTATATTTTAGTTGACTGAAATCAATACGGAAAATGTATAAATAGTACGAATCCAAAATATGTAGTGAAACACATTACAAAAATATACGTGCGTAACACCTAGGACAAAATTGTAATTCCAATTTTGCGGGGTGTTACACTCTCCCCCCTTTAGAGTAGTTCCGTCCCCGGAACTCGCTAAGGTAAAGATTGTATTTTGTACACGTCAAAGAAAATATTATTATTGTATTTAAGAAACTGCAAACTTTAAAATATGCAATGAGGAAAACAAGACAACTCTATATAAGAAAACTATGAATATTAAGATGTTACAAGACGGAACAAGAAAATTAGGAAAACGGCATAAGAACTGAAATGTGACAGTGGACAGAATAGTTTGAGAGAAACTTTTATACAAAAATAATATTAGGTAAGCTATTGGATAAAAGGGAAAAGTCAATTAAGTCGTTACCTTCGAAATAGTTCGGAAAACAATGTGGCGAAGGAAACACAGTCAATAGGTAATTTGGAAAATTTTATCAATGTAAATAACGGTAGAAAATTCGCAAACTGTATAACGAAATCGACTTAGCAATTTAAAACAAGACCATTGAATAAGAGTTTGGAAAAATAAATAGGAATGAGGCTTAGTTGAACATAAAATGACTTTGTATACCAATTAATAAAATAGTTTGTAAGGTAACTATAACAATTATACACTAAAAGGCATACGTCGAAATACTTTTGAATATACAAAATTTTGTAGTGATTAAAATAATTTATAACATTAAGACAAAATAGTGTAAAGCACATACACGAGATGGAAACACAATTGAAAACAATAATTATATAGTGTAGCAAATTAGGACAATAGACATAAACAAGTATATGCAAAAATATTAATGTAGTAATTAGACGAGGGTAAAATGATATGTATAATAAGAATATTGAAATATATGATATATATATAGAGATCATTGGAAGAATATAAGTAATAACTAAGAGTGTAAAAACAGTTAAAATTTGAGAAAAGATAATGTATAAATAGTGAGTATATACAGTGCAAAACTATAAAAGTAATGAGTAGCGATTAATAGTAAAAATGAATATATCAAAACAAATATGCAATAATAGTACCGAATGTAAACAATAAAACAAATGGTAGGTCATATTTATACAGGTAGAAAATTTCAATCTTGTTAAAAACATATAGAATAAGATACTATAGTATCATAGAAATCAAAATCATATAAAATGAGTGCACAAAAGAAAATTTCATAAGAAAAATCCAAAATAATAAATTAAGCAAATAGTGGTTGCAATATTAATTTAATAAACGGCAATTTAAAACTTGACAAAATACATAAAGTAATATTAGATATAAACGGGTAAATAGAAAGTGACATAAATACATGAAAGATAAAATTTTAAGTTTGAAAAACGAGTTTAAAATATCAAGACTAAGGAAGATAGACAAATAATAAATATTCAAATGATTTAATAACATAAGAAAATATTTATTAAAAGTTTATATATTGAATATGGAGAAAGTACCATGATAATGATCTACAAAAATAATTTGAGAGGGAAGTGTGTAAGGTATCACGAATGATGGTCCAAGCCAACCACGCTTCCGCTGCGCCACTCTGATACCCAGGAGAAAATGTGCTCGCATACACTCTCATATTAATGTATACGAGGAGAACATCATGAATGAAATTGAATGCAAGTTCAATAACAACTTCATTCACGACCCCAGCCATCCAAAAGAGAGAGAAAACATCAGTGCATAGAGCAACACAAATGTAAATCACTTACATTTAAATCTCTATAGACTGAAACTCACACTCTAGTGTCTGCAGGAATAATATTGTGACTACTCAATAAGGTGTTACGGGTTCTAGACTATAGTTAATGATCTTACTACTCTTCCTAAACAAATCTTTAGTCTATCAAGTTCTGATTTACTTGGGTTAGCCGTAAGAGTCGGTTCCCAGCTAGCGGTGGTCCGAAGACGCTTAAATACCGTGTCGCTTAGGGTTGTTTACACCCGGTTGACAGAAGGACTCCTTTAGCTTGTTCCCAAATTTATCGTCCCTTTTTATCGTTCCTTATAAACTTGTACTACTTGTGAAGCATGCTCTGATACCATCTGTAACGCCCCGAATTTCAAATAAGGATAAACTCGGGATTTCACAGGATCTTTACTTCACTTCGTACAATTTTACAAGAAAATTTAAAACTTTTCATTCACAATACATCAGAGTTTCTTTACACTTGATTTTTACACAGCGGAAAACTAAAAGATTACAATAATGAAAAACAACTTGTATAACTTTAACATCATTTGCAACATCTTTAACAGCAACAGCATATCCACTTTATAACTCCATGAATAGTCCATTACCTGCATGTCAGTCTGTGGGCACGTCAGTCACTTATAACTGACGAAATGTTATACACGGCTATTCTCTCTATGCCGGGAATAGTATAACGATCTCATACTTTAACAAATCACAAAAAAGATTGAATGAACAAGTAAAGTGTCAAAAGTGATTATTCTAAACAAAACTGTATGTCATGCCTTAATGCCTAATGCACACATTTCTATACTAGGATGACACTAATGTACACTTGTTCGGATTCTATGCATCCCATACTACATAGGTCCGAGGGCAAGCGCCTACGTTCTTCACAATACAGGGCTCGATCCCTCGCCATGAAAACTACCCGGTTGCAAAACAAAGTTCAGACTATTCCACGAATGTGAATCCCAGCCTTGGAGTCCACCGCCGGCTGTTATAACAGATTCCACATCGTGCGAACCGTCCCGTATGTGACCCTCTAGCCCAGTATATATATATATACATTGGAGACGGTAAACACAAAAATCCATCCGTCCGACTACTCAAGATCTTGGAGTCCACCGCCGACCCGTCCTCATAGTCCCGGATTAAAATATAATAATCCGTCTCCCACAGGGCAACCTCAGTCCACCAACTGGGTCTATAGTCTTGGAGTCCACCGCTGACTATATAGAGCACCACACTTACGTTTCCCTAAGTTTACTACATCTTAACTTATGTGCCTAAATTTTCTTAAGTTCAAGACATGAATAATTTCCACTCTCAGAATTAGTTTTACCTCCTACCGGACTTAAATCAACAAATACGAGATGGCTCCTTAGCCATATCTCCAAATTATTTCTCAAATCCTTTCTTTCAATAATGCCGGTACCGAGGTCTTACTAACTCTACATCATGAACTTTCATGCACAAGAAACATGGGTACATATACCCTTCAATAAACATGTCTTAAAGTTATATATTTTTATCTTTCAATTCATTTCACAAAAAGATCACAATCTTGTCTTAACACTTATCCACAAGTAATCATTTCTTAGTCTTGCCACTAATCATGATCTAGCTATTCATAACAAATAATAACTCATTCACAATTTCAAACTCATATGATATCTTATTTTATCACGATTCATGATTCCTTAATAATAATAATTCTTTTTCATGAAACCATTTCATTCAACATCGATCTCACAAAATTTATCCTTTTCACAAACATGATTTTATCACTTGCAATCTCATTTGCAATTTAAATACATATATTAATCAAGTATTCAACCCAAATGAATAATCCCATCAAAGACAATTAGTTCACATATCAACATTTTACTTTTCTTCTAATGATATAATTCATGCTCTTAAAAGATTTAGTTTTTGAAGACAAAACCCAATCTATCTCAAAGTTACTTTTATTTTCTCCAAATTCGGGGGAGGACCGAGTTATTATTATTAGCAAATTCCAAATACTATTAGTACATTTTATACCATAATATAGCATGCTTCATGTAAGTTATCATGGTAACTTTCTTATTACCGTAAATACATATGAGTGTATGAAAGATAGCCGAGTATCATTCTCAAAATTACATAACATTTGGAATTCATTTATAACAAAGAATGCATTATTGTAACATGAACATTCATGAATGGCTCTGTGAATGATCATGTAAATAATCATTCACGACTTTATCTAGTGTAAAGTTATCAATCATGTATAGTATATTCACTTATGTGACAGGAGACAATTTTTATAATTGTAATAAATCATTTTTAAATCTGATACAGATTGTATATATATATATTTTTTAACCTATGTCGACATAAAAAATTATCTTTTTCTCCTTTCTTTTCTTTCTTAATCATCATGTCGATATATGCCATTCTTTACCAAGTTCTAAAATAAGAACACACATTCCAATAAAACATACAAATTTACAAATATTTTTAACAAGATTTATATGATTAATTCCTTCGTTGAATTCTGTTTTTAAAATTAGCATGGTAACAAATTATGATCATTTCATACTATGCTAGTATGGATTTTTCATATATCTCATTTAATTAATCATTTAACTATTTAGCATGCAAGTCCTACTTTAAAAAGGAAAGAGATCACCCACAAACATACTGTTAATCCATTTGTCAACATAGCATGATTCACTAATCACCTCAAAACTACTCATTTATTTTTATTAGCATGCACATTCTAAAAATTAGAAAGTAGGAGAACACCCACCTTGATTGAAGCTTGAACAATGAAAGAAAATGAACCCCTCTTCTAGCTCCAAAGTGACCTCCTAGATCTTCCCCTTCTGGCAAGAGCCTCCAAGCACAAAAAAAAAAAAAACTCTCTTCTATTTTTCTTTTCTTTTTCTTGATTTGTTTTCTTTTAGTGTGTGAAATGAGAAGAAAAGATGTGCTATTTATAGGATATGTTGAGGGTCAAATTTGCAAAATTACACACCTAATAACTCACTCAAATTAATTTTCCTACCCCTCATTTTCTTAACTCCTAAAAACTCCTAACTTTTCATCTCCCCACTTCTCTAATTCTATAACTCCCAAACTCTCTCTCTTTCCTCATCCAAACCGGTCACCCTTCAAATCTCCACAAATGTGCATATGCACATGTACACATGAGCACCATCTTTGCTGTTTATACTTCAAGTGTGGGCCCCCAAATGCCATTCCTATTCAACTTTTTACTAATCTGAAGATATATATACAAATAAATCCACTCATACCCCATTTTACTCATACTTACCGTGGGCCCCCATCTTCACCATCACACTTGTTTATACATTCTACCATATATTATATACTACATATATTATACTCCATATACCATAATATTAAGTAAAAATTTGTTTAACTAAAATTTATAATGCAAAAATAAATGTGCATTCATTTTATGAAATTCATTTCGAGAAAGGATACGCTCAAACGCGTTCGCCGAAAACAAACACGTGCGTCGCACGTAAAACATCGGAATACGAAAATTGACTTTATCATCGGAAAAATGTTAAATACAATATAAGAAAAATTATTTATTAACTTATACATTCTATGACGTAATTACTACGTGCGTAGGAAACACGTGCATCGCACGTAAAATATCCAAATGCGAAAATTAATTTTATTGATGAAAAATTATTAAATATGATCGAAAACATTATAACAAAAGTTATATTTACTAATTTACATATACTTCATGATAAAATCACAACACGTAAAAAGCACGTGCATTATACGTGCAGAAGGTCGAAAAATGCATTTTAATCAAAACAAGGGAAAAATAAATTTTCGTTTTGTAAAATAGATTTATATACATAAAAATAAATAATTTAAACCTATAGAAAATATTGTACGTAGTGGTGGAAACACGTGCATCAAAACACGTAAAAAGCACGTAAATTCCAGGGATTGAAATATTATATTTTAGTTGACTAAAATCAATACGGAAAATGTATAAATAGTACGAATCCAAAATATGTAGTGAAACACATTACAAAAATATACGTGCGTAACACCCAGGGGCAAAATTGTAATTCCAATTTTGCGGGGTGTTACAAGTAAACTCTATTCTTTCCTCTATTCCTCTTTACATTATGCCTTACTTTTATGTTCCTTCATGGGTTATTAAACGTATTGATAAGATTAGAAGGAATTTTTTCTGGTCTGAATCTGCTTCTACATCTATTGGTAAAAATCTTTGTAAGTGGGACATTCTTTGTAAATCCAAGAAAGAAGGTGGACTTGGTATTCTTAATCTAAGGCATCAAAACCTTGCACTTCTTGGTAAATAGATTTGAAAAGTTCTTAAATATGATGATTTGAGTTGGATTAGACTTGTTAAAAATAAATATCACAGAAATAAAAAAATTTGGGGTTTACACTCTAAACTTGCTATCAATGCCTCTTCATTTTGGAATGACATTTGGAAAGCTACTGAACCCTTCAAGTGTGGTCTTCAAAAAATTTGTGAAGATGGTTCTACTGTCAGATTTTGGACAGATTTTAGGATTAGCAATAATAAGCTTTGTATTTTATTTCCCAATTTATATTATATTGCTACTTATCCTAATGTCACTGTTTCTTCTCTTTTTGATATTATTAATAATCAAAGAGAACGGAATATTAATTTTAATAGAAATCTGTCTGTTGATCGAAACCTTGATTATATTCGTCTTCTTGTTCTTCTGAATGGTTTCCAGAGGCAAGCAAGAGATGATACAAGATGGAGATGGTCGAATACCGATACTTATACTGTCAAATCCGTTTATACTTTTCTTAACTGTGGTGGTGTCTTTTCTCCATTTTATAAACATATCTGATAAAATATTGCTCCTCTGAAAGCTTGGATTTTAGTTCAGTTGCCAGTTCATAATAAATTACTTACTGTTGAGAATTTGAAAAAAAAAGAAATTTAGCTATTGGTCAAAAATGTATTCTTTGTAATTCTCTTGATAAAACTGCTAGTCATATTTTTATTCATTGTCTTTTCATCCAACCAATTTGGTATATTTGTAAATGTGCTTGGAAAGTCATTGGTAAACTTGGTTCTATGATTTCGTGGTGGAGCACTTGGAGAAAAAGAAGAATTAAGAAAATCTTTAGATTATCTTGGGACTTATCTATGATGGCTATGATTAGGATTATTTGGACCGAGCATAACAATGGAATCTTTGTGAAGAAATGCAAGTCTATTGATAAATTGATTGGAGATTTACTTTACTTTATTAATTATTAGCGTAATATTGTTTTCGTTAACAGAAAGGATGTTCTCAAGCTTTATGAGTTGTATGTTGTGGTTGCATCTTTGATTCACCCAAATATTTCTGGTTGATTTTATCAGTTCATTTTACTCATAAATTTCTAGTTCTTGTTTTTTTTGCAGAGCTGATTCTTATTGATGAGTGAGGCTTCCATTGTTGTTTTGTTTTTGGTTCGATGATCTCTATTACTTTCTAGAGTTGGATTCTTTCTGTTGCTATTTTGGATGAATTTCCTGGATGTCACTGTAGTGTTTCATCTCCAGATGTTGGTTTTGGTGTCTCTTTTAAATGCATATGTGTAAGGCATCTTGCATTGCATCAAAGGAATGTTTGTCTTTGGTGTTATGGGACCTCTCATGATTTTCTACCGATTATTGTTTTTTGTTAGGGCTTCCTGCATTAAATTTTGTATTTCTTTCTTCCTGAATTTTTCTGAATTTTTTCTGAATTTAGCAGATTTTTCCCGAATTCCAAATATTAAATCTTGCCAAATTATTTACAAACGCCGAATTTGTGATTATGCTTCCTACTCCCAAACGAATGTACTGGACCTAATATATGGCAGACCAAATGATTATATTGTCTCCAAGGCTGGCAATTGACCCGAACCCGACCCGAGCCCAAACAAGTCCGACCCGATTTAGTAGAATACGGGCTTGATTTTTTTTCAAATTTTCGGACCTGGGCTCAAAAGTTGAGTCCGAATTAATTTTCGGGCCAGGTTCAAGTTTGTATAGGTCCCACCCGAACTTGACACCCGTTTAACGAATGGACACTCTAAAAATGTCAAGAGTATCTTCAGTTGCAAAAAAAAACAAAAAAAACATGTGTCCCTCTCTCTCTAGGTCCTCCAGTTCCAAAAAAAATTTAAAAAAATTAAAAGCACCCCCCCCCCCCCCCCCCACTCAGTTCCCAATAAATAAAATTTTAAAAAAAAGCAGGAAAAAAAAAGCAGCACCTCTCTCTCTCTCTCTCTCTCATAATTCCATCAGTTCTAAGAAAATAAAAAAGAATAGAAGAAAAAAAACCCTTAAAGGAACGCAAACACTTCATACAGAGAGAAAGAGGAGATAGAGGAAAAAGATTATATCACTTGAAGATTTGAGGAAGAAGATAGCTGAGTTTACAAAGAAGAGAGATTGGAATCAGTTTCATGGTCCAAGAAATCTCCTCTTAGCTCTGGTAGTTAGCCATTCTAACTAAAAGTAAGTTCTTTTTTTCTTTTTCTATTAGTTTTTAACTATTTTCCATATGGGGTTTTTGTTTACCATCATTTCCTATCAAATATTTGATGCCCAGGTCAATCTGTTTTTGAGATTATTTACATTTAATATAAACATGGCTATTTTTAACTTTGAAATTCATGTGAAACAATTTCGGGCCGGGATCGGGCTTTTTGATTTTATTCGGACCCGGGCTTGTGCCTGAATTTTACAGCACGACCCAAAATAGGGCTGGGCTTGAACCCTAAAAAATTTTGAGCTCGGGCTAGGACTCGGGTTTGTATAAGTCCGGCCCAAACTCGGCCCGTTGCCAGCCTTAATTGTCTCTAAATCTTAGTCTTATCTTCGGAACTATCATTCACTTTTCTAATTTAAAATTTCAACAAACTTCCATATTTGTGTTAATTTTGGTATATAATAGGATTACAAATCTCTAATCTTCAATATCTAATACTATCATGCCGAATTGGGGTTATGTCATTTGTAGATAAATTGTAGGCAAACCAACTTAATTGATCTACTCTCAACCACACATTTTTAAGTGAGAGTGGTATTAACCATCTATTCTGATTAATTAGTCAGTTACCATAATGTCCTCAAACTTTAATTTATTTATGACAAAATTATTTACGATAGTGTCATTCATATAAAATAAAATTTAGTGCCACTATGAATAATTTGTAAAGAGTATGGTAAAGGTTTGGAATCGGTAAAGGGAGGAATCATGTTCGTGGCCATGCTACGTCGTAGTCTTTACTTAAAAATTAATTTTTTTTTTTGTTAAAACGTACATTGCACATGCAGATTGCTGGTACATAGAATGCAAATGTTAGGAAGCATATTCGTACAGCTATAAAATGAATGAGCAATGTTACACACTCCTTTCTACTCCCAAATGAATAAACCCCCAATATGGCAGTCCAAATGATCAACATTGCTACATCATCTGAATTAATAAATTAAAGTCCACTATAGACACTACAGACCTTAAATCTGATAAAATTAAACCCCAACTAATTAAACTTAATTTAGCATTAGTAAGCTAAAACTGCAGAGAGAAAACGCGTGCACCCTTTCGTGTTAATAGATGAGTACCCATGCATTAATATTCCTCGAGTATAGGGGCGAATAGGCGATGATTCTTGGTTGGAATGTGTTTTTTTAATTCAAGAAAAATGTGGAATAACGCCACTCTATTTTATTAATAACAACTTGATAAAATATCCTCAGAGTACAGTGATAATGTACAAAGACCTACGAAACAGAAAATAAAACATGAAATAAAACATACATCTCCAACACCGCCATGGAAGGTAAGAAACATCAAACGTGCAACATAAATAGCAAGTAACAAGTACAAATAAAGGAGAAAAATGAAAATCAAAGCAGTCCCTTCAACAGCTTTCTGGAAGGTGAGAATCTACATACTGCCATGCCGCTCAGTCTATGATAGGCCCAAACTCGATCTCCTCATTGTCGTACTCGTGTACCTGGAAGGTCCTGACAATTCTTCCTCTCGGACCTGTGGCAGCAATTGTAGCCCCAAAAAAAATAAGATGCATGATATGAGTTAAAATGTCAGAAATACTATTACAAGTCCTACGAAAGTAAAAATTATTTATATCAAGCCATAAAATCCATGTTGTAGCAGTAATGGCGATGTACCATGCTTCTGTCATCTCGTGGCGCTTAATAGCAAATCTGGGGCTCGTCCACAGATCCTCATAAGTTTCGGGGTAATCGGTTGTGCCGAAGGCCCTTAGGACCTGATATGGCTAAAATATGATCAAATCGGGACCGTTCAAATCGGGCACGAATCTTAAAGCTCTCAGGGGTAAGACGGTAATTTCACCTACAAACGGGTCTGAATTGGGAACTGGGTCTTTCTTCAAAACCCAATAACCCAAAAATGGACCTGTTCTATTGGGTATGGGTAGCAACCCGTTACAAACCAGTTTCAGATATTTAAAGAGTAACTCAAATTCGTGATTATCTCTAAGAGGCGGTTTAAACCGCCTCTCTTATCATGAAACAAGTTTAAACTCTACATCTTATCCAAAAATATCAGGACATAGAGAAAAATGATTATCTTTAAACTGTCTCTTAAGGCGACTATAAATACTTCTCCCCCCACCATAATGAGGTAATCAATATTTTTTCACATAAAAAGCACTTTCATAATCTTCTCGATTACTGACAAGAGTGTCGGAGGGTTCGTCGTCATGATCCATCCCAGTGTATCGCACTTTTTGCAGGTCAATGACAGCGGCAAGAAACCAGTCAAACACCGGTGAAAGTCAACAGGTTTGCCTTATTTGTTTTCTAAGAATTCCACAAATTCATCTATTTGCTTCCACACCAAAATCAGTAGCAACAGGACCTCTACTAGTTGACTTGCTCCGTTGGCAATCAATGAAAAGGTGGTTCAGTAATTTAGAATGAATGTTGCAGAATCCATAGTTGGTCGCAATTCTTTGTTGGAATTGTCACGCCCCGCTTCCTAAAAATACGGAATACGAGCACATGACATTGGCCCTGCGAATGACTAACGCCATCCATAAGCTGTTTATCCGATTAACTCAACAATATAATCAATGCAGAACAATTGTGCAGGCAATAATAATAATCTCATGAATAATAATATTTGAAATGAAGCAATATATAATATCCAAGTACAATAATAATCTAACATATGGAAACAAATAGTCTTTTAAAAGATTGTGTGGGTTATACTTTTCTTGATAGAATACTAAAGTGGTTGTCAATGAATGCATGAGAAAGTAACCTTAACCTAAACTCACCCTAATGTATTTTTAAAATGTTTCTCATTTAGCTTTCTCCACCAAATAAGAAAAAAACTATTATGGAAAACTATTTTTTTGAATTGTAGTTTTTCTACTTATTTTCTGTTAAAGAAACAACATAAATTAAAATCATAGAAACTTATTTTCTGGGTTTTTGTAATTTTATTCTATTGAAACAAAGAGCCCCTTACTAGGACCTGAGACCTAGAGGGTATAAAAGTAATAGCCAGAGTCGAGTCCAATATTTTTATTTATTTACTAAAAAGTGGCACACGTCACCGGTACTCATTAATAAAAAATAATAAAATAAGAGTTTATAAAGTGAAACACCCAATAATAAATGAAAATGCAAATGAAGAAATTACATCAATCTCATCTCATAAAAGCAGTAGAACCCTAATTCAGGGGCGGATCGGGGGGGGGGGGGGGGGGGGGGGGCTGGGGTATGCTACAGCCCCCCCAAATATTTTGGGTATGTATGATTTTTTTTTTTTTTTTGGAGATTATTAGTAACAGCCTATGTTTAAGCCCCCCCATTTTTTTGAAGCCCATTCTATTTATTTTTTTGGGCCTATATTTCCCTTCTTCCCTATTATTTTTTTAAAGCCCATTATGTATGAGCCCATTATTTGTTTAAGCCTATCTTTCCTTCTTTCCTATTACCTTATTCTCTCTGTCTCCTTCCAGTCCGGTTTTTAACTTTTGTTTTGAGTCATTGATCTTTCTCTCTTCTAGCTCTTGATTCTTGAAGACTTGAAGCTTGATTGTTTAAACCCAAGATCAAGTAAGTCCAATTAACTAATTTCTTATTATTCTACTATTTTTTCTTGATGTGATTGATAGTTTGAATTCATTCTTACATAGTAAATTTTGTTATAAACTTAGTGTTTTGAAAATATCATTTGTGATGTTGTATTCTATCTCAAGTCCCGACCCCCAACCCATTACTCATCTCTCCCAACAACACCATCATCATCTCCTTGAACGGATAAACAAATTGAAGCTTTACTAAATTTGACCGTTATTGAAGTGGCACACAAGGTGTTTGTTGAATTGCCATAAAGAAAACCACTTACTTTAGGTGTTTAGATTAAGTTTTCATACTAAATTAGAGATTTATAAGTTAGTTTTTATGTTAATAGTTGGAAATAAATTAGTTTTTAGAATTTTAGGGCTTAGTTGAGCTTATCACAATAGTTTTTATTTGTTTTATTTGTTTCAAGTTCGCCGAATGTTCTTGGAGTTTTATTTATTTAAGTGAAATTTCTTGAAAGTAAGATTAATATTTTCATATTATGCTATTTACAGGAATTAAAATTTTGCAATTTGATAATATGAATAATGCAAAAAGGAAACAAACTACACCTTCCCTTCTCAACTTTTTTAGTAAAAAAAGTGTTGGTCAATCATCAAGTGCCCAAGTTCCAATTTTGGATGATGTTTCAACATCGGATAATGTTTCAATTTCCATTCAACAAGAACCATCCATAGATGTGGATCTCAATTCTCTTGAGCGTGACCCGGCATTATGTCGTCCAATATGGTTGATATGGCTAAAAATAGGATTAAATCGGGACCGTTCACATCGGACACGAATCTTAAAGCTCAGGGGTAAAACGGTAATTTCACCTACTAACGGGTCTGAAATGGGAACTGGGTCTTTCTTCAAGACCCAATAATCCATAAATTCTATCTGAAATGGGAACTGGGTCTGAAATGGGAACTGGGCCTTGTTCGTTTTCTCAAGAATCCATAAATTCTATCTGTTTGCCCCCACACCAGATTTAGCGGTAACAGATTGGCGCCGTCTGTGGGAAACGAAAAAGCAACCTGACCTCTCTTCATCAACGATACTAGTTTCAAGCCATGCATCCAAAACAGAAGGAGAAGGCAGCGGTCTCCAATCGAAGAACCACTTCCCTTCCTCCTCTCCCTCCTCCGGTTCAAGGTGCTCCTACTCAACAGGCCCCTCAAGGGTCTCGGAGGGCTGCCCAGGGGGGCTCCCGTCAGAGTCATCCGAAGCAACATCCTCCTCACGACCAAGTCACGGGTCCCAATCCTTCAGTTGAATCCCTGGCTTTTCAAAGCCCTCCCGAGCAGGATCTTCGTCAAGTCATTGCCGACCGCCAAAAGGGGGTTGACCTTAGAACTCGCCTGAATGGATGGCGAGCCCTTGGTCGAGTCCATCAATCCGAGAACTCAGGGGCTTCAAGAATCCGAACCCCCCGATGACCGAGGACTAGAAGATCCCCTCCCCCGAGGAGGCAAAGAGGGTCCCCTCAGCGTCATCGGCGGAGAACTCATTCTCCAGTAAGCCGAGCCACACATAGGAGCCGCCAAGCTGGAGAGGCACCAGTCACAAGGGCAGATCTTCAAGACTTCCAAGCGACAGTCTTAAGGGCCCTCAATATTGCCCCAAAGAACGACCAGAGGCCACCTACTCATGAGCCAGCTAGGAGCCACCGCCTTCACACTCTCAGTCCTCGTCCTTCTCCAAGCTACCATCGCCGCAGTCCCAGTCCATCCTCGTACGAAGATGAGTCCCGGGGCTCGACAAGATATGATCAAAGAGAAGACTTAGTCTACCGCCGTCTCCACGAGATGGAGAGGTGCCTCGGCCGAATTGACAAGGAAGAAGAGCAACGGGTGATAAACCTCCGCCCGAGCAGACCTCCATTCTCCCGCACCATCATGGAGGTCCCCATCCCAGAAAATTTCAAGCCGCCTCACTTCGAGATGTATACTGGGGAGTCAGACCCCACAGATCACACAGAGTGTTTCAAAACTCTTATGATGATCCACCATGCTTCAGACACCCTCCTCTGCAAGATCTTCCCTGCCACGCTGAAGGGGTCTGCGCGAGAATGGTACTCTCGACTCGCCCCGGCCTCCATCTTCTCATTCGATCAGTTCGAAGCGCTCTTCCTTACTCATTTCGTGAGTAGCCGCCGGGCCGAGAAAACAAGTGTATCTCTGGTGACCCTCAACCAAGAAAAGGGTGAACGCCTAAGGGATTACGTTCGATGCTTTACCGCCGAAGCCCGGTCCATTCCCTCCCTCAACCAGTCAGTAGCCTCTGCCGCATTCGAGCGCAACGTCACTAATGCCAACCTCAGGGTATCCCTTGCCAAGAAGCCTCCTCGGAACTTCTCAGAGCTCCTACTCAGGGTGGAGAAGTACATACGGGCGGAAGAGGCTCTCAACCCCCTTGCTCTTGAGGAGACATCTTCCGGTAACAAACGGAAGAATACAAGTGAAGAAGGGTCCCAAAAATTCCAGAAGGACAGTAATGGCCAGCGCTGCCCGACTCCATGTTTTGAGAAGTTCACCCCCCTCATTGCTAATATATCAGAAGTTCTTATGGAGGTGGACAAGGAAGGACTACTCCGCCCTCCCCCTAGAATGAATATCCCTGACAAGAAGAGGAACAAGGATAAGTGGTGCCGCTTTCACAGGGACCACGGCCACGACACGGATGATTGTCGGGCTCTCAAGGAGGAGATCGAAGAACTCATACAGCGGGGGCACCTGACCAGGTTCGTCCAAAAAGAGGGAGCCGAGCTTCCCCCTTGAGGAACCAACAAACGAATAGAAAGGCCCGCCGAGCTTCAAGACTCAGAACCTCCCAGCTCCTCCTAAGAGGTCTTCACCTTATCGTAGGAGTAGGATTTTGATTTTCAATAAGGCCGATGCTTGTAACCCGGCCAATAGTATGTAATAATGGCTCGCCCTATTGAAGCAGCCACTTAGTTTATTTCAATAAAATTTTACGTTTTTTCATTGGAAATTGTTGCTTTTGCTTCATCTCAATCTCTCCGAGTCACGACTCGCTAAATGGTGAGTTCGGAGTCCAGCTTCTTCTACATGGCTGCTCCCGCAACAGGTCGGAGTCCAACACTTGGCTTGGCTCGATTCCGCTTCAAATTACTCGCTCATAAGCGGGTAAGAAGTGGTTCGCCATTCGAAATTGCTCCTACACCTCGTTAACCTCTCTTAAACGAAGAGTTTGGAATCTAACACTTGGCTCGATTCTGCTTCAAATTACTCGCTCATAAGCGGGTAAGAAGTGGTTCGCCATTCGGAATTGCTCCCACAACCGTTGAATCCCTCTAACGATGAGTTCGGAGTCCAACACTTGGCTCGATTCTGCTTCAAATTACTCGCTCATAAGCGGGTAAGAAGTGGTTCGCCATTCGGAATTGCTCCCACAACTGTTGATACTCTCTTTAACAACGAGTTCGGAGTCCAACACTTGGCTCGATTTTGCTTCAAATAACTTGCTCTTCAGCGAGTTAGAAGTGGTTCGCCATTCGGAATTGCTCCCATAATCGTTGATTCTCTCACTTAAACAGCGAGTTCAGGGAACAACTCTCTTTTAGAGTTCCTCCTCATGCTCGTCTCTCAAATGGATCTCTCTTAGAGTCAAGCTCTTCGCTCCGCTCACCTCCAAGGCGGACCTCTTCTCAATGAGTTCAGAGCACAACTCTCTCCTAGAGTTCCTCCTCACGCTCGTCTCTCAAATGGCTCTCTTCTAGAGTCAAGCTCTTCACTCCGCCCACCTCCAAGGCGGACCTCTTCTCAACGAGTTCGGAGCACAACTCTCTCCTAGAGTTCCTCCTCACGCTTGTCTCTCAAACGACTCTCTTTTAGAGGCAAGCTCTTCGCTCTGCCCACCTCCAAGGCGGACCTCTTCTCAACGAGTTCGGAGCACAACTCTTTCCTAGAGTTCCTCCTCATGCTCGTCTCTCAAATGGCTCTCTCCTAGAGGCAAGCTTTTCGCTCCGCTCAACTCCAAGGCGGACCTCTTCTCAACGAGTTCGGAGCACAACTCTCTCCTAGAGTTCTTCCTTACGCTCATCTCTCAAATGGCTCTCTCCTAGAGTCAAGCTCTTCGCTCCGCCCACCTCCAAGGCGGATCTCTTCTCAACGAGTTCGTAGCACAACTCTCTCCTAGAGTTTCTACTCACGCTCGTCTCAAATGGCTCTCTCCTAGAGTCAAGCTTTTCGCTCCGCTCATCTCCAAAGCGGACTTCTTCTCAACGAGCTCGGAGCACAACTCTCTCCTAGAGTTCCCCGTCAAACTCGTCTCCCAAATGGATCTCTCCTAGAGTCAAGTTTTTTGCTCCTCTCACCTCCAAGGCGGACCTCCTCTCAACGAGTTCGGAGCTCACAACTCTCTCCTAGAGTTTCTCCTCAAACTCGTCTCCCAAAAGGCACCGATCGCCCCACGTCCCTCGGAACAAAAATCTGAGCGACAGGTGATTCGATCCCTGCAACAAAGAGGATAGCTCGGAATACTGAGCTAACAGTTCAGCCACCGAGCTATACGATCGGCCACCGAGCTACATCGCTTGGATTCTGAGCAAGTACCAATCCGAGCTAGGAATTGGAGAAAAACGAATTTCCCCTCAAAATTCGCATATGATTTCGATCAGACGGCCCAGATCTCGCTAGCGCCACTAAACGACAAGATAGTGTTTTCTTGGAAACTGTGCCCGTCTCGAGATCCGCGCTGAGATCCGACGGCTCAGATCGCTCCACGTCGCTTGGTATTCCGAGCCGAGCGACTAGCGATCCGAGCCACTCGCGCCCCTTCTCCACCCCGAGGGTCTTCCTAGCACATCTTCCTAGCACATCTTACAAGGGTCTTCCTAGCACATCTTCTCCGTCCCTAGGAATGGAGCTCCTCTTCTAAAATCCCCAAGACCAAAACACTCATCAACTTCATGAAGACAAGGATGTTGTGGGGCTATTTTGACCATGAAGAAGGGTGAATCTTCATCCCACTCCTAAAGAGAAGTTGTAGATCTTCAAATTAGCTTCGAAATGAGAGGTCGCACGCCCCGATCGGACCTCCGTAGAACTGAGAAAGTGGATCGCAATACAGCTGCGCCGAATAGCTCGGAAATCCGAGTCGAGCCACTTGCGCGAGGGAAAAACCGAGCCACTTCGCTCGGATTCCGAGCAAGTGCTAATCCGACCCTCGAAAGTGAAGAAAAACGATACCGAGCAACTCCAACCATTGGATCTTTGCAAAAATCGTGCAAAAGGTGATGAACGGCTCAGATCGAGCCACGTCTCCACAAAACGACAAGATAACGTTTTCTCAAAATTGGAGCCTCTTGTCTCGTGATTCGCGCCACGATCGTGATCAACCGTCCAGATCAAGCCGCATAGTTCAGATCTCCAATCCGAGCTTCAAAGTTGCAAAAAATGCGCCTCAAAATTTGCGCTCGGATTTGCCGAACAAGAAGCAGTGAGGAAGAAAAAAAAATAATAAATAAATAAATAAATAAATAAATAAAACCCGTTAGGGTCGGGTTCGGACCCGTTAGGGTCCTAAACCTGAACCCCTTCCTCCCCTTCCTCCCCTTCCTCTTCTTCTCCATGTTCCCGCCAAAAAAGAAATCAGAACAAAAAACCAAGCTCTTCATCTTCGAGCTTCGACCACCTCCATGGCCATGTTCCGAGCTCCACAATGCCGAAGACGAACCCATGCCGAGCTCTCTCTCCCTCTCTCTGAGCTGTGCCACCGAGCTGCACCACAGTGCCGAGCTTCGCCACCGAACCTCCTCGCCGAACCCATGTCGAGCTCTCCACTGCCGAGCTCCTGCGGCGAGCTCCTCCACGGCGCGAGCTCCGATCGCAACCAAGCTCCGAGCTCCACCATGGCCGAACCCAACACCATCGCCAGCTCCAATGAAGAGCACGAGCATCTCGAGCTCCTCCTTCTTCGATCCCCGAGCTCGACACCACCCCGTCAATGTCGAGCTTCGAAGCTCCGATGACAAAGCTCCCCCTCCGTAACTCCTTCGCCGCTTCTACTCTCTCGAGCTCGAAAGCTCCGAGCTCATCACCTTCGCTGCTGAGCCTCCCTCTGCCGAGCTCCATCATCGAGCTCCTCTTCGTCAAAAGCTCGCCAACCGACCTCCACTAAACTCTCGCCATTGCCGTCCTCCTCACCGAGCTCCAATGGCGCTCTCAGGGACGGATACGGAGTCGGGGTCGGAGGGATGGTAGGGTCGAAGTCTGGGTCGAAGGAAACAGAGAAGACGAGTCGAAGAAGAACAAGGCGGGAGAAGGAGAAGAAAAGAAGAAAAGAAAAAAATAATAATAATAAAATTGCGCCACGTGGCAGCTCGAGGTGGGTCGGATCCGAGCTACGCGAAATGTGCACGAAGTTGCTCGGAATCCAAGCAAGTGCCAATCCGAGCTCAAAATTGGAGAAAAATGTTGCCGAGCTACACGCGCCGTCCGATCTTTTCAAAAATCGTGTCACGACACGATCGACGCTTAGAAATGCACCACGTGTCCAAACGTGATCTGCTTTGCGATGCGCACACATCTGATCATGATCGACGCTCAGAAATGCGCCACGTGTCCAAACGTGATCTGCTTTGCGATGCGCGCACATCTGATCATGATCGACGCCCAGGAACGCGCCACGTGTCCAAGTAATATTTAATTAATTAATTAATTTTTTTTTGTTTTAATTATTTAAAAAATCCGAAAAAATATTTAAAAAATCGAAAAAAATTAATTAAAAATTCTAAAAATAATAAAGATTCAGAAAAATTATTTTAAAAATTCTGGAAAAATAATTATTAAATTAGAATAATTAATTAATATTTTCGATAATTAATTATTTAATTCGAAAAATGAATAAAAAATTCAAAAAAATGAGAAAAAAATCTGGAAAAATCAGCAAAAATCCAGAAAATTCCGAGAATATTTTTGGGCATTTTACAAGCCCAGAATAACACCGTTACATCCCGAACAAGATTCCAAACTTCCTTAAGAACACCGATAAAATTCCGTACGCCATTAGAACAACAAAACTACTCCTCGAAGACTGTAAAACTCAGTCTCCAGGAGTGGGGAGCTCGTGATATGGCTAAAAATAGGATTAAATCGGGACCGTTCACATCGGACACGAATCTTAAAGCTCAGGGGTAAAACGGTAATTTCACCTACTAACGGGTCTGAAATGGGAACTGGGTCTTTCTTCAAGACCCAATAATCCATGAACGGATCCACCTCAACTGGGTATGGGTCCCAACCCGAAATGAACCTAGTCCAGCAGGATAGAATTAGGATTTCTGATTAATACTAATCAACGGCCCTGATTCATATCTATCCTTTCACTGGGAATTAGGGATTACATTCCTTATCTAAACACAGGGATTACATGCCTAATTCGGTCCCAAAGGCGGCTATAAATACCCCCCATCCATCTCCATCAAGAGGTAATCAATCTTTTGCCAATTTACGCTATTTCATAATCTTCCCTGATTACTGACTTGAGCGTCGGAGGGTGCGTCGCCGGAATCAACCCCGGTGTCTCGCACTTTTTGCAGGTTCGCAGCAGCGGCAAGAGACCAAGTCAACAGACGGTGAAGGTCAATAGGTCACGAGGTTTGCCTTGTTCGTTTTCTCAAGAATCCATAAATTCTATCTGTTTGCCCCCACACCAGATTTAGCGGTAACAATGGTCTTATCCAATTAATCAACAAGACAATATTCGAAGATCATATATAGATATAGGACCATGCCAACCGAAATTAGTTGAATATCCACGCTCATTAGATGGAAAACAATATCGGCGATTTCAATATCAATGGTTCACTCAATTCTCTTGGCTCGAGTATTCAGAATCAGAAGACAAAGCATTTTGCTTTCAATGCTATCTTTTTGACATTAATCCATCGAAATTTCCGACATTTACCATTGAAGGATTCCGAAATTGGAAGAAGGTTAACAATGGAGATAAATGTAGATTTATGCATCATGTAGGTGGGCCTTCTTCTGCACACAATTTTTTTATGCGCAAATGGGATAGCTTGAAGACTCCTACTGAATATATTGATAAAGTCTTGAATGCTATGTTTTCTGAACAAGTTAGGCAAAATCGATTGAGACTGAAAACTACAATAAGGAGTGTTATGTGGCTTGCATTGCAAGGATGTTCTTTTAGAGGCCATGATGAATCTGTTGAGTCTTCAAATCGTGGGAATTTTATTGCAATGGTGAATGCTTTTGGTGAGGTGAATGAAGATATTGGCAAAGTAGTGTTGGAAAATACTCCTGGAAATGCAAAATATATAGCACCAAATATCCAAAAAGAGATCTTGCACATTATTGCCAATATTGTGAAGAGGAGGATACGAGAAGAAGTAGGGGATGACAAATTTTGTATTCTTGTTGATGAAGCTGTTGATGAATCTGGTAAGGAACAAATGGCTATGGTTTTAAGGTTTTTTGATTCTGCCAGATTTATTCGAGAAAGGTTTTTTGAGGTTGGCAGTGTTTGTGATACTTCGGCGTTAACACTCAAAACAACCATTTGTGATGTTCTTGCTCGTTACAATCTTCAAATTGAAAATCTGCGTGGTCAAGGATACGATGGTGCTAGCAATATGCGTGGGGTGTGGAATGGACTGCAAGCATTGTTTCTTAGAGACTGCCCATATGCCTATTTCGTACATTGTTTTGCTCATAGGTTGTAACTAGCATTACTTGCAGGGGCTCAGCAAGTACATGATGTTTGGTTATTTTTCTCAAGTTTAGGTGTAATTGTTAACTTCATTGGTATTTCTGCTAAACGTCATATGGAATTAAAATCGGTTCGAGAAGCAGAGATAGCAGATAAACTAGCATCCGGGGAACTTGGTTTTGGAAGAGGTGCTAATCAGAAATGTATTTTGCAACAGGCTGGAACAACCCGTTGGGGCTCCCACTTTGCTTCAGTAAGTAGCTTGATTGATATATTTGATGCAACTTCTACTGTTCTTGGTAACATTATGAAACGGTTTTAAAATTAAAGGTGAAGCTAAAGGTCTATTTAAGGCAGTAAGGTCCTTTGAATTTTGTTTTATCTTGCATTTGATGTTTAAAGTGATGGGTATCACCAACATTCTTTGTTTAGAATTGCAGCACAAATCTTTAGACATCTTAAATGCAATGGATTTAGTCTCATCAACAAAAGCAGTACTTCAGAAGTTGAGAAAAAATGGTTGGGAGACTTTTATCCAGGATTTGATTTCATTTTGTGAGAAACATGGTATTTTAATACCTGATATGAATGCTCCATACATGGATGATACTGGTCGCTCTTGTCAACAACGAGATAATATCACATTTCAACATTACTGTCATGTTGATATCTTCAATGCAGTAATAGATTTTCATATTTCGGAGTTGTATAGCAGGTTTTCCGAGTCGACAGTTGAACTACTTATTCTAAGTACAGTTTTAGATCCTATTGATGAGTTCAAATCATTCAAGATAGATGATATTTGTACTCTTGCAGATAAGTTCTATCCTGAAGATTTTACCACAACTGAGTTGTATGCTTTGAGAGTGGAGTTACAACATTATGAGGTCGGTGTGATTCGTCATCCTTTGTTTCAGAATATGTCTTCTCTTTCTGAATTATGTCAGAAGTTGGTGAAAACAAAAAAATCAAGATCTATTTTTTGATTGATAAACTCATTCGCTTGGTGTTGACTCTTCATGTTTCAACGGCAACAACAAAGCGTGCATTCTCCGCTATGAAACTTGTTAAAACGCCAATTCGAAGCAAGATGGAAGATGATATTCTTACAGATTGTTTGACAATCTTTATTGAGAGAGATTTTGTTGAAAACATTGATTTTGATGTGATTGTTGATGAATTTTACTCTATCAAACATCGTCGGGTGCAACTAAAATGATTTAAGAATGTATATTTTGAAAGATGTGAAGAATTTGGTATATCCCTCTAGTATTTATAACAACTTTATATATTTTTTTATTTTTGAATGTTACATTATATGGAGAAAAAAAATTACCAACCTCCCTCACTTTTCAATCCTGAATTCGTCCCTGCCTAATTACAAACTAAAACCAAAAATCAAATGATGATCCCGATCTTATTGGAGTTGAAACCCTCTAGCTAAGTGCGGGTCCGAGTCTGGATACTATAATGCCTAATGCTGACCCTGCGGGTATATAGCATTTGTTTTGTTTTTCTTTTTCTTTTAATAGTTATTTTAATAACAAAAGTTTTTGCAATTGTTCATTAAGAAAATCTCCACATACATACACCCAAAAATGTCGTAGTCACACTCACCAACGCCCGGCAACTTCTTGTCACTTTCATCCCAAACTAACTAGACAATTCCACATCAATGTTACTTTTTCTTTCTATTGTTTTTTTATATAGCAATATTGCCTGAATTTGATCATTAGCTGTAACTTGTCGAATCCAGTTAAACGTTAGAAAACAAACCATTGATGCAAAATGATTTGTAAATTACCCAATGGTATATAGCCAGAAGTAAGTAAATAAACCAACGATGGAAAGTGAAACGCTTCTTTAGTTGTAATATATACCATGAATTGTAACGTACATTTTAGGCTATTTTATCAAAAAATGACACATTTTCTGCAAGCTCCATTACAATTTTTTTTTTTTTTTTTTTTTGGGATATTGCTCTAGGCTGCAACAGTTTCTTCACTTTCTTTGGGTGCCTCTGTGACGGCCACTCCCTCCACTTTCTCAACTTCAGTTACCCCAACTGGTACATCCATGCCTTCAGCCTTTTCCTCAACTGGGGCTGCCACCTCTACGGCAGCCTCCTGAGACTTTGGCTCAGCCACCTCGGCCCCCTTAGCTACCTCAGTTACCTCAGTCACCTCTTCGACTACGGGTTCATTAGGTGCCTGAAGTTCAATTTAAAAATAAAACAAAACAAAACTAGTAAGAATGTAGTCACCTGTTTTATTAATACATTCTATAAATGAAGCGGGAGAATTATTTTCTCCTTGCCTATCTAAGAGACATAATATTCCATGCAATTCAGCAATGAATATGATCTCTCTCTGTGCATATATATATATATACATATATTTTTCGAATTCTAATGAGATCGTAGCCACACAAATCCACCGGCTATAATTAAAAGGCTTACCACTAGACCCTAACAACACTTGCTCCAAAAAGAAAAGCCGGAACGCAAACAGGCAAACAAATACTTCTTATAATTTAATTTACCTCAACAGGTGCACTGTTGGCTTCCTCTTCTGGCTTCGTCATGCTTTCGACGACTGGGGCTTCAGCAACGGGTTTCTTCGCTGGGGCCTCACCATCGAGCGTCTTAGGCTTGCTCCCACAGGCACCCATGGTTTCCTGGACGAGCGATGGGGGCTAGGACGAAGGAGGCTGTTCTATTCACGCAAAGTGGTTTAGAAGTCGGATTGTTTGAGGAATGACATCTACAAGGGTCGAAGGTGAGGTCTATTTAAATGTTCGCAGTTACAAGCTAAAATAAAGGATGACCATACATTTTACTGTGGTAAGGAGAGAAATAGTAATCTCTAATCTTAGGTTAAGTGATTACAGATCATGTCATTGACCAATTCTTCAATTCTGTTTCCTGTGATTAGCATTTTTTATATGTTCGTTTAAGCAAATTTTATCATGAAATTTGGACATTTTGCAACAAATTTTGGAGGTTGGTGTGGTAGTTTGAAAATGATTGATACATAAAATATGTTGCTTTGATGCATCCAATGCCGGACTTGGAAAATCAAACAAAGTAATGAACCTTGGTGGCAACATTCCTGTAACTCCCATTCCCGATAGTAGGTATTTTTCCGTGTATTTTCTATAATTTGATTTTTGTAAATTTATTTTGTGCTAAATTCTATTCGGATCTTTTATTAAAGTATTTTCTAATCGAAAATTTTATTCATTTCGAATAGTGGTGTATTTTGATCTTATCTTCTATATCTTATTGATCGGCTATTTGTGTTTGAGCTCAATTTAAATGTATTATTGATATTTTGGTTATTTTTATAAATTTATATTTTGTTATATAATCTTATTAGTATTATTATTATTATTATTATCGTTACTGTTATTTATTATTATTATTATTATTATTGTTATGCTTATTGCGCGCTATTGGTATTAATATTTGTTATTATTGTTGTTATTATTATTATTATCGGTATTATTATTTTATCATTATTATTAGCATTATTATTATTATTATTTTGTTTTAAGGCCGAACATGCTCAATTTTATATGCATTTCACTATTTATTTTAATGTATATATGTATATATGTATATTTTAAATACCCTATTGTTCTTTCTTGATTATTTTCTTTTTGATTAAATTTATTCATGAAGAATTTCCGTTCTTCTTGATTGAGCTTTTCTTGTTGAACCTATTATCTTTTATTTAATTGTGGGTACTTTTATTGGAACCCTATTGGTTTTGATCTATCTCTTAATTGAATTCTAAAACCCAATTTCATGTGTTCTCGACCTAAAACCACTTTTATTGGACCCTAAACCACTAACCCAATACCCTAATTGTATCATATAAATATAACCCTAGTACAAACCCTAAAAGTTACACATTTTGAAACCCTAGCCATCTGTTGCCGCTAAATTTGGTCTGGGGGCACACAGATAGAACTTGTGGATTCTTGGGGAAACTGAATAGAAAAACCTGTGTACCTGTTCCGTCGGGCCTCGATCGTCGTTCCTGCCGTTCACCTGCAAAAAGTGCGAGACACCGGGGTTGTTCCCGGCGACGCACCCTCCGACGCTCAAGTCAGTAATCTGGCAGACTATGAAAGTGCGTAAAAACTGGTGAAAGATTGATTACCCCTTAACGGAGATGGGTGGGGGGTATTTATAGGCGCCTTAGGGAACGGATTAGGAATGTAATCCTCGTGATCTGATATGGAATATTCTTCCTGTGAACAGATTAGGAATGTAATCTAATAAGGTATATTCCCTGTAATCAGATAAGGAATTTAATCCCAAATCCCGGTGAAAGGATAGGCACGAATCAGGGCCGTTGATTAATATGAATCAGGGACCCTAATTCTATCCTTTCTGAGCTGGGTTTGCTGCGGGTTGAAACCCGTACCCGATTAAGGTGGATCCGTTCGCGGGTAAGTGGATCTTCGGGGAAGATAACTAGTATCCGCTTCAGACCCGTCAGAGGGTGAAATTACCGCTCTACCCCTGTCCCTCAAGATTCGTGATTCATCTGGACGGTTCCGATTTAACCCCATTTTTAGCCATATCACCATCTAATCTCTCTTGTCTCTCCTCTTTCCCTCTCCTCCCTGTTTCTCTTTCCCCGACTCATCATCTTCCCGCCCAAATTCTACTGTTCCACTTCCCCAACTCCTGAACCCATCTTCTCCCGGTGCCACCCCAACTCCGGCGACCCAAACCCCGTGTGCCACCCCCTCTCATCACGCTGCCCTCTGGTCCCCCCTTCCGTCGACCTCCCTTTCCGCTCGTCGATGGCACAGCCAATTCGCGACCCCCATGAACAGTGTCATCTTCCCCTGACCTTACCCTATTCTTCATTCTTCCCCGCTCATCTTCGTCGATGCCATTACGCACATCGTCTTCATCACCTCCGCTACTCCTCCTCCTTCACCATCACCCGTCTCCCGCTCATCATCCCCGTCGCCCCTACACCCTGCAACTGCCACGCCATTGACGAAACCCACCGAGCACCATTGCCTTTTACCTCATCGCTCATATCGTCTTCTCCAACCATCCACCTCGATCGCCCACCCCTCCTAGTCGCCACCTGCATCCCCTTGTCATCGCCTCTTATCCGTTATCCAAAGAACCCAACGAACACATTCCCCGTTGATCCCTCATCGCCCTCCATCCATCCCAATCGTCTCCTCCCTCTTTGCCGATGACCCCCCTTATCCCCGTCGCCGTTGTCGTCAACCTCTAGAACTCCCCCTCCCGCTCAAACCACCATCTCAAGTCTCCTCCTCTGTTTCAAAAGAAAACAGAGCACCGTCCCCCGGTCGTCGCTCGTCGCTGCGTCGCCCCTCGACTGCAAGCGTCGCCGCCTGTCACCCCCCGAACACCCCTAGCCGCCGCTAGTCGCTGCCGTTCCTCGCCGCGGTCTCTCTCTCCACTGTTGAGTTTTGGCGGTAAAGAGTTGGGTTGTTCGGTGTTGGATGTTATTGGGATCTGGGATTGGTTGCTGGTGTTTGCTGTTATAGAGGAAGGGAGTTGTGATTTCGTTGTTTGGTGTTTTGGAGTGTAGGGGATCCTAGTTGCCGTGTTGCTGTTTTGTGAAGAGGAAGGAAGTGGATTAGCTGATTTTGTTGTGTTGCTGTTTTGCTGTGTTAGTGTGTTTGCACGCGCTCGCACGTGTTTTTCGTTCATGAATTCGTCCCCCGAGATTCTCATCCCGTTATTCTATTATATTTGAATTTACCGTATAACAGGCAAGTCACTGTCTTCTTGAATTGTTAATTGTATCAAATTCAAATTTTGTTAAAATTCTTGCAAGTAGATCCTATTCATTATCATATCGTTGTATTGACTGTCTTCGTTGAGTCTATTGAGGGTTTACACGAACTAACCCTAATATTCTTGACATCGTGCCACTTTTGACTCTAAAGAATGAATCTCTCAAGAACTCATATAGTATCGTTAGTAGGTTATGCATATGATCACCGCACAATTAATTATTGTAGAGATAATTGCTAGGTTGTATGTTGTTTGATCGATTGAGGGTTGATTGATGATAAATTGATGTATGTATGTGTTCTTAATCTTATTTACCATGTTTTTATACCCTTCATGCCTTCATGCTGATCGAGAAGGTTATCGACTAGTGGAATTGATACCCATCATGTTTAAGTAACTTATTTCATGAAAACTACCCAAAACCTGTATATTGCTTGCTGGCCTGTATATTGATAGTTGTTTTTGAACCAGTAAATGATCTTAAAATGAATTACTTTCTGAATAAGAATTGTAGCCTTATCTTTCTAGTTTCCATAACATCTTGAATTTTTGAATTCCAAGTTTTGTAGCAAAAGTTATGCCTATTTTACTACAGCTGTGTATTTATTACCAGAATTATACTTTTCGGATTTTATTGAATTAATTATTCATATATCGTAGTATTGCATTAATTAATGTATGTGTGTTGCATTGCATAATCCTAGTATCCTATTGTCATCATTTTCATTGTCCAATTCAAGTTATCGTCCTATTGTTCCCCCATTGTTACTATTGTCCATCTAATGTCTCATGATTGCATATTGTATTGTATTGTTGCTTTGATAAAAATTGTTAACAAGCCGGGATTTAAGGGTTGACTTAAGTAGTGGACAATATAGAGACTGTACTCGGAAAGGAGATCGTGGTTGTGATTAACCTGGTCTTGGTGGTAGAGGGGTTGTATTTATAGTCGCCTTTGGAATGATTTGGGGCCTGATTTCCTGCCTAACAGTCAGGAGGAAAATCCTCTTATTCTGTTTTTGGGAAGTTAGCCCCTGATTCCCTGGTGGGAGCCAATCAGGTTTATTGATTTGATTTGGTCAAATCAGTGGCCTGATTCTCCTTTTGGTGGACCGGGCTTGTATCGGGTCGGGGCCCATGCCCAGTTGAAGTGGATCTATTCGCGGGTGGTTGGTTCTGTAAGAAGGAGGCCCAATACCCGTTTTGGATCCATCTGCATGTGAAATTACCTTTTTACCCCCGTGCTTCAGGATTCGCGCTCGATCTGGACGGTCCCGATTTAACCCCATTTTTAGCCATATCATTATTGATTCCTATTGATCCATTGACATCATTGTTATACCGTTATTCCATTGTTCCTTGCTTTCCCTACTTGCTGTCCATAACTTACTCTAAGGACAACTTTTCACCTCTTTCTAAATGAAGTGTTTACAGGTGTTGATGGAGAATTGCCTGCTGAAATTGGAGGACAGAGATTCTGAAGATTTAATACTTTCTAGTTGCTTATTGTTTTATTGAACTATTGTTATTTCATTGTATTGGGCTTATGACCCGAATATTGCTAGGGTCTGTTTGGTTTGTTCTTTTTTTTTCTTCCAAAACCCCAAAACCCGTTTGGTTAGGTTGTTTTGTGAAAACAGTTTTCGCAAAACTCCACTTCAACTATTTTCTGTTTTTTCACATCCTCTCTCTAAATATATTTATATAAATATATTTATATATTATTATTATTATTATTATTATTATTATTATTATTATTATTATTATTATAATTATTATTATATTTATAATATATTATTGTTACATATATTATTATTATTATTATTATTATTATTATTATTATTATTATTATTATTATTATTATATATATATTATTATTTCATATATATTATTTTATATATACTATTATAATATTCTATTATTATTATAATATATATTATTATTATTACATATTACTATTATAATTATTATATATATTATTGTATAATTTATTATTATTATAATAAATTATTTAATATATTATTATTACATATATATTATTATAATTATTATATGTTATTATATATATGTATATAATTAAATATGTTTACTATAATAAATTATTTTATATTATTATCTAATATACAATTATTATAATATATTATTATTTTATATATACTATTATTATTATATTATTATTATTATATACATTATTATTATATATATTATTATTTTATTTATACTATTTTATATATACTATTATTATATTATATTATTATTATTTTGTATATACTATTTTATATATACTATTATTATATTATATTATTATTATATATATATTTATTATATACATTATTATTAATATAGGCCATTGGCTTTGGGGGATATTGAATGAGAGCTACTTGATAGCTTTCTTTGTAATTTATTATATAGATACATTATTATTATTACATATTACTATTATATATTATTATATATATTATTATATAATATACTATTATTATAATATATTGTTATATATATATATTTATAATATATTATTGTTACATATATTATTATTATTATTATTATTATTATTATTATTATTATTATATATATATATATATATATATATATATATATATATATATATATATATATATATATATATATATATGTTACCACTGAATCTGGTGTGGGGGCAAATAGATAGTATTTGTGGATTCTTGGAAAACTTTGAATAGCAAACCTGTTACCTGTTCCGCTGGAGTTTGACCGTTGACTCCCGCCGTTCACCTGCAAAAAGTGCGAGACACCGGGGTTGATCCCAGCAACGCACCCTCCGACGCTCAAGTCAGTAACCTGAAGTGATTATGAAAGAGCGTAAATTGGCAAAAGATTGATTACCTCTTAATGGAGATGGACGGGAGGTATTTATAGCCGCCTGTCACGGACAAATTCTAGAAGTTCTAGAAGCATCTAGGCTGTTCAAGAGAAGTCCGAAACACTCCGGAGGAAAGGATCAAGAACATCCTAGAGTTCTCTAGGATATGGTGACACGTTCTAGAGCAAGCTAGAACCTTTTGAAAGAATGTACATAGTTGTAGAGTGTTCTAGAAAACTCTTGTACATAGTAGAAATCTTGTAGTCTAGAATCTTCCCTTGAGGAGGAGAAAGATCTTGCTAGCACTATAAATAGGGAGCAGCCTCATTTGCTCCAACCATCCAAGGAAAAACATTCCAAGCCACTCTTGTAAAGTTCTCTATAAGAATAAATTCTCTTCCATCTTACTTTACTCACTTCTCTTCAATCCTCTGCCTTCTTAACCCTCAATTTGCCTGACTTAGCCCTCGATCTAAGGGATAAGCTAGGTGGCACATGGCCTGACTTGAGGAAAAGAAGTCGTCCCATGACACGTGGTATCAGAGCCAAGGTTTTCGTTTGGCAGAGATTATGGCTGGACGCGAGGAAAACGTGAGTGATGTCACCACCAATGTGGAGGTAGTTGGTGATAGGGGAATAGCGGAGACAAATGCCAAGAAGAACAAGAGCAAGAATGCGAGGGAGCAGTCGATGGATGTTTTGGCCAGCTTTGATTCGAGAATGGCTAAAGTGGAGATTTCCATGGGGGAGTCCATTGAAAGGATGGATGCCAGGGACGACACCATGGACGGTGTCAGAAAGGATGTTGGTGGCCTAAGGTAGGAGATCCTTGGTGTCCTCAACACCCTAAAGGCCGAGTTCAAGGCAGAGATAGCGCAGCTTCAAGAGGTGTTCAACACCCAAGGAGAGGAGGTGAAGTTGTGCAAGGCAGCAATAGCAGGTGGGACTATTGCAAGGGAGATGCCACGCACTAAGGCGCCGGAACTCTTGAAGTATGGAGGTAAGCGTGATCTCAAAGAACTCGACGAATTCTGTTGGTCCCTAGAGTGCTACTTCAATGCTGTAGGAATTAAGGACGACCAACCCAAAGTGGATACAGCCGTCCTTTACTTGAAAGAAAATGCAGCATTATGGTGGAGAAGGAAGCATGGTGACATAGCCAAGGGGCTATCCACAGTGGATACTTGGGATGAGTTCAAACAACAACTCAAGAGGCAATTTTGTCCCCAAAATGCCAAAGATGCAGCTATGAAAAGGTTACGTGGGTTGAGACATACTGGGAGTATCAAGGAGTATGTTGCCGAATTCACATCCTTGATGCTAGAGTTACCGGATCTGAATAAGGAAGATAAGCTTTTCTACTTCTTGGACGGACTACAATCTTGGGCCAACTTAGAACTCAAGAGGAGGAACGTCAAAGACGTAGACGAAGCTATAGCCGTGGCGGAGGACCTTGTGGAGTTCAAGAAAGACTTCGGCAGGCAACAAGAAGAAGAGTGTAGGAGACAAGCCCCATAAGTTTGTGAAGCAAGATAAGAAGTATGACAAGCTGTTCAAAAGGGTCAAGCCCAGTAAGGGAGGAAGCAAGAAGAAGGAGTCAGAATGCCACTTGTGTAGCGGGCCGCACTATATTCGAGACTGCCCGAAACGGAAAGTCCTTAATGCTATGGCTTGTCAAGCGGAAGAGGAAACGCACGTTAGTTCCATGCATCTCCTTAACTCTCTTAAGGTCAAGGATGAAACGATGAAGGTGTCCAAGGGAAACGAGACCAAGGTCGGTGGTCTCATGTTCGTGGAGGCCAAGGTGAATGGAGGATCCACCAAGGCATTAGTGGACACAGGTGCATCTCATAACTTCATTGCTGAAGAAGAGGCTGCTAAGTTGGGAATCAAGTACGCCAAGGAGTTGCGTTGGGTGAAGGCTGTCAACTCATCATCTCAACCCATCCTTGGAGTAGCTCGTGGAGTACCTATCCAGCTTGAAGGATGGGAAGGCACTATTGACTTGACGGTTGTCCCTATGGATGACCATCGCATGGTTTTGGGCATGGAATTTATGGACAAGGTACGTCCCTTATCGTTTGAGAAAGACTCAACCATGCATATTGCAAAGGGATCTACTATCCACATAGTACCTTTGGAGAGAGGGAAGATGGAGTCAAGAAGCTTATCTGCCATGCAACTCAAAAGAGGTCTCAAGAAGGGGGAGACCACTTATCTAGCTGTCTTGAAGGAGGCAGATATTCCAATAGAGACGGGTGTGTCGACCGGAGTGAAGGAAGTGTTGGCAGAGTTCAAGGACGTGATGCCACCGGAGTTGCCGAAGAAGTTACCTCCGAGACGGGAAGTGGATCACGTGATAGAGCTTGAACAGGGTTCGAGACCCCAAGCCATGGGACCTTACAAGATGGCTCCACCCGAGTTGGAAGAATTGAGGAAGCAGTTAAAGGAGCTTGTGACCATCTCCCAAGTCGAGTGTGACCTTGCCAAACGTATCAAGGAGGGATTGAATCACGACCCCTTAGCCATCAATGTGGTGAATATGGCTAAGGAGGGCAAGACACGCAAATTTTGGATGGAGGACGGACTTCTCCTCACAGTTGGTGATCGTCTCTATGTTCCCAAGTGGGACAACTTGAGAAGGGAAGTCTTGAAAGAGTGCCATGATTCAAGGTGGGCTGGACATCCAGGCACGCACCGTACGCGGGCATTAGTGGAGCGGTCCTATTATCGGCCTAGCATGAGGAATGATGTGGAAGCTTATGTGAAGACTTGTCTTATATGCCAACAAGACAAGGTGGAGCAAGATAAGCCAGCTAGGTTGTTAGAACCACTACCCGTACCGGAGCTTCCATGGGAAAGTATATCCATGGACTTCATCTCAGCGTTGCCTTTGTCGGAGGGATGCGGTTCCATAATGGTTGTAGTGGATCGGTTCTCTAAGTATGGAACCTTTATCCCGGCCCCGAGAGATTGCACGGCCAAGGAAGCGGGAAGGTTATTCTTCAAACATGTGGCCAAGTATTGGGGACTTCCTCGGACCATCATAAGTGATCGAGATCCGCGCTTCACGAGCAAGTTTTGGAGAGAACTATTCAAGTTGATGGGCTCGTATCTCCACTTCTCCACAAGTTTTCATCCTCAAACCGATGGTCAGACAGAGAGGGTGAACCATCTGTTGGAGATATACCTTCGGCACTATGTGAGTGCCAACTAGCGGGATTGGACTAAGTTGCTCAACGTGGCCCAATTT
The DNA here is from genome assembly GCA_017893485.1 of Hemerocallis citrina. NCBI lineage: Eukaryota > Viridiplantae > Streptophyta > Magnoliopsida > Asparagales > Asphodelaceae > Hemerocallis > Hemerocallis citrina. Next base: position 132,318,506 of record CM030363.1, read on the forward strand.
TCATATAACCAGCAGAAGAGCGAGGCTACGGGAAGGAGTCTCTTTGAACTAGTAACCGGACAACAACCGATGACACCGCAAGAGCTAGCAAAGGGGTACACTGGTTCAAGCCCGCCAGCCTACAAGTTTGCCAAAGGGTGGAATGAGGAGATAGACATTGCCCGAAGCTACTTGACCAAGGTGGCCAAACGGATGAAGAAATGGGCCGATGTGAAAAGACAGCCGAGGGAATTCATTATAGGTGACGATGTGATGGTGAAGTTACCCCAAAAGATGTTCAAGTCTACGCCCCAAGTTCATAAAGGCTTGACACGAAGATATAAGGGACCATACCAGGTAGTGGAAAAAGTTGGCACAAGATCCTGCAAGGTAGCTTTGCCGTCGCACCTGAAGATCCACCCAGTTTTCCATGTTAGCCTTCTCAAACCTTATTGTAGGGACGAGGAGGACCCAAGGAGGAACGGATCTCATCGAGCCCCACCAGCAAACGTGGTTTCATATGATAAGGAAATCGAGATCAACAATGTCTCAACAAAGATTAAATGGATTGGCTTTATTATCAATTGAAAAGGAAATGTTAAGTGAAATTGATTACAATAATATAATAAATGATTTTGCATCTCAAAAAGCCCGTAAGATAACATTTAAATAAAATATATTAATTTTAACAAAATTTTATTATAAACTTTTGAAAGGCCTCATTTTGGAGTTCGCTTTAGGCCTCAATAAGTGTTGGGCCGGCCCTGAGGATCAATATAGTAGAGGGTACCGCAGTCATCGTTGATGAGCCCGACAATTAGTTTACCTATGAATCTAATATAAGTATTGACTTTGATGAAAAAGAGGATGACCAGTCTCTTAATTGTATTCAGTCTGTCCAGTCACCTCCATTGAGTATACCTGAGTCACCCATCCATTCCCAAGTCACTTGGTAGCCTATAGATTTTATCCATATGTTAGAACATCCTAGAGTCACAGAATCTGTACCCACATTTGCATATCACATTCATAACTTGCATAGAGAAATTTCCAATGAACATAATGAGAATAATTTTAACTACAAGTTAATAGAAGATACTAGAAGAAAATTTAAAATATTTAATGTGGGTGATGAAGTGATGGTTCGGATTCGTCCGGAACAGTTTCCAGCTTGATCCGTTAAGAAGTTGAATGCACGAGTTGCAGGCCCATTTAAGATTCTTCATACAATCAATGATAATACCTATGTCGTTGACCTTCCTACAGGCTTTGGCATAAGTAAGACTTTCAATATTGAGGATCTAGTACTCTATGAAGGCTCAAAATTCCACCCTATAAATTTTCTTATAGATGAGCCTACCCTGCAGCCTAATGGTGAGATTTCCACATTTACCCCTCTACCTGATACTATTTACCCACCGACAAAAGAATTGAATAATATTTTAGATGATCCGATAATCTCTACAAGAGATGATGGTATGCACAAGTATTTGGTGAGGTGGAAGAACAAGCCGAAGTCGGATGACACTTGCAATGATCTTGAGGAGCTTCCACAACTGGATCTAGATCTTTTGGAGCACCATGACAGGATCACTGGTTTTAACTCGACTGGGTCGAGCTCTCTTCTACCCTGAGAGAATGATGAGGACATCTATTTTATTTAATTTAGTATTTTATTTCAGTACTATATTTGTTTTTGGCAATTATAGCCATATGTAATCTTCTTTTTATGCATTAGAATATTTCTGAGATTTTAGAATATTTTGAGATTCGTATCAAGATTTGTTTTGAGCCTATATATAGGCCTTGAGATTAATGAGAAGTCATGCCATTCTTGATTAAAAATTTATTGTGTCAAGTTTTGCTCTTCATCTCTCCTTTGTGTGATACAATTGAGATCCAACTTATTAGGGTTTGTGATAAATCCTAATAAACTTTTAGGGTTTGTGATAAACTCTAAAATTACCCCCAAATTAAAACCCCAAAACCTAATCCTCAAACTAATTCAATCTCAAAACCCTAACCCCTCAAATCAAATCCAAAATCAACCCTATCCCGACTCTCTCTTCCATCGCATCCCTCCTGCCTGCTCCCTCTCCCTCTCCGACGTAGCACCAGACCCTGACGACAGCCCCTTGCACCCGACGCCTCTTCAGCACCACCTAGCCGCAGCGACCTCTCCCTCCATCTTGTCGCGACCACCTCACGACGCAGCCACAACAGCCCAGCGTCGCCCTGTATCATGCCATTGTTTTGCCGCCGCCTGCACACTCCCGTCGCACACCCCGTGCCCCGCCTAGAGTGTCGCGCCCCCTGCCAGGCGATCCCCTCCTACTCACGACCCCCAGACCCCTCCCCGCTGTGTGCCTCCAGCCTCCAGCCTGCCGCCATCCCAACAGTAGCTTCCTCCTCGATTGTCGCAATTGTTCTTTGAACTCTTGGTATACTCTTTCCACTTCTTAAATATTTGTATTATACTGCTTTATCATCTCTACTATATTATTTAATTTAACCGTCGACCACAAATATCGAGATTGAGTATTCTACTTGCCTAATTAGAGTACGAATCAATATTGAACTTTTTACTTGCTAAGAATGCTTAGGGATTTAATTATTGATTTTTAGAACTGAATTATTAATTGGGCTTGTTAAACTTAATTCAATTCTTGAAAATTCATCAAACCGATTAATTGTTTAAAATTCGAACTTTGATCCGCATTACATGTTGGTAAAATTAATCCTTTAAGATTTTTGGAAATTCTCTATTTAGGGTTAGTTTTACATCAATTGGTCTCACAATTATTTATGTAGACATTAATATAAGAGTGTAGGTGTTAAACGACTTAGTTCACTGAACTAACTCACTAAAAGGAATATCTAATGGAAAGTCTAAATAATGTCCATAGATAATTCCTTTGTTGATAGTGGGTACAAGTAATCCTTTGACCTGAGATTGTCATAGCATTTTGGGTCTATCAATCTTTGCTTTGGTTTATTTTTAGTATGACTTTCTAAGACATGTGCAGGGTATTTTGGGCATAAGGAGGCTTTCATGGAAGTGGGTGAGAAATCAATAAGGAATTGATCACTTCTATTAGAACAAGATAATGACCGATGTGATTTTATAAAGTGTTGGCTCAAGAAGACTATGGCCACACTACAATACATAACGCCAATCCCGGCATTTTTTTTGGGCTAACCGGGCATTTATAAATGCCAGGATAGATTGTAGCGGTGTTTCTGGAAACGCCGCCATAACGAGCGTCGGGACAGATATAGGGTCAATCCCGATATTTTTTATAAACGCCGCTATAGACCACGGCTATCCTGGCGTTCTAAATAAAAAACGCCGGGATAGAGCGTTTATAAAAAAGGAAAAAGTCACCTATCTCGGCATTTTTGCCCAAAAACGCCGGGATAAGGTATTTTTTATAGAAAATAAAATTTTTAAATAAAAATATCATACTTGAAATAGAACTCCATAAAATTTAATTCCAATATGATATTCCTTTCACCTAAATAGATCTCAAAAAAGATCATATTGAGAAATCCTTCATTCCAAATGATGAACATACACCAAAAGCAATAGCAAATCCTTCATTCCCGATTTGTAGCATATAATCAACATTTTAACAAATACATGAAAACTAGAAATAACCATACACTAGTTCATACTACAAATTTGTAAAAAGCATTCATAGCAATTGGTCTAGGCTGGATGTTGGATTTTAATCCCATCTTTACAAGCAATTATTGAAAGCCAAATCTCAGCACAAGAAGATTATATGGAGCACAAAATATGAAAAGATATACATAACATCAGTTGGAAAGTTAATTTGACCTACATAATCAATGAAAATTCTAGTCGATCATCATCATCTCACGTGTATCACTTATTATCAGATGATGTTTCATTATTTCTCATTAAAAGAAACAAGTTACCAAGGAATTATTGAAGCTAAATATCACAGAGCAAAGTGCTTGAACTTTAAATCAACGACTTACTCAGACAAAATACTCAGTGAATAAAATTGTACAGTGAAATACTCATTGATTAATACATGTATAATGAGAACAAAAGAAAGAAAGTTAAATATACAACAGGAAAAAGTTAAATATACATAAATTAGGACATACCCATTCCAAGAATCTGGTCCTCAACCCTCTTCAGTTTCTTTTTTCTTTCTCTTGTCTTGTTGCTTAGCTATGAATTTATGCCCTGTACAAAAGACAGACATGAGGCTTCTCCCTTATACTCGAACCATTTCCACAAAAGGATAGTTAGGACAAAGTGTCTACCTTTTTGCTCAAACATAGCTGGGCTTACAGACATAGGAATCTTCCCACCAGGTCAGAATGGCATTCCATCCAGAATTTGTGTGGCCAAAGCAACAAAATATAACGAACAACAAGTTATAATACAAAATGCCAAATTTTTCATTGAATTTGATAGAATTACTTAAATCTGAGTAATGCAAACTTATAAAAATTAGCTTCAAGTATGACACAAGTGCATCCCCCTTTACCCTAACAGTTTCTTTATCAACATAAACCTTCACTTGGGTTTTTTTTGTCTCAGGATCCTACATATGGTGACAGTATATCCATGAGCATCCATTACAGAAACAAGAATTAAACCACATTCATAATCTAGCGAAGCAGTTAGAAATGAGATTCTTGAGTTTTGTTTCCAAAATAATATAACAGTTTTACATCCAAAAATTTTATCAGGCCCGAAAACAATAATCAGGATCTGATGGTCCATACTGGAGACCATTCATAACTAAATGAAAATGTTCACATGAATTTTACATCTGATCTTTCAGTATCTTTCAGTGCATACAACAGTCTTGTTTGGCTAGAGTTTCACAGCAAAAAAGAACGAACATTGATCAGGAATACGGCTTAGATTTAGCTACCCCTAACAATCAAATAAAAACATCAACGGGTTTTACACTATAACTAAGCCTCACAGAAAAAGACTCAAAATGTACCAAAATACCCTCATTTTGTCTACAATGAATTAGTCAATGAACTAAATAAAAAGAGATGTAGGATGGTGGGAACAAAATCGAGAAAAGAGAGAGAAAAAATAAAGTACAAAGAAAGGGGAAATGAACTAATACAATTATACAAATAAGTGAATAACAATAACGAGAAAAATAAATGTTGTCCACCTTATTCCACCTTTTAAGGCCCATGTGCGTGGGATTCCCAAAAATACATTGTTCACCCTATAACCCATTACCCAATATTTTGGTTAAGGGGTTATCCAACTCTTTAATTTCTTTCCCACTAACCTCAGAGGGACATAGAGGTGGCATCGGGGCTGGTTCAGCCCAGGACCTGCCCGGCCCGGCCCGCCACCAAACCGGGCCAACCTGAGCCCGAACTCCCCCTAGACCTTGTCCAAGCCACGCTGCCAAATCCCCTTCGAAAACCCGCATCGACCCGGGTTGAACCGGCCCGGTCCGGGCTAGGCAAACCGGGCCAACCGTTAGGGCCTTTTTTGTTATGTTTTTTTTGAATATTTTTTGCTGCAATATATATATATATATATATATATATATATATATATATATATATATATATATAAGGAAGTTTTCCATTGTGCACCACTTATGGTGCACATGGCGTGTGCACTCGACCTTCCCGCCTTCGTATTAACGATCCGAACCGTTCACATTGATCTACACATCTAAATTAGTCTAAATATGTAAAATTAAATCATTTGAAATTCATTTGCCCATCCATTGAAGTGTTACAAAACCGTATAGCTGAAAATTATTGTTTTTTATAGTCACATGATGGATGAGCAAATGAATTTCAAATAATTTGATTTTACATATTTAGACTAATTTAGATGTGTAGATCAATGTGAACGGTTGGATCATCGATACGAAGGCAGGAAAGCCGAGTGCACATGAGTGCACACGGAGGGGTGGTGCACAATAGAAGATTTTCCTATATATATATATATATATATATATATATATATATATATATATATATAGAATGAGAGAGAAAGGGAGAGGGAGAGAGTCTATTATGAGATGGTCAGAAGAGCCCCTTATCGTGAGCAAAAGATCTCAGCTCTTTGATCGCGATCCGACGGTGCAGTATTGTTTTATAGATATTTATTTTGAATTTAGGATAATGTGGTGATCATGATCAAAGGGATGAGATCTTTTGCTAACGATAAGGGGCTCTTCTCACCATATATATATATCACCTAGTTTACCAGCGTCCTGCCTGAGGCTGGGAAACATCCCAGGCTTATCAACGAAGTATTTTAGGTGCACAATTTGAAAAACCGCTATCAAGTGGCTCTCCTTCAATTGAAACAAAATTAATGGCTCACATTCACCCTCCCAAAAGACATTTTTCCTCCAAACGTTTTTACCTTAAAACTAAAAATTTTCCCCCTCAAAACAAAAATCCTCCTCACTTTATTACTATCTCTCTCTGCTCTCTTCACTTTTTCAGATCTCTCTCTCTCTCTCTCTCGCCCTAAAAATTTAGATTTTCAGATTTCAGGTTTGTAAATTTTTGGATTTTCAAATTTTTTTTGCTTCTTTTGATTGCTCATGTAGAAAATTTCACTGAGTTCCCTGAATGATTTCAAATGCAATGATTTAGATTTCCAGCTTTCAAGTTTGTAAATTTCTGGATTTTTCAAATTTTTTATGCTTTTTTTATAGCTCATGTAGAAAATTTCACTGAGTTTCCTAATTGATTTCAAATGCAATGTAAGATTTAATGGATATTCACTTGGGTAAATTTAAAACTTTAAAGTTACACTGAAAGTAGCAAATGTCTCCTCAAAAGTTAAATTTCATCATTCTGCACCTTCAAAGTTCTAAGAAGTTGGATTTTACACGCCCATTTATAGTTATTCAAACATGGACTTTTATTTACAACTAATTGTTGTCGTATTATTCAAACTTGAGTTACATAAACTCAATAATAAAGTTTTTAGATTCTTGCATCCGAAATGCTGAAAAGTAAATGTATCCAGTATTATTATACATAAACATTATTATAGTGTACATCTCAGAAAGTATACTAACATATGATAGTAGAATACACTGAGAACATCAAAGTTAATCGTCAAATATTTTTCCTCCTTGATATACAGAGCATGTTCTTCATCACAACTAAACAACATTATCTGTCTGGCGTCTCACTACTTCCTGCAATGGATAACATCACTATATATGGCCATGTAAGTTTCGTTTTCTTGTATGACATTTACACTCTTTCATATTAGATCAATTAATTCTTTCTTTTATATTCCTGACATTATAATGCTTACTATCATATGCTGCATCGTTCCTAAGATGTGTCGTAGGCACATGCCCACAAGCAAACCTAGTATATATATATATACTCTAAAATATTTTAACAATTCATAAAAATGAGTGTGGACATCAAAATAAATTGATTACTACACACTACTCAATTTGCTAACCCCTACCCTGGTTATTTATAGCCAACTCCACCTCCTCACTTCTCTTATCTCACCAATGTGGGACTAAAAGTTTTCAAAGTTTATAATCCAAATACATTTAGTCTCACATTAGTGAGATGAGAGAAGTGAGGAGATGGAGTTGGCTATAATAGCTAGGGTGGGTAGACTAATTGAGTAGTGGGTAGTGAGCAATTAATTTTGTTGTTCACACCCATTTGGTATAAATTTAAAATATTAACCAACTTATTTAAAAATTAAAAAATACAAAATCCGCATAGGCCCGGCCCCCAGGCTAGGGGCCTAGGGTCGGGTCCGAGCCTTACCTTCCCCCACTCTAGCCCGACCCGCCCGGATCGGCATTGCCACCAGCTCGGCCCACCGTGACCCGGGCCCGGGTCTGGAACGATGGTTTTTCTCCTGGCCCGGCTACCACCCCTACAGGGAGACAATTAAAACAGAGTATATAGGGAGAACATTATCTCTACAAATTGACCAGCCAGAGACTTTTCTAATATTTAGTTTACTATAAGGCCCATGTGAGAGAACCAGCATACACATTGTTCGTAATAGAACCCATTAGTCAAGATTTTGGTGAATTGGCTATCTAACTCTCTAATATCTTTCCCTTTAACTTCAGGGGCAGGGTACTATTTGAAATGACAATGATTGGAGAACAATTGTTTAGAAATTGACCAGCCAGGGATTTTTTTAAGTTTACTACCCTTCAACTTCTAAATGCAACATTAACTCACCAACTATCACCACATGCACACCTAAAAAAGAACCTAGTTTAGCTATTTCAACACTTCACTTATGTGATTAGATATTCTAATGCAAGTATGCAAATAAGGTACAAACTATAAAATAGATCTATATGGACTAAGTTTCTGTTCATAATGTCTTAAGATGAATATCATACTTGTTCACCTTAGCAACTATCAAATTCAAATTGCAATAACTTTAAAACACAAAAAAAACATAGGAGTTTCCATTACCTCCTTTATCAAGCCACATTTGGAAAATACTTCCACAGTCTGCAAAACAAAATTGAAATTAATATCATCCAAGGCAACATCTGACATACAAGCTTCATAGACTTAATCCCTTATAAAGACCTAAAGGGTGATCCCTTGCAAGGGTTAATGATTTATAGACTATATTTCATTAGCACACAAGCATTTCAAGAATCACATTTTGTCAAAAAGTCAAAGAAAAGAAAAAATGGATGATAGACCACAACAAAATGGATGATAGATCCATAGAGACATTATATCGAACACTTGCACCTAAACCAATCCCCACCCATTTTCAAACAATCTAGCAACCTTCACACCCCAAATCAAACACAACTCATGAAACACTTCAACTGCAACTCAGAATCCGAATTATGAACAAGAGATTGGTATGGAACTCACCAAAGGAGCCAAGGTGAGGCTGGAACTTACCCAACACCGAGGTCTTTCTCGATGGCAACACCACGGTGTACCCCTATACCATCTTCCTCTCCCTCGCCGGCCTCTTTGATCCTGTCCCCTCCCCCTCTTCCGCATGTGCTCCTCCTTCCTCCTCCTCCGTCTCCGGCGACCCGTTATTCTTCCCGCCTCTCATTATCACAGGCGGGTCACTTTCAAGATGACTATGTCTTCGACTTCTTGTTTAGGTTTGAAAGAAGATCCATGGGATTCGGCGACTTCGGTGGATTGGAGGCCATAGAAACCCTAGAAAAAGAACAGAATTTTGGTGTGATACAATGAAGGTGGGATTTGGGGATTTATAATTTTATTTCAAATCCCAGGTCTATCCCGGCAAGTTTCAAGAAAACGCCAGGATATCCCTGGTGTTTTATGTTAACGCCGCCATAAAATCTATCCCGTCGTTTCACTAAAACACTGGCACAAAAACGTTGGAAAAGCCATTTATTTTGTAGTGCCATAGCAAAATGAATTTTAGAAATTAGATTCTAAGTATTCATTTGCGTCAATCATTAACATACCCGACACATATGATTAAGTAATTAGGGTTTGACATTATGCATTTTCGGGACATTGTATGATTGGAGTATTTAGTTGTATGAAACTAATCACTAAATGGTACAGTTAATTTCAGTAATCAAACTTATATTATCTAGATAGTAATGATACATTGCTAGACGTCATTCTTGACTTGTGGAGAAATAAAGAAGTTTAATATCTTTACTGTTGGCTTAGTGTGAGGATCAATGGGTCACACGCAATACAAGCATTTTTCTTGGAAAATTCAATTTGGAATTTTATTTGATAAAATTCACAATCGAATAATTTGATAGATATATTAAATATGACAAATAGTTCTGCTAGCACGGAATTTAATATGGTTGTCAATTTATTTATGAGATAAATAAATTTTTTTCACCATGATAAATACTCTCTTTCTAGAATATTTCAATAGTTGGAATATTTCAATTCATAACTAATAAATATTTGAGATGATATAATACTTTAACTAAAAGATATGAAGATATCACATATGGTTAATAATTACATGGATAATTACATACCATATAAAGATATGACCTCCAATCCAATATAAATAAAGAAGAAGAGTTCTTCCTCAATATACAAGAAAACAAGAGAAGATTGAGAATTATTCTCATACTAATCAAAAGAGAGTTAGGGAGAGAGGACAACATTATTCCAAGAAAGGTTTAGCGCGGATAATAGTTGGAGGATGAAAAATTGAGCGTCTCATTACTGAAACTAGGGTTGGCATTCGGGTCGACTGAGCCGGGTCGGGTCGGACCTGTCCGGGTTGAAGGCTGACTTGGGCGGGTTCGGGTCGGGTCGGTGGGTTAACCGGGCCGGGTAAGGCCGGTTTCAAAATTGGAAATTTTGACCTGGTCGACCTGCGAACCCATTAGGGTCGAACCCGTATCGGGTCGCGGCTTGGGCCGGTTTGATTTTTTTTTTTAGACAACTTCACTTTTTAAAAAAAAATTATAATAAGTATAACTGTATAAAAATGAAAAAATGCATATATTATTGATTATTCATTTCTTTGTTGCTTATTTTTTTGTTGAAAAAACTTGATTTAATTGAGATTGAATTGAGTAGTAGTAGACTAGTAGTAGAGAGAGTAAGACAGTAAGGTGTGAAAATTTTTTAATTGAATTAAGGGGGTATTATAGGGGGAAATACAAAAAAAAAAACAAAAAAATATTAAAAAGACAAAAAAAACCACGGGTCGACCCGCGGGTTGACGGGCAAGTTTAACTTGGTCAACGGGTTGGGCGGACCGGGTCGAGCGGGTTGAGTTTGCGATTTTTCCGACCCAGGTCAACCCGCGGGTTCGACCCGGACCTGAACCAGATTATAGCGGGTCGGGTTCGTGTGGGCGGGTTGCGAGTCAGCCCGGCCCAGTTGCCATCCCTAACTAAAGCCACCGGAAAGGGGTTCTTGGCATCCATGAAAGGTAATCCAAAATCTTTCTTTTTGATCTAATTCGTTTTGATTCATAGTGACTATGGCTATTGGGGACAAAATTTATATTACAATGTTGATTGCGCAATTAGATCTCTTCCGCTGCATGTGTTAGACGCCTGAATAAACCCCAGTATTTCCATTCAAGCGTTATCAGAGCATACTTGGAATCATTTAAGATCTGCATGTTATTGTTATGATAAATGAAAAACTCATATCATATTAATTGATTAATCTAAAAATATTACATCTAAAAGGATTAGATTAGTTTTCATAAGAAATAGAATTGTGCTATTTTATGAAAACGATATTTGTTAATCTAATAGAAAAATATTCATGAGATGATTGCTTATTTAAAAAAGAAAACGAAAAGAAAAGAAAAAAGTTTGTTGGAGTTTGCTGGAGCTGCCGACGCCCTGTGTGTGTTCGAGTGGGTCAGGTGGGTTTTGATTTGGATTTGGATGTTTTGAAAATCCATATCCACATCTGCAAGGCACGTGCCCCCCAATGCCGTTTATGGTGATCGGTTCTGGGTCGGGTTTTGGAGTGGATCGAGTCTTGATTTGATCTAAACCAATATCTAGAAAAGCATATTCCTGCAAAAGACATGTGCGCACGTGTGTAAGTGTAGCGCGGGGGTCTGGCTGATTACAGGTTGCACTGTGGGTCGAAATTCGATCCGATTGAATCTGGATCCGAATCAAATTGATTTTTCCTTTTCTTTTCTTTACTTTTGTTTTGTTATTTAGTTTATATTATTTTCTTTTTGCATAAGAATGGACTAATAGGGATTTAATATTAGATTAATAATAGAGATTATTTATTGTTGTCACAATTTGAATAACATGCATGTTTAAGTTTATTTTTATTGTTCGTGTGATGACCATGTAAATTACTAGTTGTTTAATTCGTAAACAAACCAATTAATTTATTTTATTCATGTGATGAATATGAGATTGAGTTATTTATTTAATCCATTAAATATTCATAAGATGAATGACACAAACAAATTGTTGTTTAATCTATTATTTTGTTCATGAGTTGAATTTAAAAAGATAAATTGTTCAATCTGTTCATAGATGAATGAAAATTTAAAATATTTAATGGATTAAACCCTAAGGATGATTGTGACATTATTATGGTAGTATAGACCATTTATTCGTTGTTCATCTAAAATATCAGCTGACATTAATTAGATTAATGAACTAATTAAAAGACCTTCAGATTAAATATTGCGTTGTAATGACCAATACTTTAAAAATGTAGGTCATGCCTTCCATCGTGGTAAGAAACAGAGTATGCCAATGATTGTGATGGGTTTGTTGTGCACACACAGGATCTGTTATGAAAATTAGTGTGATGCTTTCTTATTGTAAAGTATATGTGATATACAGATGTATAAACACTTAAATGTTACCACTTTATTGTGCACGCATAGAGTGATTTCTTTTTCGTGGAATACATCGGACGATGGGTTGACTTAACTAAGATTTTATAATTTATTGTGCACACACAAGGCTATAGTTATCTTAGAGGCTAAAAATAAATAGAAGTTACATGAGATGTAATTGGTAAGAGTTACATACCTACTGTAGCGCCCCGGATCTCTGTTATCGGATATCGTGACACAACCAGAATCTTTGCCTTCAAATGCATCTTAATACAGTAAATAACACGGAAATTTAAACACTTTTATTGCCATCAGAGTTATTACATCCATAATTACAAATATCAATTTGTCATATCAAAGTGTAACCCCCTCCCCCCTCTTTTTTTTTGACTCCAAATTCAATTTTTTCAATTTCTATATCACTTTAAACATAAACTAAGATAGTTATATTTAAAGAAAATTTTGGCCGAGTTTTCCCTGAAATTTCTACCCCGAAACACAAAAAGTTTACGGAATTCTGCTCTAAATTCCGTAGCTCACATCACAGGTAAGTTTACGGAATTCTGCTCTAAATTCTGTAGCTCACATCACAGGCAATAATATCATGGGCTCCCCAGGCCAAAATGAGCAGAATCACACAGGCAATATAATTATCATGCTCTTGGGGCCAAACTCATAATTGAATATCAATTATCAATTAAAAACCATAAATTCCTTTGAAAACGTAGTAATATTTTTAGAAAATAACTTATAAAACATACCACGGGGCCCGGTACTCCACAACGAGATGGGTACGGGTCAAAAACATATCATGCCACTCCACACTATTACTCATCATGATCATCCACATACTTATACATCTAAAATACAATTTAAATCATAAATTTCACTATTCACATAATTAAACTTTAAACAACAATTTTAAAAATAAAGCTCCACTCCACAGAATCATGAATCTTCTACACTGCTGAGGACCTGTAACAGTAGGGGATCTAGGGTAGTCCAGGGACTCCCTAACCCCCCAAACATTAAGGGATTAGCCATCTCTGGTGTGAGTATAATCTACTAATTACTAATTAAGCAAATACATTAAAATTTATAAGTAAAAACAGAACGAACTTACGAATACCAAGATAAGCAAATTTTACTTGAAATCTGAACATGTAAATATCATAAATGGGATTTCACATCAAATACTCTCTGAGTCATCACCTGGATGTATATCCATACCCGCTCATAACATACTTATCTTTAGTTTGGAAATCATTCACAAATTAGTCGCTTAATGCCCATCACTTATGCCTTATACCAATATTCCTATTACTTTACTTTCCCATAAAGCTTTACATTCACACAACTCTACTTTCACATAAACTGTACCTCATTTACCATTCATTTGCATTTACAGACTCACGACTTATATTCTTTCGTACTCATCTTCATTCATAAACATGTTCTTTCCCAATCTCATATCACATAACATCGTATTCATTCATTTCTTAAAACATATATCATCACGTCTCGCAATACATAACTTTCACAATCGTTATACACTTCAACTATGTAACACCCCAAATTTTTTTTTTTCTCCAAGCTAAGTCTCCAATTACAATTCTTTCAATTTCTATATCACTTTGATCATGAACTAAGAAAGTTATATTTTAGGAAAAATTTTGACAGAGTCTCCCTTGTAAATTTTGCCCCGAAACACAAAAAGCTTACGGAATTCTGCTCAAAATTCCGTAGCTCACAAACCACATAATATTTTCATGGGCTCCCCAGGCCAAAATGAGCAGATACACACAGGCAATATAATATAATGCTCTGGGGGCCAAACTCATAACGAATTATCAAATATCAATTAAAAACTATGAATTCCTTTGAAAAACGAGGTAAAATCTTAGAAAAATCATTGTAAAACTTACCCCAGAGCCTAGTACTCCACGACGAGATGGGTACGGGTCACCAACATACCACACCACCTCACACTATACTTATCATCGTCATATACAGGCTTATACCCTCATAATACAATTTAAATCATAAATTTCACTATTCCTATAACTAAATAGTACACATTTTTAAAATAAAAAGTTATACTACTACTCCACGTCTCACCTCTGTACTGATGAGAACCTGCAACAGTGGGGGACCTAGGGTAGTCCTCAGACTCCCCTAACCCCCAAAACACTAAGGGGTTAGCCATTTCTGGTGTGAGTATAGTTATTAATCAAATAACAAATTAGAATAGTATAAAGAAAATAAATTAAACTTACGAATGCCAAATTAAAATAAGGCAACCTGAATCTTGAATACCACAACATCGTCACTACAATGACATCAATTTCTCTGCCAAACCTGCATTCACTATTTAATTATCCATAATTTCCCACATTTCATAATACACTTCACATCAGCCTCGTATATATATATATATATTTACCTTACATTCGCATAATACGAATATTCATCTTTCCACACTTATCGTCATATCAGCATTTCACTATTTATATTAATATAACTACATGATGTTATTACATCATTCCTCCAACTCTATTTAACCATGCGTTTCGTTTACTTATATTATGTCATCAACACACACATTCATCCTGGAAGTTGTGCCGAGGCAGGTAGTTCCCACCATTTCTACGGAAATAGCAGGCGAGTAGTTCCCCGACACACTTCCAAGGTACACAAACTCATATCACATCATACTTTCTTTAATAACCATTTTCATACCCAATCTCATAATACAGGTATTTATTTTATTATGTTATAAAAGTATCACATCATAAATATATGCATCTATTCTCATACTACCACCTTCCTTCATATTTTATGACATAATTACCACATCTCATTGCCCATGCGATTTACTCACATTTCATCACATCATTAACACCTCATTAATCAGAATACTTACTCATTGCATCAGAACCATGTTTTATAGCTCATTCACATCTTATTATATCACTTTAGTAATTTCTCATTCTTATAAACAATAAATCTTATTATCATTTTCACTTAATCCCCAAACACAATCTGGGGCCACAACATATCACACCCCATAGCCGATAGCTTGGGTAATAATCACCGCACCCCAAACACACAGTTTGGGTAATACCACATCACATCTCAAGCCGATAGCTTGGTTATTAATCACTTCAATCACTTATCATCTTCACTTTACTTTATTTCTCATTTTCATCAATCATTACCACTATTAAATCCACTCACCCTGCGAATTATGCCAAGGCAGGTAGTTCCCACAATTTCCACAGAAATTGCGGGCAGGTAGTTCCTTGACACAATTCCAAGGTACACAAACTCATATCAATCTGTATTTACTTTAATGATCCCATACGTAATACAATTACTTTATACTGCTCATAATAACACATGCCTCTTTTACTTTCATTTTAAATTAATCACATACTGAAATTATCATTTCTTTTCATACACAACTCATAACTCGTATCTCTTCATATTCATTTCATTCACAACCACTTTCTTTCACAATCACAATTCCTTTTCCTTTTCTTTACTACCACAATTCACTTTCTTTACTCTTACATTTATTTACACTTAGTTATTTTTATTAGTTTGTCGACCAGTGAGCCACAGTATCCCAATATACTGAAAGTCGACAGCCCAGTAAAACACGCGGACCGATGCTCACACAGAGTCTTACTCGTCCGAGGCTACGTCTTCCTCCCAGCCTATGCCAGCGAGGGAACACCGCACCCCAGATAAACTGGGTACTTCCTCGCGACGTCTGTCATCGAGGGAAAAACACCGCACCCCAGGTAAACTGGGTACTTCCTCGCGACGTCTGTCATCGAGGGAAAAACACCGCACCCCAGGTAAACTGGGTACTTCCTCCCAGCCGATAGCCAGGAGGGAAAAACACCGCACCCCAGGTAAACTGGGTACTTCCTCGCGACAGCTGTCATCGAGGGAAACCGGGCCTCAAGCCGATAGCTTGGGCGAAAAACACCGCACCCCAGATAAACTGGGTACTTCCTCCCAGCCGAAGCCAGGAGGGAAAAACACCGCACCCCAAGCCGGTCCTTGGGTATTAGGAGGTCTAGCCCAAACCCCCAGGATTGCTGTAGGTACTGATCAACAAAATCATCTGTTATTAGCATTAATCATTTCATCTTTTCATTTTACTTTATCAACACACGCATTTCACTTACGAATTCAATAATTGCCACAACCTTGACTTTAATCACGTGAATAATAACACATTTTATTAACACTTACTATCTCACCTTTTATTTTGCATTTGATGCACATCTGATGTCCACGATATTGATTATCATCTCGTTGTATCATATATATATGCATACCCCATGTCATTTAACATAGAAACCATCATGTTATTTAATTTACCATAACATCACCCATTATGAATATCATGCTATTCGCTACTTCATTAAATCCCATATAAACATACACCAAGTCATTTATCATATAAACCAACATGTCATATCATTGCCCATTAATTCATTTCAAACATAATTAAAATGTAAACATGCACCCACTTATTTAATTTCGTCAATTATTGCATCACACATCATAATCATCTCTATATATATTACAAATAAACATCACACATGCGGGTTTCCCATCATAAGGGGCCAAAACCACTTATTTCCTCTAATTAAGTCTTATAATATCTAATTATAGCATACTAGCTCATACATCCTGTTTCATATAAGTAAAATCACTTATAAGGGCTTATATGCCCCAAAACATGCACAAACGTGTACTATAATTACACAGATCTTCAAAACATGATCACAATCACTAAATTCGTCTAATTACATCTTATAGCATCCATCCATGACATGCTAGCCCATACACCAGGCTCCGCATATACCCGATTGCATATATCGGCCTATATACCCCAAAAACATGCACAAAACATGCACGGGGTAAAATACGCATAAGTAATTTAATATATTTAGTTTTTATACTTCAACATGTCACATTAACCCATAATATAGGTTTTATATACTTAAAATAGTTAATTTCATCACATGTCTCAAAAACCCATTTTGGATCCTTAAAAATTCGTATTTTCAACGAAAATTCATTTTTTGGCATAACACCCACAAAACATATCAAAAGGCCACGAAATTTGGCCACAATATAAAACATTCATAAACACAACGTACTCACCTGACGGCTCGAGCAAACGATGTCCCACGTCCGTCCTGTAGCCAGTCGAAGTTCGACTTTTTCCTCCTAATTGAAAAATTATAGAACCGATTAGTTTAAAGCTCAAAACTCGACCTACGGACCTCCAAATTTGAATCCGTCTTCACCCACGCGTCACAAATGACATATGTACGTGAGCTACATCAACGGATTTCAAATTCAAACCCCGATACAAGAACTCACATAATGATCGAAGGCTTTCTAATAAGAAAATTTCCTATCTCCTAATTTCTTTAATCTCTTCTCCCTAATTTCTAAATTTATGGTTAATAATAATAATAGAACTCAATTACACCTCCGAACCCAACAAATTCTCACCTTAATCTCGCTCGGGCATTTCACCGAATACCCGGCATGCACCTTATAATTATAACACGAGAACCCTACCATTTAATCACAAGTAGTTATATTTTAAAGCTCTAAATCTAGTATATATTGGCCACACAGATCTGGATCAAATGGAAATTCCATGGCATTCTATCAGTAGCTAAAGTCCTCATGCAAAATCATTTCTTGAATGACTATTAATTTTAGTAGTAGCTAAAGCCCTCAAGCAAAATCATCCCTCTGTACTAAATGACCCTTTACATAAATCGAATTTATGTTTAGTCAAGCTTAATACTAAAGCTATGCCCGGATTATATTCAACTCAAGTATCTATACCATTTGTGCATTCAAAAGTTTAAAATATAAATGAGGCTAAATAAAATATACCTCACCTCTACTACTCCTAACAATTCCAAACCTCCCTACAATAATATTTCTACTCAATAAAACTACCTACACTTAATTTTATACACTAAATAATTTAGGGTTTACCTTTTCGAAATCCTTTCGAAAATCTGACACTCCCACGATGTAGAGAACCCCTCAATTAGCATACCCCTCAATTTAATTTGGATTTGGGGGAGAATCCGAGTGGATTGGAGGAGGGGAAGGATCGGCCGATTGGGTTTCGATTGCTGCTTTAGGTCGGGAGGAATGGACGAGAAGGACAAAGAAAGGAAGGAAGAAGGAAAGGGGGGGGGGGGGGTGTTTTTATAAAATATAATGATAATAAGAATAATAATAAGGCCCATTTTCACTTAAGCCCTCCAATCCCAAAATATTACACTAACCTCCTACTCTCTACTTTAATAATACCAATAATACAAAGATACATTAAAATCACCTCATAATAATCCTTCAAAATTATAAAATAAGGTCAACAATATTTATTCACATAAAATCTCAACTCGTAGCTCCCAATATATCAATAACACCAATCAACCACCAATATCCATACCAATATCAATATAAAAATAATAATAAAATATAGCTTCAAAATAATTCTCACCCCTACAAAATATAAAAACGAATATTTCCGGTATTTTAAAATCTGAGGTGTTACATTCTACACACCTCAAAAGAAGCTCGTCCTCGAGCTATGGGGTTTAAGAAAACTCCTCGAACAAAGTCAAGATACTTCCTCCACCCCATTACCTAGGATTTCTAGGTACATTATCAGCATCACTACTTCATTGCACTATTGACAACTGAACAACTCGTCGTCTAGTTCGCCGCACTATCGACCTACAATAACCGCTAGTTTCATAGGATATATCACATTCAATGCCACCTCTAGCTAGACTTTAATCTACCACGGCTCCATCACTTGATAGGTCTTTCACACCTTTCTCGACATAGAACAAGAAATTCATCCAGAGTACCCGATATCTCCAAAATAAGCTTCGAACAATATACCACAGTTCCCATTCTTTCTATGACTCTACAGGAGTCAGGGCCATCATACCTCGAGTCTAACTTTTCCCGGTTTCTAAAACGACGTACTCCATGAATAAAGGATACTTTCAAGAATACCCAAATCTTCAATTTCTATCTTCAAAAGGCTTTTGCCGCGAATATGCATTATCATTTCCTTTTGTCAACTACACACCTCAAAAGAGGTCTATTCATGCTAACCTGATAATTAATGTTCATCCTCGTTCCGGTCCATTAAAATATTCTCCTAGAATCTTGATACATCTTCGTGTCACCGTGATAGACAATATACTGAATATAATGGGAAATCTCTATCACCTGCTACCACAAGCCATCCACATCAAGAACACCAAATCTACAATAATAACGAGGATTTCCCCTCTAGAATTCGATTTCGCGTCCTCTGTCACCAACAGAAATTTTGAATCCAAGTTCAACCAATCAGCTGTAGGCAGTAGGATAAACAGCTGTATTGATCAATTGCCCATATCTACAATCGTGCCGCTCTTTGCCACTGAAATAAAATTAATTTGATCCAATGATCTTTAACATCGTCCACTCCTGGGAGGTCATTAAAAGCCAACATCTTCTTTCTATTAATAGCATTCATCACCATATTTCTTCCCCGGTTGGTATTTGATTTCCATACCAAGCTACCATGGTACTCAAGCCACGTTTATTGCCTCCTACTAAAATCATTTACACAAACGAGTGCTCAAACTCTTATAATCACAGAAAAGGTTGAATTATTCTCTGAAAAACTAATTTCTCAACACCTTCAATACATGCCTTACTATTACTAATTTCAAATTTGCGTAATTCACGCACCTCGTATAACCACAACTGCCTCATATATAAGCCACAAGCGTGCCTTCAGGCATCAAACCCCACCTGATCCTATACTACATGCACTCCCTTCTCGGGATGATAATAACATGAGCTGTCGTTAATCTTCCTTTAACTCTTGAAAATATCTTTCCACGCTGTTCGGATCATACCAACGGCTCATTCTTTATAAGAAAATGAGTCATCAGTATAGCAATAATATAAAATCAAGGGATGAACCTCCGATAATAGCCAGTGGAAACCAAGAAACTATGAATTTCCAACACATCCAATGGTTACTTCCCGTCTTTTCACCATTTGTAATTCTCTTCAGATCCATAAATACGCCTTCAACAGACACAATGTGTCCCAAAATTCACACTTCTCGCCTCCATAATTGGCAATTTACAGACATAGCATACCACTTTCGGCCCCAACCTATCGATCAGTGCTCCACCATACAGCAATTATACACCAAATATCATTCACATATACAATCATACCCTGTTAGTATAAGGGTGAAAGGCCCAATTCGTCAAATTTATAAAAACTGCAGGGATGTTCGCCAGTCCCAAGATATCACTAAGAACTCATATAATTCATACCGAGTACGAAAAACAATTCCTGAGATGTTTTCCCTCTTTCGGGATTATCTGATAGTACTCGGTGTGCAACTCTAATCGGGAGATTAATGACACTCCCCGCAACTAATCCAACCAATTATCTATTCTCAACAATAAATACTTAATAATCCCCTTACTTAACACACCTTCTCGGTGAACTATCTTTCTTGTTACAAAACTGCCGAGCGCCCTATGGCGTATCACTTCAACCGATAATCCTTTCCAAAAGCATCACCTCAAATTCTCCTTCATCTCTCCTTATTCCTAATGTGCTAGAGCACAAGCTGATTTAGAAATAGAAGTCATACCAATATCAAATTAATCTTGAACTTTCACCAGGGTGAGTGACCAAAAACCCCATCGAATAGATTAGAAACTTGGTAAACCACATCAACAATCTCAATCTGTCTTAAATGTTTCCACCAAACCCAATGGGCATAATCTTCGTCGTCCAAGGCATTATAAATAATCAAAACTGGGTTTCATCGGGCTGTCTCACCCGAATCCTCTCTGTACCAAACCCCAACTACGCAGATGACCTACATAACCTTCTACAACCAATCAATCTTCCCAAATATGGGATAAAACCATAACCACACATCACTCCTCAATATATAAAATATACACCTACAGAACATATGTCCATAGGACCTACACCAGATCTCCTGGGAATAGTCCCTTACGGCCCACAACAATCAATTTACTATAATACTCCAATAGTGTGCAAATTCACACTGGGATTTCTACAGAAATCAACCCATATGCAGGGTCATGAAAGGAAATGCTGACTCAAGGTCAGACCAAAGTCTAGTGGGGATCACACCATTCCACGATAGAATCCATTCTTCAACAAAACACCCACATAAACCACACTCTCTATCTCCAACTAAGCATTAATGAACCCATACTCACATAGCAAGATCACTAGGATTAACAAATTCTTAGTTAACCTAAGCTCTGATACCAAACTGTAACACCCCAATTTTTTTTTTTTTTCTCCAAGCTAAGTCTCCAATTACAATTCTTTCAATTTCTATATCACTTTGATCATGAACTAAGAAAGTTATATTTTAGGAAAAATTTTGACAGAGTCTCCCTTGTAAATTTTGCTCCGAAACACAAAAAGCTTACGGAATTCTGCTCAAAATTCCGTAGCTCACAAACCACATAATATTTTCATGGGCTCCCCAGGCCAAAATGAGCTTACACACAGGCAGTATAATATAATGCTCTGGGGGCCAAACTCATAACGGATTATCAAATATCAATTAAAAACTATGAATTTCTTTGAAAAACGAGGTAAAATCTTAGAAAAATCATTGTAAAACTTACCCCAGAGCCTGGTACTCCACGACGAGATGGGTACGGGTCACCAACATACCACACCACCTCACACTATACTTATCATCGTCATATACAGGCTTATACCCTCATAATACAATTTAAATCATAAATTTCACTATTCCTATAACTAAATAGTACAAATTTTTAAAATAAAAAGTTATACTACTACTCCACGTCTCACCTCTACACTGATGAGAACCTGCAACAGTGGGGGACCTAGGGTAGTCCTCAGACTCCCCTAACCCCCAAAACACTAAGGGGTTAGCCATTTCTGGTGTGAGTATAGTTATTAATCAAATAACAAATTAGAATAGTATAAAGAAAATAAATTAAACTTACGAATGCCAAATTAAAATAAGGCAACCTGAATCTTGAATACCACAACATCGTCACTACAATGACATCAATTTCTCTGCCAAACCTGCATTCACTATTTAATTATCCATAATTTCCCACATTTCATAATACACTTCACATCAACCTCGTATATATATATATATATTTACCTTACATTCGCATAATACGAATATTCATCTTTCCACACTTATCGTCATATCAGCATTTCACTATTTATATTAACATAACTACATGATGTTATTACATCATTCCTCCAACTCTATTTAACCATGCGTTTCGTTTACTTATATTATGTCATCAATACACACATTCATCCTGGAAGTTGTGCCGAGGCAGGTAGTTCCCACCATTTCCACGGAAATAGCAGGCGAGTAGTTCCCCGACACACTTCCAAGGTACACAAACTCATATCACATCATACTTTCTTTAATAACCATTTTCATACCCAATCTCATAATACAGGTATTTATTTTATTATGTTATAAAAGTATCACAACATAAATATATGCATCTATTCTCATACTACCACCTTCCTTCATATCTTATGACATAATTACCACATCTCATTGCCCATGCGATTTACTCACATTTCATCACATCATTAACACCTCATTAATCAGAATACTTACTCATTGCATCAGAACCATGTTTTATAGCTCATTCACATCTTATTATATCACTTTAGTAATTTCTCATTCTTATAAACAATAAATCTTATTATCATTTTCACTTAATCCCCAAACACAATCTGGGGCCACAACATATCACACCCCATAGCCGATAGCTTGGGTAATAATCACCGCACCCCAAACACACAGTTTGGGTAATACCACATCACATCTCAAGCCGATAGCTTGGTTATTAATCACATCAATCACTTATCATCTTCACTTTACTTTATTTCTCATTTTCATCAATCATTACCACTATTAAATCCACTCACCCTGCGAATTATGCCAAGGCAGGTAGTTCCCACAATTTCCACAGAAATTGCGGGCAGGTAGTTCCTTGACACAATTCCAAGGTACACAAACTCATATCAATCTGTATTTACTTTA
Organism: Hemerocallis citrina; assembly: GCA_017893485.1. Taxonomy (NCBI): domain Eukaryota; kingdom Viridiplantae; phylum Streptophyta; class Magnoliopsida; order Asparagales; family Asphodelaceae; genus Hemerocallis; species Hemerocallis citrina. Next base: position 132,341,995 of record CM030363.1, read on the forward strand.
ATGATCCCATACGTAATACAATTACTTTATACTGCTCATAATAACACATGCCTCTTTTACTTTCATTTTAAATTAATCACATACTGAAATTATCATTTCTTTTCATACACAACTCATAACTCGTATCTCTTCATATTCATTTCATTCACAACCACTTTCTTTCACAATCACAATTCCTTTTCCTTTTCTTTACTACCACAATTCACTTTCTTTACTCTTACATTTATTTACACTTAGTTATTTTTATTAGTTTGTCGACCAGTGAGCCACAGTATCCCAATATACTGAAAGCCGACAGCCCAGTAAAACACGCGGACCGATGCTCACACAGAGTCTTACTCGTCCGAGGCTACGTCTTCCTCCCAGCCTATGCCAGCGAGGGAACACCGCACCCCAGATAAACTGGGTACTTCCTCGCGACGTCTGTCATCGAGGGAAAAACACCGCACCCCAGGTAAACTGGGTACTTCCTCGCGACGTCTGTCATCGAGGGAAAAACACCGCACCCCAGGTAAACCGGGTACTTCCTCCCAGCCGATAGCCAGGAGGGAAAAACACCGCACCCCAGGTAAACTGGGTACTTCCTCGCGACAGCTGTCATCGAGGGAAACCGGGCCTCAAGCCGATAGCTTGGGCGAAAAACACCGCACCCCAGATAAACTGGGTACTTCCTCCCAGCCGAAGCCAGGAGGGAAAAACACCGCACCCCAAGCCGGTCCTTGGGTATTAGGAGGTCTAGCCCAAACCCCCAGGATTGCTGTAGGTACTGGTCAACAAAATCATCTGTTATTAGCATTAATCATTTCATCTTTTCATTTTACTTTATCAACACACGCATTTCACTTACGAATTCAATAATTGCCACAACCTTGACTTTAATCACGTGAATAATAACACATTTTATTAACACTTACTATCTCACCTTTTATTTTGCATTTGATGCACATCTGATGTCCACGATATTGATTATCATCTCGTTGTATCATATATATATGCATACCCCATGTCATTTAACATAGAAACCATCATGTTATTTAATTTACCATAACATCACCCATTATGAATACCATGCTATTCGCTACTTCATTAAATCCCATATAAACATACACCAAGTCATTTATCATATAAACCAACATGTCATATCATTGCCCATTAATTCATTTCAAACATAATTAAAATGTAAACATGCACCCACTTATTTAATTTTGTCAATTATTGCATCACACATCATAATCATCTCTATATATATTACAAATAAACATCACACATGCGGGTTTCCCATCATAAGGGGCCAAAACCACTTATTTCCTCTAATTAAGTCTTATAATATCTAATTATAGCATACTAGCTCATACATCCTGTTTCATATAAGTAAAATCACTTATAAGGGCTTATATGCCCCAAAACATGCACAAACGTGTACTATAATTACACAGATCTTCAAAACATGATCACAATCACTAAATTCGTCTAATTACATCTTATAGCATCCATCCATGACATGCTAGCCCATACACCAGGCTCCGCATATACCCGATTGCATATATCGGCCTATATACCCCAAAAACATGCACAAAACATGCACGGGGTAAAATACGCATAAGTAATTTAATATATTTAGTTTTTATACTTCAACATGTCACATTAACCCATAATATAGGTTTTATATACTTAAAATAGTTAATTTCATCACATGTCTCAAAAACCCATTTTGGATCCTTAAAAATTCGTATTTTCAACGAAAATTCATTTTTTGGCATAACACCCACAAAACATATCAAAAGGCCACGAAATTTGGCCACAATATAAAACATTCATAAACACAACGTACTCACCTGACGGCTCGAGCAAACGATGTCCCACGTCCGTCCTGTAGCCAGTCGAAGTTCGACTTTTTCCTCCTAATTGAAAAATTATAGAACCGATTAGTTTAAAGCTCAAAACTCGACCTACGGACCTCCAAATTTGAATCCGTCTTCACCCACGCGTCACAAATGACATATGTACGTGAGCTACATCAACGGATTTCAAATTCGAACCCCGATACAAGAACTCACATAATGATCGAAGGCTTTCTAATAAGAAAATTTCCTATCTCCTAATTTCTTTAATCTCTTCTCCCTAATTTCTAAATTTATGGTTAATAATAATAATAGAACTCAATTACACCTCCGAACCCAACAAATTCTCACCTTAATCTCGCTCGGGCATTTCACCGAATACCCGGCATGCACCTTATAATTATAACACGAGAACCCTACCATTTAATCACAAGTAGTTATATTTTAAAGCTCTAAATCTAGTATATATTGGCCACACAGATCTGGATCAAATGGAAATTCCATGGCATTCTATCAGTAGCTAAAGTCCTCATGCAAAATCATTTCTTGAATGACTATTAATTTTAGTAGTAGCTAAAGCCCTCAAGCAAAATCATCCCTCTGTACTAAATGACCCTTTACATAAATCGAATTTATGTTTAGTCAAGCTTAATACTAAAGCTATGCCCGGATTATATTCAACTCAAGTATCTATACCATTTGTGCATTCAAAAGTTTAAAATATAAATGAGGCTAAATAAAATATACCTCACCTCTACTACTCCTAACAATTCCAAACCTCCCTACAATAATATTTCTACTCAATAAAACTACCTACACTTAATTTTATACACTAAATAATTTAGGGTTTACCTTTTCGAAATCCTTTCGAAAATCTGACACTCCCACGATGTAGAGAACCCCTCAATTAGCATACCCCTCAATTTAATTTGGATTTGGGGGAGAATCCGAGTGGATTGGAGGAGGGGAAGGATCGGCCGATTGGGTTTCGATCGCTGCTTTAGGTCGGGAGGAATGGACGAGAAGGAAAAAGAAAGGAAGGAAGAAGGAAAGGGGGGGGGGGTGTTTTTATAAAATATAATGATAATAAGAATAATAATAAGGCCCATTTTCACTTAAGCCCTCCAATCCCAAAATATTACACTAACCTCCTACTCTCTACTTTAATAATACCAATAATACAAAGATACATTAAAATCACCTCATAATAATCCTTCAAAATTATAAAATAAGGTCAACAATATTTATTCACATAAAATCTCAACTCGTAGCTCCCAATATATCAATAACACCAATCAACCACCAATATCCATACCAATATCAATATAAAAATAATAATAAAATATAGCTTCAAAATAATTCTCACCCCTACAAAATATAAAAACGAATATTTCCGGTATTTTAAAATCTGAGGTGTTACATTCTACACACCTCAAAAGAAGCTCGTCCTCGAGCTATGGGGTTTAAGAAAACTCCTCGAACAAAGTCAAGATACTTCCTCCACCCCATTACCTAGGATTTCTAGGTACATTATCAGCATCACTACTTCATTGCACTATTGACAACTGAACAACTCGTCGTCTAGTTCGCCGCACTATCGACCTACAATAACCGCTAGTTTCATAGGATATATCACATTCAATGCCACCTCTAGCTAGACTTTAATCTACCACGGCTCCATCACTTGATAGGTCTTTCACACCTTTCTCGACATAGAACAAGAAATTCATCCAGAGTACCCGATATCTCCAAAATAAGCTTCGAACAATATACCACAGTTCCCATTCTTTCTATGACTCTACAGGAGTCAGGGCCATCATACCTCGAGTCTAACTTTTCCCGGTTTCTAAAACGACGTACTCCATGAATAAAGGATACTTTCAAGAATACCCAAATCTTCAATTTCTATCTTCAAAAGGCTTTTGCCGCGAATATGCATTATCATTTCCTTTTGTCAACTACACACCTCAAAAGAGGTCTATTCATGCTAACCTGATAATTAATGTTCATCCTCGTTCCGGTCCATTAAAATATTCTCCTAGAATCTTGATACATCTTCGTGTCACCGTGATAGACAATATACTGAATATAATGGGAAATCTCTATCACCTGCTACCACAAGCCATCCACATCAAGAACACCAAATCTACAATAATAACGAGGATTTCCCCTCTAGAATTCGATTTCGCGTCCTCTGTCACCAACAGAAATTTTGAATCCAAGTTCAACCAATCAGCTGTAGGCAGTAGGATAAACAGCTGTATTGATCAATTGCCCACATCTACAATCGTGCCGCTCTTTGCCACTGAAATAAAATTAATTTGATCCAATGATCTTTAACATCGTCCACTCCTGGGAGGTCATTAAAAGCCAACATCTTCTTTCTATTAATAGCATTCATCACCATATTTCTTCCCCGGTTGGTATTTGATTTCCATACCAAGCTACCATGGTACTCAAGCCACGTTTATTGCCTCCTACTAAAATCATTTACACAAACGAGTGCTCAAACTCTTATAATCACAGAAAAGGTTGAATTATTCTCTGAAAAACTAATTTCTCAACACCTTCAATACATGCCTTACTATTACTAATTTCAAATTTGCGTAATTCACGCACCTCGTATAACCACAACTGCCTCATATATAAGCCACAAGCGTGCCTTCAGGCATCAAACCCCACCTGATCCTATACTACATGCACTCCCTTCTCGGGATGATAATAACATGAGCTGTCGTTAATCTTCCTTTAACTCTTGAAAATATCTTTCCACGCTGTTCGGATCATACCAACGGCTCATTCTTTATAAGAAAATGAGTCATCAGTATAGCAATAATATAAAATCAAGGGATGAACCTCCGATAATAGCCAGTGGAAACCAAGAAACTATGAATTTCCAACACATCCAATGGTTACTTCCCGTCTTTTCACCATTTGTAATTCTCTTCAGATCCATAAATACGCCTTCAACAGACACAATGTGTCCCAAAATTCACACTTCTCGCCTCCATAATTGGCAATTTACAGACATAGCATACCACTTTCGGCCCCAACCTATCGATCAGTGCTCCACCATACAGCAATTATACACCAAATATCATTCACATATACAATCATACCCTGTTAGTATAAGGGTGAAAGGCCCAATTCGTCAAATTTATAAAAACTGCAGGGATGTTCGCCAGTCCCAAGATATCACTAAGAACTCATATAATTCATACCGAGTACGAAAAACAATTCCTGAGATGTTTTCCCTCTTTCGGGATTATCTGATAGTACTCGGTGTGCAACTCTAATCGGGAGATTAATGACACTCCCCGCAACTAATCCAACCAATTATCTATTCTCAACAATAAATACTTAATAATCCCCTTACTTAACACACCTTCTCGGTGAACTATCTTTCTTGTTACAAAACTGCCGAGCGCCCTATGGCGTATCACTTCAACCGATAATCCTTTCCAAAAGCATCACCTCAAATTCTCCTTCATCTCTCCTTATTCCTAAAGTGCTAGAGCACAAGCTGATTTAGAAATAGAAGTCATTCCAATATCAAATTAATCTTGAACTTTCACCAGGGTGAGTGACCAAAAACCCCATCGAATAGATTAGAAACTTGGTAAACCACATCAACAATCTCAATCTGTCTTAAATGTTTCCACCAAACCCAATGGGCATAATCTTCGTCGTCCAAGGCATTATAAATAATCAAAACTGGGTTTCATCGGGCTGTCTCACCCGAATCCTCTCTGTACCAAACCCCAACTACGCAGATGACCTACATAACCTTCTACAACCAATCAATCTTCCCAAATATGGGATAAAACCATAACCACACATCACTCCTCAATATATAAAATATACACCTACAGAACATATGTCCATAGGACCTACACCAGATCTCCTGGGAATAGTCCCTTACGGCCCACAACAATCAATTTACTATAATACTCCAATAGTGTGCAAATTCACACTGGGATTTCTACAGAAATCAACCCATATGCAGGGTCATGAAAGGAAATGCTGACTCAAGGTCAGACCAAAGTCTAGTGGGGATCACACCATTCCACGATAGAATCCATTCTTCAACAAAACACCCACATAAACCACACTCTCTATCTCCAACTAAGCATTAATGAACCCATACTCACATAGCAAGATCACTAGGATTAACAAATTCCTAGTTAACCTAAGCTCTGATACCAAACTGTAACACCCCAATTTTTTTTTTCTCCAAGCTAAGTCTCCAATTACAATTCTTTCAATTTCTATATCACTTTGATCATGAACTAAGAAAGTTATATTTTAGGAAAAATTTTGACAGAGTCTCCCTTGTAAATTTTGCCCCGAAACACAAAAAGCTTACGGAATTCTGCTCAAAATTCCGTAGCTCACAAACCACATAATATTTTCATGGGCTCCCCAGGCCAAAATGAGCTTACACACAGGCAATATAATATAATGCTCTGGGGGCCAAACTCATAACGAATTATCAAATATCAATTAAAAACTATGAATTTCTTTGAAAAATGAGGTAAAATCTTAGAAAAATCATTGTAAAACTTACCCCAGAGCCTGGTACTCCACGACGAGATGGGTACGGGTCACCAACATACCACACCACCTCACACTATACTTATCATCGTCATATACAGGCTTATACCCTCATAATACAATTTAAATCATAAATTTCACTATTCCTATAACTAAATAGTACAAATTTTTAAAATAAAAAGTTATACTACTACTCCACGTCTCACCTCTGCACTGATGAGAACCTGCAACAGTGGGGGACCTAGGGTAGTCCTCAGACTCCCCTAACCCCCCAAACACTAAGGGATTAGCCATTTCTGGTGTGAGTATAGTTATTAATCAAATAACAAATTAGAATAGTATAAAGAAAATAAATTAAACTTACGAATGCCAAATTAAAATAAGGCAACCTGAATCTTGAATACCACAACATCGTCACTACAATGACATCAATTTCTTTGCCAAACCTGCATTCACTATTTAATTATCCATAATTTCCCACATTTCATAATACACTTCACATCAACCTCGTATATATATATATATATATATATATTTACCTTACATTCGCATAATACGAATATTCATCTTTCCACACTTATCGTCATATCAGCATTTCACTATTTATATTAATATAACTACATGATGTTATTACATCATTCCTCCAACTCTATTTAACCATGCGTTTCGTTTACTTATATTATGTCATCAACACACACATTCATCCTGGAAGTTGTGCCGAGGCAGGTAGTTCCCACCATTTCCACGGAAATAGCAGGCGAGTAGTTCCCCGACACACTTCCAAGGTACACAAACTCATATCACATCATACTTTCTTTAATAACCATCTTCATACCCAATCTCATAATACAGGTATTTATTTTATTATGTTATAAAAGTATCACATCATAAATATATGCATCTATTCTCATACTACCACCTTCCTTCATATCTTATGACATAATTACCACATCTCATTGCCCATGCGATTTACTCACATTTCATCACATCATTAACACCTCATTAATCAGAATACTTACTCATTGCATCAGAACCATGTTTTATAGCTCATTCACATCTTATTATATCACTTTAGTAATTTCTCATTCTTATAAACAATAAATCTTATTATCATTTTCACTTAATCCCCAAACACAATCTGGGGCCACAACATATCACACCCCATAGCCGATAGCTTGGGTAATAATCACCGCACCCCAAACACACAGTTTGGGTAATACCACATCACATCTCAAGCCGATAGCTTGGTTATTAATCACTTCAATCACTTATCATCTTCACTTTACTTTATTTCTCATTTTCATCAATCATTACCACTATTAAATCCACTCACCCTGCGAATTATGCCAAGGCAGGTAGTTCCCACAATTTCCACAGAAATTGCGGGCAGGTAGTTCCTTGACACAATTCCAAGGTACACAAACTCATATCAATCTGTATTTACTTTAATGATCCCATACGTAATACAATTACTTTATACTGCTCATAATAACACATGCCTCTTTTACTTTCATTTTAAATTAATCACATACTGAAATTATCATTTCTTTTCATACACAACTCATAACTCGTATCTCTTCATATTCATTTCATTCACAACCACTTTCTTTCACAATCACAATTCCTTTTCCTTTTCTTTACTACCACAATTCACTTTCTTTACTCTTACATTTATTTACACTTAGTTATTTTTATTAGTTTGTCGACCAGTGAGCCACAGTATCCCAATATACTGAAAGCCGACAGCCCAGTAAAACACGCGGACCGATGCTCACACAGAGTCTTACTCGTCCGAGGCTACGTCTTCCTCCCAGCCTATGCCAGCGAGGGAACACCGCACCCCAGATAAACTGGGTACTTCCTCGCGACGTCTGTCATCGAGGGAAAAACACCGCACCCCAGGTAAACTGGGTACTTCCTCGCGACAGCTGTCATCGAGGGAAACCGGGCCTCAAGCCGATAGCTTGGGCGAAAAACACCGCACCCCAGATAAACTGGGTACTTCCTCCCAGCCGAAGCCAGGAGGGAAAAACACCGCACCCCAAGCCGGTCCTTGGGTATTAGGAGGTCTAGCCCAAACCCCCAGGATTGCTGTAGGTACTGGTCAACAAAATCATCTGTTATTAGCATTAATCATTTCATCTTTTCATTTTACTTTATCAACACACGCATTTCACTTACGAATTCAATAATTGCCACAACCTTGACTTTAATCACGTGAATAATAACACATTTTATTAACACTTACTATCTCACCTTTTATTTTGCATTTGATGCACATCTGATGTCCACGATATTGATTATCATCTCGTTGTATCATATATATATGCATACCCCATGTCATTTAACATAGAAACCATCATGTTATTTAATTTACCATAACATCACCCATTATGAATACCATGCTATTCGCTACTTCATTAAATCCCATATAAACATACACCAAGTCATTTATCATATAAACCAACATGTCATATCATTGCCCATTAATTCATTTCAAACATAATTAAAATGTAAACATGCACCCACTTATTTAATTTTGTCAATTATTGCATCACACATCATAATCATCTCTATATATATTACAAATAAACATCACACATGCGGGTTTCCCATCATAAGGGGCCAAAACCACTTATTTCCTCTAATTAAGTCTTATAATATCTAATTATAGCATACTAGCTCATACATCCTGTTTCATATAAGTAAAATCACTTATAAGGGCTTATATGCCCCAAAACATGCACAAACGTGTACTATAATTACACAGATCTTCAAAACATGATCACAATCACTAAATTCGTCTAATTACATCTTATAGCATCCATCCATGACATGCTAGCCCATACACCAGGCTCCGCATATACCCGATTGCATATATCGGCCTATATACCCCAAAAACATGCACAAAACATGCACGGGGTAAAATACGCATAAGTAATTTAATATATTTAGTTTTTATACTTCAACATGTCACATTAACCCATAATATAGGTTTTATATACTTAAAATAGTTAATTTCATCACATGTCTCAAAAACCCATTTTGGATCCTTAAAAATTCGTATTTTCAACGAAAATTCATTTTTTGGCATAACACCCACAAAACATATCAAAAGGCCACGAAATTTGGCCACAATATAAAACATTCATAAACACAACGTACTCACCTGACGGCTCGAGCAAACGATGTCCCACGTCCGTCCTGTAGCCAGTCGAAGTTCGACTTTTTCCTCCTAATTGAAAAATTATAGAACCGATTAGTTTAAAGCTCAAAACTCGACCTACGGACCTCCAAATTTGAATCCGTCTTCACCCACGCGTCACAAATGACATATGTACGTGAGCTACATCAACGGATTTCAAATTCGAACCCCGATACAAGAACTCACATAATGATCGAAGGCTTTCTAATAAGAAAATTTCCTATCTCCTAATTTCTTTAATCTCTTCTCCCTAATTTCTAAATTTATGGTTAATAATAATAATAGAACTCAATTACACCTCCGAACCCAACAAATTCTCACCTTAATCTCGCTCGGGCATTTCACCGAATACCCGGCATGCACCTTATAATTATAACACGAGAACCCTACCATTTAATCACAAGTAGTTATATTTTAAAGCTCTAAATCTAGTATATATTGGCCACACAGATCTGGATCAAATGGAAATTCCATGGCATTCTATCAGTAGCTAAAGTCCTCATGCAAAATCATTTCTTGAATGACTATTAATTTTAGTAGTAGCTAAAGCCCTCAAGCAAAATCATCCCTCTGTACTAAATGACCCTTTACATAAATCGAATTTATGTTTAGTCAAGCTTAATACTAAAGCTATGCCCGGATTATATTCAACTCAAGTATCTATACCATTTGTGCATTCAAAAGTTTAAAATATAAATGAGGCTAAATAAAATATACCTCACCTCTACTACTCCTAACAATTCCAAACCTCCCTACAATAATATTTCTACTCAATAAAACTACCTACACTTAATTTTATACACTAAATAATTTAGGGTTTACCTTTTCGAAATTCTTTCGAAAATCTGACACTCCCACGATGTAGAGAACCCCTCAATTAGCATACCCCTCAATTTAATTTGGATTTGGGGAAGAATCCGAGTGGATTGGAGGAGGGGAAGGATCGGCCGATTGGGTTTCGATCGCTGCTTTAGGTCGGGAGGAATGGACGAGAAGGAAAAAGAAAGGAAGGAAGAAGGAAAGGGGGGGGGGGGGTGTTTTTATAAAATATAATGATAATAAGAATAATAATAAGGCCCATTTTCACTTAAGCCCTCCAATCCCAAAATATTACACTAACCTCCTACTCTCTACTTTAATAATACCAATAATACAAAGATACATTAAAATCACCTCATAATAATCCTTCAAAATTATAAAATAAGGTCAACAATATTTATTCACATAAAATCTCAACTCGTAGCTCCCAATATATCAATAACACCAATCAACCACCAATATCCATACCAATATCAATATAAAAATAATAATAAAATATAGCTTTAAAATAATTCTCACCCCTACAAAATATAAAAACGAATATTTCCGGTATTTTAAAATCTGAGGTGTTACAAACTATCACACTCACAATTCATCTTGAATGGAAAAGAAATGTGTATCCTGATTTCCTAGTGTTCGTGTATACCATGACTTGAAGTCTAATACAAAACACAGAGTATAGAACAGATACACTTAATCTAATGTAAGCAAGACTGGACACACATGCATCCCATACTACATGTGCCCTAGATCAAGCCGTTTCTCCAGTTCAGAGATTTGAACCCTCGCCATGCAATGCATTCTAATTCGGTCCACTTCCTGTTCCTGATAGTATGACATGGTTGAGGAGGTATAAATAAAAGAAATAATTCGGGGCGCAACCCCGTTGTCACCAATAATTGTTGCATCGGACCCTCCTCGAAAGCTATGACGAACTTACAGATATACACGCAGCATATCCATTGCGCAGAAGATCCATTATGATTCGTTTGTATCCACCAACATAGAACATGATGGCCTTGAAGGTCTAAAATCCCCTATCCACCAGAAATCGACATCCCGTTCTTACCATGGTACTTCAGGAATCAACAGTACAAGATACGCACAGCAGCACGTATCCCTAATGACAGGAAAAGACACCCCATTGTATCACCACCTAGTGCTAACTCTCAGAACGAGTTGGATTATAGAGAATCACCCCTAACACCAATTCGGTCTTCGAGCGAAACAATAAAGGAAAAACCTAATTAATGCAGTTTACTGAAAACAAGTCGTTGCCCAAATCACACTTGGTGTCGATCAACAATGTCGAGCCTGTCCAGTCTGTCAAAACAACAATCATCACGGGAATCACATCCACTGATTTTCAATACCTTCACAGGTCAGCGACCAAATAATCCCTGCCCGTGACCCTCAGCGAGTGGTCCAACGACGCTCCAAGGATGTAATATAATTCAAATGAAGGTAAGCACACACATAACCTGTAACGCCCCACACTCAACTCGTACGCACACAATTAACTAAATTCTAACAACTGCCCACCACAGACTGCCTCAAAAGGGTGTCCGGACGGTTGGTAACCTTTCTCATTAGCTTTTCCTAATATATTTCTCTTTTTTCCTTTCTTTGTCACCGATATGGGATTATCAAGCCCAAGGTCAACCCATGGTCAAGCACCCAACCAGCACACACACATGCATGCACTCTTTCATTTCTTTCATCCATGCACATTAAATGCCTATGCCCCATACTAAATCCCATAGGCTTTATCTTTATCAATCTCATTGATCAACTCCCATAGGATCATCTATAGACCAACACTAACTACCATCTCATCTATTATTATTTATTTATTATATATATATATTATTATATATATTTCTATATATAATATTATATATATACTCGCTAAAGTATGAGGTGTTACATAACCATTAATTCTTGACCATTGATAGACTCAGACATCGAGACACCAAACATAAACCGACCAGAGCTATGTCCTGACTCACTCATGTCCACCATGAGCACTAAGCACAGTAACTTGCCTAAGTTCCAAATGAAATGCTAAAAACATCTTTAAAACACAATATCTCATGATCACCACACTACGGTATGCAGAGATTTCCTCACCAATTGTTCGATGAAATAGTTCATGAAATAGTAGTAGCTATAACTCAAGCTACGCTCCTCGGAATTCAACCAATCAGAATTTCTAGAAGGGTAGGGAGATCCACTGCAATTCTCTAGTGCAAGATTCCCTCAAATTCCTTAAGGAACTCAAGTTCCCAATTTAACTTAAGCTTGAAGTCAATCTAAACAACAGGTTTCTAATCTTGCAACAACCATAACTTCCAATACACAGCTCAAAGATACCACCCATTCTGGAAAGCTAAGACCCTAGTCTACAACTCTCCAATTAAATATTTCCTCAAATTCAATCATTACAATCCTCAAAAACACCAAATTCCATCAGGTATACAAACAGGGGAAAAGTTGACTCTTCAATAATCAGGGCTTCAACTAGACTGGATCTATCATAGTCTTTGAAAAATCATAACTCTCAACTACAAACTGGAATTACAAAATTCAAATTGGATTAGAAAGCTATGACTCCCTACTACAAGTCTCTAGTTGGTCAATTTTTCAAATTCTTAACGTATAAATCCAGAATTAACATCTTTACAGACTAGTCAATCTGAACTAGGTTGAACTTGGTCTACTTTGAAATTCAATAACAAATCAACCTTAAGTCCAATGCTCATGAAATTTGAGCTCCTTAATCCACACATATACTATTCCATTGTATCCAAAATTTACATTGAGATTCATATCACACAATGAGTTACAACTCCTCAAACTAAGAAAAATTTTCAGCTGCTATCTCAACAGGGTATTTACTACCCCTTACTAAATAGTTTTGAAATCTCATCAAATGACCTCTAAAAATTCTAAAATTTGAGAATCATCAAATAGACTCATACAACAAGCTACTCCCAAAATTCCATGGCAAGATCATATACACACGACTTGTTATGACCTTTTGAACTTCAGCCCAAAAGCAATCAGCTGCAGCTACAACTATCCAGACTAGTCGTACTCCACAATTTTTTTGAGGTATCGAATGATCTCAAAAAATTATGAAATTTAAGACTATAGTTGTGGACACATACAAGAGTGTCCACAAAATTTTTAGCTCAAAATAACCAGGCTACACTGAGATACAAAATCGGAAATACACATCAAATCGTAATTAAAATTTTCATAACACACCATGTACATAAAATAAAAGAGATCATACTCACCAAATATCCTGCGAAGACTCGAAGCGACACCACACCACCCTGCATCCAAAGTCGCTAATATATCCTATTATCAAATTTCAAAGCAATTAAGGCTCAAATCATCCAAACCAATCATATGAGCTAATAACACTAATCCAAATATCACACAGGCGTTTTATTGAACGCTTGAGATACACACGTGCGATGCACGTAATATTCAAATTCCTATGGTTAGGAAATCACCCCCAAATTATATATATATATAATCCCCATGCAATTACTATATTCTATGATTTTAGTAATTTGGGGCGTTTTAGTAGTTTGAATATATATATATATATATATATATATATATATATATATATATATATACCATTTTAAGAGAATTTTCCAACCATTTTAAGAGAATTTTTCAATCACATGTATGCCACATCATCAATTGTTTATTTACTAAACGAGCAAGTTGCTCATACCCCTTTCCCATATATATACCCCTTTTTCCCATATATATATATATATATATATATATATATATATATATATATATATATATATATAACTTGCTCGTTTAGTAAATAAACAATTGATGATGTGGCATACATGTGATTGGAAAATTCTTAAAATGGTTAGTTGTCCAGTGTATCACATGCATGCCACATAATCAATTGCTCATTTACTAAATGAGCAAGTTGCTCATATCCCTTTTACCCTATACACACACACACACACACACACACACACACACACACACACACACACACACACACACACACACACACACACACACACGCACATGCTTACAAATGAAAAATATTTATTTGTAGAATATAAGAATATATAAAAAAAAATTATTTCTCGAAAGTGCTTCATTTAAACAATCGGAACAATACACAATTTAATTGAGAAGATATTCCAAATATACCTCATCGGGTTTAGAATAATTAATATATTTGAAATTTCTCAATTAAAATCAATTGTTATTAGAAAAATACATAATCGCGTGCAATTCTCAATTGTGCACAGATTACAATATAAAATAGCCATATGCTATTTTGCGGAGTATTACATCTATATATATAACATAAGAGATGAGATGGTTGTTGGATGTTGACCTATAGGAGGATCCTATGGGCTTGTTTGAAAAGGGATTGATGAAGTGGCCTATAGGATTTACTATGGGGATATGCATTAAATGTTGAATAATGAGTATGCATGCATGGATGGTCAACGTGAGTTGGCATGGGAATGAAGTCCCATCTCGGAAAAATGGGTGGAGAAGTGTGTGTTTATATAGGATTCCAAATGAAAAAGATTCACCAAACGGGTTAACCCACCTTTTGATGGTACCTGTGGTGGACGTGGCTAGAGTTTTGTGTCTGTTCTTTCGCGTGCGCGCACGTGTAGCCGCGTGCGCAGCTGAGCCGGGCTCGGGGCGTTACACCTACGGACCTGTTAAGGTTGGTCATGCACACATGGGCGGCTTAATAGGATAAATAGGATTCTATATTCTTACTAGGAAACCAACTAACGAAGTTTTCCAATTTCACCTAGAGGGCTGTGAAACTCGATAAATTTAGTGGGAGACATATACTATTTTAATAACAAGACCTCACATGTTTATGCGTAATTATCATGAATAATTATTGATTTGTATAATTTTTCTCTTTTGTTGTTGTTTATTAGAGACATACTTGATGCCAACAAGCTGATCTCACCAAACTTGGTTGATTGGTTAAGGAACTTGAGAATTGTTCTCACTCAAGAGAATGTCTCCTACATACTTGCTCTTTTCCCTTTTTTTATGGGTTTCCTCTCGATTTCTTAGATTTTTTTTTTTGGGCTTGTGCATTTTCAGTTATATGTCCATTTGTGCATGTTCAGGAGTTGCTCTTTCCTCTTTTTGGGGTTGGTCTACTCTAGATTTCTCAAATCCTTTTACTTTTAGTGTGTGGATTTTGAGTTGTGTGTGTGTATTTTTTGGGTGCATGCTTGAGGTATGCGTCCCCTGTATTTGTCTTCATGGTCGTATCTGTTTTGCATATTTTAGCTGAAAGTGACATAATAGGTAGCCTCGGCGAACATTTAATAGAATGGAGGGAACGGTCCGTATCCATTTATTCTTGTGTAGCTAAAGATAAAAGGTGATATGTGAAAACACTACCAGAAAAACCCTTTTTCGCAACAAGGTTTTGGCAACGACTGTTTAGTCGTTGTGAAAATTAGTTACGGCAACGCGAAAGTCGTTGCTAAAAATAAAATAAAACTTCCCTCCTCCAAAATGATTTGCGCGGGCCTTTGCAAATCCCCCCGCCATATTGTGTAAATTGAAAACGATAAATGTCGTTGCGTATATTTCCTTATATCTACTGCAACGACAGTATTGTTGCCAAAAATATAAAAAAATAAAAATAAATAAAATAATTTAACTTAATAAAACTTATTTCCTAATTCCCCAAAATTTTTTTCCATATCCTAGCCGCCACCACACCAAATTCCTCCCCAAACCCTTGCTTCACGTTACGCTTCTGTTGAGGCTTCCATATCCCCGCCCCTAGCCGCCACCACACCAAATTCCCCAAACCCTTGCTTCATGTTACGCTTCTGTTGAGGCTCCCCCCCTTTTGCTCGGCCCAATCGCAATCGCAGGGCACGCTTCTGTTGATTTCTAGGGTTTATGAGGCTCCCCCCCTGCTCGGCCCAAGCTGTGCTGTTTGATGAAATCCGATGATGATGATGGTGTTAAAAACACGTTGCTTCTTCTTCGAAACTTTTAAACTCATCTTAATGTTATTATACATGTAGTTTCGTTTTCTAGTTGGTTTAGGGAAAGATTGCATCTTTTCTTTGTTTCATATTATAAACAATGATGAAGTTTCTGTTGATTGAAAATTGTACAAAAATAAATTGCCTTCTGTTGCTTTTTCCTATGATTCAAGTGTGGCGTTTGTAGTTAGTTAATTTGGTTGTTTTGATGTTTTGTTGTTTTTGGCAAAGCCACATTTTGAATTGAGATTCTATGAGATTCTCACTTTCCTCTCCAAATACCACTTGCTAGTCTTTTATTCAATAGGAACTTTACATTTCAAAATTAAAGGATAATGAGAAACATAATCTGTTTTGTCATCTCCTTCAACCATGAAAATTAGATAGATGTTTGTCATGCCTAAATGAGACTTCTTATTTAGCCAGCATTTAGTTCCGTCTTGTTCGCATATAGAAAGCTAAGATATAATGCAGGAAAAATGGACAAACTAATCATAAAGAGAAATGATCTTAAAAAGAAGGGCAATTTCCGTCCAAGTAGAATTAAAAATTTAAAAGAAAATAGAATCTTAAAAGAGATAATAAGAACTTACAAACTTCAGATTCTCCAAAACAGAAGCCATATAATCATAAGCAAAATAATCTGCTGACTTAATCAACTTCAGCCCTTATAAATGCTTTGCATATAGAAAGCTAAGATATAATGCAAACACAAGCATGCAGTAAACTAACTAATATAAAATAAATTCTTAGAAGAAAAACACTGTAAGGTTATTCAGATACTTCACATGTAAAGTTATTCAGATACTTCAGATGCAATCATAAGACAATTGTAACTAGGTATCTAATATAAAATCAATAATCAGTCCCCCCCCCTCGCACGCACACAAGAAAATTTAGTGATATCTTGAGAAGTTCTAAACTGCATATTTTCCGAAAGAAAAGTCTTGTCTTAACATACACAAAATTTGCTATATAACGTAATCCGATATATAATCAGTTCATCAATTTTTGCTTAATTTTTCTCAGACGTGCATCAAATCACACAAAACTCGCAGACTATAATATCTTCTGTTTGTCCAGACTGAGAATTAGTTAATAACAGTATATAGTGAAGTTGTATATTAGTACGTATTTTTACTGTTATTAACTAAACAAAAAAACTCTAGAAGGAGATTATACAGCATACTTGAAGTCTGGTTTTAATAACCCACAATGGATTGGTAGCAATAGATGTTGCAACTCCAGCACCAGAGGCAGCAAGCATGTTTGCACCAGTCGTGAGTTGGCCATTTGCATCAGCTGCAACTATACATTTATAAATGTTAAATTATATCAACTTGCACTACTTCTCCTACAATATCAGAAGGAAGCAGACGTCCAAATGAGTAGTAATGATTCAGCAATAATTCTTGAACAGGAAAATTAATAGAATTTAACCATGTGAATGAAGAAGCCCTTTGAGCTTATCATAAACTGTGAAGTACACCTGCAAAATGAAAAGACAGATAACAGAAAATTATCAGTAAAACGAAGTAACTTATTAATGATAAAACGTAAAAAGTATCACATAACACTGAAGAAATGAAGAAATCAGTCCATAACATTTCTAGGGAACTTAAGAATTCCAAGATAAAAATTTCTCATAGCATTCATTTGTCTAGTTATTTGAGAATGTTTTTAGCGATATTTTTGTAAGATATTTTTGTAAGATGCTTCATGGTAAATTTTATTTTTTGTTATTGTTATTTAATTAGGAACAACTTAAAGTAGCAGTTGCTGCACATGGTAAATCAATGACTCAAGAGGAGATCCTTCTAGATGTTTTGAAGCCTAGATCATGGTATTTTCGTGGCAAGGGAACTGCATTAAAAGGTTATTGTAAAGGAAGACAGCAACTTGAGCAACAAAACTTGATCAATGAGCAACAAAAGAAGATTGAAGAGCAGCAGAAAATGATAAAGGAGTTGCAAGAAACTCAAGAAAGAACAACAAGACAAGTTGAACAACAAAAGGAAGATATGCAGGGTGTAATGGATGCAATGAAACAAAAATTGTTGGCACAACTTACAAATAGAGGTGCATGAAATTCCTCGAATGACCAAGGTATTCTGCTCTACCTCTTTTTTTTTCAGCATCTTTATTCTTTGTTTTCTGGTCAAGGTATATCAATGACACCTCCTTATTTAACATGAGTCTTTACTAGTAAGAACTGACAATATCTAGTTATATTATTGTCTACATGAATTTATGAATGGGGAAAAGATAGAAAGGTAAGAGGTAGGATTTTCTTTTTCATCATTATTGTTGTTGTAGTCTCGCAGTTTGTTGTGTGGGGATGTGGTCAGGGGTGTGAGGGTAAGTAGTACTCTGGTACAAAGCCATGCCCTGACTCTGTTGCATGAGGATAGCATAACCCGTTATCAAGGCCAACTGTAAGCATATCATAAAATACCTCTGTGCTTCTAATATCCACTTTGCTTGCTCTACTGCATGCATATATGATATACCCAAATTTTAAAAAGAACAATTTAGATCCATGTGCATAAACAAGTATCACAATTGAATATTTTCTTGATTATTTAATGTTTATCTATCTCCAATACTTATCCTTTCCTTTTGAAATGTACACGCAGGCGACTACTACTTATCTGCAACAAAACTCACCAACACCGTGGTTATGGTCATTGAAACATCCTAATGTATTCTTTTGTGTGAAACCAATCACAAAAACAAACATCTATATCATTTGATCATTTCACTTTAGAGACACAAAACATCTAAACTATGCAGAATGCAATAAATAGCAAAGACTAAAAACAACAAATACATGTTTTGCAAGCCTTATTATTTTGAAAGCTTGTTGTCTAGCTCTTCTGATGCCATACTAACAATTATAGTGGCTGCCTAGCTGGAATGAGAAATACAAAATTCAATAAACCATAAAATGCAATTCACCAGAGCCTAAGAAATGCAATTCAATAAACCATTAATGACATAAATGTCAGTATAAATGTATTCAAATCAGATGATAAGCAAGACAGCCAAAACTAAAAATGTCAGTATAACTTCCTGCTGTCTGTGCTTTACTTCGAACCAGTTCAGGAGCAGTATAATTCAGTGATGGCTGAAGCGGTAAAATTGCATCCTCAACATCATATTCCTGAAAAGATAAAAAGTAGACATGAGTCATTCTAGAGTCTGCTTATAATCAGTATTAGATTAATGACTACTTGACTAGATTGAAGGTGACAAGTTTATTTGTCTATGACTCGGCAATATTATATAACCATAAAAAGAAGGGGAAAACAAGTCGTCACTTTAATTGTTCTTATCGAACAGTATATATATATACACAAGCAATTAAAGCATGAGGTTGTACTTAAAGTCGTAAGTGTGTGTAACTAAACATGTAACATATAAGTAATAGGGTATTACTTTCATATAATTTATATAGTTGACATATTTCACGCAGAGATATGTAGGAGGAAATTAATAAGAAACATTCATTGATTATATTAACAAATCAAAAACTAATTTCACTTTACTTAAATCCTTTTCTTTTAATTTATCTTTCCCGACCAGGGCAAAAGTTTGGTAGACATAATTTTTGAGGATTATTCCAAAACTTGTCAGCACGTGAGAAATTGAAAGAGAGAACAAATTGAGCTACCGGATAGTGAAACGGTTGCATGGAAGTTGAACCACCTGAAGCCTGGTCAACCGAGATAGTGAATCCAAACCCACCTAACTTCCAGGCTCCACTTGAAGTAATGAAGGATGTCTGCCAGAGAAATGTAAATCATATCATTAGGAGCATCTGTAGTCGTTTGCCAAATATCGATAAAATGGATATTTGGCTAAGAAACGTGCTGCACTCATTTGCCAATTATCCATTTTATCGATAAATCACTACAGTTGTGTGCCATAAATGAGAATCGATCTGAGAAATATCCATATTTGAGCAACGGCACTTCGAGTGCCGTCCCACCCAAAAAATAATTTTTTCCCCGTCGGACGGCACTTGAAGTGCCGTCCCTTGATTTTTTTTTTCAATTAAAAAATACCCCAAATCCCATCGGACGGCACATGAAGTGCCGTCCTTTGAAAAAAAAAAAATTCCAGCCCAAATTCCTCGGACGACACATGAAGTGCAGTCCGGAGGTTTTTGTAATTTTCGATTTTTTTTTGCAATTTTTGAAAAAGTTTTTGCAATTTTTAAATTTTTTTTTGCAATTTCTGAAATGTTTTTGTAATTTTTTGTACTTTTTTCGTAATTTATGAAATTTTTTTGTAATTTTTTATTTACGAAACTTTCCGATGAAGTGTCGTCCGGAGTTTTTTGCAATTTTTTTATTTGTTCTTGCAATTTCTGAAATGTTTTTGTAAATTCTAAAATGTTTTTGTAATTTTTTGTAATTTTTTCGTAATTTCTGAAATGTTTTTGTAATTTTTTATATTTTTTTTGTGCATTCCGAGGACAAATTTTTTTATGTGTCGGACGAGTGCTGTCCCTCCCTTCGGCTTTAATTTTTTTTTCCTCCGACGGCTCTTCATGTGCCGTCGCTTATTATTTTACGATAGAAAGCTAAAAAAATAGCTTTTAACGAGTGCAGCAAAAGTTCGATTCTTATTTCCATTTATCCATATATCCATATTTTCATCTTCAACGACTACAGATGCTCTAGCTAACAGGTTGAAACCAAATAAATAGAGGGGATAATTGTCATGCTCAAGACTGTTTATTAGCTTCGAAACACTAATATAACTTGATAGATGTTCATTCAGTCCATTTCTTTCCGTGGTCAGTTCAAGCTCAGGCATGCTTAATATAAAATAATTGGAAGGCAATATCTAACTTGATTGATTATGCTCAATATAGAACAAGCTAGAAAAAACCCAAAAAGAGTAAAATAGTTTTGATTTCCCATGGTCCAAATTCATGGATAAAGTAATGTAGAAACGTATTTTTGACCATCAAGAAAATAAATTAATCCTTGGTAAGTACTTGAAGTTCATTATCTGTCAATGCATATTACCACACAACCTTAAGATTAATTCAGCTTCAAATAATAATGATTTCTAATTTCAAATTTAAGCTCAGAGCCTTAGATTACTTAGCAAAAATAAGCTTATTGAACTATGTAGTAAGTCCATACATGAAGTGTGATATACATCCCATTAATTAAAAAATAAATTGAAGTACGAAGATCTGAAGCTCAATTCAATTAGCTCATTTACAACAGTTTTGTAGAAGGTCCAAACTGTAAGGAAATCAAATACAAACATTAATAATATAGATAGCTGCAAATAAAGAAGTTTAAATTGATACTTTTAGCATCCCCTTTACATTTAGCTTCAAAACAAAATCTCAAATTGTAGGTCATCCCCTTTACATTTAGCATCTAGTGGCCCTCTCCTAGATTCTTATGACTATGAAAATATTGATACAAGACTTAAGAAGCAAACTTGTCAGTGTTGCAGGTTGGTGCACTTAATTCATGTGTATATATACTAGTTGCTAGTATATTTGTTGTTAAATATTTAAAGATGGATTTCTTTATGAAATTGTATCATATTAGTTTAAATGGTTGTCAAAATGCTTTCAAATGTAGTTTTAATCTTTAATTCTAGTTTGGTTTTCATTATTTCTTGATACTATTAATGTATCTTTTGTTTTATAAAAATAATTCATGTATCCATCAAATTATATTTGTGCATACAAGTTCCAATAGTTTTGGCATTCATAGTTTCATTGTATACTGCTGGACTAATCATTATTTCAAATATGTAGGTACCACGAGGATGAGAATTTGAGCTACAACAATCGTGCATTCTTGTGTTAATCCTCGAAAGTTCTCTGGTCCTTCGGTATTAATGAATATACATTAAAACTATAGAAGGGACTGTATTTGAAGAATTAGGGAATGAAGCCATTGGTCCGGAGCATATATTTTGGTTTCATATTTTGACAATGTATGATTTAGTTATATCTTATATGAGTGAGCTGTTAGTTTAGGTTATTAACTCTCCAACATCATCCCCAATTTTTTGCTACTTGTATTTTCTGAGAATATTCATCCCAAAATATTCTTTTGTTCTAAGTTGATTCAGTTCTTTCAATCTTGCGTCCAGTTTTGTTGCAATGTTTAGATGTCAAGAGAATATTAGAAAACATGGTTAAGCTTATTATGCACAATGGAAATGATTATGAGATATTTAGATATCTTTTTGAGAAGTTGATGGTTGTAATATTTTGGGCATTGCTTCTTATATGACATAAATGTAATATATTGGACAAGTTTAATATTATAATTTTTTTTGTAATGATGGTGGTTTTTAATGTTTTTGAAGTGTATGTTAGTTTAGATAGGGCTGATGCAACGACAATATATAATTTGTCTCGAAAAGAATTAAACTTTCGCAACGACAATTGGTAGCTTTAGTAACGACTATAGTTGTTACCAAAATACAAGTAATGCAAAGCAATAATAAAAATAATTGCAAAACAGTCGAGCTTTGTCAACGACAGTAGTCGTTGCCAAAATAGAAAGAATGTAAGGCAACGACAATAATTCATTGCGAAAAAAATATCTTTAGCAAGGATAGTAGTCGTTACCAAAATAGAAAGAATGTAAGGCAACGACAATAATTTATTGCGAAAAAAATATCTTTAGCAAGGACATGAGTCGTTGCCAAATATATGAAGTATGTTTGGCAATGACAAAAGTTGTTACGATTGATTTTATACCTTAGCACGAGTGAAATTAGGTATGGCAACAACAAAATATATTGCAACGACAATGTCGTTGCGAAAAATCTATGTTTGGCAACGATAAAAAGTCGTAGTCAAAATCTTTCGCGACGCCCGGATGCGCAACGACCTTGCAATGACAAATGTCGTTGCCAAAAATATTTTTCGCAATGACAAACGAGTTTTAGCAACGACATTTGGCGTTGCGAAAAATTTTTTTTCTTGTAGTGAAATGATCAATATGGGTACTTTTTTGCTCTTATTTGGGAAGGAGGTTTATGTCGGGTTGGCTGCGTTGGCTGAAGTTTTTTGACCATTTAGAATTACGTTTAAATCTTTTGCTACCCATAATCCTTTGCAAGCTACTGAGAGGCTCTTCAGTTGGAGGTATCGCTCCATTTACTTTATGTAAATTAAGATAAAATACTATGCCACCAACTGATATTGATCTTATTATCTTTTGCCGTACCCTTATTCTCTACTGGTGGACAGTTATTTGCCTATATAGAAGATATATCTTATCTACGATGGACCGTTTTTTTACCATGCTTATTGTTGGAAATATTTTTGGCATATTTTTCGGGCCTGATTTCGGTGGGCTCCGACCACCGGCGGTGCCGGAAAGTGATTGGACTGTGTTCCTCTTGTCTAGTATTATTCCGTAATGTACTCGTTTGCTAAAAACAGATTTCGTATGAATGAGAAATGCTGGTCCAAAGTTGGGTACTCGATATGTACTAACTTGAAAATTTGGAGAAAATGGATAGTCCCACATCGAAAGTTGAGAAGAATTTTTCTAGTATATAAGCTAAAGAAATGGACTAAATTAGTCATGGGGTTACTACTAACGTGTAGTGGAGAGAGGACCTAGCCAAAGTTACAAACATACACACGTGCACGCGCCCAGCTTCGGCTTTGGTTTGGTTTGGCTAAACTATTTTTTGCCCCGCTCCGAATTTTTTTGTGATCCGGTTCTCTCCCTTCTGTTGAGGTTTTTGGAATTCTTTAACTGATGCCATAACTCTGTAACAGCAGAATAATGGATCCATCATTTATACTTTTGTGCCATTATTCTGCTGTTACAGAGTAATGGATCCATCAGTTAAGCCTTTAATCTCCTATAAAATCCAGTCATTTTTTATTAGTCAAAAACACTATTTTAATCATTTTATCTCTTTTCCTTTTTCTTCTGCGTTTGTCTGAGAGTGCAACACAGGTGCTGGTTCGCTGGTGTCTCTGAATCTTGGGTTCTGCTCTTCACAGAAAGTAATACAGTTGTATCCTGAAGGCTATTCGTCAAGAACCGTCACACTACGGGGCAAATTTTACTTTAAGGACAGTGATTTTAATCTCGGCTCTGTATAAGTTTTGTCTGGTTTGTATTTTATTACCTGTAACTTATCTTCTTCACAAATATTATTAGAAACAATTTACTTTATGAAATTTAAGTTCTAACAATCTTAAAGCAAAAAAAATTTCCCTTTATTCTAACAGTTTTTGTGAATAGTTTACAGGTGTTTTTCTTCATTTCGAAAACAAAAAACAAAAAACAAAAAACAAAATTCCAATTATTCCTAACAGTTTAATTTTTAACTGTTTCAGAAGAAAAACAATGGGTGACAACTAAACTGAGAATGTCAGTGGACTGCTCATTGCACAAACCTCAGTGACCTAGAATGTGACTGCACAACCGGTTGCGATACAAACGGTTGTTCTGCCTACACATATAATTGTAGGAGAAAAACCTGAAAAGTTCAATGGAACTGAATTCAAGAAGTGGCAAGAAAAGATGCAGTTCTACCTGACCACCTTGAAGCTAGAAATGTTTCTAACTGAAACTGCCCCTATGTTGGCACCTGTGGATGCTCACTCTGTTGCTGCTGTTGATGCATGGACTCAAGGTGACTATCTATGTAGAAATTACATCCTGAACGGTTTGGTAGACCCGCTCTACAACGTGTACTGTGTCTTCAAGACATCCAAACTACTATGGGGGTCTTTGGAGAAGAAGTACAAAATTGAAGATGCTGGCTCTAAGAAGTTTGTAGCTGACAAATTTCTGGACTACAAGATGGATGTGTAACACCCCGTATTGTACGATACCTGAATATATATATATCTGTATGTATATTGTCCGTATGCATGCACTTGATTGTAGTATTATGGGTTGATTTTGCTATTATGGTGTGTGGTTAGGATTACGGGACGGTTCATGGGAAAATTGCATTCTAAAAGATGCACGAGAACGAGGAGAACCGATACTAGTATAAACGCTGGTTTTCGGCACAACGCCTATGCAAATATAACACTGTATGATACTACAGTGGATATATATTGTGTGTGCTTAATAAACCTCTCGTCTTGCACTCGTAGAGACGCATTTACCCTTAAGTTAGGGCAGCCAACACAACAACCACCAAACCATGGGCTAGAAGCCATGGTTTGATCATGGTTTGATCCAAAACCACCTACACACCTACCCTACCCCCCTAGCTTCAAAATCGGCCATATCCCCTTCTTTTCTCCATTGTTTCTACACTCCATTCCACCTCCTTTCTCTGAAAATTTCAGAACTCCTCCAAGAGAGAAAAAGAAAGGAAGAAGAGAAAGTGAAGAAGAAGGTCTCAAGGAAGGATTTTCAAAGGAAAAAGCTTGAGAAGATCAATTCCTCTACAGCAACCAAGAGTGGGGAGTTTCTCTAAACCTTCTTTTATGTCTTTTAATTGGATTTCTTGCATGCATGTATGATAGATGTGCTAGGATGAACATCTAAGAGATTGAAAGTTGAAGTCAGAACTGAAACTAGAAAACTGGTTCAGAATGCTATTTTGTTGATTTTTCCGAGAGCAAACTACAAAGCATTGGACCATGAAATTTTCAGGGATTATTCATATACATGTGTAGATAGTTGGTGATTTATTTTGGATTTGTCTGAGGTCATTGATATTTTAATAAAGTCAAATGGTATAACTGTGTCGTAAGGCAGAATCAGCAATTGATAAACAGAATGACTGATGTTGTAAGAATTTTCGTAATTTATTGGTGCATGATCTTGATCTGAAATTTTTACCCTAGATTCCTGCATGCATCTAGATTCTTTAAAAAAATTAGGAAAATGTTTGGATGAGTTTATGGGCTTGAGAAAAATTGGTCTCTAATCAGTAGCTGAAGCTGAGATGAAGAATAGGATGACTTTCTGTGCTAAATTGAAATAGAGAGAACTCACTGTATACTTGGAGTTTTGATATGAGATCTATTGCATATTTTTTAGTATGATCTCTAGTTTTATGACCATAAATTTTATGTCATTTGGACAAGTATGGAATTTAATATGATTTTATGAGTATGTACTGTGCTGGTTTCAGCCAGTTTTGATACCCTGTAGAGATGGGGCATTTGAGACTCATTAAGAGCACATTTTGAGAACCTGATTCATTAGAGAGTTGTAGTAGACACCTAGATATTTTCAACAAGACCAATTTGAGGGAATTCCAATAAAGGGTTGATTTACTGTAATTTTTGTAATGCTGGACAGAAACATAGAGTGGAACAGAGTGCTCTGATTTAGAGAGACCCTTTGTGTGGTTTGGTGCATTGGTGAGAGATGTGTGTGTTACGGTGATTTATTGGTATAATTTGGACTCATGACCAACTAGAGATTTGTTGAGGACACCCACAGCCTTCTATAGAAATTGGGTTTTTGACGTTCTGACGAACGAGTAGTGTTTTGTGCTACCGGTAAGATACAGCCCGTGTACAAGAAGCACACAGGCTGAGACTTGAGGGACTATTTTGAGGACCTAGTTGTTTGAATTTGAGTTCATGATCAACTGGGAAGTTGTAACCTAGGATCTTACCTTTCCGGATTGGGCTCGTACACTCCAATCGGAGTTGTATCGAGAGAGTTATGACCATTCTAAGTTTCGGACAGAAACTCGTAGGTCGCTTAGTCTTGGTTTTGACTAAGTATTGTGAGGATTTCCCTTGTATACTACCAGAGTTGATAACTCTTGTCTAGGGATGGTTGATATCTGTTATTGAGGTTGTTGACTCCCAGAGTGGGATGTGTGACTCGAGTTAGTCACTAGGGTAAGGGATACCCTGCACTTGTCAACACTACATTATAAACTTCCGCTGAAGCGTAGGACAGCCGAGCGTGCCATTGAGATAAGTTCAGAAGGGTGAACATACATTTACAACTGGGGCAGCGGAGAATATAGGCCGGAATGCTGGACAATTCCAAGCCGGGGAAGTGGCGAACCGGACCGGTATTGCCAGGGCCAGAGATTGATTGCCAAGTATGGAAGCTGTTTTATCTTTACCGGAAGTAATTAGAGTAAGGCAGGGGTTAGAATGGCATATTAAGGGGTTGGAAAATAGCATTAGTCCTAGTAAATCATAGTCGTGTTGTACCTTCCAGTCGTAGGGATATGTTTTTGGCACTCATGGATGAGTCTTCGACTAGTATCTCGATCTGTTAATTCCAAAGCTTTGCCAGAGTAAGGTACGGGAAGCTAGGAGGATTTGACCTCCCGAGGCGCTCACGTCCCTATGCGCGGAGGTTTTGTGTTTTGGTATATATATAAGTTCATGACCCGATCAGGGGTGAACACACATGCATCCGTCCATAGGGGTGGACATGGGAATCATACGGTCGGGCGACCGAATTCAACGCAGCTTTCTGAGGAGGTCCGTATGCGAGTACGAAGTGGCAGCTACGATCACCACTTAGGCACTGCAGTGGCGGAACTAGATCGACGAGCTGCAACCTCCTTGGGCGACGGACAATCTATTAGGAACTGGATGGGTACAAGGGTAGGGTGCATGGCGATGGATTGAATCCTATAAATAGGAGATGCGAACTCCTTGGAAAGTATGTAGTATGGGATGCATACGTTTCCATCGAAGTTGATTTTGGGAAAGTATGTAGTATGGGATGCATACGTTTCCCAACTGAATTGCATTAGAGTTGGTGCATCGTGTGCATTCTTATTTGTGCATTAGATTAGGCCATGCTTGGGTCTGGAAACACATGTAGTATGGGATGCATGCGGATCCAGATTTCCAAGTCTTGCTTGCTTTAGAATAGGCTTGTGATTGGTGCATTTCGTTGTTAGATCATGGCATACACGAGCACCACATAATTTAGGATGCACGTTTCCTTTTCTATTCAAGATGGTTTGTGATTGCCAGTTTGGAGGATCACTGTTATTATCAGTATTGTGCCAGTCGAAGTACTGACGTTCCCTACATTTTAGGTACCGATTCTACCTTTCGAGCAAGTGCAGAGATATCAGAGTCGCGCAGCAGAAGATTCAAGCCGAGGAGCAAGTCCCAGGGAAGCAGATTGACCGTTCAACGGAGCTTCGGCAGTAAGCCATCGACTGCCAGTCCGGGGGAAGTTGTTAACTTTACAGAAAGGAGTGGTGTATGTTTGTAATAAGATGTACTGAGTATATGTAATTTGTATTCTTGTCAAGAACAAGACATTGGTGGTAATTAATGATATAATGACTTATTTGGCAATAAAAAGTTTTTAAATTTCCGTGTTATTACTGTGTTGAGATGCATTTGAAGGTAAAGATTCTGGTGAGTGTCACGGATGTCCGGTAGCGGGAATCCGGGGCGCTACAGAAGTGGTATCAGAGCTGACTTCAAATTGCAGGCTAACACAGTAGGAAATTTATTTAAAATGCCTATTAGCTGGGTCCAGTTTGGATTGCAGGAAGTTCAAAATCATGATTGTTCACTTTCCTGCTTATGTGGTGATCTTTCCTACATCCCGAACTAACCCTGTGTGTTTTCTTTCCTTGAAGAGATGGTGTCCAGAAGAATCAGAAACAACCACCGCGAAATGGCTGAGGGCGAAGGCAGTAGGACCAACGGCAAAAACTTCAATGTTGACGCAGAGTTTACCCGCGTATACCAGATGATGGGAGCATTTGTGGAAGCTAGAAGAAACCCAGCGCTGCCACAGGGAACACCAGGAGTCGCTGCACCAGCAAACCTAATAAAGATGGTGGAATCGTTCAAGAGGATAAAACCGCCAGTTTTTGAAGGACAGGCCGACCCCACGGCTGCTGATGACTGGATACGTCAGCTGGAGATGGTGTTTGAGGTACTGGTGACTCCAGAGGACAGCAAGATTCGTTTGGTGACAATTCTGCTGGAGAAGGATGTTGGAGTTTGGTGGCAGTCCGTGAAGCGTGGTCTTGGAGGAGGCCAGATCACTTGGGAAGATTTCCTCGAGGAATTCCGACAGCACTATTTTCCCACGGATGTGCATGAAGAAAAGGCAATGGAGTTCCACAATTTGAAACAGAGAAATATGTCTGTCAGGGAATATGAGACAAAGTTTTTTCAGCTGTCACGGTATGCACCAGAGATGGTTTAGGAGGAAGCAAAGAAAGCCCAGAGGTTTGAGCAAGGGCTTAGGCCTGGACTGAGGTCGAGGATGGTTCCGTTAGGCATTCGCCGATTCGACAAGCTAGTCAGGTGAGCTGCAGTAACCGAAATGGACATGTTACAGAGTCAAGGCGAGGCCGAGGCGAAGAAAAATGAGGAAGAAGGCTAGTCTCACCCCCGACCATGACAAGCGGGATTCAACTACCGAGTCTAAAAAGCTTGAGGAGCCTAGATGGATGGTGGTGTGTTACTTTTGTAAGGAAAAAGGTCATTTCAAGAGTCAATGCCCAAAAAGAACCCAGACAAGCACCTGTTATAACTGCGGAGAAGCCGGGCACAAGAAATCGAATTGTCCACAATTGCAAGGGAACCCTAATGACCAGTTACTGAAGGTGGTCGATAAAGAGAAGAATTCAGTTCGTCAGAGGCGAACTTCAGCTTAGCTGGAAGGAAGTGTGAAGTGGTGCATGGTCTAGAATAATAATATATTTTGTTAGCTGCATTTCTTGCTACCCGTGAATGACAAACTTGTACTATGTTCTGTAGCAAGATATTATGACTTTTTATAAAGCATGAAAGTTTTCTTGGGCATTTGGTCATCTCGTATTTTGTGCTTATTTATTTTAAGTGTTTTGGATAAGGCATAAAACTGAATTTTCGCCATCTCCGTGGAAAGCCTCATTTTCTTCTAAGGAGGGAGTGGTTACCGACCCTCAAGTAGTGCAACCGAGAGCTAGATGATGTTCTGAGAACTTGACTTAGGCGCTAGAAAGGAGATGCGATGAAGCAAGAACGATCGTGAGTAGAAAGGCTCCATAATGATCCTTGGAGTGAGAAATTCCTCAGTATTCCAGACGAGGGAAATATGCCCCAGAATGATCTGTGGAGTAGGAATTGGTCGCCATTATTCCGAGGACGAGAGCGACACTCATGGAAATGATTGTGTGACGTTGGCTCCATAATGATCTATGGAGTGAGAAGTTCCTCAGTATTCCAGATGAGGGAATGAAATATGCCCCATAATGATCTGTAAAGTAGGAATTGGTCTCCATTATTCCGAGGATGAGAGCGATGCGCACTGGAAAGTCGTGCATGATGTTGGCTCCATAATGATCCACGGAGTGAGAAATTCCTTAGTATTCCAGACGAGGGATGAAATATACCCCATAATGATCTGTGGAGTAGGAATTAGTCTCCATTATTCCAAGGACAAGAGCGACACTCATGGGAAAGATTGTGTGACGTTGGCTCCATATGATCCACGGAGTGAGAAGTTCCTCAATATTCCAGACGAGGGATGAAATATGCCCCATGATGATCTGTGGAGTAGGAATTGGTCTCCATTATTCCAAGGACGAGAGCGATGCGCACAGGAAGGTCGTGTATGACGTTGACTCCAGAATGATCTATAGAGTGAGAAATTCCTCAGTATTTCAGATGAGGGATGAAATATGCCCCAGAATGATTTGTGGAGTAGGAATTGGTCTCCATTATTCCAGGGACGAGAGCAGCATACACAAATAGGTTAGTGGGACGTTGACTCCAGAACAATCCAAAGAGCGAGACATTCCTCAGTATTCTGGACGAGGTATGACATATATCCCAGAATGATATGTGGAGTAGGAATTGATCTCTAGTATTCCAAGGACGAGAGTAGTACCCACGAAGAAGTTCAAGGATGAATAGGGGGCACCAGAAGATCGACGAAGAGAGATGTTCCCCAGCATTCCAGTCGAGGGATAAAATAGGCCCCAAAGCGCTTTGTGGAGTGGAAATGATCTCCAGTAGTTCGAGACGAGAGCAAAACATATGAGGATTTTGCGTGGTGAGGGCTCCAAAATAATCTGTAGAGCGATATATTCCCCAGTATTTTTGGAATGGGACGCAGTAGACCCCAGAAAGTTTGATGAAGAGGGATTGATCTCCAGTAGTCCAGACGAGAGCAACACACCCCAAGGTGATTAATCCCTAGTACAGTGGATACGGGATGCGATATGCCCCAAAATGATCCACATAATGAGATTGATCTCCAGGATGGAAGAGTGCGTTGAGCACTTAAGACTTGGGAGCTGGTATTAAGCACTTTAAGAGTGAGTTTCAAGGGTGTTCCTCGAGGAATTGGTGATGGTCCAGAAAATTATCTTCTGATCATTAATGAGTGTCTGCTATTTGTGCCCCTAGCGTCGTTCTAGGGACAGAACGATTCTAAGGAGGGAGTGATGTAACACCCCGTATTATACGATACTTGAATATATATATATATATATATATATATATATATATATATATATATATATATATATATATATATATATGTGTGTGTATATTGTCCGTATGCATGCACTTGATTGTAGTATTATGGGTTGATTTTGCTATTATGGTGTGTGGTTAAGGTTACGGAACGGTTCATGGGAAGATTGCATTCTAAAAGACGCACGAGAACGAAGAGGACCGATACTAGTATAAACGCTGGTTTTCGGCACGACGCCTATGCAAATATAACACTGTATGATACTACAGTGGATATATATTGCGTGCGCTTGATAAACCTCTCGTCTCGCACTCGTAGGGATGCATTTACCCTTAAGTTGGGCAGCCAACACAACAACCACCAAACCATGGGCTAGAAGCCATGGTTTGATCCAAAACCACCAATACACCTACCCTACCCCCCCTAGCTTCAAAACCGGCCATATCCCCTTCTTTTCTCCATTGTTTCTCTACTCCATTCCACCTCCTTGCTCTGAAAATTTCAGAACTCCTCCAAGAGAGAAAAAGAAAGGAAGAAGAGAAAGTGAAGAAGAAGGTCTCAAGGAAGGATTTTCAAAGGAAAAAGCTTGAAAAGATCAATTTCTCTGCAGCAACCAAGGGTGGGGAGTTTCTCTAAACCTTCTTTTATGTCTTTTAATTGGTTTTCTTGCATTCATGTATGATAGGATGTGCTAGGATGAACATCTAAGAGATTGAAAGTTGAAGTCAGAACTGAAACTAGAAAACTGGTTCAGAATTCTATTTTGTTGATTTTTCGGAGAGCAAACTACAAATAGTTAGACATAAAATTTTCAGGGATTGTTCATATACATGTGTAGATAGTTGGTGATTTATTTAGGATTTTTCTGAGGTCATTTGATATTTTAATAAAATCAAATGGTAGAACTATGTCGTAAGGCAGAATCAGCAGTTGATAAACAGAATGACTGATATTGTAAGAATTTTCGTAATTTATTGGTGCATGATCTTGATATGAAATTTTTACCCTAGATTCCTGCATGCATCTAGATTCTTTACAAAAATCAGGAAAATGTTTGGATGCGTTTATGGGCTTGAGAAAAATTGATCTCTAATCAGTAGCTGAAGCTGAGCTGAAGAATAGGATGACTTTCTGTGCTAAATTGAAATAGAGAGAACTCACTGTATACTTAGATTTTTGATATTAGATCTTTTTCATATTGTTTAGTATGATCTCTAGTTTTATCACCATAAATTTTATGACATTTGGACAAGTATGGAATTTAATATGATTTTATGAGTATGTACTGTGCTGGTTTCAGCCAGTTTTGATACCCTGTAGAGATGGGGCATTTGAGACTCATTAAGAGCACATTTTGAGAATCTGATTCATTAGAGAGTTGTAGTAGACACCTAGATATTTCCAACAATACCAATTTGAGGCAATTCCAGTAAAGGGTTGATTTACTGTAATTTTTGTAATGCTAGATAAAGACCTAGAGTGGATCTGAGTGCTCTGATTTAGAGAGACCCTTTGTGTGGTTTGGTGCATTGGTGAGAGATGTGTGTGTTAGGATGATTTATTGGTATAATTTGGACTCATGACCAACTAGAGATTTGTTGAGGACGCCCACACCCTTATATAGAAATTGAGTTTGTGACGTTCTGATGAACGAGTAGTGTTTTGTGCTGCCGGTAAGGTACAGCTCGTGTACAGGAAACACACAGGCTGAGGCTTGAGGGACTATTTTGAGGAACCAGATGTTTGACTTTGAGTTCATGATCAACTGGGAAGTTGTAGCCTAGGGTCTTACTTTTCCGGATTGGGCTCGTACACTCCAATCGGAGTTGTATCGATAGAGTTATGACCATTCTAAGTTTCAGGCAGAAACTCCTAGGTCGCTTAGTCTTGGTTTTGACTAAGTATTGTGAGGATTTCCCTTGTATACTATCAGAGTTGATGACTCTTGTCTAGGGATGGTTGATATCTGTTATTGAGGTTATTGACTTCCAGAGTGGGATGTGAGACTCGAGTTAGTCACTAGGGTAAGGGATACCCTGTACCTGTCAACCCTACATTATAAACTTCCGCCGAAGCATAGGACATCCGAGCGTGCCATTGAGATAAGTTCACAAGGGTGAACATACATTCACAACCGGGGCTGCGGCGAATGTAGGCCGGAATGCTGGACAATTCCAAGTCAGGGAAGTGGCAAACCGGACCGGTATCGACAGGGCCAGAGGTTGATAGGCAAGTATGGAAGCAGTAATTAGAGTAAGGCAGGGGTTAGAATGGCTTATTAAGGGGTTGGGAAATTGCATTAGTCCTACTAAACCATAGTCGGTGTTGTATCTTCCAGTCATAGGGATACGTTTTCGGCACTCATGGATGAGTCCTCGGCTCGTATCTCGATCTGTTAATTCCCAAAGCTTTGCCGGAGTAAGGTACGGGAGGCTAGAAGGATTTGATCTCCCGAGGCGCTCACGTCCCTATGCACGGAGGTTTTGTGTTTTGGTATATATATAAGTTTATAACCTGATCAAGGGTGAACACGCATGCGTCGGTCCATAGGGGTGGACATGGGAATCATACGGTTGGGCGATCGGATTCAACACAACTTTCTGAGGAAGTCCATACGCGAGTACGAAGTGGCAGCTACGACCACCACTTAGGCACTGCAGTGGCGGAACTAGATCGACCAGCTGCAACCTCCTTGGACAACGGACAATCTATTGGGAACTGGATGGGTACAGGGGTAGGATGCATGACGAGGGATTAAACCCTACAATCAGGAGAGACGAACTCCTTGGAAAGTATGTAGTATGGGATGCATACGTTTCCATCGAAGTTGATTTTGGAAAAATATGTAGTATGGGATGCATACGTTCCCAACTGAATTGCATTAGAGTAGGTGCATCGTGTGCATTCTTGTTTGTGCATTAAATTAGGCCATGCTTGGGTCTGGAACACATGTAGTGTGGGATGCATGTGGATCCAGATTTCCAAGTCTTGCTTGCTTTAGAATAGGCTTGTGATTGGTGCATTTCGTTGTTAGATCATGGCATACACGAGCACTACATAATTTAGGATGCACGTTTCCTTTTCCATTCAAGATGATTTGTGATTGCCAGTTTGGAGGATCGTTGTTATTATTAGTAGTGCGTCAGTCGAAGTACTAACGTTT
Organism: Hemerocallis citrina; assembly: GCA_017893485.1. Taxonomy (NCBI): domain Eukaryota; kingdom Viridiplantae; phylum Streptophyta; class Magnoliopsida; order Asparagales; family Asphodelaceae; genus Hemerocallis; species Hemerocallis citrina. Next base: position 132,377,031 of record CM030363.1, read on the forward strand.
CCTACCTTTTAGGTACCGATTCTACCTTTCGAGCAGGTGTAGAGATATCAGAGTTGCGCAGCAGAAGATTCAGGCTGAGGAGCAGGTCCCAGGGAAGCAGATTGCCCGTTCAGCAGAGCTTCGGCAGTAAGCCATCAACTGCTAGTCTGGGGGAAGTTGTTAACTTTACAGAAAGGAGTGATGTATGTTTGTAATAAGATGTACTGAGTTTATATAATTTGTATTCTTGTCAAGAACAAGACATCGGTGGTAATCAATGTTGTAATGACTTATTTGGTGATAAAAAGTTTTTAAATTTCCGTGTTATTACTGTGTTGAGATGTATTTGAAGGCAAAGATTCTGGTGAGTGTCACGGATGTTCGGTTGCGGGGATCCGGGGCGCTACAGGTTGACTCCAAGACTGTTGTGAGTCAAATTCAGGAGTTGCAAGTGATACTGCATGAAATTGCTGCAGAGAACATGACGTTGTGTGAAACATTCCGTGTTGCAGCTTTCATTGAGAAGCTTCCACCTGAATGGAAGGAATTCAAGAACTATCTCAAGCACAAGCGAAAAGAAATGTCTCTTGAGGACCTGATCGTTAGGTTTTGAATTGAAGAAGATAATCGCAAGGCTGACAAGTCCTATAAAAATAAGTACATAGAAAAAGTCAACATAGTGGAGCACGAACAGAAAGACAAAAAGTGAAAATTCTTGCCATAAGGCTCGAAGAAGAAGCCTACTGCAAAGAGGTTTGTTGGAAAATGACACAAGTATGGTAGGCTTGGGCAAGATATCTGAATGTCGCAGTAAGGATGACATCCGTACTGGAACTGAAAAGGCAAAAGGGAATGAGAAAGCCCATGCACACATAACTGATAACCTGTCCACTGGTCTCTCTGACTTGGACCTCTGTGCTGTTGTATCGGAGGTCAATTTGGTGGGGAGCAATCATCGTGAGTGGTGGTATGATATTGGAGCCACCAAGCACATCTGCTTGGACAAAGAGATGTTCACTTCATACCAGAAATGCAACAAGGATGTACAGTTGTTCATGGAAAATTCTTACACTTCCAAGATTGAAGGAATAGGAAATATAGTGCTGAAGATGACTTCTGGCAAGGAACTAACACTAACCAATGTGTTGCACATTTCAGATATTCGCAAGAACTTGTTCTCGAGATCTGTGCTGAGCAATAATGGATTTAGGGTCGTATTTGCTTCTGACAATTTTGTACTTTCAAAGAATAGGGTGTACTTGGGAAAATGGTATGTTAAGGATGTACTGTTCAAACTCAATATAATGACACTCATCCCAAAATCTGTTGTTTCTGTTGTTCCCAAAATTAATGAAATGAATCCTGTTGCATATGTTGTTGAGACTTCTTTTGTTTGGCATGAAAGAGTAGTCCATGTTAATTTTAATTCTTTGCGTTGATTAATTAACATGAATTTACTACCAAAATTTAAGGTAGACAACTGCGATAAATGTAAAGTTTGCACTGAGGCCAAACTCACTAAAACTTCATCCCGTTCTGTAGAAAGAAATACTGAAACTCTAGGTTTAATTCACACGGATCTGTGTGATTTAAAAATCATTCAGACCAGAGGCGGTAAAAAGTATTTTGTGACGTTCATAGACGATTGCACAAAATACTGCTATGTATACTTGTTACATAGCAAAATGAGGCCTTAGATCAATTCAAGGAATTTAACCTTGAGGTTGAGAGTTAACTTGGCAAAACGATTAAAATCGTTAGGAGTGATAAAGGAAGGGAATATGATGCACCATTTAACAAGTTCTGCTCTGAACATGTAATAGTTCATCAAACGACTGCTCCTTACTCACCTGAATCAAACAGTACTGCCGAGCGCAAGAACCGAACTTTGAAGAATGATGAATGCCTTGTTGTTGAATTCTGTGCTACCCCAGAACATTTGGAGGGAAGCATTGCTGACCGCTAACTATATTCTCAATAAAATACCTAACAAGAAAACTGGCAAGACACTATACGAACTGTGGAAAGGTAATGTACCTTCGTATAAATACCTCAAAGTGTGGGGTGTTTAGCAGAGATAGTAGTACCTAATCCCAAACAGGTCACAATAGGACCTAAGACCATTGATTGCATATTCATAGGCTATGCACACAACAATAGTGCATATATGTTCTTGGTATATAAATCGGATATACCAAACGTGCATGTGAATACAATAATAGAATCAAGGAATGCTTCCTTCTTTGAACACGTGTTTTCGTGCAAGGATGCTACATATCCCAAACGTAGACGTAAACAAGGGAGTGCAAGTACTTCGGTTGATGAACCATGAGATAATAACGATGAACCTAGAAGAAGGAAACGGGATAGAACATCAAAAATATTTGGTCCTGACTTTGTAACGGTCTTTCTGTTGGAGAATGAGCATAGAACATTCAAGGAAGCCATGTCTACGCATGATGCTCCTATGTGGGAGGAAGAAATCAAAAGTGAAATAGACTCCATCATGCAAAATCATACATGGGAGTTGGTCGATTTGCCTTCTGGATGTAAAGCTCTAGGATGCAAATTGATTTTCAAACGGAAATTGAAACCAGATGGTTCAATAGAGAAACATAAGGGTAGACTTGTGGTACAAGGATTTAGGCAAAAGGAAGGCCTAGACTTCTTTGATACTTATTCTCCGATCACGAGAATAACTTCCATAGGAATGTTGATAGTTATTGCAGCTCTATGCAACCTCGAAATATATCAAATGGATGTCAAAATCGCCTTCCTAAATGGGGATTTAGAAGAAGAAATATATATGAAACAACCCGAGGTCTATGTAGTTCCTAGATATGAAAACAAGGGGTGCAGACTTGTAAAATTATTGTACGGATTGAAACAAGCTCCAAAGCAGTGGCATGCAAAATTTGACAATGTTATGATGTCAAATAGTCTCAAAATAAATGAATGTGATAAGTGTACTACATCAAAGATACTCCAAATGGATATATTCTGATGTGTTTGTATGTAGATGACATGCCCATTATTAGTAGCAATAATGACATTATCAAAAAAACTAAGAAGACGCTAAGTGGTGATCAATTTGATATGAAAGAATTGTGAGTTGCAGATGTCATACTAGGAATCAATATTTTCAGAACTTCTGAGCGAATTACTTTGTCTCAAGCTCATTATGCTGAGAAGGTACTTGAAAGATTCAAGAATTACTCCAATGGGACTGCCAAAAGTCCTATGGATCCGTCTTCACTTGTCCAAAAACACCGTTGACAACATATCATAATTGAAATATGCACGTGTAATTGGTAGTCTGGTGTACTTAACAAATTGTACAAGATCGGACTTGGCACATTTAGTAAATGGACTGAGTCGCTACACAAGTAATTCGGGCCGAAGTCACTAGAAAGGAATAACTAAAGTATTGAACTACTTGCAACATACTCAGAGTTATGGGCTATATTATACCAGATATCCAACAGTACTGGAAGGCTACAGTGATGCTAACTGGATATCGGACTCCAAGAACTCGAAATCCACTAGTGGGTATGTCTTCACTCTTGGTGGTGCAGCTGTGTCATGGAAATCCTCTAAACAAACATCATTGGCTATATCCACCTTGGAATCTGAGTTTATTGCTTTGGACAAAACGGCATAAGAAGCAGAATAGCTTCAGAACTTTTTAGAGGATATTCTTATGTGGAAAAAACCAGTACATACTATATGCGTATACTATGACAGCCAATCGGCTATAGCAAGGGCACTGAGTTGTATGTATAATAGTAAGTATCGTCATATCAGAAGGCGACACAAAACCATTAGACAACTGCTCTCAAATACAATAATCTCTATAGAGTATATAAAATCGGATGACAACCTAGAGGATCTATTTACTAAAGGTTTGTTACGAGAGCAGGTTGTGAGATCATCAAGAGGAATGAGTTTAAAGCCTATGGCGAAAGAAGATACTTGATGGAAACCCTACCTAGGTGACTGGAGATCCCAAGATCTAGGTTCAAGGGGACAACTAAATCTTGTTGAATCGATGTGAGCACTGAGAGATTAAAATCTCGTTCCCATTCTTAGGATGATAAATAGTGCTAACTGCAAGGGGTTAGGATAAGCTTGGCTTTTAATGATTCACATAGCTTTAAAATAAAAGTGGGGTATGGCACGATACTCTTTATGGGCAATCACCTTGTGAGTATGAAATGTGACCGTTTCTAGGAGAATGAAGAGAGACTACATTCTTTAAGTTCACTCATGATTAACCAGGATTGTTCAAGGCCAAAATGAACACAACAAAAGAACCTAGCTCTGTGAGGAGATGAAACTGTGCGATAGTTATCGTCTAGGTTCACATCAAAGTCCGGGTAGTTCAAGACAGCATGTTCACTACTTGGTCAAGTGAATCTGATGGCTACTCACTAGGGGTGGTTCAAAGTTGAAAAATTACTACCATTCCTGATGCAGTGATTTTCCGATTGTACTCTCAGTCTTTTCTATCGAGTCTTTTTCTATCATGTCTGGATTGCATAGTCTGGTAATTTTTATTCATATGGGAGATTGTTAGAAATATTTTTGGCAGATTTTGCGGGCCTGATTCCGGTGGGCTCCGGCTACCGGTGGTGCCGGAAAGTGATTAGACTGTGTTCCTCTCGTCAAGTACTGTTCCGTAATGTACTCGTTTGCCAAAAACGGATTCCGTATGAATGAGAAATGTTGGTCAAAAGTTGGGTACTCGAAATGTACTAACTTGAAAATTTGGAGAAAATAGATAGTCCCACATCGAAAGTTGAGAAAGATTTCTCTAGTATATAAGCTAAAGAAATGGACTAAATGACTTAGCCCTGGGGTTACCACTAACGTGTAGTGGAGAGATGACCTAGCCAAAGTTACAAATACACACGCGCGCGAGCGCGCCCGGCTCGGCCTCGGCCTCAACTTGGTTTGGTTTGGTTCTGGCCAGCCTAAACTATTTTTTGCCCCGCTCCGAATTTTTCATGGGATCCGGTTCTCTCAATTCTATTGAGGCTTTTGGAATTCTGTAACTGATATCATAACTCTGTAACAACAGAATAATGGATCCATCAATTATGCTTTTGTGTCATTACTCTGCTGGTACAGAGTAATGGATCCATCAGTTAAGCCTCTAATCTCTTATAAAATTCAGTCATTTTTGGTCAGTCAAAAACACTGTTTTTATCTTTTTATCTCTTCTCCTTTTTCTTCTGCGTCTGTTTGAGAGTGCAACACAAGTGCTGGTTCGCTGGTGTCTCTGAAGCTTGGGTGTTGCTCTTCAGAGAAGGTAATACAGTTGTATTCTAGGAGGCTGTTCGTCAAAAATCGTCACACTATGGGGCGAATTTTGCTGTAAGGACAAAAATTTTAATCTTGACTCTGTATAAATTTTGTCTGGTTTGCATTGTATTACCTGTAACTTATCTTCTTCACAAAGATTAGAAACAGTTTAATTTATGAAATTCAAGTTCTAACAATTGCATGCTATGGTAAAAATACAATGGTTTATGCTTCCCAAACTAAATTTATTTTGACAAGAAGTTTTGACTTCTTTGAACTTTCCTTTAATTTTGCTACTGTAGCATGCCATTCTCCTTCCCTTGCAAATAAAGTGTTTGTGTATTTATGTTTCTTATACGCTGTTAATTTATCTGCTGGTATTGTGGGATAATTGTTGTCGGTGTAAATGGTTTGGTTTTCATTGTTCTTTCATGTTGTTTGAACTGATTCATAAGATTGAACTTTTCATGTTCGAATGTATGTTTCATTGGCAATTTATTATGGAAGTTAGCCCGAATTCTTTCAATGTACTTTTCTGATCACTTAATTTGTTAGAAGTAAGCTACAATTTTTGGTCTTTAATTAATTTTAGATGTTTCTCTTTTGGGTGCATATTTGTTTCTCGAATTGTTCTTTCTTTAGTTGTGTCTTAAGTACCTCCATGTTACCTGTTACTTTTGTGTCGCTTTTGTCGGTTTTGTAGTTGCAGATTGGAAGAATTTGTATTTGTCATTCCTTTAGTGTTCAATATTTCATTATTCCACAGGTTTTATATTCTCTACCCTAGTCTCTGGTATCTTTCCTTTTGATATTTTCATGCAATTGTTTGCAGTTTCGTTTTACCGAAATTTTGTTTTAAGAATTTCTTAAATCTATTTTCATGATGTTTAGACTGGATGTATGCTTCTTTGCATGAACATTGTGCAGTTTGTTGCATTATCAATTTCATTGAAAAGGTCCCTAAAAAATGCCCATTACTTATTGCCTAGATTTCCTATTTTCGGCAAGAGTGTGCTGTTAGTTAACGGAGTATGAGCAGACTCAAGATGCTGGTAATTATGTCCATTCTTATGAGGTTTTTAATGGGAATTTAGTTCCAACGATTATGTACAATTTTATGTGATTGTAATAGAAAGTTAATAGTGTTTGTAATCAGGATTTGGTGGATAGAATTTTGCTGCCCCCCAGCCACTTGGAAGACTGCATTTGAAGCAGAGTAAAATGTACCACCGTCGAAGTATATGAACATTTGAAAACACTTTTCAATTACCTAGTAGTTGTTTCCTTTCCTTTCATTCCCTGAACTGGTACTGGTTTCTATTTACCTTTACTTCGCCTGTACACTTTTCTGCTGCTTGCAATTGAATGTGATAGTTGGTAATAACTCCAGCGTTCACGTTTGACAGAGTATATTTTATTTAAGCATATTTACCATCAGTATACAGGCTCCTAAGAAGGGTCTTACACAAGTTTTTTAAGTGTAACATCATTTTCTCGAATGTTCGGGGGGCTTGGATGGCCAACCATGCGTAGGATGGTTGGAGATGTGGTTAGAGAGAATAAGGTAGACATTGTTTGTCTAGAAGAGACTGACAACCCTTCCACTCTTGTCCTTAGCTCTCTAAACATCAACCAAAGTACCGAATGAAGGATTTTGGATGCGGCAGGCGCGTCCAGAGGAATTCTCTTGGGTTTTAATAACAACACTTTTGATGCTATGGAAACCTGGATTGGTATGTTTTCGTTGTCTTTTGTTTAACGCTGTAAATGTGATGGTTGGATGCAAACGATAACCACGGCGTACGGCCCGAACGACAGGGTCAAAGAGACCAGAGTTCTGGGAGGAACTCCGAAGGATAATGTTCAAGTGGAACTATCCTTGGGTAGTGGGAGGGAACTTTAATATCGTGAGGTATAAGGAGGACAGAAAGGGCGGGGAAGGCAGTGGTCATGATAGACAGTTGTTCAATCAGGTCATCGCACGGTTACAGCTGATAGAGATGCAGATTAATGATAGATTTACTTGGTCCAATGAAAGGAGGAATCCTTCATTGGTAAAACTGGATAGGATCCTAGCCTCTACTAATTAGGAAGCTTTGTTCCCATTCGCATTCGGTAGGTCCTGCGACATGAATACCTCTAATCACGTCCCTATCCTCCTTGGCTTGGGGGAGAACTCGAGATGCAGGAAGCAGATTTTTAGGTTCGAGAAGATATTGTTAGATGATGAGTCCTGCGGAATTGTTGTAGCTGAAAGCTGGAGGGAGCAAATAGCGACTGCTGAACCTGCAGCGGTAATAATGCGTAAGCATGCAAGACTTAGGAAGCGGCTTAAGAAATGAAATAAGGAGTCCTTTGGGAACGTCCTGCACAAAAAGGAGGCATGCATCAAAAGTATTGATGAATTGAAATGAAGGAGGAAACTAATGGCATCACTGACATCGAGTTCGCTCGCCGCAAGACTCTAAGGTTAGATATCCAGGACACATACATCAAGGAAGAAAGCATGTGGAGGCAATAGTTGAGAGTAAAATGGTTGAAAGAAGGCGACACAAACACAACTTATTTCCATAAGATCGCAAGCATACGAAGAAGAAACAACCTCATCCACTACCTAGAAAAAGAGAGCAATCCAGTAACCAGACTCGCCAAAATGCAGACTCACATTTACGAGCATTTCAAAGAACTATTTGGGAATGTAGTACCCCAGATTTTTAAATAATGTTTTTAAGATTTATAAATGAATTAAAATGTTTTTAGGAGATTTAATAAATATTTTCTGAAAATTTATCTTTTTACACATGCAAAATACGTGCAAATATTTTCTTGGAAAGTTCAAAATCAAAAATTATTTTGGGAAAACTCATTAATTATTATTAGATATTATTTGTGAATTTTCTGGATTTTTTTGACATTTATTCGACCGATTTGCAAATATTACATAAAGAGGGACTTTTGTGCAAAATTACCACTTGGAGTAAAAAATCAAAATTTTCGGATTTTTGGGCTGGGCTTGATGCCTAGTCAACTTAGGGTTAAAAATTTTACCTTTTGATTAGATGAATTTGGTTTATTTTGCAAGTTTTGATAAAAGATGATCTTTTTGCAAAATTGCCATTTAGAAGGACAAAAATGCAAAATCGTTTTCTGGGTTTCTCAAACAGTGCCGGCTGGTTACAGGATGGTTATTTTTGATTTTAAAACTCAATTAAGTTGGTTTAATCTAGTTTCCAAATATAAGGATTTATATATGTAAAGATATATTTAAGAGAGGTATTTTACAAATTTGTCTATAAACCCTAAAAACCTATGTTCAGGCCTATTTAAAAGGTGGAGTGCAGCCGTCTCTTGCTGCACAACACAAAGGATTTTATTATTGTTATTCCTTGGAGTTTTAAAGAGAAAGATCTTGGATTTCTTGCGAAGAAGGGATTTTTCTTGTTCTTTATTAACTTCGTTTGATTTCTTCAACAAGATGAGTGACATGTTTGTTTTGTGTTGTTTTATGTATGTTGTATGTGATGATTTATTGATTAGAAAGCATGTTAGGAGTTTGCATGAAGATATATGAAGTTTTGATGAGTAGATGAATTAAAAAGTGAATCTTTCATGAGAACTATGTTTTGATGACTTGAAATTGCATAAGGATGACCTGAGATTGATTAAAAACCTAATAGAAATTATGGGTATGTTGTTTTGTATTATATTCTTGTTAATTCGAATAAATACCATATTATATATATACACATACATGCCTTACTTCAGTAAAAGGTTTATCTTTGTATCAGATACACATATACCCCAATGTACAAACAATATTAATGAGTGGATTTTTTCACTATGAATGGGTTAATAATGCAATAAATGAACTAATTATAAAGAAAGATTTATTTTCTGTTGATGTTTGCGTTGTGAATCTCTAGGAGTTGAGTGGGAGTCCTGTGAACCGGCAGATGAGATTTTGTGGATTTAGACCAGAGGGGTCTTGGGTTTATTTTGTGAATTAAGTCCGGCGTGATACACTAACTCTAGAGAGGAGGAATTTGTGTTCTTTTAATAATAACCAACTTAAGGATAGGCACTAGTGGAGATGTGATGGAACTTGGGAAACATAAGTATATGCTCTTGGTTTTGTTTGTCCAACGGATGCGTTCCAGGATTGTTTGTTGTTCTGTCTCGAGAGGACATTTGTATGTTCGCGTGTCGAGGGTCTGCAGGCCTATTCACGGAGCATGCAAGGTGCATTCGCGTGTTGAGGGTCGGCAGGCCTATTCACGGAATGTACCTGGTGTATCTGCATCTCGAGGGTCTCACAAGCCTATTCGTGGGGTACACGGTAGGGAGGTGATTCTTCTGTTTTTTGAGCTATTCTTACATGATGCTTGTGCGTCGAGGGCTGTGGTGCCTATTCGCAGAGTATTTTAGATCTTGTTTCCATTACCATAGTAGGATTAGTTGCATAACGAGGAATTTAACCCTATAAAGTGGAGAACGTTAAGGGCTTGTACCAGACCTATGTAGTATGGAATGTATAGAATCCAACAAGTATGCATTAGAGAGTCAGCATATAGCAATTGTGTTTTCTTGACTTGGCTTATATGCATAATGATTTCTGTTTTCTTATACTTGACACTTAGTCTAGATTCACTTGATGTTTTCATATGTTACTTATTACTATCTTATATTCCTTAATGTTTTCGTGTTTTATTTAATGCTATTTCATACTTCATTCATTTTCACTGTTGATACATATTGTTTATGATTTTATTCTTCATGTTTATTCATGTTGCTTTTGTTTTTATGTCACTCACACCGTTATGGCTGACCCCTGTAGTTTTGGGGGTTAGGGTTATTTCTAGCCTCATGTTTTACAAGTCGGTGCTTATAGCTTGGGATTTGGATGCTTGAGATAGAATGATGTTATGGCTTAAGTAAAATTGTAAAGAAAGTGTCGTAAAGAAAAGATTGTAATTCAAGGTGTTTTGTATTCCGCTGTGTTTTGTAAACAAGTGTTGTAATAAAAGTTTAAAATAAAAATTATCTGTGTTTTTGGCTATGTTTACTATTACAATTGAAGTTGATGCTTGGAATTATGCCACGTATTTCTGAGATATCAAATTGGAAATTTGGGGCACTACAGAGATTGGTATCAGAGCATGCTTCAATAGTAATAATAGACATAGTATGAAAACAAACCTAGGTGTGGACACTAGAGCGTGAGTACTTAGGCGTGGACATTAGAGTGTGAGTATGACATAGAGTTAGAACATGGTGTTTTGGTTTGGGGTATGGTTGGGGTTTTGCCATAGGGTATTGATGTGAATATGAATGGTGTTGTGATGCTCTAACTTTACCTTCATTTTGCAATATTCAGTAGAATGGCAGGACCGAGAACCAGGATTGGTGGTAATGGTGATGGGGCAGAAGGTTCCCATGGAGAGAGACTTGATCTTGAGACTGAGATTACCAGGGTGTATCAGACATTGAACACATTCATGGCAACTAATATGTTGTAGAATCAGAATCAGAATCAGGGGGCTGGACCAGTGTTTGTTAATGCTGATCCGATCAAGCAGGTTGAGTCCTTCAAGTGGATGAAGTCGCCTGTGTTTGAGGGGCAGTCTGATCCAGATAGGGCTGATGATTGGATTAGACAGATGGAGATGATCTTTGAAGTCTTGAAAATTCCAGCAGTCAATAAGGTGAAATTGGCTGCGATGCAGTTAGAGAAAGATGCTGGCGTCTGGTGGCAGTCAGTGAAGAGGACATTTGGGGATCAGCAAGTAACTTGGGAGGTTTTTCTGGATGAGTTCAGGGACCATTTCTTTCCTCTAGATATTCAGGAGAAGAAGGCAATGGAATTCTTGAATCTGCAGCAAGGCAGTATGACAGTGCGTGAATATGAGACTAAGTTCGCTCAGCTGTCAAGGTATGCACCGAAACTGATTATGGATGGGACGAAGAAGGCCAGGAAATTCGAGCTGGGCTTGAGGCCGAATCTGAGGTCACGGATGGTTTCGTTGGGTATAAGGAGGTTTGATAAGCTGGTCAGGAGAGCAGCTATGATAGAAGAGGACACGGATCCGTTCCAGAAGAAGTAAGGGAACTGGAACAGGAACAAGAGGCCAATAGTTAGTCAGAATGGGAAGGAGTTCCCAGTGAAGCAGGGCAAGTTCAGTAGACCCGTGCATAAGGCACCCACAATTCAAGGCGTGACCTGCTTCAACTGTGGAGAGGCAGGTCATTATCAGACAACATGCACCAAGTCTTGGAAGGTGAAGGTTTGTTATTAGTGTGGTCGTGAAGGGCATCTCAGACCAAACTGCCCACAGTTGAAGAAGGATGGTGCAGGCGAAGGCAAAGTTCAGAGGCGGCAAGTGTTTACATTGACTGAGGAGAATGCGGGTAACTCAAGGATGTGATCCAGGGTGTGCAAGAACTTTGAATGTATTCATTTATGTATTAAGTAAAACTTTATTTGGGAATAAATTGGAGATTTGAGTATCATTCTCCATGTAACAAAATTTGTTTTGACTAATGGAATAAAAGCAAAAAGTTTTATTTAATACTGGTTCTTTGTATACATTTGTGTCGCCCAATTTTTGCTAAATCTTTAGGTGTGGAACCTAAGGTATTTCGAGGCAGTCTTAGCGGTGACAACACCATCAGAGGAAGAGCATTCTATGCACTTGACAGAGGTATTACAGAAGTTACAGGAGCGTAACTTGTATGCCAAGTTGTCAAAGTGTGAGTTTTGGAAATTTGAGGTGACTTTTTTTGGTCATGTCCTTTCTAAGGAGGGAGTGACCACTGATCCTCGAAAAGTTGAAGCAGATTGTGAAAGGTCAGAGTTAGATGCAGAGATTCAGAGGTTGTTGCCACAGGTTTCTGGAGGCAAGTTATCAGAGTTGCGCAGCGGAATGTTTTTTCCTGAACCTTTTGAGTGTGTTCCTTTTGTATGTTTATATTTCTTTTGCTAGATTACATTCTCTTGTGTAATTGTATTTGTTAAACTATCTCTATGAGTTTTCATTTCCTTTTGCTTGATTTGTTTGGACCCTATTAGTAGTTGTTCTGAGGATAGAACTATTCTAAGGAAGGAGTGATGTAGTACCCCAGATTTTTAATAATGAATCGCATAGAAGCAACATAAAGTCTTCTAACAACCTACAACCAAAGTCACATTCTCACTAGTAAAACTTGATCTTTTATAATTAGAAGCAACAGAAGAATCTTTTAACAGCCTAATATAAGCATACTACTAATGAGTACACAAAAGCGACATAAAAAGCCTTCTAACAACCTAGAAGAAAATAGTGCTGCACTTATCAGAATTCGATAAAATTAGACTTTTTAAAAAGGTGAGAACATCTACTAAAACTCTCTAGTTGAACACTTTTTCAGATTCGGTAAGGAACTCAAAATCCGGTCCGTTAAACACCATTTCAAACAATAACAGTATCCAAACGCTGAAACTTTCCAAGCTCATAACTTTTGCTATACTTGTTGGAATTTAATGAAATAGAACATTTTGAAAAGCTGAGAACATCTACTACAACTCTCTAGTGGTCACTTTTTTAGATTCCGCAAGGAAATCAAAATCCGGTCACTTGAACTCATGCAAAAATTAACCAACATCAGATTTCTTAACAGAAAAGCTGAAACTTCTAAAGCTTGTAACTTTTGCTCTACTTGTCAAAATCTAACCAAGTAGAAAATTTTGAAAAGGTGGAAAAATCTACTACAACTCTCTAGTTGACAACTTTTCCAAATTCAGTAAGTAAGAGGTACAAAAAACATCAAAAAATCTTAACAGCGTGCTTTCAGCCAAAAGCTGGGTGCTGTGATTTGTAAAAGCCATAACTTCTACTCTGCTTATCGGAATCTAACCAAATAGGATATTTTGGAATGGTGCGAATCTCTACTACAACACTTTAGTTTGTCACTTTTCAAATTCAGTAAGTAAGAGATACAAAAACATCAAACAATCTAAACGCAAGCTTTCAGCCAAAAGCTGGTTGATGTGATTTGTAAAAGCCATAACTCCTACTCCGCTTATCGTAATCTAACCAAATAGAAAATTTTGGAAAGGTGGGAACATCTACTAAAACTCTCTAGTTGATCACTTTTCCAAATTAAGTAAGAGGTACAAAAACATCAAACAATCTAAACAGCGAGCTTTCAGCCAAAAGGTCAGCTGCTGTAATTTTGTAAGGGTCATAACTCTTGCTTCGCTTATCGAAATCTAACCAAAAAAGGACATTTTAGAAAGGTGAATAACTCTAATACAACTCTCTAGTTGACGAAATTCTCATATTCAGTCATTAAAAGGTACAAAAACTTCGAACAATCCAAACAGCGAGCTTTCAGCCAAACGACTAGCTGATGTGACTTGTAAAAATCGTAACTCCTACTCCGCTGATCAGATTCTAACCAAATAGGACATTTTGGAAAGGGGAGAGACTATACTACAACTCTCTAGTTGTTGAACTTCTCAGATTCAGTCATTAAAAGGTACAAAAACTTCGAACAATCCAAACAGCGAGCTTTCAGCCAAAAGGCCAGCTGCTGTAATTTTGTAAGGGTCATAACTCTTGCTCCGCTTATCAGAATCTAACCAAATAGGACATTTTGAAAAGGTGAGAAACTTTAATACAACTCTCCAGTAGAACACTTTTTCGGATTCAATCAATAAGAGGTGAAAATACTTCGAACAATCCAAACAGCGAGCTTTCAACCAAAAGACCAGCTCCTGAGATTTTGTAAGGGTCAGAATTCTTTCTCCGCTTATCGGTATTTAAAAAATTAAGACATTTTGTAAAGGTGAGATACTCTACTAAAACTCTCTAGTTGAACACTTTTTCAGATTCAATCAATAAGAGGTGCAAAAACTTCGAACAATCCAAACAACGAGCTTTCAGCCAAAAAGCTGGCTGTTGAGATTTGTAAAGCTCATAACTTTTGCAATACTTATCGGAATCTAACCAAATAGGCCATTTTTGAAAGGGGAGAACATCTACTACAACTTTCTAGTTGAATACTAGTTCAGATTCTGCATGGAACTCAAAATCCAGTCCTTTAAACGCAAGTCGAATCAACCAAAACAGCAGTTTTGGGAAAACGATGTGTTTAACCCATCAAATTAACCCAAAAAATTCTATAAAAATTAGAACATGATAATAACACATATAGGAACCTCTCTAATTAATTTGGGCTCAAGATTTCAACTTTAGCATAACAAATTAATTCTAACCACTTACTAGTTAGGGTTGATTCTTTAGTGTGTTATTTTCTACCACTTCAATCTTCACATGCCATTCTATTCTAGTCCATAATAACCATATTCACATGAAATTAGTCCAAGTTTCTTAACAACATACAACAAAAATAAATAAACAAGCATAAAAGTAGAGAAACCCCCACCCAAATCGGTTCGTAGGAAGAACTAGCTTGATCCTTCTCCTCCTTGCTTCTAAATCTTGCTCCTCATGAAAAAAGAAACCATTATTTTCTTTTCTATTTTGATCTTTCTTTCTTTTGTATTTTTTCTCAACTTTTTTCTAATTAAAAACAAGTAGAAGAAGTAGGAAAATGAGATGAGAAAGAGATGGAGGGGCAAAATGAAAAGGGTTTCTTTCCCTTTGGAGAAGTGGCCGGCCATAGGAGGGTTGGGGGGGTTTTATAGGAGAAAAGGGGGTGGGTTTGTGGTTGAGAAGAGTCCACTTTTCTCTTTCTCTTTGTGGCTCAAAACAATTGGAGTTCAATTTGTAAATTTAAATTACAATCAACACCCAAAATCATCTTTAACCCTTCTTTTTGATCATGATTGATCAAAATAAAGGTATTTTCTCAAAATCACATACTACATGATTTCGTACAAATGTACGAAATCGGTACAGTACATATACGTATACATATCTGTATATACATATAATTTTTATTCATTAAAATCCATCAATCAGTACAAAAATAATTTAATTCCGAGAAATAAAATAATTTTATTACCGGTTCGGAAGATTCTAGTACCAATTTTATACAATACAGATGTATACAGACTGGTGTATATATATATATATATATATATATATATATATATATATATATATATATATATATATATATATATATATATATATAATGTTTATTAACAAAACCGGGTAATATCCACCAAAAATATTTCAACTCTGAAAATAATAATAAAATAATAATTTTTAATATCAGCCCGGGATTTTACAGATATTTTCTCAAAAATGCATTTTACAGGATTTTGTACAAGTGCACAAAACCAATACAATACATATATATACTTACTAGTATATATATACAGATAAATTTTTATTAGTAAAACCAAGAAATTTACATAAAAATATTTTAAATTTAAAAATAATAATAATACAAATATAATATCCAACCGGGATATTACAAGGAGCTCGGAGCAAGAGGGTCAAGATTGAAGCTAGGAGCTTGTAGATTATTACTTTCATCACAAAATCAAGGTGGATGTTTCTAGACCTTGTGGTTGTTTTTATTGCTGTGAAATGGTTGGATGTTAGTTTAAATTTGTTCATGATGTCTAAATTTGATTGCATGTAAAAGATTGGAAGTCTAATGGCTAGATTCTCGCTAAAAGAAGCCAAACCAGTAACGCTGTTAAAAAGCTGAAATTTGTCTATCAGTATGAAGTCAATAACTTGAAATCTACTTGATATGTTGGCCTCAATTTTTTATGAAAGGACCATACATGTGTCTTACACCTTCAGTGATTTTTCTAGGTTTTTTTGATTTTTCTGCTAAAATAAAAATACGACATTGCATGCTGGTTGAAAACAGAACAAAATGGACTGCATATTACTTTTGTAGATTAAAAGACTTGGATCTCAATGTGTACTCATGAGAATGAATTAAAATTAAAGTATAATGTTCTAATGCCTGTCTAGAGCTTAAGTTTCAAATTTCATGGTGTTTGAATATGTGTAGATATAGCAATAAAATCATGCAACTGAACATACTGTTTGAACAAAATAAAACTGTTGTTGTTTTTGCTCTGTTTTAGCTGATGATTCAAAGAGATATAACTCAAAATCAATTTGGTAGAATCATCTGATTTTTGGATATGTTTTGTGAATGTATGTTATATGTTTGATTCCTAAATTTCATGTCAATCCAGTATAATTTGATATATATAAGATAACCTTTTTTAACACTGTGCACTAAGTGCTTTGTTCTGAAAATGATTTTGTTGCATGTTAAAGAACCAAGATTTGAAGCATGTTAACATCCGAATTTGTGAAAATGTTTAACTCGGAAGTTGTAGAGCACACTTAGAGCTTTCCATGAAGCCAACTTTCCATGAAGCCTAGGAATGTAAAATTTGGTGTAGTGTGCTATTTTATATGATTTTTACTTTAGCCTGGCTCTGTTAGACCCGAACGTGAATTTACTGTTTGAAGTGACAATGATGTGATTGGGCCTTGTATGACTAATTAGGTGTTGTGGATATTATTTATGAGCTTTATTGGGCTTGGGTACTGACGTGAAACAGTTTTTGACAGATTTATGTACCCCTAGTCATGGCATGGTTATTTCTTAGTCCTTAGTGATGGAGTAGAATAGAGTTTGGATGTGTGGATGTGTTTTCCCACTCTGGACGTCTAAATTTGGGAATTTGAACTATGTATAATTTTAGGGTTATCTTGATAGAATGTTGAGACCCTATGACTAGGCCTGTGTTGGATGAGACTTTGTGGCGGGTAGTTTAGAGACCCGTGTCCCTGAACGTTTTGGAGTGATGACTTGGGCATCGACGTGCTTGCCGTCTAAGGAGGAAATCCAGAATCGTAGGAGCTACCACCTTTCAGGAGGACATGGAGCGCGATGATTAACGGGAGCAGCGACTTATTTCGGGTCGAGGTGGCGTGCAACTCCAAACGTGGCAGGCGGTGGCGATCGACGTGGTCGATTCGCCAGTTTTTGTAGGCCCATGTTGTGGGTTAGGCTTGACAGTCAAGTCTAGACCCTAGTGTGGGTTGGGTTAAGTTCAAGAAGAGATGAGTTAGGTTGAAAAGAAGATACCTTCAACTAGAACTTAATTAGTTGTTATAAAACATCTGGTTGTGGCATCTAAGTTAGGTGTGAGACTAGTTGATAGATCGCCTAACTAATTGATTAGTCGGGTAGAACTAGATCTCCTTGTAAATTAATAATTGTAATTTGGATATATCAGATAGGGTTAGTTTGTAAGTTAAACCCTAAAATTAGTAACCCCTAATGATTGGTCTAAGAACTTGAATGTTGACCCTGTGTTGGGTAATATCATGGGTTCATAGTAACGACCTAGGATAGGTCAAGTTATGGCTGTAAATCTAGCTCGCCTAGTGTTACTAAGTATGGATTAATAAAATGGATTAGAACTTTATTTAGAGCCAATAGAATAGGGTAAAACAGTAATAAAATGATGATAACTTAATATAGTGATGACTCAACCTTATTCAATAGTTGTGGCCCTAGTTGTGAATAATATCTGTACAACCTGTGTTGGGTAGAGACTTGGGATAGATCGAGTCATTGTTGAATGTAAGGACATGCACTAGTGGGTGTTGTGCTCGCCTGTCAGGGAGCGCATGGCATCGTCACGTCTGGCCAAGTCCTAAGTTTTGTTTACCACAAGCATGGAGCATCGAGTAGGGCTTCATAAGGGAGTTAGGCTTCGTGTCTCTCGGCAGGCGTTTGCCGCTGGGTGCCTTTATGCCCGTAACAACTTTTGATGAGGACTGGCGTAGCGGCGTTGTCCCATCTGCAAGTTTGGCTTAGCAGTAAGGACGAGATTCAAGTCTGAGATTAGGGCAAACCCTAAAAAATCTGCCATGTCCTATGCTGTTCAACACGGGTAGGGGGCTTAGAGGAAGATGTCATACGTACAACTCTAATTCTATTGGCGGACATTTGTCGCGGGGTGCCTTTATGCCCGTATCACAGCTTTTGAAGAGGTCCGGGGCTTGAGAGTTTACTATGATAATAATATTTTAACTGTAGCGACGGAAAAGAGAAACCGTACGGCTACTACTGGGCATAGTAGGAAACAAACAGGAGTTGCCTGACACCACTATTAACTGCCATGACTACGGTGACTGCAACCTCTTCATCACTAATGTTCGAGACAGGATAGAGCACAAGATAGGTTGTATGGCGGGGGATCGAAACCCATTAATGTGGAGAACGTCGTTTGTTTGGGAAATGTATAGTATGGGATGCATATCTCTCCAACCAAGTGTGAATTAGACTAGGAGAATCGTGTGCATTTGGTGTGCATTAGTTCTAGGTTATGTCATACACCGACACTTGTGTTTGCTCACATTTTCTTTATCATCAAATATTGTGGTTATTGAGGTTTGGAATCGCTATATTATGGCATAGCATTGCGTCAGTTGTATTCAATTGACGTGCCCACTCTTCAGTTGCAGGACCATCTGCTGTATGGGAGGTACGAGAGACTCAAGTTGATTAAAACATCCAAGTCAAGACATTGTCCATTTATTATAAAATTGATGTAATTATTATTTGTAAATGTTGTAAATTTAACTGGACATTGTAATAACATTTGATGTAATAAATGTTTTTAATTTTCTGTGATTTTTGTGTGTTGTGACTCATTTGAAGGAAGATCCTGGAGTAATGTCACGAGTTCTTAGGTTAGGGCTTCAGGGCGTTACAGCTTCCTCGCCCATTTTGCTGTAAGGTCGAAAAGACAAGCGCCTCCCTGCTCGATTTAAAATAGAAGGATGGGGAGTCCCTCTGAGACATCATTCAGAGGTTCACTGCAAAGGCCAGGTCCTTTTCCCTTGATGTCGGGGTTGTAATAGCTGCCTTTAGGCACAACATTGACTTGACCTCCGCTGGCTAAAATGCCTCCCTCAGATATCCCCGACCTCCTGCTCTGAAGTGAGAAATACATCCAAGCTGAGGAGGCCTTACATCCCAGAGGCCAGAAAGAATGCCTTGCCAAGGGAAAAAGGAAAATGGATAGATCCAAGGCGCCGAAGAAGTCTCAGAAGGATGCCTTCAGAAAAAGGCGTCCTCCCCCAGCACCCCGGTTCTAGAAGTTCACTCCACTCAACACGAGTGTCTCTGCTATCCTCATGGAGTTTGAAGAAGAGGTGCTGATCCGACACCCTCCTCAGTCAAACACCGGGAACAATAAGAGGGACAAAAAGTTCTACTACCAGTTTCACCGAGACCAAGGTAATGAAACCGATAATTATCACACTGAAAGATGAGATTGAAGCCCTTATCCATAGGGGCTACTTATCTAAATTCACTAGGAAGAACCAGAAAACCTCCCCCCCCCCTCCTGAGGGCCTAATAAGCATCTGGAGATGGCCTTTGAATCCCAGGACACATTAAGAATTGTCATCCGCCACTCTATACATGGAGGACCAATGGGGGGAGATTCCAACTCTTCCCACAGGACATTTGTCCGGCAGGTGAAATCCATCCATAACTATGCTCCTCCCCGAGGTCATGGACTCTCTGTATCGTTCTCCGATGAAGATCTTAAGGGTGTCCGGATTCCTCACTGCAACGCCCTAGTAATCAACCTCAGTTTGGCGAACCACGAAGTTCGAGGCATCCTCGTGGACAATGGTAGCTCTATCAACATATTATTCCTCGCCTCCTTCAAGGGGCTAAATCTTTCCTGAGATATGCTGAAGCCTAAGGGCTACACTCTTCGTGGTATCTACGGTGCTTCGGTCCAAATCGAAGGGATCATCACTCTGGACGTTACTGCAGGAAACTCCCTGGCCACCGAACCGAGCCCATGGACTCTTCATGGTGGTTGACATCAAAGCAGCCTATAACCCCATTCTTAGGTGTCCCGGCCTTGCGTCTCTCCAAGCCATAGCCTCGGCCTATCATATGATAATGAAGGGAAATCAAGAGGCTGCCCGAGCGTGCTATACCACCACAGTGGGGGGCTCAGTCCTTCCTTTCGATGCGGTCGAACTCCCCAGCGATAGAAGTTCAATTAGCTCTGAGCTAGTCGATGAATTGGAAAAGACCCCCTACTTCTCTGAAGCAGACGAAACCATGTGGTTTCAAGTTAGCAAGGCCCTGCCTTATGGTCTCAAGGAGATCATCAGCTGCATCCTACGGAACCAGGATCTGTTTGCCTGGCTCTCTCAGATATGGCGGGCATCTTGGAGGAATTTATTATGTACAAGTTGAATGTTAATCTAAATTCTAATCGGTACATCATAGATGCCGAAAAATCGTGCCCGAGAGACAACAGGCAGTAAAGGAAGAAGTCAACAAGCGCCTCTCCGCCCGCTTCATCCAGGAGGTCGACTACCTGGTGTGGTTGGCAAATGTTGTGATGGTGAAAAAGGCTAGCAGAAAAATGGAGGATCTGTATCGACTTCACGGACTTCAATAAGGCGTGTCCAAAAGACCCCTTCCCTCTTCCATGCATCGACACCTTAATCGATGCGACATCAGGGCACGAACTCCTGAGCTTCATATTCATATCATGCCCCGCTTCCCAAAAGAGAATATGGAATACGAATACGTGACTAAGCCTAGCGAATGATTTTCATCATCCATAAGCTGTCAGAAATGTTTATAACATTTCACAAAAATAATCAGAGCCGGAAGCAAGAAAAGTCAACTAAGCATGCATATATGAATCAATACCAATAGAATTACTTGAAACAAAATATATTAATCTCAAATAAATCAGATATGAATAAGTTAATTATCCTGAGTCACATTGCCCAAATACAAATTAAATCCAGGTATCAAATACAATTGTTCAAATAGCAACAAGAACTAAGAATAGCAAAAACTCCAGCAACTAGTATGTTAGATCACCTACACCATTTGGCAGCTGATCACCTTGATCTGCAATTTAATAAATTGCAGAAAAAAGAAAAAACAAACAAACTCCCGTCAATACAAGTTATGGGCCCCTTGTAGTGCAGGAACAAGTACATAGAAAAGATGATAATCTAAATACAGCGGAAACAAACATAGCATGGAATAAGCATATTAACAGAAATATAATATCTAACATGAATCAAGAAAACAAATCAGATAGCATGGTATACTAACAGATACAGATAACAAGTGTTGAGTGTCAAGTGGTATGCAGACAGATATACAGATGAAAGTGTCAGATGATAGTCAAACAGATAACAGATAACAGATGTCAGATAACAGATGTCATGTTCTCATAAGTCTTGTGTTTATTACTATCTAGGTAGCACTTCATGCGTTCCAGGTTTTTACCACATGGTTGCTACATTCAAACAAATTACGTTTAGATTTCGTAAGGGACTATATAGGGTCGTGTGCTCAGGTATCAGACAGATAGATATCAGATGCAGATCCAGACAAACAGATAGAACCTAAGGGTTCTCTTCTGGGTACACATTCCTATTGGGAAGTAATGTAGGCAGAGTTCTAATAACAGAATCGTACCACGTAACAGATAATCAGACGGGAAACACGGGCCCCTTCCAAGTACATATTTCTATATTATCCACTACTAGATCTTTCCCACAAACCGCGGCTTGGCTATTTTGTTATTAAAACCAGACAGACATGTATGTGCAGATAACAGAGTGAGAATAACATGGTATAAACAATTAAGAGGTTCATATTGAAAGATAAACATATATAGGTGAAAGATAACTCATAAAAGAATAGAACAACAAAAAATTTAGTTTAGGATAGCAAGACAGTACTGCACTAAAACTGGGATTCCCGTTGCTATAAAATTGAAAATTTGGATCCGTCAAAGAATTTGGAAAAAAAAATCTCAGCTGAATCCAGAAAATATATACAAGTCATATGGTATTTCACAAAAACAAGTCTCAAAACTGGTTTGAATCCAGAAAACACGTTCAGCAAGAAATCAGAAGTTTGTATTCAAAGTCAGGAAAACAGCATGAAAACTCATTAATTAAATCCACGAAAAATTTGGGGTATTTCCTTATATTTACAGCATCAGAATATAAAGTTTCATAATTTTTCAATATAAATAGTTTAGTCAACAAAAATCAGAAAACATCAAAATGCAGTAGTTTTGTAAATCTGGAATTATAAACACTGCAGTACGAAAACAGCAATATCTCACAAACCATAAACTTAAATTCAAATCCACCAAAAGGGTTCTAAAATAGACACAGTAGGCTAACTTTGATATTCACAAATATTTTATAAACAACAAGTAGAATTAGGTCAAAAATTAGGTTCTATACTGAACAGTATGAAAATTCTGCATGTATTAATAATTGTTTGCAAACATAGAACGGTTTATAAAACTCATTGAATAAATCCACAAAAATTCAGGGTTAATCCCAATCAAGTCTAGTTGTATAGTGCAAAATATTGGATCAAAGTTATACCTTTAACATTAGAATAAAAATAGATTACTCTTCAGAATTCATAGAAAACAAAATATGGAAATCTCTCTACACCTTTGTAGTAAAATAGTCATAACCCACAACTTATAAATCAAAACTTAGATCTGTCAGAAGGGTTGGAAAATAGACATAATACTCTATAGTTCATGTTCACAAATAAAATTCATATACTGACCTTAATAGGGTCTAAAATACTGATCAAAAGCAAGGTAACAGAAAACACAGAATTATTCTTCGAACATAAAATCATCAAGTTCATGTAAAACTCATCCAAATCAACCCAAACATGAAATATAGTGTACTAGATGTCCAAACAATATGGTATAGGGTATTTTGCAAGTCCACGACAAGTTATAGCACGAATAACACATCAATCACACGATATCATAAAATTGCATACATATATACATCCAAAAAGTGGTCATCCCTAGTTATTTCATGTCATGTATGTCGTGAGGTAACTATGGTCGAATCAACACAATAGAGACAATATATAACAGAAGATTCACACACGAATTGTCTTTAGAATCCAACTACACTACATGCAGTATTTAGTACTTGTATTACACAAAGAAAAGAATACAAGTTACTTGCTTGAGAGACGACGACGAAAACGACACAAAAGCAAGAATAACGGGAACAAATTACCGGGCACGAACAAAAACACAAACACAACGAACGAACAAGAACTACGAACCACGAACAAGAACCACCCCAACCAACGAAACACGTGCACTCTCGAGCACGCGCACCATACCAAGAACCGAAGAAACTCACGCACACCAAGAGAAATAGCTGGGAACGATGGCATGACGACGGCACAAGCGATGGGGGATGGCAACGCACTGCAGTGCTATTGATGCCGATCGCGACGCCGGAAAGGAGCAGCACGGGGGCGCTGCAAGCTGGGCTGGCCATCGGCACTGACTGCAGTTACTGCAGTTGCTGGTGCTGGAGCAGGGCGACACCAGCTGGGGGTTTTAGTGGTGTGCGATGCTCTGGACAGGCGGGAAGGGGATGAGAGGGCGGTCGGCTGACGATCAGGATGGGGTTGGCTTGAGGCCGGGGTGAAGCAAAGGAGGTCGGAAGAGATCGGGATGGGTTGGAGAGGAAAACGGTTAGGGTTTAGGTGTAGAGAAGATGAATAGAAGCATGGGTATATATATAGAGGGTATGCAGAACAGAGTTTCAGTAATAGTCATGGGTTTAGTGGGTTTTGGGTCTGGGTCGAGTATAGGTAATAGGTTTGGTTAAATAAGAACATGTAATGGGTTCAGCTAATAGGGTATTGTGTTTTAGGGTATTAGATAATGGGTTTGAATAGGATTAAAATATAGGGAATCACCAAGAAAGAAAAAAACACACTACAACACATGTGCGATTTACCGGCGTATATTCCCCGGCGTTTTACCATTCGCGCCGGGGTAGGGAGGGACCAGGAATGGGGCGTCAGATTGGACGGTTATACATCGACGGCCTCTATAAAACGTTGGTGAATCATGATATTCGCCAGCGTTTTATTTATAAACGCCTGTGAAGGGTATTATTCATCAGCGTTTTAATAACACATGCCGGGGCAATATACAGATACATTCACCGGCATTTGTAATTTAAAACGCCGGTGAATTAACTGAGATAAATCCCCGCGTACCCTAACATTTCGCTCGCTAATTTCTCAAATCCAATTTTCACGCCATCGTTTTCCCTCATCCCTCTCTCTATTTCGCATGCTTCGCCTCCGTATCTTCGTCATCTTCGACAGCCCAATTCGATTTCCCTCCTCCCTCTCTCTATTTCGCGGTGAATTTGCGATCGAAAAGCACCGCTCGTCGCCCCGCTCTCTCTCTATCTCCTACGCCACCGCCCATCGCCCCGCTCGTCGCCCCCCCTCTCTCTTTGGTAATTTCTCTTGATTTCTCTCCTTTTCACTGTCAAAGATGCTGAATTCATGCATCTGATTGTCATCTTAGCATGATTTTTTTACCAAAATGGGTTCACTGTCAACTAAGGATGCTAGCTGTATACCAAAATCCTCCAAATCTGTACAAGAATTGGGTGAGAACAAACCTTGTGCAGGCTTCTTTGGTAGCCACAAACATCAATGGTTTAGTTGGGATGAAGAATTAATAGAGAAACATATATGCTTAGATACCGGAAATTTTCATTTTCTTTTACTGTTAAAGAAGCTGAATTCATGCATCTCATTGCCATCTTAGCATGATTTTTTTTACCAAAATGGGTTCACTGTCAACTAAGGATACTGTATGTATACCAAAATCCTCCAAATCTGCACAAGAATTAGGTGAGAACAAACCTTGTGCAGGCTTTTTTTGTAGCCACAAACATCAATGGTATAGTTGGGGTGAAGAATTAATAGAGAAACATATATGCTTAGATACCGGAAATTTTCATTTTCTTTTATTGTTAAAGAAGCTGAATTCATGCATCTCATTGCCATCTTAGCATGATTTTTTTACCAAAGTAATGGGTTCACTGTCAACTAAGGATGACGTATGTATACCAAAATCCTCCAAATCTGTACAAGAATTGGGTGAGAACAAACCTTGTGCAGGCTTCTTTTGTAGCCACAAACATCAATGATTTAGTTGGGGTGAAGAATTAATAGAGAAACATATATGCTTAGATACTGGAAATTTTCATTTTCTTTCACTGTTAAAGAAGCTGAATTCATGCATCTCATTGTCATCTTAGCATGATTTTTTTACCAAAATGGGTTGACTGTCAACTAAGGATGCTAGCTGTATACCAAAATCCTCCGAAATCTGTACATGAATTGGGTGAGAACAAACCTTGTGCAGGCTTCTTTTGTAGCCACAAACATCAATGGTTTAGTTGGGGTGAAGAATTAATAGAGAAACATATATGCTTAGATACTGGAAATTTTCATTTTCTTTCACTGTTAAAGAAGCTGAATTCATGCATCTGATTGTCATCTTAGCATGATTTTTTTACCAAAGTAATGGGTTCACTGTCAACTAAGGATGCTAGCTGTATACCAAAATCCTCCAAATCTGTACAAGAATTGGGTGAGAACAAACCTTGTGCAGGCTTCTTTTGTAGCCACAAGCATCAATGGTTTAGTTGGGATGAAGAATTAATAGAGAAACATATATGCTTATATACTGGAAATTTTCATTTTCTTTTACTGTTAAAGAAGCTGAATTCATGCATCTCATTGCCATCATAGCATGATTTTTTTACCAAAATGGGTTCACTGTCAACAAAGGATACTGTATGTATACCAAAATCCTCCAAATCTATACAAGAAGTGGGTGAGAACAAACCTTGTGCAAGCATCTTTTGTAGCCACAAACATCAAGATTTAGTTGGGATGAAGAATTAATAGAGAAACATATATGCTTATATACTGGAAATTTTCATTTTCTTTCACTGTCAAAGATGCTGAACTCATGCATCTGATTGTCATCTAAGCATGATTTTTTTACCAAAATGGGCTGATTAATTTTGCTCCTCTAATGAATTTATTGAATCTTTGACAGGTACAAGATGCCTAGGCATGGAAAATGGATAAACATAAATGATGGCAACGAAAGCCTTGGGGATGAGCAGCCACTATCTAATAGTGGCAGTCAAACAGGGGAGGGGGAGGGTAGCACGCCGCCCACTATCAAAAACATCGAGGGCGAACTAAGATGCCGGGCATCTGGAAACTTAATAATGACGAAAGGATTGTGGTGGAGGAAACGGTGTCGGGCAACCGGTTGGTGATAATGCAAGCAAATTCTCATCCTTTATTGGGGTAATAGCAAGGAACCCACGGATAATTCCTTTGTCGTACGAGAGTTGGCCGAAGGTGCCAACCACGACAAAGGCAACTGCAATTACAACAATCAAGGTATTTCCCATCTAAAATAAATAATTGGTAGGCTCAAATATGTTATTGAAATATGTATTTTTGGTGATGGGTATTCGGTTTATGAAATTCAGTTATCATTTGTTAAACTTCATAAATTTTGCAGCAATACTTCTCGTTCTCGGACTCCCTTACGCCTTGGGTTGAAAAGTCACTCTCCAAAAAGTGGAGGGACTACAAGAGTGATTTGAAGGCTAAGTTTTTTGACAAAGACCTTACAGAGGCGGATAATGCAGGGGCTGTGCCACCGAATGTAGAGCCCTCAGATTGGCAATTTCTTGTGCATTACTGGTGTTCGGCAGTCGGTCAGGTATTTACATTACTAACCAAAATTTAATGACTTTGTGGTTGTATGGCTACTCTAATTAAATTTTTTGTTAACTTCATTGTGGCATGTACAGAAAAGGACAGAGGTGGGTGTTGCCAGTAGGTCAAAGGAGCTAGTGTTGCACACTGCTAGTACACAGAGCTTTGCTCTGGTTCGGAAAGAATTGGTAAGCGCAATCAAATTGAACATTTTTGACTTACAGTTATTTTTTTATAAGCATTTCATCTTACTAATATATAGGAAGAAGATTTGGGGGGTCCTACGGAGTTTGGCGACATAGATTTTTTCGATGCCACCCACAAGTCGAAGGATGGGACGTATGCGAGTCCTGAGGCAGAACGGATTGTGGTAATTAGAAATTTACTACTATATATAGGCCTATAGCAATGTTATTGTTTATATATATCTTCAGTTGCGTTTACTTTTTGATGATCTCTTACTATTTTTGTAAATGGCTAATAAGTTGTCGAAATCTCATCTGCTTTTAACTCTGATTGTTATGTCCTTTTACAGACTAACGCTCGGAAAAAGTTTGGTGAAATCTCTTCCGCTTCAGATTCTGACACCACGACGGCATCCACAGATTTTTGTACCCGCCAGCGACTTGCCTTGACCGCAGTTAGGAAAAAGGAGAGGCATAGACGTGTCCGTGGTATGGGGCTAGGCCCAACCCCCTCGCGGTTATTTGGGCGGAGTGAATCTACTTCAAGTGGGTCTCGGGACGAGGAGATGACTTCATTAAAGGCACAAGTGGCACTCCTCCAAGAACAAATGGCCCAGTTAATAGGGCAGCAATCTCAAGTCCCACCACCGGTAAGTCTTTAAATTGGTAATTTTGAAGAGATTATAATTTTGAATGCATTAAAGACACGTATTAGTGTTTATGAGTCTGCATTGTGGCTGTCGTCTAGTGGCTGTCGTCTATGTTTCTTAATTGGGCTGTGATTAGAAAGAAAGGGCTCGAGTAGAGAACTGGAAACCCATATAGAGACATCTCGTTTATTATAATCTATTATTATTGTTGGACCAACCCCCTCTTGCTGTTGTTGCTGATGTCTCTTTGTGTGCGTGTGTTGAAGAGAAAGAAGGGATGAGAGAGAGTTGAGGAAAATGCCGCTATGTTAGCCTGGTGTATCCTCATTCTCTACCATTTTCTCTTTCTGGCTCCATTTATGGCTTCTATATTAAATTGGTTTCCTTCCACAATGACAGTTCCGTAAAACTACACTTGATATGAGCCCTATTCTTATTGTTCTTCAATAAAATTGGGAGTTTTGGTGATCCAACTAGTGATCATAGCTGCACCCTAATGCATACTCACAAACACTAATATGTTTGTAGTATATATGTTTCTCTATTAATTCTTCATCCCAACTAAACCATTGATGTTTGTGGCTACAAAAGAAACCTGCACAAGGTTTGTTCTGACCCAATTCTTGTACAGATTTGGAGGATTTTGGTTTACAGCTAGCATCCTTAGTTGACAATGAACCCATTACTTTGGTAAAAAAATCATGCTACGATGGCAATGAGATGCATGAATTCAGCTTCTTTAACAGTGAAAGAAAATGAAAATTTCCGGTATCTAAGCATATATGTTTCTCTATTAATTCTTCATCCCAACTAAATCATTGATGTTTGTAGGCTACAAAAGAAACCTGCACAAGGTTTGTTCTGACCAATTCTTGTACAGATTTTGGGAATCCTGAAGTTTTTAGATCCAGGATCACAAATTTTGAATGGGCTGTGATTGGATTGTTTAGTGACTGTCAACAAGTGTTCTTAATTGGGTTGTGATTAGAAAGATACGAGTTGGAGTGGAGATCTGGAAACCCATATAGAGACATCTCGTTCACAATAATTTATTATTATTGCAGTTCTTGTCGCTCTTGCTGTTGTTGCTGATGTCTCTTTATGTGCGTTTGCTGAAGAGAAAGCAGGGATGAGAGAGAGTTGAGGAAAATGCCGCTATGTTAGCCTGGTGTATCCTCATTCTCTACCATTATTCTTTCTGGCTTCTATATTTGGTTTCTTTCCACGATGACAGTTCCTTAAAACTACACTTGATATGAGCCATATTCTTATTTTTCTACAATAAAAATGGGAGTTTTGGTTATCCAACAAACATGTACCAGCATACTTCCAAATGGCATTTTCTTTACAAAGTCGGGCTCCAAAGAATTGATCTATGACTAGAATCTTCATTCAAAGCCCAATCAAAATTTGTCATCCTGGATCTAAAATCTTCTTAATTTGGAGACACAAACATCAATGATTTAGTTGGGATGAAGAATTAATAGAGAAACATATATGCTTAGATACCGGAAATTTACATTTTCTTTCACTGTTAAAGAAGCTGAATTCATGCATCTGATTGTCATCTTAGCATGATTTTTTTACCAAAATGGGTCGACTGTCAACTAAGGATGATGTATGTATACCAAAATCCTCCAAATCTGTACAAGAATTAGGTGAGAACAAACCTTGTGCAGGCTTCTTTTGTAGCCACAAACATCAATGGTTTAGTTGGGGTGAAGAATTAATAGAGAAACATATATGCTTAGATACGGGAAATTTTCATTTTCTTTCACTGTTAAAGAAGCTGAATTCATGCATCTGATTGTCATCTTAGCATGTTTTTTTTACCAAAGTAATGGGTTCACTGTCAACTAAGGATACTGTATGTATACCAAAATCCTCCAAATCTGTACAAGAATTATGTGAGAACAAACCTTGTGCAGGCTTCTTTTGTAGCCACAAACATCAATGGTTTAGTTGGGGTGAAGAATTAATAGAGAAACATATATGCTTAGATACGGGAAATTTTCATTTTCTTTCACTGTTAAAGAAGCTGAATTCATGCATCTGATTGTCATCTTAGCATGATTTTTTTACCAAAGTAATGGGTTCACTGTCAACTAAGGATGATGTATGTATACCAAAATCCTCCAAATCTGTACAAGAATTGGGTGAGAACAAACCTTGTGCAGGCTTCTTTTGTAGCCACAAACATCAATGGTTTAGTTGGGGTGAAGAATTAATAGAGAAACATATATGCTTAGATACGGGAAATTTTCATTTTCTTTCACTGTTAAAGAAGTTGAATTCATGCATCTGATTGTCATCTTAGCATGATTTTTTTACCAAAGTAATGGGTTCACTGTCAACTAAGGATACTGTATGTATACCAAAATCCTCCAAATCTGTACAAGAATTATGTGAGAACAAACCTTGTGCAGGCTTCTTTTGTAGCCACAAACATCAATGGTTTAGTTGGGGTGAAGAATTAATAGAGAAACATATATGCTTAGATACTGGAAATTTTCAGTGGGCTGTGATTGGATTGTTTAGTGGTCGTCGTCTATGTTCTTAATTGGGTTGTGATTAGAAAGAGAGGGCTCGAGTGGAGATCTGAAAACCCATATAGAGACATCTCATTTATAATAATTTATTAATATTATTGTTCTTGTCGCTCTTGCTGTTGTTGCTGATGTCTCTTTGTGTGCGTGTGCTGAAGAGAAAGAAGGGATGAGAGAGAGATGAGGAAAATGCCGCTATGTTAGCCTGGTGTATCCTCATTCTCTACCATTTTCTGTTTCCATTTCTGGCTTCTAATTTTGGTTTCCTTCCACGATGACAGTTCCTTAAAACTACACTTGATATGTGCCCCTTCTTATTTTTCTTATATTTGATTTCCTTCCACGATGACAGTTTCATGGATTGTCTGAACAATCCACGAAAGACATGCTTAGATACTGGATTTTCATTTGTTTTACTGTTTTAGATACTGGATATTCCCAATCAGAGGAGAATATAAAGGTTTTAAGTTAGATACTTGATTTTCATTTGTTTGGCTATTTTAGATATATTCAAAAACAAAATTAAGTACTAGCTTTTTAGCACTGCAATATAATTATTTTACCTCTCTATATATCATTAACAATTCCAATTGCAATTGGCACTTTGATCTTAGAATTTATGAATTGGGTAGATCTTTTTGCAAGCTTTAAAAATATGTATATTCTGTATTGTGGTCTACTGTTGAACTAAATTATTGTTTTTTTTTTCATAGAGCGGTTTCCAAGATGAATGAAATTCTGATGATCATAACTGAAGCTACTCGAGGGGTATGAATCTGTGGTCGACCTATCCTTGCTGTTGTTATGTCCTCCTTGCTGTTGTTATGTCTTGTATTATTGTTTTAAGTTTCCGTTGGGATATTTGGGACGTTCGTTACTGTATTTGTATTTGTTAATTATGACACTGTGTTAATTTTCTGATTGATTTGGACAATGATATAACACGTGTGAAACTTTATTATCTTTAATTCTTGTGTTTGGTTGTGATTTACGCATTAATATTCCTGAAATTGGTTGATTCAGTTGTGAATTAGTTTACAGGTTTTTTTAAATGAAATTGTGAATTGAAATCGAATGGAAAACTGAAGCAGGAAAAACAAACGGGCATACACTGGCCTATGAAATTGTGAATTGAAATCGAATGGAAAACTGGAGCAGGAAAAACAAACGAGCATACACCGGCGTTTCATAAAACGGCGGTGTATCTAATTGTTTAGTTGAAAATTTCGTTAGAGAGGCGTTTCCACACACGCCGGTGTAACAGTAAGTTGCAGCACTCCTAAGATACACTGGCGTTTTATAAAACGCCGGTGAATATCTATATGGCGGCATTTTACAACACGCCGGTGTTTGTAAGTAGGGAAAGAAGGGCGCTCAGAAACATGCATACACCAGCGTTCTCTAACCGCCGGTAAATATTACACATTCCCCGGAGGTTGTACAATCGCCGGTGAAAAGATATATACCGGCGGTATGTGACCGCCGGTGAATGTATATTGGGGAAAGAACAGCACCCAGAAATCGGCATATACCGGCGTTTGTTTGGCCGCCGGTGTATTTTAAAGATATACCGGCGTCCAGTATAAACGCCGGTGAATGTGCCTATCTTTCTGCGACGCTCGATTCGGGAGCATTTGCACCGACATTTTTATAAACGCCGGTGAATGTTTCACCGGCGTAAAAAAATGCCGGTGAAGGTCTAAAAAAACGCCGGCGAATAACTTCTGTGTTGTAGTGATAATAGAGTGATCCAAAAGAGAGATGGGCACAACAAAAAAATAAAATAAAATAGGCACAAGAAATGAATAAAGAGGATCAAATAAAATAATAGCTCGATCGAGTTGAGACGAAACAATAAACGAACAAAAGAATCAGGCACTCAAATAAAAGACAACAAAACCACAAAAATAATTATATTGAAAATAAAGATCCAATATATGGTCCAAGAAGAGATACAAAGAATAAAAAAATACCCAAAAAAAATACACAAAGTGGAAAACAGGGGTTACATATCCTACCTACCTAACAAGGAGAATTTCGTCCTCGAAATTCAAACAAGAAGTACATAGGGTAACCCCGAAAAGAAAAGAAAGAACAAAACAAAAAGCTACTCCAACAAATAAGGAAACTTCTGCTGAATCTCCTCCAGCTTCCAAGTCGACTCACCCGGCGAGTGAGGATTCCAAGAAACAAGAACCAGCATGATGACCTTGTTCTTAAGCACTTTCTCCCGCCGATCCAAAATAAAGACTGGTAGAATCTCATAATTTAAATCTGGCCAAATGGTAAACTCAGAATAGTCGATCTCGTGGCTCTCATCTCCTGAGTTGTGAGACATGGAAAACATCGTGCACTCTTGATAAAACTGGCGGCAATGCAAGACTATAGGCCCCCTTGCCTACTACTCCACAATAAGGAACAATCCAATAAACCTAGGGCTAAGCTTGCCCCAACCACCGAACCGAATGACACCATGCCAAGGCGATACCTTCAGGAAAACATGGTCACAAACCTCAAACTCCAAAGCTCTCTGATGGACATCATCCCATCGCCTCTGCCTATCCTATGCTGCCTGAAGATGCTTCCTGATCTGAAACACCGCATCAACTGTCCTGGTGATCAACTTTGGATCCAGCAACTTCCTCTCACCAATGTCATCCCAGTACACTGGTGATCTGCCCTTCATCCCATAATGTGCCTCGAACGGTGCAGCTTTAAGACTAGCCTGAAAGCTATTATTGTACGAGAACACTACGAGATGCAAATGGTCCTCCCATGATCCACCGAACTGCAGCATACAGGATCGCAACATGTCCTAAAGAATCTGGATGGTCCTCTTTGACTGTCCATCAGTCTGGAGATGAAAAGCTATATTGTACTTCAATTTACTCCCCAAACTGTTCTGAAGACTCTCCCAAAACTGAGATTTGAATCTTGTATCCCTGTCGGATACAATACTGACTGCAACCCCATAAAGTCTGACGATCTATTGCATGTACTTCTCAGCTAGGCTCTCAGTTGTAGTACCCCATATTTTTAAATATTGTTTTAAAGATTTATAAATGAATTAAAATGATTTTTGGTGATTTAATAAATATTTTTATGAAGATTTACACTTTTTACACGTGCAAAACACGTGCAAATATTTTCTTGGGAAGTGCAAAGTCAAAAATTATTTTGTGGAAAATCATTATTTATTATTAGTTATTGTTTGTGATTTTTCTAGATTTTTCCGATAATTATTGGACCTATTTGCAAATCTTACAAAAAGAAGGACTTTTGTGCAAAATTACCAATTGAAGTGAAAACTCTAGATTTTTGGATTTTGGGGCTGGGTGTAATGCCTAGTCAACTCAGGGTTAAAAAGTTTACTTTTTGTTTTGATGAGTTTGATTTATTTTACAAGTTTCGATAAAAGATGATCTTTTTGCAAAATTGTCATTTTGAGGGGTAAAAGTGCAAATTCATTTTTTAGACCTTTTAAACAGTTCCAGATGACTTTATGATGGTTTTTTTTGTTTTTAAATCTCAAATAAATTGGTTTTATCAAGTTTCCAAGTATATGGATCTATATATGTAAAGATGTATTTTAAAAGGAGTATTTTTGCAAATGTGTTCAAACCCCTAAAACCTTGAATCCCGGCCTATTTAAGAGTGGAGTGCAGATGTCTTTCGCAGCACATTATAAGGGATTTCATTATTTTATTTTCTTGGAGTTTTCAAGCAAAAGATCTTGGATTTCTTGCGAAGGAGGGATTTTTCGTATTACTTTATTATCTTCATTTGATCTCTTCAACAAGGTGAGTGACATGTTTTGTTTTGTTTTATTTTATGTATGTTGTATGTGAAGATCTATGTATTAGAAAGCATGATAGGAGTTTGTATGATGATAAACGAATTTTGATATGTAGATGAGTTAAAAATTGATTCTTTTCATGAAACCTATGCTTGATGACCAAAACGCTAATTAGGTAAATTATGATTGCTAGAGAACTGAATAGAAATTATGAGTAGGATGCTTTCTTTCGTATACTTGCTGTTTTAACTTATCATGATGTGTTGTATGATGATATTGCATAAAGTGGATAAAAAGATTACCTTTACTTGTGTGTAAATGCATAACTTTATTTGGGGGCTTTTTGTTGAGTAGAAACTTGATTAGTGATTGTTTTGATACTTATATGCATGGCTAATTTAGTATGAATGATTGTGAATGAATTTAATGGCTATTGGATCTAAGAATCAAGTCTTGGAGTTTTGAGAAAAAAGGGGTTTAGATTTGGATCTATGCATTATGATCAATTTGGGGATTTCGTAATTTTGTGAAGTTTTGAGAAATTTTCAATTGGATATGATTTGTTTTAGTACTGAGATTAAATCTAAATATTTCACTATTTCTAATTGATGAGTTTTAAAGTTTTCTTGGTGCACAAACATGTGTACATATATCTTATTTCGTTGTTTTCGAAGAAATTGGGTTTTCGTGTGTTTTGATGGAGTCTTGATTGGATTTCAATTGGTTTGGTTCTGAGATAGTTTTAAACTCTGTACTATTCTTATTGATGGATTTTTTAAGTCTAAACTGATGTAAAAATTCGTATTCGAACATATACGTATATAAGATGTTTTGAAAGATTTTTGGGTAAAACTCCTATTTCGAGATCTTAATATGTTTTGATGTGTTTTAATAACTCTTACATGTTATACAAGTTACAATTAATTGTCTCAGGAAATTAGTTATTCAAATTTGTAATTTTTACAAAGTGGAATCGTGTATCGGTTAAAACATACACAACCTTTAAACTGCAGTCTGGAGGTCTGACAATCGACCGACCAATGTCGATAGTCGACTGTCGGGGTCCTTGCTGAAGTATTTTCTTGAGTCTATAATTTTACTGCGGGACAGTCGACTGACTACCTTGTACAGTCGACTGTCTCTGCTCTGAATTAATGTTTTCTTTAAGTGTTGGATTTTCCTACGGGACAGTCGACTGCCCAGATTACACAATCGACTGCTGCTGCTCTAATTGTGGTTTTCTCGAGTCTTCAATTTTTTTCGCAGGACAGTTGACTGACTACAGTATGCGGTCAACTGTCATTGCGCTGCTTGATGTTTTTCTTGAGTTTGGGTTTCACGCGAAAAATTCGACTGACTACCCTATGAAGTCGACTGCTACTGATCTGACTGATGTTTCTTGAGTTTTCTGATGCTTCTTTTGTTGTCCAACGGATGCGTTCCAGGACCGTTTATTGTTCTTTCTTGAGCGGACATTTGTATGTTCGCATGTCGAGGGTCTGCAGGCTTATTTGCGGAGCATGCAGGGTGCATTCGCGTGTCAAGGATCGACAGGCCTATTCACAGAATGTACCTGGTGTATCTGCATGTTGAGGGTCTTGCAAGCCTATTCGTGGGATACACGGTTGGGAGGGGATTCACTAGTTTTTGAGCTATTCTTACATGATGCTTGCGCATCGAGAGTTGTGGTGCCTATTCGCGGAGTATTCTGGATCTTGTTTCTATCACCGTAGTAGGATTAGTTGCATAACGAGGGATTTAACCATATAAAGTGGAGATCGTTAAGGGCTTGCACTGGACATATGTAGTATGGAATGCATAGAATCCGAAAAGTATGCATTAAAGAGTCAGCATATAACAATTGTGTTTTTCTTGACTTGGTTTTATGCATGTTGTTTTCTGTTTTTCCTACACTCGACACTTAGCCTAGTTTCACTTGTTGTTTTCATGCTCTACTATTTACTATCTTAAATTTCCTGATGTTTTCATGCTTTACTTATTACTATTTCTCATTTCATTTATTCTTGCTGTTAGTACATGTTGTTGATGACTCTATAATTTATGATTTATTTATGTTGTTTTATTTTTATGTCACTCACACCGTTATGGCTGATCCCTATAGTTTTGGGGGTTAGGGTTATCTCTAGCCTCATGTTTTACAGGTAGGTGCTTATAGCTTGGGATTTGGATGCTTGTGCTAGAATGTTAAAAGAGCTTATGTAAATTGTAAAAGAAAGTGCTGTAAATGAAAATGATTGTAATTCAAGGTGTTTTTATTCCGTTGTGTTTTGTAAACAAGTGATGTAATAAAAGTTGAAATAAAAATTATCTGTGTTTTTGGCTATGTTTACTATTGCAATTGAAGTTGATGCTGGGAATTGTGCCACGTATTTTTGAGATATCATATTGGAAATTTGGGGCGCTACAGAGGTTGGTATCAGAGCATGCTTCAATAGTAATAATAGACATAGTATAAAAATAAACCTAGGTTTGGACACTAGAGCGTGAGTACCTAGGTGTGGACATTAGAGTGTGAGTATCACATAGAGTTAGAACATGATGTTTTGGTTGGGGGTATGGTTGAGGTTTTTCCATAGGGTATTGATATGAATGTGATTTGTGCTGTGATTTCTAACTTTACCCTCATTTTGCAGTATTCAGTAGAATGGCAGGACCTAGGACAAGGAATGGTGGTAATGGTGATGGGGCAGAAGGTTCCCATGGAGCAGGACTTGATCTTGAGACTGAGATTGCCAGGGTGTATCAGACCTTGAACACATTCATGGCAGCAATATGGTGCAGAATCAGAATCAGAATCAGGGGACAGGACCAGTGTTTATTAATGCTGATCCTATCAAGCAGGTTGAGTCCTTCAAGCAGATGAAGTCGCCTGTGTTTGAGGGGCAGTCTGATCTAGATAGGGCTAATGATTGGATTAGACAGATGGAGATGGTCTTCAAAGTCTTCGAGACTCCAGCAGTCAATAAGGTGAAGTTGACTGCGATGCATTTAGAGAAGGATGCTGGCGTTTGGTGGCAGTCAGTGAAAGGGACATTTGGGGATCTGCATGTATCTTGGGAGGATTTTTTGGATGAGTTCAGGGATCGTTTCTTTCCTCTGGATATTCAGGAGAAGAAGGCAACGAAATTCTTGAATCTGCAGCAAGGCAGCATGACCGTGCACGAATATGAGACTAAGTTCGCTCAGCTGTCAAGGTATGCACCAGAGTTGATTGTGGATGAAGCAAAGAAGGCCAAGAAGTTTGAGCAGGGCTTGAGTCTGAATTTAAGTTCGAGGATGATTCCTTTGGGCATCAGGAGGTTTGATATGCTGGTCAGGAGAGCAGCTATGACAAAAGAAGATATGGATCAGTTCCAGAAGAAGCAGGAGACCTAGAACATGAACAAGAGGCTAGAAGATGGTCAGAGTAAGAAGGAGTTCTCAGCAAAATAGGGCAAGTTCAGTAAGCCAGTGCAGAAGGCACTCGCAGTTCAAGGCATGACTTGTTTCAACTGTGGAGAAGCAGGTCATTATCAGTCAGATGCACCAAGCCTCGGAAGGTGCAGATTTGTTATCAGTGTGGTCATGAATGGCATATCCGACCAAACTGTCTGCAGTTGAAGAAGGATGGTGCAGGCGGAGGCAAAGTTCAGAGGCAGAGGCGAGTGTTCGCATTGACTGAGGAGGATGCGGGTAACTCAGGGATGTGATCCAGGGTGTGCAAGAATTTTGAATTTATTCATTTATGTATTAAGTAAAACTTTATTTGAGAATAAATTGGAGATTTGAGTATCGTTCTCCATGTAACAGAATTTTTTTTGGTTAATAGAATAAAGCAGAAGTTTTATTTAATACTAGTTCTTTGCATACATTTGTGTCGCCCCATTATTTTTGCAAGCTTTAGGTGTGGAACCTGAGGTGTTTCCAAGCATGTTCTTGGTGGCGGCAATACCATCAGGGGAAGAGCATTCCATGCACTTAACAGAGGTATTACAGAAGTTGCAGAAGTGTAACTTGTATGCCAAGCTATCGAAGTGTGAGTTTTGGAAGTTTGAGGTGGCTTTCCTTATTCATGTCCTTTCTAAGGAGGGAGTGGCCACTGTTCCTCAGGGGGGGGGGGGGGGGGGGGTTGGAGCAGAATGTGGAAGGTCAGAGTTGGATGCAGGATTCAGAGGTTGTTGCAGCAAGTTTCTGAAGGCAAGTTATCAGAGTTGGGCAACGGAAGGTGTATCCTGAACCCTTTGTATGATTGTGTTCCTTCGGTGTGTTTTTATTTCTTTGTTGGAATGCTTTCTCTTGTGCAATTGTATTTTCTTAAACTATGTTTCCATTTATGAGATTTCAATTCTTTTGCTTGTTTTGTTTGGACCCTATTAGTAGTAGTTCTGAGGACAAAACTATTCTAAGTAGA
The DNA here is from genome assembly GCA_017893485.1 of Hemerocallis citrina. Lineage (NCBI taxonomy): Eukaryota > Viridiplantae > Streptophyta > Magnoliopsida > Asparagales > Asphodelaceae > Hemerocallis > Hemerocallis citrina. The sequence continues at coordinate 132,415,523 of CM030363.1, forward strand.
GAGTGATGTAGTACCCCATATTTTTAAATATTGTTTTTAAGATTTATAAATGAATTAAAATGATTTTTGGTGATTTAATAAATATTTTTATGAAGATTTACTCTTTTTACACGTGCAAAACACGTGCAAATATTTTCTTGAGAAATGCAAATTCAAAAATTATTTTTTGTAAAATCATTATTTATTATTTTTTATAATTTGAGATTTTTTTAGATTTTTCCGATAATTATTGGACCTATTTGCAAATATTACAAAAAGAAGGACTTTTGTGCAAAATTACCAATTGGAGTGAAAACACCAGATTTTCAGATTTTGGGGCTGGGTATAATGCCTAGTCAACCCAGGGTTAAAAAGTTTACTTTTTGTTTTGATGAATTTGATTTATTTTACAAGTTTCGATAAAAGAGGATATTTTTGCAAAATTGTCATTTTGAGGGGTAAAAGTGCAAATTCGTTTTTTGGGCCTTTTAAACAAAGCCGGCTGACTATAGATGGTTGTTTTTATTTTTAAATCTTAAATAAATCTGTTTCATCAAGTTTCCAAGTATATGGATCTATATATGTAAAGATGTGTTTTAAAATGAGTATTTTTGCAAATGTGTTCAAAACCCTAAAATCTTGAATCCCGGCCTATTTAAGGATGGAGTGCAGTCGTCTTTCACTGCACAACACAAGGGATTTCATTATTTTAATTTCTTAGAGTTTTAAAGTAAAAGATCTTGGATTTCTTGCGAATGAGGGATTTTTCGTATTGCTTTATTATCTTCGTTTGATCTCTTTAACAAGGTGAGTGATATGTTTTGTTTTGTTTTGTTTTATGTATGTTGTATGTAACGATTTATCTATTAGAAAGCATGCTAGGAGTTTGTATGATGATATATGAATTTTGATATGTAGATGAGTTAAAAATTGATTCTTTTCACGAAACATATGCTTGATGACCAAATAGGTAAATTATGATTGCTAGAAAACTGAATAGAAATCATGAGTAGGATGCTTTCCTTCATATACTTGCTTTTTTAAATTATCATGATGTGTTGTTTGATGATATTACATAAAGTGGATAAAAAGATTACCTTTACTTGTGTGTAAATGCATAACTCTATTTGGGGGCTTTTTGTTGAGTAGAAACTTGATTAGTGATTATGATGCTTATATCAATGGATAATTTAGTATGAATGATTGTGAATGAATTTAATGGCTATTGTATCTAAGAATCAAGTCTTGGAGTTTTGAGAAAAAAGGGGTTTAAATTTGGATCTATGCATTATGATCAATTTGGGGATTTCGTGATTTTGTGAAGTTTTGAGAAATTTTCAATTGGATATGATTTGTTTTAGTACTGAGATTAAATCTAAATATTTCACTATTTCTAATTGATGAGTTTTAAAGTTTTCTTGGTGCACAAACATGTGTACATATATCTTATTTCATTGTTTTCGAAGAAATTAGGTTTTCGTGTGTTTTGATGGAGTCTTGATTGGATTTGAATTGTTTTGGTTCTAAGATAGTTTTAAACTCTTTACTACTCTTATTGATGGATTTTTTAAGTCTAAACTGATGTTAAAATTCGTATTCGAACATATATGTATATAAGATGTTGTTTTGAAAGATTTTTGGGTAAAACTCCTATTTCGAGATCTTGATATGTTTTGAATTAGTTATACAAGTTATATCTCAGGAAATTAGTTCTTCAAATTTGTGATTTATACAAAGTGGAATCGTGTATCGGTTAAAACATGCACAACCTTTAAACTGCAGTCTGGAGGTCTGACAGTTGACGACCAATGTCGACAGTCGACTGTCGGGGTCCTGGCTGAAGTATTTTCTTGAGTCTCTAATTTTCTTGCGGGACATTCGACTGACAACCTTGTACAATCGATTGTCTCTGCTCTGAATTAATATTTTCTTTAAGTGTTGGATTTTCCTGCAGGACAGTTGACTGTCCAGATTACACAGTCGATTGCTGCTGCTCTGATTGTGGTTTTCTTGAGTCTTCAAATTTTTCTGCAGGACAGTCGACTGGCTACAGTATGCGGTCGACTGTCACTACACTGCTTGATGTTTTTCTTCAGTTTGGGTTTCACGCGGGACAGTTGACTGACTACCCTATGAAGTCGACTGCTACTGATCTGACTGATATTTCTTGAGTTTTCTGATGCTTCTTTTGATCGATTGTTCCTTCAATATTACATTGTTTTAAAAGATGTTTTTCTACAGATTAAACAGGTTTTACAGAGATTTATTTTTGACCTTTAAATGTATTCTTTTGGACCTTATTTGAGTTATACGCGTTTTCAAAGAATTGATGTTTCGTGACATTCTACAACCTAAAAATATGGTTTTCAGTTATTTTATGGATTTAATATTTTATTTGGATTCTGGAATTGTATATGAGATTTGGATTTTGTTGGTTGGAGAAGTATCTTCGTCAAATTGTTTTGACGATGGATTTGTGAGTTTTATTGAATTTTGGTCTTGATGGATGAGTTGTGATTTCTCTAGGAGTTGAGTGCGAGTCCTGTGAACCGGCAGATGAAATTTGTTGATTTAGACCAGTTAGGTCTTGGGGTTGTTGTTGAGTGTTTAAGTCCGGTAGGATACACTAACTCTAGAGATGGGAAGTTTTGTGTTTTCAATAATAACGAACCTAAGGACAGGCACTAGTGGAGATGTGATGGAACTTGAAAAATGTAAGTATATGCTCTGTTCTGTTAGTCCAACGGATGCGTTCTAGGACCGTTTGTTGTCCTGTCTCGAGAGGACATTTGTATGTTCGCGTGTCGAGGGTCTGCAGGCCTATTCACGGAGCATGCAGGGTGCATTCGCGTGTCGAGGGTCGGCAGGCCTATTCACAGAATGTACCTGGTGTATCTGCACGTTGAGGGCCTTACAAGCCTATCCGTGGAGTACACGGTTGGGAGGTGATTCTCCAGTTTTTGAGCTATTCTTACATGATGCTTGCGCGTCGAGGGCTGTGGTGCCTATTCACAGAGTATTCTGGATATTGTTTCCATCACCGTAATAGGATTAGTTGCATAACGAGGGATTTAACCCTATAAAGTGGAGACCATTAAGGGCTTGCACCGGACATATGTAGTATGGAATGCATAGAATCTGACAAGTATGCACTAGAGAGTCAGTATATAGCAATTGTGTTTTCTTGACTTGGTTTTATGCATGTTGTTTTCTGTTTTTCCTACACTCGACACTTAGTCTAGTTTTACTTGTTTTTTTCATGCTCTACTATTTACTATCTTATGTTCCATGATGTTTTCAAGCTTTATTTATTGTTATTTCTCATTTCATTTATTCTTGCTGTTAATACATGTTGTTGATGACTCTATGTTTTATGATTTATTTATGTTGTTTTCTTTTTATGTCACTCACACCGTTATGGCTGATCCCTGTAGTTTTGGAGGTTAGGGTTATCTCTAGCCTCATGTTTTAGCAGGTGCTTATAGCTTGGGATTTGGATGCTTGTGCTAGAATGTTAAAAGAGCTTATGTAAATTGTAAAAGAAAAAGATTGTAATTCAAGGTGTTTGTATTCCGTTGTGTTTTGTAAACAAGTGATGTAATAAAAATTGAAATAAAAATTATCTGTATTTTTGGCTATGTTTACTATTGCAATTGAAGTTGATGCTGGGAATTGTGCCACGTATTTCTGAGATATTATATTTGAAATTTGGGGCACTACATCAGTAGACTGTACGACACAGAAGGGATTGAAGTGAGCACTCTTCGTCAAACGGTCGACAATCACCCAAATGGCATAATGACCCTTAGGACTCCTCGGCAAAGCGGTCACAAAATCTATAGTGATATGTTCCCACTTCCACTCCGGAATGGAAAGTGGTTGAAGAAGTCAAGCGGTCCTCTGATGCTCTGCCTTAACATGCTGGCAGATCAAACACTTGGAAACAAACCTGAGCGACAGCCCTCTTCATACCATGCCACCAGAAATGAAGCGTCAAATCCTGATAAATCTTAGTACCGCCAGGATGGGTTGAATTCGATGACTGGTGGGCTTCCTCAAGCAACCTCTGACGAATTTCACCCTTCGGGACACACAAACTGGACCCAAAATGAAGTGATCCATCAGCATGAATAACCATGTCCATTCTGGAACCAGACTCAACCTCAGCTCGAAAACCCTCCAACTGCGCATCACCAGTCTGAGCTTCTTTGATCTGATCAACAAGAGACGATTGAAGCTGGGGAACCAAACAACTCCGATCAGAACTTGGCAACAACACATCCAACTCCAACCTCCGCATCTACTCAATCAGATCCCTCTACTGAGTTAGGAACATAGCTGCTGGTCTCCTGCTCAAAGCATCTGGCACCAAGTTTACTTTACCAGGATGGTATTGCGAACTGATGTCATAATCGGCCATAAGTTCCAACCAACGCCTTTGCCTTATGTTCAACTCCTTCTAGGTGAAGACGTACTTGAGACTTTTGTGGTCTGTAAAGATCTCCACTCGGTCCCCAAGCAAATAATGTCTCTGTAGCTTCAAAGAAAAGATCACTGCCGCTAACTCCAAGTCATGAGTCAGATAGTTCTTTTCATGCGGCCTCAACTGCCTCGATGCATAAGAAACGACTTGGCCCTTCTGCATCAGAATTGCTCCAAGACCCTTACCTGAAGCATCACAGTGAACTACAAATCCGTCTGAACCATCTGGAATAGTCATCACAGTTGCTGACGTCAACCTGTTCTTCAACTCAGCAAAAGCCTCACTGCAAGCCTCAGACCAACAGAACTTCTGATCCTTTCCAACCAGCTTAGTCAACGGTCCTGCTATCCTCGAAAAATCTTGGACGAATTTCCGATAATAGCCAGCGAGGCCAAGAAAACTCCGCACTTCGGAAACTGACTTGGGAATAGGCCACTCCTTCACAGCTTCAACCTTCAAAGGATCCACAGAAATGCCATCGCCCAAGATAATGTGCTTCAAGAAAGAGACCCTGTCGAGCAAAAACTCACACTTGTTGAGTGTCCCATAGAGCTGATTCTTTCTCAAAGTCTGCAGAACCACTCTAAGATGCTCAGCATGATCTTCCCGATTATGAGAATACACCAAAATGTCATCAATGAAGACCACCAAAAATCTATCCAAGAACTGAGAAAAGACCTTATTCATAAGACTCATGAATACAACAGGGGCATTTGTGACCCCGGACGACATCACAGGATACTCATAGTGTCCATATCTGGTCCTGAATGTAGTCTTCTATATACTAATCACCCTCACCTTGACCTGATGATACTCGGAATGAAGATCCAACAACGAGAAAACAACAGCTCTACTCAACTGATCAAAAAAATCATCGATCCTGGGCAACGAATTCCTGTTCTTCACAGTAACATTGTTTAGTTCCCGATAATCCATGCACAGTCGATGACTACCATCCTTCTTGTTGACAAAAAGGACTGGAGCACCCCACGAAAAAACACTGGGTCCGATGAACCCCAAATCAAGCAACTTCTGAATCTGCACCTTTAGCTCTGCTAACTCAACCGGTGCCATCCTGTAGGGACTCTTCGATATAGCTGCCGTACCAAGCTGAACTTCAATACTGAACTCTACATCCCTATCAGGGGGTAAGCCAGGCAACTCCTCTGGAACGACATCTAGGAAATCCCTCACTACTAGAGGCATAGCCTCACAGCTTGAATGCAAATCCATCGCACAAACCTCCTGATCAACTGCAGTCTTAGCTCGGCCAAAGGAAGACTCCCCGGCATGGAACTCAAACTCTGTGTGGCTTGGGATCCTGAACACAACTTTCTAGGCACGACAATCAATAATGGCGTGGGATTCACCCAACCAGTCCATACCAAGAATAACGTCGAATCCTGAATTCCCAATTATAATCTGGTCGGCTTTGAAATCTGCATCCCCAATAACCACAGGACAGGAACAAATGACAACTCCACCACCTATCACAATGTTCCAAGCCTCTGACATGCTGCTACAATCCAACTGATGGCGAGCCACAAATCGAGAGGAGACAAAGGAATGGGTTGTCCCGGAATCAAAAAGAAAATGATCAGGGAAAGAGCAAACAAGGACGATACCTAAGATAGAATCAAAAGAGACAGGAAAAAAGAGTGGATGAACAGGGGTAAGAAAAATACAATGCAGAAAGGTAATATGAAAGAATAAAGCAAGACAAAAAAGAAAAAAGCAAAAAGAGGAACAACTAAATAAAAAGCAAAAATACCTGCAACAACACCTTCAGCTGACTCAGCATCTGCAGCAGTCAGGTTGAAAGCCTGACCTCTCCTCGCAACAGCGGTCCTCTGACCAACAATCTGGCGCTGAGGAGGAAGCGGTGGTCTAACAGGATCATAATCTGGGGCTACCTGCTGAACTGGGCCCCCGACTGGAAGAGCCATCTGCTGCTGCTGCGGGTAATTCCGAACTGAATGGTTAGCAGCACCACACCTAAAGCATCAGTGGCTGGCACGAAAACAGTTCTGGCACTCATACCCAGACACTTGGCAGAAGTCGCAAAAACCACCCCTGTGGAAACCAGCAGAAGAGTAAGGAGCTGCCCTGACAGGACGGGCAGGAACAGGTCTCTGAATAGGCCTACCAGAAGGTCTAGCAACCACAGAGGAGTGTGGAACAGTCTACTGAGAAGGAGCCAATCCACCACGAGCCTGCTCCTGAGCTCGAGCTACCTCAAGAGCTTCTGTATAAGTGCGCAAGTGAAGGGAGACAAGATGCACCCTAATCTCTCGCTCAAGCTCCATTGTGAATCTATGAGCCATGTCCTCTTCGTTCGCCACAAGAACGGCTACGAAGCAGCTAAGTCTTGTAAATTCAGCTGCATACTCATCCACAGACCTGGAGCCCTGTTTCAGGGCCAGGAATTGTTGCTCCATCTCAACTCTAGTGCTGCTAGGGAAGAACTTCTCCAAGAAACCCCTAGTGAAAGTGGCCCAAGTGATCGGTCGTTCGAGCCTTTAGGACTCGGACCTCGACCAAATATGAGCCAGATCCACCAGTTGGATGGCTACCACAGCCACTCTATCAGCATATGCAACTATAGCTTCCAAAAGCAGTTGCTCAGTCCGGATCAACCACTGTTCTGCCTCCAAAGGTCTCTCAGTGCTCAAAAACCTGTCGGGATGCAGCCTCATGAAGTCCGTGACTGCACCCGGATGGGGAGGAAAAGCTGCCTGCATAGGCACAGCGAGCGGCAGAACCCGAGCAGCTTCCAAAGCAACCATCATCAAGTCACTGTGGTTCTACTGCATATTGATTAGCCGTTTTAACACATTGGTGACGGCCTCAAATCCGGGATGATCATCCTGAAGACGAGAAGCAGAACCTCTACGAGCCATAGTTTGCACAAAATCAAAAACAATTTGCATCGAGATCAATATTGATTAAAATTCATTTATGTATGCATGGTTTGTGAACTGTTGAGCCAATCCCAGATCGAGCCAAGCTTGTCTAATATATCAATTAAACTAATACATTAGTCACACCTGGACTCTGATACCACTAAAAACCTTATCACGCCCCGCTTCTCAAAAGAGAATACGGAATACGGATACGTGACTAAGCCCAGTGAATAATTTTCATCATCCATAAACTGTCAGAAATCTTTACAACATTTCACAAAAATAATCAGAGTCGGAAGCAAGAAAAGTCAACCAAACATGCATATATGAATCAATACCAACATAATTACTCGAAACAAAATATATTATTCTCAAATAAATCAGATCTGAATAAGTTAATTATCCTGGATCACATTGCCAAAATACAAAATAAATCCAAGTATCAAATACAATTGTTCAAATAGCAAGAATTAATAATAGCAAAAACTTCAGCAACTAGTATGTTAGATCACCTAACCATCTGGCAGCTGATCACCCTGATCTACAATTTAATAAATTGCAGGAATAAGGAAAAAAAACAAAATCCAGTCAATGCAAGTTACGGGCCGCTTGTAGTGCAGGAATAAGTACATGGAAAAGATGATAAATCTAAATATAGCGGAAACAAACATAGCACGGGATAGGCATATTAACAGAAATATGATATCTAACATGAATTAGGAAAACAAATCAGATAGCATGGTATACTAACAGATACAGATAACTTGTGTCGACTGTCAAGTGTTATGCAGACAGATATACAGATGATAGAGTCAGATGATAGTCAAACAGATAACAGATAATCAGATATCAGATGTCAGATAACAGATAACAGATGTCAGATAACAAATGTCATGTTCTCATAAGTCTTGTGTTTATTACTATGTAGGTAGCACTTCATATGTCTCAGGTTTTTACCACATGGTTGCTACATTCAAACAAATTACGTTAAGATTTCGTAGGGGACTATATAGGGCCGTGTACTCAGGTATCAGACAGACAGATATCAGATGTAGATCCAGACAGACAGATAGAACCTAAGGATTCTCTTATGAGTACACCTTCCTATAGGGAAGTAATGTAGTTAGGGTTCAGATAACAGAATTGTACCACATAACAGATAATCAGATGGGAAACACGGGCCCCCTTCCAAGTACACATTTCTATATTATCCACTACTCGATCTTTCCCACAAACCCCGGCTTGGTTATTTTGTTATTAAAATCAGAAAGACATGTATGTGCAAGAAACAGAGTGAGAATAACATGGTATAAACAATTAATAGGTTCAGATTGAAAGATAAACATATACAGGTGAAAGATAACTCATAAAAGAATTGAACAACGAAAATTCTAGTTCAGGACAGCAAGACAGTATTGCACTAAAACTGGGATTTCCGTTGCTACAAAAATACAAATATGGATCCTTCAAAGAATCCGGAAAATAGACTCTCGGCCGAATCCAGAAAATATATACAAGTCATATGATATTTCACAAAAACAACTCAAAAATTATTTGAATCCAGAAAACACATTCAGCCAGAAATCAGAAGTTTGTATTCAAAGTCAGGGAAACAGCATGAAAACTCATTAATTAAATCCACGAAAAATCTGAGGTATTTCCTTTTATGTGCAACATCAGAATATAAAGTTTCATAATTTTTCAATATAAATAGTTTAGTCAATAGAAATCAGAAAACATCAAGATGCAGTAGTTTTGTAAATCTGGAATTATAAACACTGCAGTACGAAAACAACAATATCTCACAATCCATAAATCTAAATTCAAATCCACCAAAAGGGTGATAAAATAGACACAGTAGGCTAACTTTCGTATTCACAAATATTTTTCAAACAGCAAGTAGAATTAGGTCGAAGATCATGTTCTTTACTGAACAGTATGAAAATTCTGCATATATAGTAATTGTCTGGAAACATAGAACGGTTTGTAAAACTCAACGAATAAATCCGCAAAAATTTAGGGTTAATCCCAATCAAGTTTAGTTGTATTGTTCAAATTATTGGATCAAAATTATACTTTTAACATTAGAATAAAAATAGATTACTCTTCAGAATTCATAGAAAACAAAATCTGAAAATCTCTCTACACCTCTGTAGTAAAATAGACATAACTCACTACTCGTAAATAGAAACTGAGATCTGCCAGAAGGGTTGGAAAATAGACAGAATTCTCTACAGTTCATGTTCACAAATAAAATTCATATACTGACCTTAATAGGGTCTAAAATACTGATCAAAAGCAAGGTAACAGAAAACACAGAATTATTCTTCGAACATAAAATCATCTAGTTCATGTAAAACTCATCCAAATCAACCCAAACATGAAATATAGTGTACTAGATGTCCAAACAACATGGTATAGGGTATTTTGCAAGTCCACGACAAGTTATAGCACAAATAACACATCAAGCACACGATATCACAAAATTGCATGCATATATACATCGAAAAAGTGGTCATCCCTAGTTATTTCATGTCATGTATGTCGTGAGGCACCTATAGTCGAATCAACACAATAGAGACAATATATAACAGAAGATTCACACACGAATTGTCTCTAGAACCCAACTACACTGCATGCGGTATTTAGTACTTGTATTACACAAAAAAAAGAATACAAGTTACTTGCCTGAGAGACGACGACGAAAACGACACAAAAGTAAGAATAACGGGAACAGATTCCCGGGCACGAACACAAACACAACAAACGAACAAGAACTACGAACCAAGAACAAGAACCACCCCAACCAACGAAACACGTGCACTCTCGATCACGCGCACCACACCAAGACCCAATGGAACTCACGCTCACTAAGAGAAACATTGGGGAACGAAGGCACGATGACGGCATAAGCGACGGGGGATGGCAGCGCACTGCAGTGCTGTTGATGCCGATCGCGATGCCGGAAAGGAGCAGCACGGGGGTGCTGCAAGCTGGGCTAGCCGTCGGCACCGAATGCAGTTGCTGTGGCTATTGGTGCTGGAGCAGGGCGACACCAGTTGGGGGGTTTCAGTGGTGTGCAATGCTCGGGATATGCGGGAAGGGGATGAGATGGCGGTCGACTGACGATCAGGATGGGGTTGGCTTGAGGCCGGGGTGAAGCACAGGAGGTCGGGAGATATCAGGATGGGTTGGAGAGGAAAACAGCTAGGGTTTAGGTGTAGAGAAGATGAATAGGAGCATGGGTATATATAGAGGGTATGCAGAATAGGGTTTTGGTAATAGTCATGGGTTTAGTTGGTTTTCGGGTCTGGGTTGAGTATAGGTAATAGGTTTGGTTATATAAGAACAGGTAATGGGTTTAGCTAATAGGTTATTGGGTTTTAGGGTATTAGATAATGGGTTTGAATAGGATTAAAATATAGGGAATCACCAAGAAAGAAAAAAATAATAGAGTGATGCAAAAGAGAGATGGGCACAACAAATAAATAAATAAAATATGCCCAAGAAATGAATAAAGAGGATCAAATAAAATGATAGCTTGATCGAATGGAGACGAAACAATGGACGAGAAAAGAATCAAGAACTAAAATAAAAGGCGACAAAACCAAAAATATAAATATATTGAAAATAGAGATCCAATATACAGTCTAAGAAGAGATACAAAGAATAAAAAAATACCCAAAATAAATACACCCAAAAATACACAAAATGGAAAAAGGGGTTACACTTCATGGACGCCATCTACGTGTACAACCAAATCCGAATGTTTCCTCCAGATATCCTGAAAATATATTATTCACAGATCAGGGACTCTACTGCTACCGGGTTATGCCTTTCGGCTTAAAGAACGTGGGAGCCACCTATCAAACGTTAGTGAACAGGGCCTTCAAGGAACAAATCAGCCAAAATGTGGAGGTGTACGAGGATGACATGCTCGTTAGGAGCCTCAGAGGTGGAGACGACGTGAAGGACCTCGACCAGCCTTCGGCTTCTTAAGGATGAATAACATGAGGCTTAACCCGTCTAAGTGCGCCTTCGGCGTGACCTCAAGAAAATTTTTAGGTTTTATAATTAGCCAACGAGGGATACAGGTGAGCCTGGAAAAGATTCAAGTTATCCTGGACATGGCCCCTCCTATGAACGTCAAAGAAGTTTAGAGGCTCATGGACCGACTTGCCGCAATTTGGCATTTTTTCTCGAAGTCTAGGGAGAAATCCCTTCCCTTCTTCAAGGCCTTCCGGGGAGCAAAGAACATCGAGTGGGGAGAGCCTCAACAACATGCCTTTGTCCAACTGAAGGAGTATCATACCAATCCCCCTCTGCTCAGCAAAGCCGAGCCGGGTGAAGTCATCTATCTCTACTTGGTGGCATCCGAGCATGCCCTCATCGCAGTCCTGGTCCGGGAAGATGATAGGGGTGCAAAAACTCATCTATTATGTGAGCAAAGTTCTCCACAATGCCGAGCTTCGTTATGCCAAAATGGAGAAAGTATCTTATCTCGTGGTTATGGAAGTGCAGAAGCTTCACCCCTACTTTTAGGCTCATTCTATCAAGGTCCTCAGGGACTAGCTTCTGAAGCAGGTTCTTAACGAGCTGAAAAACTCCGGATGGTTGATCAAATGGTCCATCGAATTCAGTAAGCACGATATCGGTTTTAAGCTGAGAACCGCTATCAAGGGTCAGGCACTCGTCGAGTTTATCACTGATTGCACTACCCTTGAGTCATTCGAGGTTCAATAGGAACAGCCATTATGGGAGCTTTATGTTGATTGTTCCTTCTGCATAGAAGGAAGCAGAGCTGGGATGATACTGAATGGTCCAAAAAGCTTCGCCCTTCAGTACTCCCTGTGCCTTAACTTTCGGGCCTCTAACAATCAGGTCGAGTACGAGGCACTAATCGCCGGACTCATCCTAGCTCGCACAACAAGGCAAAATGGGACAAGGCCTTCGGTGATTCTTAGCTTGTATTCAACCAGGTCTGCGGGAAATATGAGCCAGTGACACCAGTATGATTCAGTACTTGGACTCACGTCTAGCTACTCTTGGCAGACTTTGAGGAGGCTTAGTCGTCTGAATCCCTAGAGAACAGAATAGCCAGGCCGACACATTGTCCAATCTAGCATCCTCCTTTGAGGGTCTTGATCCACATTGCTTGTAGAAGTCCTCGTCTGTCCTAGCATCGACAAAGAGAACCCTGAAATCCTCTACATCGAACCCCCTACACAGTTAGCAATATGGATGGATCCAATCCTCAACTTTCTGAAAATTGTGAACTACCATAGGAACCATCTGAAGCGTGGAAGATCCATGTCGGAGCTGAGATAATTGTTCACATCGAAGGGGTACTGTTCAAGTGAAAATACACAAAGGCTGACAAACGGCTTTACCTCCGATGGCTGACCCCCGAGGAATCCCGATATGCACTTAAAGAAATGCACATGGGAGTCGGTAGCTGCCACTTGGGTAGCAGGTCACTCGCAAGGAAGATCTTCAACCATAGATATTACTGGCCAACTCGGTTACATGATGCTCAGGAACTCATCTGAAAATGTGGTCTGTGTCAGAGGTTCTCCTCCGTTAGGCACATCCCCTAGGCAGAAATCAAATTGCTGGCAAGACCAGCCTCCTAAGATATGTGGGGAATGGATCTAGTCAGACCCTTCCCAAAAGCAATGGGTCAGCAACGTTTCCTGATTGTTGCCATTGATTACTTCACAAAGTTGGTTGAAGCAAAATTTTTAGCCTCCATCACCGAGCATCAAGTCGAGCAGTTCTTCTGGAAGCATATTGTTTGCCAGTTTGAGAAACCCCAGATTATAATAACTGACAACGGTACTCAGTTCGCGAGCAAAGGGTTCCGCAAGTTTTGCACATATTTGGGAGGTTCTGTTCTATCTCACACCCCCAATCCATTGAGCAAGCCAAGAACGCCAATCATCAAATCCTGGAAGTCCTCAAAAAGTTATTGGACAAATCCCCCAATAGATTGTGGGTCGACAAGCTACCTAGCATGCTTTGGTCATATCGGATGACCAAGAGAATTCCAATGGGTGAATCACCTTTTAACAACACGTTTGGAACTGAGGCTGTCACCCCCCTAGAGGTCGGACTGCCATCACCTTGGATAATGAGCTTCAGTGAGGACTTGAACTTGGATTGCCTCAGGGCCAATCTTGATCTTCTTGATGAAGTGCGAGATAGGTCAGTCATCAGTAGAAACATCTACCAGCAGAGGGTAGAGTGGTTCCATAACAATAAGGTTCGGTCAGCTAACATCAAGGAGGGTGACCTAGTGCTAAGAAGACTTGAAATTTCCTAACCAAGCAAGAAGGGAAAACTAGCTCTCAACTGGGAGGGACCATACAGGGTCTCCAAAGTGGTTCGCCCCAGGACTTACCAACTTGAAGACCTGGGGGGGCAGGGTGATTAAGAGAACTTGGAATACAGACACTTAATGAAGTTTCATGAAGGCTCCTGTCACGCCCCGCTTCCCAAAAAGAAATACGAAATACGGATACTTAACAAAAACCCGGCGAATGATTTTTATCATCCTTAAGCTGTTTCAGAATCTTTACAACACATCACAGATATAATCAGAGTCGGAAGCAAAAGGCACAACCAACATGTATATTGTAACAGATTTACTAACAGAAATTTACTTGAAACCAAAATATAATAGTCTCAAATAAATCAGAGTATGGAGAAAAACAAATATCCTGGGTCACCTTGCCCAAATACAAATAATATCCAAATAAACCAAATACACTTTTATTCAATGTTCAAGCAACAACTAATAATAATAATAATAAAGCAAAAATTCCAACTTAATACATCCTTTCGCCATTACCATCAAGCAGCTGACCAACCTGATATGCAATTAGTAAATTTGCAGGAAAAGGGAAAAAGAAGAAAACAAGTACCCGTCAATTGCAAGTCGCGGGTCACAAATAATGTGGGATACAAGCACATGGAAAAAAACTAAACAGATCTAATTATTAGCAGAAACAGACCTAGCATGGTTTGGAAGAATTCAACTAGCATGGTATACTAACATGGTTCAAGTGTCAAGTGTCAGATAATATGCAAACAGATATACAGGTAGTGTCAAGTAATGTGTCACCTGGTAGTGTCAGACAGATAACAGATAATCAGATATTCAGGTAACAGATAGTCAGCTTTGTGCAACAGATTTAGATTCAGATTTTAATAAGTCTTGTGTGATTACTATCTAGGTAGCACGACATGCAGCCCGCCTTACATGGTTGCGACAACACAACAGTTTCGCTTGTAGATTTCGTAGGGAATCATATAGGGCAGTGTACTCAGGGTCAAACAGATATCAGATAACAAATAGAGAGAACCTATTGGTTCTCTTCTTCTCTACACCTTCCTATAAGAAGTAATGTAGACAGGGTCAGATAACAGACAGATAGACCCTAGTGGTTCTCTTCTACTCTACACCTTCATATATAAGAAGTAATGTAGACAGGGTCAGATAACAGATAATCATATGGAAAACATGGGCCCCTTTCTAAGTACACATTTCTATGCTTTCCCACTACTAGATCTTTCCCATAAATCCCGGCCTGGTTACTTTTATTATGGTTATCAAACAGACATGAATGTGTGCGAAATAGTGTCAAATTAACATGGTCTAATCAGTATTAGGTTCAGGGAAACAAATCAGCATGCATGGATAATATACATTCACATATACGAGCAAAATAGTCTATGTTCATAATCAGAACAGTAAGACCAATCAGTACTAAAACAGTGATTCTGGACTCTACAGAAATGCAAACCTAGATGCGTCGAAGGATCTAGAAACTAGACATCCACACAAATCCAACGCATATAATAAAGTCATATACTAGTTCACAACAACTCAGCTCAAAACTGATTTGAATACAGAATTTATGTTCAGCCAGAAAACAGGGGAACAACTTCAAAAGCATGAAAACAGCATGAAAACACATCGAATAATTCCACGAAAAATCTGGGATATTTCCCTATAGGTATAGACTCAAAATAACAAGTTTCATAATATTCCAGAAAGTATAGATCAGCCATCAAAAATAAGAAGTAACACGAAAACATAGTTTGGCGAATCTGGAATTCTCAACACTGCTGTACGAAAACTAGGATATCTCGCAACCAGTGAATCGAAATCCAATTCCGCCAAAAGGACATGAAAATAGATGGACTTTACTAAATTTGATATTGAACAAAGAATTTTCATACAGTATAAGGAATTATAGTGAAAACAGAGTTCTTTACTGAACAGCACGCAAATTACAACATAAGGAGATTTTAGAAAAGAATATGAAACACCACATAAAACTTATCTTTAAAATTCATCAAAAATCTGGGTAGTCCCTAACATCATAAGAAAACACTGAGTAAAATATTGGGTCAAGATATTACATATAGAATAGTTCTTGAAAATAGTTTGTTAACAAAATTAACCAAAAACAGAATCTGGAATTGTTCGGCACGTCTGTACCAAATCACACATAACTCAGTCATACGAAATCTAAATCAAGTAAAACAAGTAGGGTTTGAAAATAGACAAAATTATCTAAAATTCATCTTTTATTTTGAAATTAAGATTCGGACTGTAACATGGACGAAAACAGCAGTCAAAACAGAACATGCAGCAAATAAAAATTTCACACCTCTAATCAAGAACATCATAACTTTCACAATATTGATCCAAACACCACCAAACTTGAAATACAACCTACCAAAAATCTAAACATCATGATTTAGGGTTACTAACATGTCCACACCTATTATTTTCACATGGGCAGTCAACCAAACACAATTCATGCAAATAATCACATACATGCATCAAAATCAAGTTTTGGGCATAACCTAGTTTATCTCCTATCCAAATTGGTGTCATAAGTCATCATGGACAAATTAACACAATAGAGACAAAACCCATCAAGGAAAACAAAAATTTTGGTTGTCTCTAGACCCAACTACACTAGATGTGAACTTTTTGACTTGTATCAACCTAATGAATTGTAGTACGAGTTACTTGCCTTGTTATGGAGATGAACACGATCCAAATGCGAAGGGAAGTGAAACCCACGAAAAAAATCCACACCAAGCGCGAATCCAATGCCCAACGAGCGAAAACTCCTCACGAACAAAAGCCTTGATGCAACGAACAAAGTGGAGAATACCCACGTGAAGAAACACCAAGAGAAGGTGATGCAAGGGATGTTGATGGTGTTTTTGATGGTGGTGGTGTTCTTTGGTGGTTGGCAATGATGATCAAGGAGAGGGATTTGTAGAGTTTTTCATGGTGGCCGGAGTATGGTGGATGTTGTGGTCGGATTGGAGTAGGAGGTGGCCGAATTTTGAGAGGATAGAGGGGCTCGGATTGGGGAGGTAATGCAGGTCGGGAGTACTTTCAAGGAGGAGGCCGGGATTACTTAGGGAGAGGGAGAGAGATAATAGAGATTAGGGTTAGGGTTTATGTGGTTTGGGTATTTATATAGGAGTTTAAATGTGGGTTGATGGGTTGTGGGTATTAATATGTAGTAATAGGTATATAAATGGATAATGGATATTGGGTAGATTTCAAATAGGAATACAATTTATATTGAATTCTATGGCTCCTAAAAATCTCATTAGGGGTCAAAAATCATAGGTTTGGAAAATCACCACCAAAATACCATCACATCACCATGGAAAAAAGTATTATGAAGATAATGAGGCCAAAAATGAGGAAAATAAACAAAATGATGAAACGAACCAAAAACGACGAACAAACAACTTAAGAAGCTCAAAATGAAATAAAATGGATATATATATTGAAAATAATCCAATATACGGTTCCGAAAAATTACAATAGAAATAAAAATACAAAAAAATGAAAAATACACTCCAAAATACATTAAAAGAAAAACAGGGGTTACAATCCTACCCACCTAACAGAAAAATTATGTCCTCGAAATTCAAAAGAAAGATACATAGTGTAACCCCAAAACAAAGAAAAAGACAAAACAAAACCAAAGCAACTACTCAAACAAATGAGGAAACTTCTGCTGAATTTCCTCCTCCAACTCCTTAGTCGACTCACCAGGCGAGTGAGGATTCCAAGCAACCCGAACCAGCTTAATGACCTTGTTCTTAAGCACTTTCTCCTGCCAATCTACAATAGCAACTGGCGGAATCTCACAAGTCAGATCCGGCCAAACGGTCAACTCAGAATAGTCGATCACGTGGCTCTCATCTCGGATATACCACCTGAGTTGTGAGACATGAAAAACATCATGCACTCCTGATAAGGCTGGTGGCAATGCAAGACGATAGGCCACCTTGCCTACTCGCTCAAAAATCTCAAACGGTCCAATAAACCTCGAGCTAAGCTTGTCCCCGCCACCGAACCGAATGACACCGCACCTTGGCGATACCTTGAGGAAAACATGGTCACCAACAAAAAATTCCAAAGCCCTATGATGAACATCAGCCCATCGCTTCTGCCTGTCCTGAGCTGCCTGCAAGTGCTTCCTGATCTGAACCACTGCATCCACTGTCTTGGTGACTAACTCTGGACCCAACAACTGTCTTTTGCCAACATCATCCCAGCACACTGGTGATCTACACTTCCGCCCATAGAGTGCCTCGAACGGAGCAGCTTTAATACTGGCTTGAAAGCTGTTATTGTATGAGAACTCCACAAGATGCAAATGATCCTCCCAAGACCCACCAAACTGAAGCATGCAGGACTTCAACATGTCCTCGAGAATCTGAATAGTCCGCTATGACTGTCCATCAGTATGGGGATGAAAAGCTGTACTGTAGTTTAATTTGCTCCCCAAACTGTTCTGAAGACTCTCCCAGAACTGAGATCTAAATCTCGTTTCCCTGTCGGATACAATGCTAACTGGAGCCCCATGAAGTCTAACAATCTCTTGCATATACCTCTTAGCAAGGCTCTCAGTAGACTGACCGACATGAAAAGGAATGAAGTGAGCACTCTTCGTCAAATGGTCAACAATCACCCAAATAGCATTATGACCCATCGGACTCCTCGGCAAGGCGGTCACAAAATCCATGGTGATATGTTCCCACTTCCACTCTGGGATAGGGAGCGGTTGAAGAAGTCCAGTGGTTCTCTGATGCTCTGCCTTAACCTTCTGGCAGATCAAACATTGAGCAACAAACTGAGCCACAGCCCTTTTCATACCCTACCACCAACAATGAAGCTTCAAATCCCGATACAACTTAATACCGCTGGGATTGATAGAATACGAAGACTGATGAGCTTCTTCAAGCAATCTCTGACGAACTTCACCCTTAGGGACACATAACCGGGAACCAAAACGAAGCGAACCATTTGCATGAATAACCATGTCCGTCCTGGACCCAGACTCAACCTCAGCTAGAAATTTCTGCAACTACGCATCACCAGCCTGCACCCCTTTAATCTGCTCAACAAGAGACGACTGCAGCTGGAGCGCCAAACAACTCCGACCAGAACTCGGCAACACAATATCAAGCACCAACCTCCTCATCTGCTCAATGAGATCTCTCTGCTAAGTAAGAAACGTAACTGCTGGTCTCCTGCTCAAGGCATCAGGCACCAAGTTTACTTTACTAGGACGGTATTGCAAACTGATGTTGTAATCGGCCATAAGTTCCAACCAACGCCTTTGCCTCATGTTCAACTCCTTCTGGGTGAAGACGTACTTGAGACTTTTGTGGTCTGTAAAGATCTCCACTCGGTCTCCAAGTAAATAATGTCTCCATAGCTTCAAAGCAAAGATCACTGCTGCTAACTCCATGTCATGAGTAGGATAGTTCTTCTCATGCGGCATCAACTGCCTCGATGCATATGCAACAACATGGCCCTTCTGCATAAGAACTGCTCCAAGACCCTTACCAGAAGCATCACAGTGAACCACAAATCCGCCTGAATCATCTGTAATAGTCAACACAGGCACTGACGTTAATCTGTTCTTCAACTCAACAAAAGCCTTATTGCACTCATCAGACCAACAAAACTTCTGATCCTTCCCAGTCAATTTAGTCAAAGGTCCTGCTATCTTCGAAAAATCCTAGACGAACTTCCGATAATAGCCAGCCAAACCAAGAAAACTCCTGACTTCTGAAACTGACTTGGGAATAGGCCAATCCTTCATAACCTCAACCTTCGCAGGATCCACAGAAATACCATCCCCAGAAACAATATGCCCCAAGAAAGAAATCATGTCGAGCCAAAACTCGTAGTTGCTAAGTTACCCATAGAGCTGATTCTCTCTCAAAGTCTGCAGAACCACTCTAAGATGCTCAACATGATCTTCCCAATTCTGAGAATACACCAAAATATCATCAATGAAGACCACCACGAACTTATCCAAGTACGGAGAGAAAACCCGGTTCATAAGACTCATGACTACAGCTGGCGTGTTCATGACCCCGAACGGCATCACAAGATACTCATAGTGTCTGTATCTAGTCCTGAAAGCAGTCTTCGGTATATCTGCAGCCTTCACCTTAACTTGGTGATATCTAGAACGAAGATCCAAATTCGAGAAAATAGCAGCCCCACTCAACTGATCAAACAAATCATCGATCCTGGGCAACGGATACCGATTCTTCACAGTAACCCTGTTCGGCTCTCGATAATCCATGCACATACGACGACTACCATCTTTCTTGTCAACAAAAAGGACCAGAGCACCCCAAGGCGAAACACTAGGTCTGATGAAACCCAAATCAAGCAACTGCTGAATCTGCACCTTAAGCTCTGCCAGCTCAATCGGTGCCATCCTGTAAGGACTCTTTGATATCGGTTCTGTCCCAGGCTGAACATCAATACCGAATTCTACTTCCCTATCAGGGGGTAAACCAGGCAACTTATCTGGAAAAACATCCATGAAATTCTGAACTACGAGAGTATCACCAAGATGCTCAACTGCGCCTCTAGTAGTTGAGAGGGAGTCTTCTAGCTCCAAAAACAAATAGCATCCAGAATCTGAGTTGGTATATATATTTTACTTATGCATGTATGGTTGGTGAAATATTGTGCAGATCCCAGTTCGAGTAAAGCTTGTCTAATATATTAGGCAAATAATACATTAGCCAAACCTGATGCTCTGATACCACTAAAAATCCTGTCACGTCTCGCTTTCCAAAAAGGAATACTGAATACGAATACGTAACAAAAGCCCAGCGAATGATTTTTATCATCCTTAATCTGTTTCACAATCTTTACAACACATCACAGATATAATCAAAGTTGGAAGCAAAAGGCACAACCAACATGCATATTGTAACAGATTTACCAACAGAAATTTACTTGAAACCAAAATACAATATTCTCAAATAAATCAGAGTTTGGAGAAAAATAAATATCCTGGGTCACATCGCCCAAATACAAATAATATCCAAATAAACCAAATACACTTTATTCAATGTTCAAGCAACAACTAATAATAATAATAATAAAGCAGGAATTCCAACTTAATACATCCTTTCGCCATTACCATCAAGTAGTTGACCAACCTGATCTGCAATTAGTAAATTTGCAGGAAAAGGGAAAAAGAAGAAAACAAGTACCCGTCAATTGCAAGTCGTGGGTCACAAATAATGTAAAATACAAGCACATGGGGAAAAACTAAACAGATCAAATTATTAGCAGAAACAGACCTAGCATGGTATGGCAGAATTCAACTAGCATGGTATACTAACATGGTTCAAGTGTCAAGTGTCAAATAATATGCAAACAGATATACAGGTAGTGTCAAGTAATGTGTCACCTGGTAGTGTCAGACAGATAACAGATAATCAGATATTCAGGTAACAGATAGTCAGATATGTGCAACAGATTCAGATTCAGATTTTAATAAGTCTTGTGTGATTGCTATCTAGGTAGCACGACATGCAGCCCAACTTACATGGTTGCTACAACACAACAGTTTCGCTTGTAGATTTCATAGGGGATCATATAGGGCAATGTACTCAGGGTCAGATAGATATCAGATAATAGACAGATAGAACCTAGTGGTTCTCTTCTTCTCTACACCTTCCTATAAGAAGTAATGTAGACAGAGTCAGATAACAGACAGATAGACCCTAGTGGTTCTCTTCTACTCTACACCTTCATATATAAGAAGTAATGTAGACAGGGTCAGATAACAGATAATCATATGGAAAACACGGGCCCCCTTCTAAGTACACATTTCTATGCTTTCCCACTACTAGATCTTTCCCATAAATTCCGGCCTGGTTACTTTTATTATGGTTATCAAACAGACATGAATGTATGCGAAATAGTGTCAAATTAACATGTTCTAATCAGTATTAGGTTCAGGGAAACAAATCAGCATGCATGGATAATATACATTCACATATACGAGCAAAATAGTCTATGTTCATAATCAGGACAGTAAGACCAATCAGTACTAAAACAGTGATTCTGGACTCTACAGAAATGCAAACCTATATGCGTCGAAGGATCTAGAAACTAGACATCCACACAAATCCAACGCATATAATAAAGTCATATACTAGTTCACAACAACTCAACTCAAAATTGATTTGAATACAGAATTTATGTTCAGCTAGAAAACAGGGGAACAACTTCAAAAGTATGAAAACAGCATGAAAACACATCGAATAATTCCACAAAAAATCTGGGGTATTCCCCTATAGGTATAGACTCAAAATAACAAGTTTCATAATATTCCATTAAGTATAGATCAGCCATAAAAAATTAAGAAGCAACACGAAAACATAGTTTGACGAATCTGGAATTCTCAACACTGCTGTACAAAAACTAGGATATCTCGCAATCAGTGAATTGAAATCCAATTCCACCAAAAGGACATGAAAATAGATGGATTTTACTAACTTTGATATTTCACAAAGAATTTTCATACAGTATAAGGAATTATAGTGAAAATAGAGTTCTTTTCTGAACAGCGCGCAAATTACAGCATAAAGAGATTTTAGAAAAGAATATGAAACACCACATAAAACTTATCTTTAAAATTCATCAAAAATCTGGGTAGTCCCTAACATCATAAGGAAACACTGAGCAAAACATTGGGTCAAGATATTATGTATAGAATAGTTCGACACGTCTATACCAAAACACACATAACTCAGTCATACAAAATCCAAATCAAGTAAAACCAGTGGGGTTTGAAAATAGACAAAATTATCTAAAATTTATCTTTTATTTTGAAATTAAGATTCAGACTGTAGCATGGACGAAAACAGCAATCAAAATAGAACATGCAGCAAATAAAGATTTCACACCTCTAATCAAGAACATCATAACTTTAACAGTATTGATCCAAACACCTCCAAACTTGAAATACAACCTACCAAATATCTAAACATCATAATTTAGGGTTACTAATATGTCCACACCTATTATTTTCACATGGGCATTCAATCAAACACAATTCATGCAAATAATCACATATATGCATTAAAATTAAGTTTTGGGCATAACCTAGTTTATCTCCTATCCAAATTGGTGTCATAAGTCATCTATGGCCAAATTAACACAGTAGAGACAAAACCCATCAAGGAAAACACAAATTTTGGTTGTCTCTAGACCCAACTACACTAGATGTGAACTTTTTGACTATTTCAACCTAATGAATTGTAGTACAAGTTACTTGTCTTGTTATGGAGATGAACACGATCCAAACGCGAAGGGAAGTGAAACCCACGAACAAAATCCACATCAAGCGCGAATCCAATTCCCAATGAGCGAAAAGTCCTCACGAACAAAACCCTTGATGCAACGAACAAAGTGGAGAATACCCACTTGAAGAAACACCAAGAGAAGGTGATGCAAGGGATGTTGATGGTGTTTTTGATGGTGGTGGTGTTCTTTGGTGGTCGGCAATGATGATCAAGGAGGGGGATTTGTAGAGTTTTTGATGGTGGCCGGAGTATGGTGGATGTTGTGGTCGGATTGGAGTAGGAGGTGGCCGGATTTTAAGAGGATAGAGGGGCTCGGATTGGGGAGGTAATGCAAGCCGGGAGTGCTTTCAAGAAGGAGGCCGGGATTACTTAGGGAGAGGGAGAGAGATAATAGAGATTAGGGTTAGGGTTTAAGGGGTTTGGGTATTTATATAGGAGTTTAAATGTGGGTTAATGGGTTGTCGGTATTAATATGTAGTAATATGTATATAAATGGATAATGGATATTGGGTAGATTTCAAATAGGAATACAATTTATAGTGAATTCTATGGCTCTTAAAAATCTCATTAGGGGTCAAAAATCATAGGTTTGGAAAATCACCACCAAAATACCATCACATCACCATGGAAAAAAATATAATGAAGATAATGAGGCCAAAAATGAGGAAAATAAACAAAATGATGAAACGAGCCAAAAACGACGAACAAACAACTAAGGAGCTCAAAATGAAATAAAATGGATATATATATATATATTGAAAATAATCCAATATACGGTTCCGAAAAAATACAATAGAGATAAAAATACAAAAAAATGAAAAATACACTCCAAAATATATAAAATGAAAAAACAGGAGTTACAGCTCCTAGCGCTCTAAGCTTGTAATAAGGCCCTAAAGCCAGCAAATGTAATAAGCGATCGCCTATGGGCAACCAATGAATAAAATTTCTTTTTAATTCAACGAGTTTTCAAACATTGTCAAATACAGGTCACTCGCGAAAAGTTTACTACTTCGCTAGGCCTCGTCGACTCAGCGCTCTGCATGGACTTTGAGCCACACGCGAAAGATTTACAACTTTTGTAACCCCTGTTTTTCCAAAAATGTATTTTTGTGTATTTTCTATATTTAAATTTTTTGCAAATTATTTTTTTCGGTTTTCAAATTCTTTTGTCAAATTGTATTATTGGATATCCTATTAAAATCTATTTTCGATCAATAACTTTATTTGTAACTATTTCCATGATTTTTATATTGTAACACAATTTGTATTCATTTGTTATTATTGCTCTTATTATTATTATTACCATTATTATTTTTATCTTTTTCTTATTATTATTATTGATATTTTTGACTGGTTATTAAAAATCCACTTTCGTTTACTAACTCTATTTGTGGTATTTTAAATAAATTCTATTTTGTAATGCAAATTACATTTTAATTCATACTTTTATTGGTTATTTAATATACTCTATTGGATCTTTTATATAAACCCTATACTCTTTTATTAAACCCTATTTTTCCTAATGGATTTTTAAGCCCAAAACCCAAAACCCAATTACC
Source organism: Hemerocallis citrina (assembly GCA_017893485.1). Lineage (NCBI taxonomy): Eukaryota > Viridiplantae > Streptophyta > Magnoliopsida > Asparagales > Asphodelaceae > Hemerocallis > Hemerocallis citrina. The sequence goes on from CM030363.1 coordinate 132,440,134, forward strand.
CATTTAACTATAACCCGTTTCTCAACCCTGTCTACATTTCCAAACCCATAACCCATTTAACCCCTAACTAACCCAATACCCTACTTCACTCCTACCCGCACCCGGTAACATCCAATACAGCTAACCCTAATTTTCCCTACCTATTTATACTGTTCCTATATAGCCTGTTCATCTTCTGAACCCTACACAGTAGCCTTATACTCAGATTCCCTTCGTCTCCTTCCTCGCTCACCCTCCCTCCTTCCTCGCTCACCCTCCCTCCTTCCTCATCCTCGAACCCATCCTTACCCCACGTCCTCCCAATCGTCCCCATGTTCCCTCGGCTCCGCCGTTTCCCCTGTCTCCCCCTCGTCCTTGTGTCGCTCCGCCCAAGCACCGATGATACAGCTAGTCGCGCCCCCTTCCCCTCCTTTCTACAGCATCACTGCACCAGCCGCTTCACCTCTCTCTCTCTTCGTCGACTGGTCGCCACCCTCTGTTTCCCTACTGCACCATGCTGTTTGCCCTTCCTCCGATGCACCTACAGCCTTGCAGCATCGCGCCGCCCCTGGTCGGTGTTCCCTGCATCGGCCAGCCCAGCCAGCAACGTCCAGTGCTGCTCCTTTCGGCATCGCGATCGGCAGCTACATCATCACAGTGCGTGCCGTCCCCCATCACTTTTGTAGTCGCCGTGGTCCTGCCGTCGACTACCCTGTGTGCCGCTCCTTCATCCCGGCGGCTGTCTCCCCTCGTCGGCTGCAGCCTCGCAACCTCCTATTGCCGACAGCCAGTGCACACCCCTTTGCCATTGCCCTTGATATTGGTCTTGATCATGGCTTTGTATGTGAGTCGTCCGATCGACTTGATCATCTTGATCATCATGATCATGTCCCCTTGGTTTTGATTTTAGCCATCTGTTGGATCTTGATCATCATGCTTGATTGGATGTCGGCCGTCGATCTCCTTTTGGTCATCCGATTAGGTCCTAGCCATCCGATCTCTTCTTGATCGTCACGATCATGATGATCGTCAACTTTCTTTGATCACAGTCATTCAATCGATCGATCTTGATCATCATCATCATCTTCATCATCAGGTAGATCTGGATCGTCTGATCTGATCATAATCATCGTCAGCTCTTGGATCTAGCTGTTGGATCTCTTGATCTTCGATCTCAGTAGTCCGATTGTGTTCGCGATCAGTTTATGATCGTGTGTTCGTGATCAGTTCGTGATTCGTTCGTTGTGTTCGTTGTTGGGTTCGTGGTTCACTCGTGGTTCGTGTGGTTTTCTCGTTCGTTTGTTGAGTTCGTGTCCGGGAATCCGTTCCCGTTATTCTTGATTTTGCTTCGTTCCGCCGTCATCTTTCAGGCAAGTAACTTGTATTAAATTTTTTTGCAAATACAAGTACTACCGCTTGTAGTGTAGTTGGGTTATAGAAACAATTTGTGTGTGAATTCCCTTGTTTATATTGTCTCTATTGTGATAATTTGACCATAGTTGCCTCACGACATACATGACATGAACCTAGGATTGACCACTTTTGATGTATATGTTCATGCTATCTTGAGATATCTGTGTTTGATGTGTTATTCGTGTTATACTTGTCGAATACTTGTGAATACCCTATATCATGTTTCTTGGACATCTAGTATACTCTATTTCATGTTTGGGTTGATTTGGATGAATTTCGTGTGATCTATGTTAAATTTTGTATGAAGAGCAAATATGTATTTTTCTGTTACCCTGATGTTGATAAGTAGTTTAGACCCTATTAAGGTTAGTATTTGAAAATATTTTGTGAACATAATTTGTAGAGATTTCTGTCTATTTTCTAACCCTTTTGACGGATCTCAGTTTCTATTTTTTGGTTTGCGAGTTATGTCTATTTTACTACAGTGGTGTCGAAAGATTTCCAGATTGTGTTTTCTATAAATTCTGAAGAGTAATCTATTTTTATTATGGTGTTAAAATTATTATTTTGATATGAAATTTTGCATAGTACTTCTAGACTTGATTGGGATTAACCCAGAATTTTTATAGATTTATTTGAAGTTTTTTACAAACCTTTTCATGCTCACAAATAAAAATTTTATATGCAGAATTTTACCACTGCTCTGTAAAGAACTTGATTTTCGACCTATTTCTACTTGCTGTTTCTAAAATATTTCTGAATGTAAAAGTTAGCCTACTGTATCTATTTTATTACCCTTTTGGCGGATTTGGATTTCTATTTATGGTTTGCGAGATATTGCTGTTTTCGTACTGTAGTGTTTGTGATTTTAGATTTACAAAACTGTCGTGTCTTGCTGTTTTCTGATTTTACTTGACTACTCTATTTTTATTGGAAAATTATGAAACTTGATTTTTTGTTACTATACATATAGGGGAATACCCCAGATTTTTCATGGGTTTATTTAATGAGTTTTCATGCTGTTTTCCTGACTGTGAATACAAAATACTGATTTCTGACTAAATACGTTTTCTGGATTCAAACCTGTTTTGAGTTATGATGTTGTGAAATACTATATGACTTATATATTTTTGCTGGGTTTGGTAGGGAGTCTATTTTCTAGATTCTTTTACGGATTCAGACTTGCATTTTTTAACAACGGGAATCCCTGTTTTAGTACAGTAGTGTCTTGCTGTCCTGAACTAGCATTTGCATTATTCTATTCCTTTATGAACTGTCCATCATCTGTACATGTTTATCTGTCACCCTGAACCTGTTACATATTTATACCAAGATATTCTCACTCTGTTTTCTGCACATACATGTCTGTCTGATATTAATAATAAAATTAACCAAGTCGGGGTTAAGGGAAAGATCTAGTAGTGGAAAATATAGAAATGTATACTGAGAAGAGTGCCCGTGTTCCCTATCTGTTACTTGTTCATGATTACATGATTAACGACTCTGTTTATCTGACCCTGACTACATTACTTCCATATAGGAAGGTGTACTCAGAAGAGAACTCATAGGTTCTATCTGTCTGATCTGATTATCTGATATTTGTCTGTCTGATCGCTGAGTACACTGCCCCATGGACTCCACTACGAAATCTGAACGAAACTGTTTGAATGTAGCAACCATAGTATGAGCTGCATGAAGTGCTACCTAGATAGTAATCACACAAGACTTATAGAAACATGACATCTGTTATCTGTATCTGTTTATCTGACATCTGTTATTTGATTATCTGTTATCTATCTGACTATCATCTGACACTATCATCTGTATATCTGTCTGCATACCATCTAACACTTGACACTTGAACATGATACATGCTTACTTGATACTTGACTACATGATACATGATACTTGACACTTGATCCTTGACACTTGTTACCTATACTTGATACTTGTTTGCTTGATACTTGATACTTGTTATTTGTTTACATGATACTTGTTCACTTGACACCTGATACATGCCACTTGTACTTGTTCATCTTGCCATGCTAGTATTCTATTTTGTTATCATGTATATTCCATATTATTAGTTAGTTTTTCCCATGTACTTGTATCCTGCATTACAAGCGGCCCGTAACTTGCATAGACGGGAGTTTGTTTTCTTTTTCCCATTCCTGCAATTGTTAAATTACAGATCAGGATGACCAGTTGCCAGATGAAGTTGGTGATATGAGATATTAGTGCTGGAGTTATTATTATTATTTTTGTTGCTTATTTGTACAATTGTATTTGATACCTGAATTCATTCTTGCATTTGGGCACTGTGACCCAGAATATTGACTTATTCAGATCTGATTTATTTGGAATTATATTATATTTTGGTTTCAAGTAAATTTCTGTTGGTATATCTGATTCGATTATGCATACTTGGTTGATTCTTTTGCTTCTGACTCTGATTATTCTTGTGAAATGTTGTAAAGATTCTTGAACAACTTATAGATGATGAAAATCATTCGCTGGGCTTAGTCATGTATCCGTATTCCGTATTCTTTTTTAGAAAGCGGGGCGTGATAACTTTGCTTGGCCTCGTCGCCCTAGCGCTCCACATGGACTCCCAGTGTAACCCCTGTTTCCCGTGTATATGTATTTTATGTGTATTTTCTGTATTTAAAATTTTTGTAAATTATTTTTTTCTGCTTTCAAATTCTTTTGTTAAAATGTATTGTTGGATCTTCTATTAAAATCTATTTTCGATCAATAATTTTATTTGTAACTATTTTCTATGATTTTTATATTATACAAATCTTATTATTGTTATTATTACCTTGATTTCTATTATTTTTACTATTACTGTTATTATTATTATTATTATTATTATTATTATTATGATATTTGTTATTATTGTTATTATTATAATTACCCTTGATTGTTTATTTAAAAATCTATTTCTATATACTAATTGTATTAGTAGTTATTTCAAATTATTTCCATATTGTAGTACAATTATATGTTGTTATATAAACCTACATTTTATTAATTATTTTATTTTCTATTGGATTTAATACCCTATTTTCCTTATTGGATTTGTATTTAAACCCATTACCCCACCTAATCCCTAATACCCGTTAACCCTATAACACTATTTAATTCACACCGCAAACCCCTAGACCCGTTAGCATCCTATAACCTACCCGAAACCCACATTGTCTTCAGCCGTCCCCCTCACCATTTTCCCTAACCCTAAATCTTTTTCCCTATATATAAACCCATATATATATCTCCCGACTGTTCATCTCCTATACCCTATAACTGCCTCTCTCGCGTCCCCATCTCCCCCGTTCTCCACCTCATCTCAGCCTAAGCATTGAAAACTGCAAATTTCAAGGTTATGACAACACTTTATGTAGGTCTGAATAATGAAGAGCTAATGAGATGTGGGCAGAATTAAAAAATGGCATATGAAATCTGGAACAACATGGGAAAACATCATAAAGGAACCGCATCTGAGATAAAAGCAAAAGTTACTTTATGTTTTTATGAGTTTGATGTTTTTCGCATGAATCCAGGAGAAAATGTAGATCAGATGCTTGCCTATTTTGATATTATCACACATGAGCATGAAAGCTTAGGTTAGAGATTAGATGATAACCTAAAGGTCGAAAAACTCATAAGTTGTCTCATGCCTGAATAAGACATAAAAGCTGCTGCAATGAGGGAGACACTTGAAGATAAATGTTTCGACTACTTCACATTCCAAGGGAAATTGAAGACGTATGAGATGAAGATGGCAGAAACAAAGAGATCCAATAAAACATTGGAATTGTTCTCAAGACTGAAGAAAAGAACATTGCTTTGAAAGCAGAAACTTCATGACCATCAAAAACAGAATTAGATCATGAAGAATCAGATGAAAATATCACACCACTAACTAAGAAATTCTGTAAGTATCTCAAACGCAAAAAGTATGGCAGGTATCAAGAAGGAAGCGACAAAGACAAAAAGGACATATGTTACAAATGCAAGAAGCTAGGACATATTCGCGCAAACTGTCCCCACTCGTAGGACATGAACAAAGATTATCATCACTCCAACTCAGTATTGAAAGAAAGCATTAAAAGCTATTCAGATTCGAGTGATGAAGAGCAAGAACACAACGACTTTGGATTCATGGCTCTTGGAGATGGTGAGGTGCAATCACCACTCCAAGAAGAGGTAACCGTAGAACCCACCTATAATGATCTAGTAGACATGTGTAATGGCTTAAAAGATAATGAAAAGAAATTAAGTCGTGAGTTGAAACAATATAAGCAAATGTCTAATGAATCACATGACTCCTGCCTTGCCAAAAATAAAAAGCTAAAAGATGCAAATTCTTGATTATTAAAAAATTTGAGTCATTTAGGAAGAATCATGATGTTTGATAGAAGAAAATGAACGTCTGAAACAACAGATTCAAAAATCTCTGCCAATACAAAATGAAAACCTAAAGGAAATTCATAAAAAAATTGCATATATTGTTAAACTCACCGATGATCTAAATGAATGCAAAAGAAAATTTGACGAGATAGTGGAAGGTTGTAAGGAAGCACTCAAACAAAATAAGATACTTGATGCTACTGTAGATACTCTTTGTTGGAACACTAAAGACAATGAGAAAACTAGAAAAAGACTTTGTAGTAGAACAATTGAGCTCGAAAAAGTTGTTGAAAAATATGAAGGGACCAATCATCTTATGACAAGAAATTCAAGATCATATCATGATAATCAAAGACTTGGTTACAATGAACCACTATAACGTCAGAATACTAAGCAATCATGTCATACACATATGCATAGCCACCACAATAGTTACAAATTCGTACATAACTATGCAAATATGCATGATCCACGGCATAATCGTATTACTTGTCACTACTGCTATAAATTAGGACATATATCTTATAACTGTTCATTAAAAATGAATACTACTTTCGTTTGGGTAAAGAAGAATACAAGTATAGGAACAGTACCTACTTGGGCACCTACTAACCTTAATGTAGGTGCATCAATGCACTCAACCTAACAATCCGTTGCACCTTGATAGTGGATGCTCAAATCACATGGTAATAAAACATTTTGCATCACTATTGAGGGAAAAAGGAAGGGCATCATTATTCTTTGCGTACTAGCCAAACTGTTAAAGGTAAATAAACTTTTTATTCAATTTTTTTTTGTAATAATATAATTTTGGTAAAGTAACTATTAGAAAATAAGTACTCGTGTTTACTACATGCTAATAAATTTATAAACTCAAATGATATCATAGCACAAGAACAAATATGAGACATTTTTTTTGTTTTACTCGTTCTACTAATGAAAGTATGTGCAAGGAGCATTCTAAGCAAATGCAGGCCGAGTTTGAGATAAATATGATGAGGAAATTCATCCACTTCATTGGACTACAAGTACAACAATGCAAGATATTATGAATGAAAAATGTACTAGAAGACTATGAGGTAATTTTTATTCTCATTTATAGGCACACGAAACACATAGCAATTACTACTACTTCATCAAAAATCATTTTCAAAAAGAGACATTATTGTTGACTGCATTTTTTTAATGATGTTTTGCCTAATATGTTTGATTTACTATGTGATTCTTTAAAAATATCTCTTGCATAAAATTCTTCAGAGAAAATTGTGGTCGACTTCACAGTCGACCGTCACCATTGAGGGCAGCACGATCGACTATCCTAAATATTGTCTTTACCTATTACAGGATCCTATTTGATTACAGGAAGGACCGTTCGACCACACTGTCGACCGTCCCTTACATTGTCATCTACTTACAGGCTTATTTGTCTTATTTTTTTTGTTGCGGTCGACCGCTCCATGAACCGGTCGATCGGCTCTATCGACTGATCAGATCCCAAATCCTTTCTTTCTCTTTATGACATGTAGGGCCCTCTCTCTTTAAGTATGTTGTTACCTCTTCTCCTCATCCCAAACCCTAGTTTTCTAACTCTAAATCCATCCTTTTCCAACTAAAATTCCTCCAAAATTGATCCAAATCAATCTCACAATCTTGTTGGGCTTCTCCCCATGGCTTCTCGACGCTTAGCCCACATCCACTCTTCATCCTTAGCCAAATCCTTCAAATGTAAGGGTAAACAACCTACCTCCTCTCTCAATTATATCCATGTTGATGGGATTGCATTTCAAAATCAACAATGTGTTGATCTATATTTTTCAACCCTAGCTACAACAGCCATAGTACCTAGTAGACCCATCAACTTAGGCCCCCTTGGTGGTCAATTTGGGGTCATGGTTCATATCTTGAGATCTTTTGAATGAGAAGTTTATTTGAGTACCCCTGGTATACACTCCGAATCTATCACTCGTTAGTTCTATGTCAACCTTGTCGGGATACAAGACGATTCTCTTACCCTCTCCTCCGTCATTCTAATCAAACCTGTTCAAATTTCCCCGGCCTATCATCGTTCTAAGTATTCCATTCCCGAAGGCTAGTTCAACGCATACAATATTGATTTTAGCACCATTACCTACAAACCCGGTCATGAAAAAAACACCGTCTATACTATGCTTCTTGAACCTCACGCTCATTCAATTGCCAAACCCAAACCCACTAATTTTACCAACACTTCTTGAGTTCTAAATAAAATTGTTAATGCCAACTATTTGCCCAAGAGAAACGATAAAACTAAAATTCGTATTGAACAATTGTTTCTTCTCTTTCTCATTCTTGGCCAATATAAGTTTGATCTCGCTACATTCTTTATTCGCACCATGCATTTTGCCACTTCCCGCAATCGTGCACTTTCATTTATCACTCTCATTTACAATCTCGCCATTCATTCCGGCATTTTCGTGAGTAAACTTCTTCTTAGCAAGCCCAATAAACCCATTCTTCCGTCTCAAATAGGTATTGATGTGCCTCAATCTATTCGTTCTCGCAAACGGGGCACTCGTTCCTCCCAACCATCACCACCTCCTTCATCCGGTTTCATGACGTGCAAGCAGTTTGATTTGCATCAAATGCAAATGTATGGATACTACATCAACACCATTGAGTTTTGCAAGACCAAGAAGATTGGGCGCTTCTTTCGCCTCCTCCCCCAACTAGCACTGAAATTGACGATGACAATGATGACGACGATGAGGACGTCGTCGATGATGATAGCTAGGCTCCCTTTTGGTGTGTTCCAAAAGAGGGGAAAAGACTAGAATTAGAATTTTATATCCTGTCGCTTCATCTTTTTGAATATGAGATTGTATTTTATAATTAGAGAAACTCGAACCTATGATATAGAGAAACTCAAATCTATGATATCATGAAGATCATGTAAGAAGATCTCTATGCTACTATGTGTGTAATGGGTTAGGATGATCGTGTAAGAAGATCTCTGTGCTACTTGTGTGTAATGAGTGTACCTCTTCTATCAATCATTATGCAAATACTATTTTGGTTTTCAATGATATAACTCCTTAAATTACAAAATTTCTTTTCAAAATTCCATATATAAATGTATGCATGATTTTTGTGCATGTTTTGTTTACGCATATAAGATGCATCATGAACACACACTTGGTTAATTCTTAGAAGCATGAATTAAGGGGAGGTATTGAATTAAGAGGGAGCATTTGATTTTAAATTCTAAAGGTATGTTTTGTTCACACCAAAAGGAAGAGATTGTTGACCCTATGTTTGGTCTTCACTTGGGATTTACAGGTTTCCAGGAAATCAAAATTCAAATAAAGAATAAAAAAGATTTGACATCAAGCAAAAGAGGAAAGAATAAAAGAAGGTTGCAAAATAACAAAAAATATGTCTCAAGAAACATGTGCTTCAAATCCTCAAGAAAATCAGCCAGTAGTGTTTATTTTTTTTCCGTTAATGTGAGGTATTAAGATGTACAGAATAATTGATTGAATAATTAGTTATGAAAAGAATATAAAACTGAATTCATCTCATAAAACTGCTTATGGCAGGAAAGGGTCGACCACACATATACATAGTCGAGTGAACTATACAGTTGACAGCAAATGTAGTGCAAAACATGGTGTAGTCGACTGTCAATCCTATCGACTTCAGTTGAAGAAATTGACAGTCGACCGCATAAAAGTGCAGTCTACCTTTACCTGCATAGAGACAAATACAGAAGTTTTTTTTTACTTTTTTGAAAGAAACTTTCCTTCACTCTATAAAAAGAGGTGAATTCACTGAGTATTAATCATCCCCTTGCTATCATTATTCTTCTGAACTAATCATTCAATTAACGATCTGAGTGTGTGAGCTTTTATTGTTTTCTTCAGTCAAGATCATTATAGATCTTGAGAGTTTTTCTTTTCTTCCACTTCGGTGAGTTTTACGGGGCGTATTCATAGAAGTCCTATGGGTGTAATAGATCTTTCGGCTTGAATCCGAGAATCACTGTACGAGGGTTTTAAAGTACACTAGAATGCTTGTGGCAGAGAATTGCTACATGTGGTGTGGACGTAGACCTAGGGGTCGAACCACGTTATATTGCTGTGTCTTGCTTGCTTACTCTGTTTGTTTTTCTAACTCTATATTCTTACTTTATGCATTTTATTTAAGTTCTTAATTTCCACACAATCACCGTATTCACCCCCTAGATTGATTTACAGGTTTCCTTGAGTTGCAGCCTAAGGTTGAGTGAGATAGCCGGCGAAAGCCATGTTAATTGATTTGGCTGCACCGGTCGAGTCTGCCCCAAAGATATTGTCCCCTGCTCAAACAAGACAACGTAAGCAATTCAACTTAATATGTGTAACTTAGGAAAGCCAAATTAAGTGAAAGAATTACTTTGAAAAGAAATTAGAAATACCCATGTTGAAATTATGGAGAAAGATATTCTAATTGAAACCGCTTCTCAAATAGTGCAAACAAACAAGTTACACTAGCCCAAGACTCACAACCAAAAGATAGAAGAAAGAGAAGACAACATTTCTGTTAATATTGCAAAATAATTAAATAAGCTTGGACATAATATAAAGAGGAGACTAATAGTTCGAACTTGCACAAAGATGAATATGGGAAGGATTATTTGTGGCTTTGGTGGAGGTTGTGGTTTATGTGTTGGTACCTTGGTTAGTTCTTAGTACATGTTGGATGTGAGGAGATTAGTGACTATATATATGCAAGGTGATGCATGGATGCAAATATATGTGGTTGCATAGAAAATATAAAGAGTGTATGCTTCCAAGGGTGCATGCATATATGTAATAGAAATGTGTGGTTTCAAGGGTGCATGAGTAATAGGAATGTATAGTTTCAAGAGGTTTAATGAGAGTAGGTGTTTGTGCAAATTTAACAACTAATTACTTACATAATATTAAAATATAGATAATTCTTGAAAACACTTTAACAATTTCTACACTCTCCCTTAAAGTGATTTTCCAGAGACCAAGTCTAACTGTGAACGAAGAACTTCAAACGATCATTTGGGGAGAGACTTTGTGAAGATATCCGCAACATTTTTAATGCTCCACACCTTATGAACTTTATTAATCCCATCAAGCACACACTCAGGAATAAAGTGATGCTCAATCTCATTGTGCTTGGTCCTTGCATGACAAACTGGATTTTTGCAAGCTTGAGTGCACTTTGATTGTCACAAAAAATAGTAGTAGGATCATGAGTTGGTCAAGCCACATCATCAACGAACCTCCTCAGTCACACACACTCTTGAGCTGCACAGCAAGATGCTTTGTATTCTGCTTCAGTAGTGGAAAGAGACACCGAGTCATGTTTCTTACTATACCAATAAATATATATCGAACCACTGAAGAAAAAATAACCCGAAGTAGACTTCTGATCATTCAAGTCACCTCCAAAATCAGCATCAGCATAGTCATGCAATCTAAAACTAACTTCTTTCTTAAACATAAGACCCATGTCAAGACTAGATTATACATACTTCAGTATGTGTTTAGCTGCATCAAAATGATGCTTTCTTGGTTCTTGCATAAATCAACTAACGAGTCGAACAGAGAAGGAAATGTCTGGCATTGAAATAGTCAAATAAATGAAATTTCCAACTAGGGCAGGATAAGGTCGAGGATCCTGAAGAAACTTCCCTCCATCATGTCTTATCTTAATGTTGGCTTCAAGTGGAGTAGAACATTTTTTGCTTTGGACTAATCCAAACATTTCCACCATTTTACTTGCATAGCTTCTTTGAGACAAGAATATGTCATCCTTCAAAATTTTCACCTCCAAACCAAGAAAGTGACTCAGCACACCTATGTCTTTCATGTCGAACCGAGTTAACAAATCAGCTCGAAGGTTAGCAATCTCTTCTCCATTGTTTCCATTCATAATCATATCATCCACATACAACAGAACAATCATATGCAACTTCTCATGCTTCTTAACAAATAAGTTAGGATCGGAATACGAAGTAAAATAGCCACAAAATAGTAAGTATTCAACAATTTTACCATACCAAGCCCTCGGTGCTTGCTTGAAGCCATGAAAAGCTTTCTTGAGCTTACACGCATATTGTGTATGATCTTGAGAGACATATCCAAGTGGTCAGGGCCGGTCCTGAGAAATCAAAGGCCATGTTCTAAACTTAAGATTGGGTTCTAATATTAAAATAATTAGTATCGATTTATTTTTTTATGGCTTGATTATTCTCATAAAGCAAAATATAACTAAGATTTTCAAACAAAAGTAAGTTTTAAAAGGCAATTCTAATTTCCTATTATAACTGAATCCATATGTTGTGACTAAACAAAATCACCGAAGTCTAAAAGAAATAATCAAACATTACAGTTATAACGAACATGCTTTAGATAGAGGACTGAAAGTCAACGTTCTGCCTCAAAACTTCCTACAATAAATTTGTTCATGAGAACAAATAATAAAAGAATCCGTAACATCCTAATTTTTATTTATTTATAAGAGTTTGTGATTTTACGTGTTTTGCACGTACAATTGTATACGCAATTTTCCAGAGAAAAATATTTTTTTTATAGCTTGAGCTAGTAATTATTCTCTTTATTTCCTAAAAGATCTATTTTTAAAGCCTAAATAAAATCCTAGGCATAATTATCTCTTTCTAGCCCATTATAATTTATTTATTAATTAATTCACTAGAGCCCATGGTCTTTTGGCCCATTAGTAAGCCCAATTAATTTAATTCCTCTTTTACCTAACCTAACTTGTAGTGTGGACCAATTTAGTAAACAATTAATTAAAATTGCATGAACAAATTTTGGTGGGGAGTTACTAGTTTGCATATGCATTGCACTAGCACGTGCAAGTGCACCTAAATAGTGTAGGCCGGATTGTGCAAAGAGAGAGGGAAAGGTGGATGAAGTGGAGAGGTGGTTGCTTCATCATGGGTAGTTGCTACAACTCCCTAATTCATCTTGGCCTTTGATCCTTAACCATTTGAAGAAATCCTAGCCCTCCATTTGCACTCCAAATTTGTACCCCATCTCATTCACTCACATTTACACTTGAAAAAGAATTGAAAAAGAAAGAAAGAAAGACAAAATTGTGAGTAAAAAATTAGGAGAGTTGTGAGTCAAAAGATTGAGTGCTAGTGTGTGTGTTCTTCATCCTAGAGTGGCCGGCATTCTTCAAGAAGCAAGGGAGAGGCTCGGGTTGCATACAAACTAGAAGGAGAAGTCAATTGGTGGCTCGATTTAGGAGGAGAAGGCTTCACTTGTTCATTCTAGGAGATCTTTTTGGAGTTCTTGTTGTTTTTCTCTCCATTAAAGGTGGACAATTTTCTCCAACTTTTAACTAGTTACCATGCCAAGTTTAAGTGAGTAATCATGTTAAAATAAACAAGAAACGAAAATATTACTTTATGTTAGTACCATGTTTAAGGAGAAAATAAACCGATGTGAAATTGCATGAAATAAGAAGTAAAATTGGTTGAATGATGTGAATAGAAATATTGTGGTGATAACTTGATAATATGCTTGTTTGCTAATTAAGAAATTGTGAATCTTTATGTTTGAGTTATTCATGAATGTGAAAAAATGCAATATGAATAAATGTGTGGTTTATATGATGTGAACTATGATAAAATCTCCTTGTTATGAAAGTAGATTGATTAACAAATCATACAAGTTTATTGTTAGTAAGATTGATACAAAAATCCCCAAATTTTTACATGTGGTTTTGTTGGAAAGAAAGAAGAAATGAACATTTTGTAGTTAGGACTAAATTAAGGGAAAGATTGGTTTTTATTAATAAAAGAAGAAAATGAGGAAATTATTAATTTAATAAAGAGTATCCCATTTGAGAATTATCAAATTAAAATCTTCTCTTTGAAAAGAAACAAATTAAGAAGACATAAAGCTTTTTGTGACCAATTTTGTACAAATAATAGAATAGACTTTTATATGGAAAAAAATGAGAGTTAAATGGTTTTTAAAATCTTAAATTACTGTGTAAATATCAAAGAAATTCAGTCAGGAAAATTTTTATGCTTCTAAAAGAACAAAACGTATTTTGAAAGAAACGGACTATTTTCATGAACTAGAATTGCTACAGTCAACTACAAAACTACTTGTAATTATTTTTCCTACGGGTTAGTCACTCTGTCCATTCTGGTCAGTGGGTGCAAAATAAAAACATCACTTTAGTAAGAGGTCATGAGTTCGAGTCTCTGTATGAACTCTTCATTTTAAGATTTTTTGAAATTAACTCAATGCCGAATCCAGTAGTATAAGGGGTTATTAAGTGCTTCTCTCATCACCTGGCGCTGTTGGCCTTTCTAGTCAGCAGCTGCGCCACAGTAACGTTACTGTAGCGCAGCGGCTGTGTGTGTGTGTGCGGTTCGAAACCTGGCGTTAGCCAATGTTTTTTTTAATTCCGATTTTTTTGAAAAATGATTTTTTTAAAAGGGTTTTAAGTGAAATAAATTCATAAAAATTATTATAATTATTCTGAAATTAATTAGATCTCATGGAAAATTTCTATGGCTTAATTAAAAATTATAGACCAAGTTAGAGGAATTATAAGAGTATTTTTATGAGATAAACAAAGCAATAATTAGTCACTTTTAAGAAATTTTTGTGAGAAGTTTTTCTAAGAAATTCATGGCTTGATGCAAATGTGAATAAATTCACTTGATTCAAATAAATGAGATTTTAGACTTATGAATGCAAAGAAAGATTGTGAGATTAGATTTGTAATTTGGAAAACTGTGAAAAATAGAATAAACCTGTCTTTTTATTGTGGAAAATTATGCATGAATTGAAATAAAAAGAATCATGATAACTTATGAAGATATTGGTGAGTGTGAATACTCAATTTATGAACATGAAATGAGATTTTGAACTAGAGGGTAGCTAAGTCTTATTACCGGCAAGTGAATAAATTATTTTTGAGATGAACTATTGAGATGAAAGACCAAGTTTGGTTATGTTGTTGATTAAGACCGGTATAGAGGAAAGAGCTAACTCTAGGGGTTGATTTTATTCATGATTCAAATAATTAAGGACTAAACACATAGTGGTGATGTGATGAAAGTGAGAGATAAACACGAGTATGAGGGCCATCGGATTGGCAGTGTGAGAGTGATTCGTAGATTGCCTGCTTGATGCGTCATGACACGGCAAGAGTACTACTCCGGAATTATCGTCCCAGTGGCGACGCTTGTGGGGTGTTTGGTGGCTACGAGTGGTGCCATAGTTCCATGCCGGAGGCTGAAATGTCCATAGATTGCCTGCATGATGCGTCATGTCAGTGCGTGGGATTCTCCTCCAGATTGTCTATACATGGGCTCGTAACTCATAGAACATCTAGGATACTCATCGTAGTTACCGCAGTAGTTTAAGTCATGGCGAGGGACTGAACCCTACAAGATGAAGTACGATTAAGGGCTTGCCCTTGGACCTATGTAGCATGAGATGCATAGAATCCGAACAAGTGTGCATTAGTGTCATATAATATAAACAACTGCATTAAGGACTAAGTGCAAAGCACAACACGATATCTATAGGATAGTCCCCGCAGTTTTGTTTGTGACAAGTGTGTGCTTTCTAAGTAGGAGAAAATTGATGTATTATATCCTTGCGTCAGTTGAATGAACTGACGAGTCCACAGTTTCTATGCAGGATAAAGAGATTGACAAGATTAAAGTATACATGCTGCTTAAAGAATTTTTCAAGTGTTGTACATTTTATTCATGTAATTATTGTAAATTGCTTTCGCTATTTAAATATAATTTAAGCTATAACTCAGATGTAATAAAAGTTTTAATTTTCTTGTAAAATTGTACGAAGAGAAGTGTAAAGATCCTGTGAAACTTTGAATTCAGTCTGTTTTGGAATTCGGGGTGTTACAGAATCAGTGCCCAAATGAGTAATTGTCACATGGTGATTAAAACTTGTAATGCCCTGAATTCCAAACACAAGTAATTCTAGCAAATACAGGATCTTTTACTTCAAATTCGTACAAATTTAAAAGAAATTAAAAAAATTTCATTACACATTGTGTGTTACAAATACAGAGTGGAAGTTACATAAAATATACAACTTTAACATTCAATAACTTTAATCTGGAAGTAATCATTATTATCAACTCATCTTTGCATCTTTCGCTAACCAAGTCCTGCACTTGAAAATTGTGGGCACGTCAGTTGCATACAACTGACGCAATGCTATAATACAACAATTCTCTTACTTTAGCAAACACAAACTTGAATGCACAACAAAGTGTGATAGGTGACTATCCTAAACATGTCAGTGTATGATATGAAGTTAATGCCTAATGCAGATCTTACACTACGATGACACTAATGCATACTTGTTCGGATTCTATGCATCCCATGCTACATAGGTCTGAGGGAAAGCCCTCAACACACTCCACAATATAGAGTTCAATCCTACTACGGTGACTAATGTAAGGTTTAGATATCCTGTGAGTATCTAGTACGGCCCCGATAATTCTTAAGAATTGCTCTCCCACAGCGAGTCGTAACCTCGATAATTCTGGAGGTGAAACTCACACCGCGAGCCATGACCCCTGTCACAGCCCGCTTCCCAAAGTATGGAATACGAGTACGTAACGTAGGCGTAGAAAATGATGTAAACACCATCCATAAGTTGTACTAGTCTAACTTAACAATATGAAATAACAATCACAACCACGCAAGGAGATATAATCACATAAACAAAGATCAACTTCAATAATAAATGAGATAATCCAAATAATAATATCCAACATTTGGGATAAAACAAACTCCGGATCATAAAAAGTCCAAAAAAACGTATAATGTCAACGACAATATTCAAAAGGAAAATAGCATAAAATAATTCAAGTAATCTATTCTTGGACTCCATCTTCTAGAATCCTTGCTCACCAATTCCTTCTGGTAGTGATCCTTCAGTACCTGTAAACTCGTGATCTAAAAAGAAAGAAAATAATTTCCTTAGAGCAAGTCATGGACAGCAAATAGAGAAAACAGGCAATAATAGGAACATGGTATATACAAAAGAAGGGACGGGATCAAAGTCAATAACAAAATCAAAGATTGGTAAAAATGTCAAGGGTCTATGTTTAATCATGCATTTAATTAATAGTTTCAATTCCAATCCAATGTTGATGACATAATACGGGATCAAGCATGAAATTTCAAGTGCGGGTTATTAATCATTTTATTAGCCTATCTAGTACACATACTACTGCGTCCTATATGTTCCATACCACAGGTTCGGTGCAAGCAAATAAGTGAACGTTTTATACTGATGATGAACTCAATATATCATGTACTCGGCCCAGTAATCGGGAATTTACAGATGTACAGGAATTACGAGAATTTACGGGATTTACATGAATCACCTGGCAAGGGACCCCTACCGAGTACAGTATCTGACTGTTCACTACTAAGTCAACCCATAATACCCAAGCTTGTTATTAGTTAATTTTAATCCTACGTGAGCATGCAAGAAAGTGTCAAGATTGTATCATACTAGGTGTGACTAATTCTACTCATTTCAGGCAAAGCAAGGAGCATATATATTAAATCAACACAATTCATAAAATCTAAACATCAGAACGTTACTGTACAAAAACAGATATTCCCGCTGCTGCATAATAGCAAATCTGGATCCGTCAGAAGTTCTAGAAACTAGACGCTCTGCCGGTTCCAGTGTAACACTCCGAATTCCAAATAAGACTGAATTCGAAATTACACAGGATCTTTACACTTCACTTCGTACAATTTTACGAGGAATTAAAAACTTTTATTACAACAATGATTACATTTAACACAGCGGAAGCAAATTACAACATAATACATGAATTGAACATCATCTTGAACATTTCTTTAAGCAGCAATCAATCTTTAGTCTTGTAAATCATTTTATTCTGCATAGAAACTGTGGGTATGTCAGTTGCATACCACTGATGCTAGGATATAATACATCAAATTCTCTTACTTAGAAAGCACACACTTTTCACAAACAAAGCTATGGGAGACTATCCTATTGATGTCGTGTGTGAATGTGCACTTATCATTAATGCAGTTATTATTATTTACATGACACTAATGTGTACTTGTTCGGATTCTATGCATCCCATACTACATAGGTCTGAGGGCAAGCACTTAATTGTTCTTCATCTTGTAGGGTTTAATCCCTCGCTATGACTTAAACTACTACAGTAACTACGGTAAGTATCCTAGAATTTCTATGAGTTACGAGCCCATGTCCAGACAGCCTGGAGGGGAATCCCACGTCATGACATGACGCATCATGTAGACAACCTATAAACAATTCAGCCTCCGTTATGGGACAATGGCACCACCCATAATCACCAAACATTCCACAAGCATCGCCACGGTCCCGATAATTCCGGAGATGTGTTCACGTCATGACATGATGCATCATGTAGACAGCCTGTGAAACACTCTCACACCGTACACCCAAGACCCTCATACTTATGTTTTTCTCTTACTTTCATCACATCTTCAATATTGTATTGTCCTTAGTTATTTGAATCATGAATAAAAATCAACACCCTAGAGTTAGCACTTCCTCTATACCGGTCTTAACCATCAGTCAACAATAACGACGCAAACTTGGTCTTTCATTTCAATATTTTATCTCAAAGGAATTTATTCAATGCCGGTATAAGGACTTAGCTACACTCTAATCTTTAATCTCATTTCATGTTCATAAAAAAATAATTGAGTATTCACACTCACAAATTTTCCTCATAATTCATCATGATCTTTATTCATTTTCATGTAAAAATTTCATGTATAATACGACAATTCCATTTTTCAAACTTACCACATTCATAAACAAATTTCACAAAATTCCTTCACTTTCATAATGTCAGTCTTTCTCTTATTAAGCCAAAAAAATCACATTTATCTTTATTTAAATTTTCCATGACACAATCTCATTTTAACTCTTTACTCAAAATTTCTTTTTAAATAAAAATATTTATTTCTCTTAATTAATCCATATTCTAAGAAATTTTACCAAGTTCTTTTCCTCAAAATAGACTCTAATTTTCATTATAATAAATCAAAGCTATAGAAAATTTTATCATGAAGTCTATAGGAATTTTTAGAATATTTCTAATATTTTTTCTCAATTTTTAAATCACTCAAAACTACTTTTAAATAATAAAATATGTTTTAAAAATCAACTTTTCAAAAAGTGGCCGAAGTCGGATTCGAACCCACACTGAACAGACACCCCCGCAAGCTACAGTTGCTGCCCTAAGGCGCCACCGAAGACCAGAAAGACCAAAGCGACTAACTGCTTAATAGTAAACTTGAATTATACTTATGTTCTGGGTTTCAGTGTTGAGTTAAAATTGATTTCAGGAAATGTAAAGTCTCTGGAGAGACTCGAACCCAAGCACACAGTGCCGCCGATGAACGGTAACACTTTTAAAACGCACTCAAAGACTAGTAAGGCCAAGCGAACTAATCAATGTGAGATGAGTTGAGTTACTTTTAACTCAACTCTCTGTTTGTTACTAATATTTCACATTTCAAAAACTCTTAAACTCTTTTATCCTCTAATTTATTTCTTGAAAATTTGCAGATTACTGATCTTATAGATTTGCAATATAACATTATTTTAAAATTATTATTTTGACATAAAAACATGAGTTTTTCTTTCTACTTTGTATTCTATTTCTACAATTTCGATATTTAAAAGCAACCATGATTTCCACCAAATTTAGCACTACAATTATCACATAAGTTGTTTTCTTGCTTTCTTTTATTTCTACAACAATTTCTAGAATATAATCTCTTTTACCATACTAGTGTCACAATAATTAATATAGCATATAACCAATATTTTAATTAACCAACTAGCCATTTACAAACATATATTCTACATCTAGCATGGTTCAAAATTCACATTTTCATAGCAACATGATAATTCTAATGTAATAATCACAATTTATAGCAACTATCAATCAATTCATCAAGCATTCACTTCGTTTCTAACTAGTCTCTTCTTTTAAACTAACACATGGCCAAATTAGCTAGTTTTTCTTAGCAATTTCATCAATTAAATCCCTAGTATGATATCTACATTAGAAGTAGAGAAATCATCCACCTTTTTGAAGGAAAACCATTGAAAAACTCCTAGAAATCTCCTTGAACATACGAACGGTTCATTCTCCTCCTAGATTGTGCACAACAAAGTGCTCCTCCTCCTTGTACTTGATGAACCCGAGCTCCCCCGTATGATGCTAGGTCGGCCTCCAAGGTAAAAGCACACTAATACAACTCTCTCAATCTTTTTACTCACAATCTCAATCTTTTCTCCCAACTAGTTTTCTTTTTCTTTCTTTTTTTTCTTATAAGTTTTCTAGAGCTTTTCATGAAGAGAATGAGGGGGTATTTATACCTTTTTCAAACCAAAATGGAGGGCCAAGATTGATCTAGATGGATGTAGATTAGGGGCTAGGTTGTATTAGGGACTTAGAGCAATCACCCATGAACAAAAGACTACATCTCCACTACTCGAACTATCCCACCTCTATCTTGAACCATCCGGCCACCCCCATCCACACTCAAGACACGTGCTAGTGCAATGCATGTGTCACACTCAGCACACCTAGTTATTAGTTGTAAATGTATTTGTTAATTAATTGTTATAAAAACAAGTCTACCCTACAAGTTGTCTCATTTAAATGAGAATAAACTAGTGAGCTCAATTTAATGGGCTTTAGAATCCATGGGCTTAATACAAAATAATTAATTTAATTAGTGTGGGCTAGATTTAAACAATTTGGCCTAGGATTTAAAATAGGCTTTTTAAATTAAAAAGAGAAGAATTAAAAATACTTGTTCATAGTATAAAAATAAATAATATTTAAGAGAAGAGGCGCATAAATTTGCACGTGCAAAACACATGAAATCAAACAAACTTATATTAAATTATAATTGAAAATTCAGGATGTTATAACACTCCCTCCTTAGAATAGTTCCGTCCCCGGAACTATGCTTAAAGAGTGAGAAAAACAAAACACAACAAGAAAGAAACAAATACAAATAAAACAAAAAGCTCAGGATGATCCTTCAACATCCTCTACTCGGATTCCCAATTAGCCACTTCAACCAACTGGTTTCTCCAGACTAGTTTGACCATCGGTATCGTCTTGTTCCTCAAGACTTTCTCTCGACGATCCAAGATCTCTACCGGTAGCTCAATTTAACTCAGATCTAGCTGTAAACCCTCCGGCACTTCGGGAAAATGGTGACTTGGATCTGGAATGTAACCACTCAGCATAGACACATGGAAGACATTGTGCACCTGAGACAACTCTTCCGGTAACTCCAACTGGAAAGCAATTTTCCCGATCCTTTTCAATATCTTATACGGGTCTATGAATCTCGGGGCTAACTTCCCACATTTGCCAAAATGAATCACACCTTCACTAGTGATACCTTCAGAAATACAAAGTCACCTTGCTCGAACTCAAGGTCCCGCCTCCGGTTGTCTGCGTAGCTCTTCTGCCTACTCTGAGCATCCACCAACCTCTTCCTGATAAAAACGATCTTTTCAGAGGTCTGCTGCACGTTTTCAGGTCCAAACATCTGCCGCTCCTAACTTCAAACCAGCAAACATGTGTTCTGCACTTCCTACCGCACATAGCTTTGTACGGTGCCATCCCGATACTTGTCTAAAAACTGTTGTTGTCGGCAAACTCTACAAGAGCTAGATGCCTTTCCTAACTGCCTCCAAAATCTAGAACACAACACCGAAGCATATCCTCTAGAACCCAATTGACTCTCTCCGTCTGTCTATCGGTCTAAGGATGGAAGGCTGTGCTAAAATCCATCTTAGTACCCAAGGCTGTCTGAAAACTCCTCCAAAAATGTGAAGTAAATTGCGTATCTCGATCAGAACAATGGTCAATGGAACACCATGATGCCTGACGATCTCTCCAACATACAGCTCGGCTAACTTGTCCATAGTCGAAGTGAGTTTCATAGCCAAGAAGTAAGCTGATTTGGTTAGTCGATCGACTATGACCCAAATTGCATCATTACCCTTCGAACTTTTGGGAAAACCCATGATTAAATCCATGCTGATGTTATCCCACTTCCACTCCGGAATAGGTAACGGTTGCACTAGACCTCCGGGCTTCTAATTTTTGGCTTTCACTTGTTGACAGATCTCACACTTCGCCGCAAACTCAGTCACATCCCGTTTCAAACCTGACCACCAAAAACGTTGCTTGATGTCCTTATCTATCTTGGTACTCCCAAGATGTACAGACAATAGTGTAGCATGTGCCTCCTGAAGAATACTCTCCCTCAATTCTGCTTGATCTGGAACACACAACCTTTCTCCAAACCACAACACTTCATCCTTGATCTGAAACTCTGACAACCTGCCAGCACCAACCTGCTCCTTCATCTTCTGAATCTCTACATCTTCCTTCTGACTTGCTATAATCCACTTATTCAGCGTAGGCTGAAGCCTCAGCTAAGCCAAAGATGATCCCAAGCCTTGCAAAACAACTTCAATACCAACCCAATCTAACTCCTTTGCAAGATGCCTCTGAGTCATAATCAAACTGGTCAAAAAACTTTTATGGCTAAGTGCATTAGAAACAACATTAGCCTTCCCCAGATGGTACTTGATCTCCGGACGAATGTCCTCAAGTACTTCCAGCCATCTCCGTTGCCCCAGATTCAGGTCCTTCTACAAATAGATGTACTTCAAGCTTTTATAGTCCGTATACATGTTCAATTTCTCATCGTACACGTAGTGTCTCCATTGCTTCAAGGCAAAGATAATCGCAGCCAACTCCAGGTCATGAGTTGGATAATTCTTCTCATGCGGTCTTAGTTGCCTAGATCCATAAGCGATCACTTTTCCTTCTTGTATTAAGACACAACCAAGTCCACGATGTGAAGCATCACTGTAAACATCATACTCAACACCTGCTCTAGGCAAAGCCAAAATGGGAGCAGTAGTCAGCTTCTCTTTCAACTCCTAAAAGCTTGCATCGCACTGCTCGGTCCACTTGAAGTTCACATTCTTCTTGGTCAGACCAGTGAGCGACACGGCTATCTGAGCATAACCTTGGATAAACCTCCTATAGTATCCAGTTAACCCAAGAAAACTTCTGATCTCCTTCACTGTAGTAGGCCTTCCTCAATCCTTCACTGCCTCTATCTTCTGCGGATCAGTTTCCACTCCCTCCTTAGAAAGAATGTGACCCAGGAATGCCACTTCAGATTTCCAGAAATCCCACTTGGATAACTTGGCATACAACTCATGCTCTTGAAGCTTCTTCAGAACCTCAGCCAGATGCTCAGTGTGCTCCTCCTCTGACTTGGAGTACACAAGAACATCGTCGATAAATACCACGATGAAAGAATCAATGAACGGCCTCAGAACTCTGTTCATCATGTCCATAAAGATTGCAGGTGCATTCATCACTCCAAATGGCATAACTAAGAATTCGTAATGCTCATGTCGAGTTCTGAATGCAGTCTTATGCACATCTTTAGCCTTTACTCGAACCTGATGGTATCCCGATCGAAGATCTATTTTGGAGAAAACAGCTGCTCCTTGTAGACGATCGAACAGGTCATCAATTCGTGGAATAGGATATTTATTCTGAATAGTGACCTTATTCAGCTCTCGGTAATCGATGCATATCCTCATCGACACATCCTCTTCTTTACCAACAGCACTGGTGCTCCCCAGGGTGACGCACTTGGCTGAATAAAGCCTTTTCCCAAAAGTTCCTCAATCTGCTGTTTGATCTCATCCTGCTCCACAGGCCCTATCCTATACAGTGCCTTGGAAATGGGTGCACTCCCTAGCTAAATAGTGATGTTGAACTCTACATCACGATGCGGGGGTAACCCGAGCAAATCTTCCAAGAATACAGTCGGGTAATCTCGAACCACAGGAATTTGTTGCACCTCCACAGGAACCTTCTTCTTGCTGATAGCTGCCACCAAATCTGAACATCTCTTCTTTCCCTGGAAAGTGACTTCAGGACCTCCTGGAGCCTTCACTGTTACTTCCTTGGTCTTGCACTCTATGTTCGCACTGTACACCGACATCTAATCAATGCCAATGATAACATCGACCCCTAGGATATTCAGCTCGATCAGATCAATCCCAAAAATCCTGTCCCCAATCTCGATCTTGCAGTCTGCACAGTACCGATCAATGGTTAAAGTCTCCCCTGATGGAGTCGCTGCTGCTAAGACCTTGCCTAGAAAGACTTTCGGTTCGACTCCCAAGACTTTAGAAAACTTAGGTGACACAAAAGTATGAGAGGATCTAGTATCGAACAAAACAACAGCTTTCTTTCCATTCAAATAAAGTTCTCCTGTTACATAACACACTCTCGTTACATAACAATTTTACTAAATAAACAGGGAAAAAGAACAACAGAAAACTCCTAAACATCCTCCCTCGTACCAGTAATGACGTGATCCACTTCATCGGCGTCGGCTTCAGTCAAGGCAAATACTCGTCCCTGCTGGTACGGCTTCTTCCCGACTTGCTGCGTTGGTCCATTATGGACGACATCTTGCAGCTTAGGGCAATGAGATTTATAGTGGTTTGTCTCTTCACAGTTGAAACAAGTCAAAGGAGGTCTCACCCAACCATTCCCGGGTCTTCCAGCCATATTGATAGTGTTCGCCCCAGTAGGTTTGAAACTTTGAGCTGGCGGCTGCCCTCTGATATTCCCAGAAATTGCGGGCCTCTTCCCCACATTCCAGTTGTTCCTCCGATTTGAACAAAATGGAACTGCTCCATATCCGCCTCAGTAGCTGCAGCTCACTTGATTAACTTGTCAAACCTCCTGATACCAATGGGTATCATCCTTAATCTCAGACTCGGCCTCAACCTGTGTTCGAACTTCCGAGCTTTCTTCGCCTCGTCCATTACAAGTTTGGGAGCATATCTCGAAAGTTGCGTAAACCTTGTCTCATACTCCCTGACAGACATGCCTCTCTGCTACATCGCCAGGAACTCCATCACCTTCTTCTCTTAGACATTTGATGGAAAATAGTAACCGTGGAACTCCTCCAAGAATTCCTCCCATCCAACAACACCATTTTCCATAGTCCGCTTCATCGACTGCCACCACACAGCCGCATCCTTCTCAAGCTGCAAAGTAGCCAACTTCACCTTGCTACCTTCTGTAGTTTTCAAGACTTCAAAGATAGTCTCGACTTGCTGAATCCAATTGTCAACTACATCTGGGTATGACTTCCCTTCAAACACTGGTGGCTTCATCCTTCTGAATGACTCTACGAGTTTGATCGCCTCAGGAACTGGGTTCGCAGGCATCTCCCTATGGTTTTGATTCATGGCAATGGCATTGAGGGTCTGATAGACTCTAGCCAACTCCGTTTCCAAGTCGAGTCCATAGCTGGGTCCTTCTCCATTCCTTGATCTTCTTCCAGCCATATTCTGATTCAAATCCATTAAATTCGAAGTAGAAAATATGAATTTAAACCAACTTCTTTCATTTCGTTGAATTCAAACTTTGTACATTCAAATTTAAAGCATCGTCTGACATCAAGAAAAAGCATTTAGAAGATATAACATTCTAATCCCTACGGTTCCTCTTGGTTTGTCTAAGCTCTTCCCATAGTTCTGCCACTTCTCAGTACATCATATATGTTCTCTCTTCCCGAGTTCCCAAACACGATGACTGAGGATTGCAATATTCTCCATGCACTTTACATACTACACCTGCAATAGCTCTGCTCTCTCCCTCTAAGTCTCCACTTGACTCTGAAGGGTCTTGATGAGATCTCCCTGGTCTGGCTCTTCCTCGTCGGATGAAATGTCTGATGAGTTCAGAGGTGGAGTGATCTCTCGAGACTCGGGCCATTCCTCGTTCCTATTCCTCGGGATCTTCTTCGTCGGAGTCTCCTTGTCCAGGGTAGTAGTCCTATTCGATTATTTGCAAATCATCATCGCCCGCTGGATCGTGGTGGTTCACCATCTTGAGGAAAGGAGAAGAAGAAGCATCAATCATAGAGAAACACAAATGTAAGTAACTTACATTTAAATCTCTATGCCCAACTCACACTCTAATGTCCATTCTAGGGTGCCGTTCCTCATAAATTTGTATTACTTGGAAGCGTGTCTCTGAGACCACTCTGTAACACCACGAATACCAAATAAGACTGAATTCGAAGTTCAAGAGGATCTTTACACTTCACTTCGTACAATTTTACGAGGAATTAAAAACTTTTATTACAACAATGATTACATTTAACACAGCAGAAGCAAATTACAACATAATACATGAATTAAACATCAACTTGAACATTTCTTTAAGCAGCAATCAATCTTTAGTCTTGTCAATCATTTTATCCTGCATAGAAACTGTGGGTATGTCAGTTGCATACCAATGACGCAAGGATATAATACATCAAATTCTCTTAGAAAGCATACACTTGTCACAAACAAAGCTATGAGAGACTATCCTATTGATGTCGTGTGTGAATGTGCACTTATCATTAATGCAGTTATTATTATTTACATCACACTAATGTGCACTTGTTCGGATTCTATGCATCCCATACTATATAGGTCTGAGGGCAAGCACTTAATCGTTCTTCATCTTGTAGGATTTAATCCCTCGCTATGACTTAAACTACTACAGTAACTACGGTAAGTATCCTAGAATTTCTATGAGTTACGATCCCATGTCCAGACAGCCTGGAGGAGAATCCCACGTCATGACATGACACATCATGTAGACAACCTATGGACAATTTAGCCTCCGTCATGGGACAATGGCACCACACGTAATCACCAAACATCCCACAAGCATCGCCACGGTCCCGATAATTCCAGAGATGTGTTCACGTCATGACATGACGCATTATGTAGACAGCCTGTGAAACACTCTCACACCGTAGACCCAAGGCCCTCAACCTTATGTTTTTCTTTAGATTTCATCACATCTTCACTATTGTATTGTCCTTAGTTATTTGAATCATGAATAAAAATCAACACCCTAGAGTTAGCACTTTCTCTATACCGGTCTTAACCATCAGTTAACAATAACGACCCAAACTTGGTCTTTCATTTCAATATTTTATCTCAAAAGAATTTATTCAATGTCGGTATAAGGACTTAGCTACACTCTAGTCTTTAATCTCTTTTTATGTTCATAAAAAATTAATTGAGTATTCACACTCACAAATTTTCCTCATAATTCATCATGATCTTTATTTCATTTTCATGTAAAAATTTCATGTATAATACGACAATTCCATTTTTCAAACTTACCACATTCATAAAAAAAATTCACAAAATTCATTCACTTTCATAATGTCAGTCTTTCACTTATTAAGACAAAAAAATCACATTTATCTTTATTTAAATTTTCCATGACACAATCTCATTTTAACTCTTTACTCAAAATTTCTTTTAAAGAAAAATATTTATTTCCCTTAATTAATCCAGATTCTAAGAAATTGTACCAAGTTCTTTTCCTCAAAATAGATTCTAATTTTCATTATAATAAATCAAAGCTACAGAAAATTTTCAAAGTCTATACATTTTTAGAATATTTCTAATATTTTTTCTCAATTTTTAAATCACTCAAAACTACTTTAAAACAATAAAATGTGTTAAAAAATCAACTTTTCAAAAGGTGGCCGAAGCCGGATTTGAACCCCGCAAGCTACAGTAACTGCTCTAAGGTGCCACCGAAGACCAGAAAGACCAATGCGACTAACTGCTTAATAGTAAACTTGAATTATGCTTATGTTCTAGGTTACGGTGTTGGGTTAAAATTGATTTCAGAAAAAGTAAAGTCTCTGGAGAGACTCGAACCCAAGCACACAGTGCCACCGATGAACAGTAACGCTTTTAAAATGCACCTGAAGACCAGTAAGGCCAAGGGAACTAATCGATGTGAGATGAGTTGAGTTACTTTTAACTCAACTCTCTGTTTGTTACTAATATTTCACATTTCAAGAACTCTTAAACTCTTTTCTCGTTTAATTTATTTCATGAAAATTTCTAGATTACTAATCTTTAGATTTGCAACATAAAAATATTTTTAAATTATTATTTTGACGTAAAAATATGAAATTTTCTTTCTAATTTGTATTCTATGTCTACAATTTCGATATTTAAAAGCAACCATGATTTCCACCAAATTTAGCACTACAATTATCACATAAGTTGTTTTCTTGCTTTCTTTTATTTCTACAACAATTTCTAGAACATAATCTCTTTTACCATACTAGTATCACAATAATTAATATAGCATATAACCAATGTTTCAAATAACCAGCTAGCCATTTACAAACATATATTCTACATCTAGCATGGTTCAAAATTCACATTTTCATAGCAACATGATAATTCTAATGTAATAATCACAATTTATAGCAACTATCAATCAATTCATCAAGCATTCATTTTGATATGGCTAAAAATGAGGTTAAATCGGAACCATTCAAAGTGGGCACGAATCTTAAAGTCGCAGGGGCAAGATTGTAATTTCACCTACAGACGAATGCGAATTAGGAAACGGGTCTCTCCTCTTAGACCTGCTAACCCATGAATGGATCTATTTAGTTGAGAACGGGTCTCAACCCGTTAGTGACCAGCTCAATAGGATTGGAGGAAATCCTGGCTCGTCCTTATCTTGAGGCGATGGTTATAACCACTCCTATCCAGCTTCACCAGAAAGTAGGGATTCACTCTTACCCTGAAAGAGATCCCCATGGCAACTATAAAAACCCCCTACCTCCTACTGTCACAGGTGATCACACTTTGTGCACTTGAGCTTTTTCTCTTTACTTTTTCTGGTATTGATAAGAGCATCAGAGGGGTCATTGTCGGGATCCATCCCGGTGTTTCGAACGTTTGTGCAAGTTCGCGGAAGTATCAAGGAGTCAACTTGCCAACGAGGAAGAAGTAGGATTCAGCCTGTTCGAGTTCCTATGAACCTACAAATTCTTTCTATTGGCCCCACACCAGATCCAGCGGCAACAGATTGGCACCGTCTGTGGAAAACCACTCGACAAGCAACCCCACCTCCCTCCTTCAGCCAAAGCTACTCCTAGCCATGCCTCCTAAGAGGAAGCCCACAAACTCCAACCGAAGAACAACCTCTTCTCATCCTCCTCCTTTGGAGGATCTCCCTCCACCCTTCCATCAGACCGTGCAGCTCGAGCAGCAGGCTCCCCACTCTATTCTGCGACCTATAGGGCCCCAGGCATACGTGGGGGAGCCCTCTAGGCGAAGCCGCCACAAGCAACCAGTACATCAGGTTCGGGTGTCCATCCACAACACCTCCACAGATTCTATGGCCTCCCATAGTCCTCCTACGCCAAAGGATCTACGGGACGTGCTCAACAATCGGCAGATTGAGCCAGGGCTCGATCTTCGGACTCATCTAGAGGAAAGGCGGACTCGCGAGGCAAACCCTCGCTGGGAGCACCCGAAGGATCGGTCACCGTGCCTATCAGACCGCAGGGGGTCCAACTCCCCCCGGAGGCAGAGGGATTCACCCCTGCATTGCCCAAGGCGAAGCCGCTCCCCGGCTGGTCGTCCTGTAGCTCGAGCCGATCGCGAGTAGGAGGGCCCCGTCACAAGGGCAGAATTTCAGCAATTTCAGAGGGAGGTCCTCCGGGCACTCAATGCCGCCCCCAACAATGGCCCTCGACCAGCTCCTCGCCCTCATCGCCACTCCCGAAGTCCCAGGCCGGCTCTGAGCCATCGCTGCCCTTCTCCCGATCACCACCGCCGCTCCCGAAGTCCGCATCCTACTCTGAGTCACCCCCTTCGTTCTATCGGTCCACCACCTACTCAGAGCCATCGCCATCACAGCCCCAACCCTCCTCATCATGAGGACGAGTCTCGGGGCTCATCCAGGCAATACCAAAGGGAGGACTTGGTCTACCACCGTCTCCACGAGATGGAGAGGCACCTCAGCCAACTCGACCGAGACGAAGAACGATGGGCGAAGGACCTCCGTCCAAGCAGGCCCCCATTCTCCTATGCCATCATGGAGGCCCCAGTCCCAGAAACTTCAAGCCTCCACACTTCGAGACGTACACTGGGGAGACCGACCCTGCAGATCACATTGAAAGTTTCAAAACTCTCATAATGATCCATCATGCATCTGATGCCCTCCTCTGTAAGACCTTCCTGGCCACACTCAAGGGGCCAGCTCGGGAGTGGTATTCTCGACTTGCACCGGCGTCTATCTTCTCCTTCGACCAGTTTGAGGGTCGCTTTCTCACGGATTTCGTGAGCAGTCGCTGCACAGAGAAGACGAGTGCCTCCCTACTATTCCTCAGTCAAAAGAAGGGTGAATGATTGAGGGACTACGTTAAGCATTTCACTACCGAGGCCAGGTCCATCGCCTCCTTGGAACCCTCGGTGGCCACGGTCACCTTCCAGTCCAATGTCCTCAATGCGGATCTTAGGGCATCCCTCGCCAAGAAGCCCCCCTCTGTACTTCTCAGAGCTCCTACTCCAGAGTGAGAAGTACATCCAAGCGGAAGAAGCTCTCCACCACCCCACCTTTGAGGCGTCGACTTCCGGGAATAAGCAGAAGGGCACAGAAGAAGAAGGAGGTAAGAAGCTCCAGAAGGATAATAGGGGTCTACGGCGTCCTCTCTCCAGTTTCAAGAAATTCACTGCGCTTAATGCGAGTGTCTCTGCCATCTTAATGGAGATCGGGAACGAAGGTCTCCTGTCGCCACCTCCGAAGATGAACACCCCCGGGAAGAAGAGAAACCGGGACAAGTGGTGTCGTTTCCACCGGGACCATGGGCACGACACTGATGATTGTCGGACGCTAAAGGATGAGATCGAGGCTCTCATCCAAAGAGGGCAGCTCACACGGTTTGTGAGAAGGGATCGAGCCGATCAGCCTCCACCGCCTAGGGGGCTAACAGGCGAACTGAGTAGCGCACGGAGACTCCGGAGGCCGAAGTAGAGGGCATCTTACACCTGATATACAGAGGCCCAATAGGGAGAGATTCCAACTCCTCCCGAAAAGCCTTCGTTAGGGAGGTCAACTCCGTGCAGAGCCATCTGTAACACCCTGGATTGTACGATACCTGAATACATATGTATGTATGTATGTATATTATCTGTATGCGTGCACATGATTGTAGTGTTTTGAGTTGATTTTGCTATCATGGTGTGTGGTTAGGGTTGCGGGACGGTTCATGGGAGGATTGCGTTCTAAAAGATGCACGAGAATAAGGAGGACCGATACTAGTATAAGCACTAGTTTTCGGTATGACGCCTATGCAAATATAACACTGTATGATACTACAGTGGATATATATTGTGTACGCTCGATAAACCTCTCGTCTCGCATTCTTAGGGACCCATTTAAGATTAAATTGGGCAGCCAACACATCAACCACAAAACCATGGGCTAAGCCATGGTTTTGCCTCCAAAACAACTTACTACCCTACCCTAACCCTCCCCCCCCTAGAATCCGGCCTACTTCTCCCCTCTCTTCTCCTTCATTTCTCCATCAAAAAAACCACTCTTTCCCACCTCCTTTGTTCTGGAATTTCAGAACTCCACCAAGAGAAAAAAAGAGAGAAAGAAGAGAGAGTGAAGAAGAAGACTCAAGGAAGGATTCTCAAGGGAAGAAGCTCAAGGACATCAATTCCTCTACAAGCAACCAAGGGTGGGGAGTTACTCTAAACCTTCCTTTATGTCTCTTAATTGGTTTTTCTTGCGTGCATGTATAATAGGAAGTGCTAGGATGATTATCTAAGAAGTTGAAAGATGAAATCAGAAACTGAAATTAGAAACTTGATCTGAATGCGAATTTCTATATTTTTCTGAGAGCAAACCACAAATAATTAGACCATGAAATTTTCAGGGATTGTTCCTATATATGTGTTGATAGTTCATGATTTATATCGGATTTTTATGTGGAGGTTTGATATTTTAATAAAATCCAATCGTAGAACTGTTTCGTAAGGCAGAATCAGCAGTTGGTTAACAGGATGACCGATATTGTTGGAATTTTCATAATTTATTGCAGCATGTTCTTGATCTGAGATTTTTATCCTGTATTCGTACATGCATCTAGATTCTATACAAAAATCAAGAAAATTTTTAGATGAATTTATAGCGTGATAAAAATTGACCTTTAATCAGTAGCTGGAGCTGAACTGAAGAACATGGTGACTTTCTGTGCTAAATTGAAATAGAGAGAACTCGTTGTATTCTTGGAGTTTTGACATGAGATGTTTTGCATGTTTTTTACTATGATCTCTAGTTTAATCACTGTAAATTTTGTGTCATTTGGATTAGTATGGAATTTATGATGATTTATTTATCATGTACTGTGCTGGTTTCAACCAATTTTGATACCCTGTAGAGATGGTGCATTTGAGGCTCATTAAGAGCACAATTTCAGAGACTGATTCATTAGAGATTCGTAGTAGACATCTAGATCTTTCCAACAAGACTGATTTGAGGCATTTCTAGTAAAGGGTTGATTTACTGTGATTTTTGTAACACTGGACAGAGACTAGAAATGGATCTAAGTGCTTTGATTTAGAAAGGCCTATTGTGTGACTTGGTGCATTGGTGAGAGATGTGTGTGTTAGGGTGATCTATTGGTGGATTTTGGAATCATGAACAACTAGAGAGTTGTTAAGGACACCCACACCCTCCTAAAGAATTTGGGTTTGTGACATTCTGATGAGTGAGTAATATTTTGTGTTACCGGTAAGGTGCAGTCCGTGTACAGGAAGTACACAGGCTGAGGCTTGAGAGACTATTTTAGGGATCAAGATGATGGAATTTGAGTTTATGATCAACTAGGAAATTGTAGCCTAGGATCTTACCTTTCTGGATTTGGCTCGTACACTCCAATCGGAATTGTATCGAGAAAGTTATGACCATTTTAAGATTCGGGCAGAAACCCGTAGATTGCCTAGCCCTTGGTTTTGACTAGGTATTGTGAGGACTTTTCCCTTGTGTACTATTAGAGTTGGTAACTCTTGTCTAAAGATGGTTGATATCTGTTGTTTGTGTTGTTGACTCCCATAGTGGGATGCGTGACTCGAGTTAGTCACTAGGGTAAGGGATACCGTACACGTGTCGACCCTAAGTTATAAACTTCCACCGAAGCGTAGGACATCCGAGCCGTGCCATTAATGTGAGTTCATAGCTCGGATCAGGAGTGAACATACATTCACAGCCGGGGTAGCGACGAATGTAGGCTGTAATGCTGGACAATTCCAAGCTGGGGAAGAAGCGAACCGGATCGGTATCGCCAGGGCCAGAGGTTGATAGGCAAGTGTGGAAGCAAATTTTATCCTACCCAAAGTGAATAGAGTAAGGCTGGGATTAGAATGACATATTAAGGGGTTTGGAAAATTGCATTAGTCCTAGCAGACCATAGTCGGTGTTGTACCTTCCAGTCGTAGGGATATGTTTTCGGCACTCATGAATGAGTCCTCGGCTCGTATCTCGATCTGTTAATTCCCAAAGTTTTGCCGGAGTAAGGTACGGGAGGCTAGGAGGATTTGACCTCCCAAGGCACTCACGTCCCTATGCACGGGGATTTTGTGTTTTTTGGGTATATATATAATTTCATAACCTGATCAGGGGTGAACACGCATGCGTCAGTCCATAGCCCGGGTAAGGGGTGGACATGGGAATCATACGGTCTGGCGACCGGATTCAATGCGGCATTCTGAAGAGGTCCGTAGGCGGGCACCAAGTGGCAGTTACAACCACCACTTAGGCACTGCAGTGGAGGAACTAGACCGACCAACTGTAACCTCCTTGGGCGACGGACAATCTATTGGGAACTGGTTGAGTACAACAGTAGAATGCATGGCGAGGGTTCGAATTCCTGAACTGTGGAGAAAGACAACTAGATTTGGGGGTGTATGTAGTATGGGATGCATTCGGCTCCAAAGTCTTGCTTGCATTAGAATCAGGCATGTGATTTGCTGCATCTAGTCATAGGATCATGACATATCACTGCACTAGAACCCGAATCCATTAAACCCTTGTTTTGGCACAACACTTTTCTATTTTGCATAAATTATTGGTTGTGATTGAATATTAGAGGATTGCTGTTATCACCAGCTTTGGGTCAGTCAAAGTACTGACGTTCCCCACCTTGTAGGTATCTGGAGCCGATCTACAAGTACTACAGAGCTCGAGTTGGTCTAAGGATCCAAGGGACATATGCAAGTGCTGTTATATTGTTGTAAATCTTGTAATTTTTATTTAGACATTGAAACACTTGTAAATGTAATATTTATATGGAATAAAAGTTTTAAATTTTCCTGTACTTTCTGCGATTGCAGCTATTTTGAAGTTCGACTCCTGGAGTAGGGTCTCAGGTTCCCGGTATGGAGATTTGGGACGCTACAGAGTTGGTATCAGAGTAGACTTCAAATATTAGTCCAACACAGCAGAAAAATTAGACTTAGATGCATTGCGAGAGTTGGGTTTAGTCAGATAGTTGATGGTTATAATTCATAATGTTTCTTTTACAACGTATGCCTTATAATTTTTCTATATCTGGACTAATTCTCATATTTTCTCTTGCAGATGCCGAGCTTGGACAATGGACACTCGAATGGATGGTCCAATGGACATAGTTCTGCACCCACACTTCCACCTCCACCCCCACAGCCCACAGCCATAGTACAAGTTATCACCATGTTGTCCCAGGAGCTTGCCGCCTACAAATGGAGCCATGGATAGCTAGAGGATCACTTTGAGAACCTCGCACGGGCACTGATAACCGCTGAAAGGAGAGTGGCCAGGCTAGAGAGGGCCAAGAGGAAATGGAAGAAAAGGGTAGTACTTCTGAAGCACCGGTATGAGGAGAGGCTGGGTCAGCTACAGAGCAGATATCTGGCACTAAGGACTCAGGTCTACGATATGTAGGATCTGTTAGACCATATGACTGCCGGGGATAGCTCCGAGGTTGGCGACTCACCAGGAGCAGGAGAGCAGTGACCTCCCCTAGTATTGTAGGATCTCTTTTGATGTGTATAGATGACAACCTTTCTGAATAGCTATGCTAACATGCTATTGTTTTGATGGGTGAAGGATGAACCCATGTGATGATGATGTGATTATATGTTGACAAATCATTGTAAAAAAATTTTGAAATGAATGGAACTAGTATGTTTTGACCAATGCTGGTGTGTTATGGGGTTTTGCATTACGATTGTTGGTTGATGTCTGTATTAGCTTTCAGATGGCAGGAAGAACTAGAAGCAACCGGAGTGACCAGACTGAAGCCGAAGGCAGTGGAGCCAACGGTACTGGCCTTGATGTAAGGGAAGAATTTACTCAGGTATATCAGATGATTGGAGCATTTGTGGAGGCTAGCAGAAACTAAGCGCCTCCACAAAGAGCACCAGGAGTTGCGGTGAACACTGATCCAGTGAAGATGGTGGAATCATTTAAGATGATGAAACTGCCAGTCTTCGAAGGACAGGTCGATCCTACAGCTGCTGACGACTGGATACGTCAGGTGAAGACAGTATTTGAGGTGCTGATGACTCCCGAAGACAGCAAGGTTCGTCTAGCCACAATCTTGCTAGAGAAGGACCCCGGAGTTTGGTGGCAGTCCATGAAGCGTGGTCTTGGAGAAGGACAGATCACTTGGAAATATTTCCTTGAGGAATTTCGACAGCACTATTTCCCCTTGGATGTGCAAGAGGAGAAAGCAATAGAGTTCCATGGCTTGAAGCAAGGGAATATGACCGTCAGAGAATATGAGACGAAGTTTTCTCAGTTATCAAGGTATGCACCGGAGATGGTCCAGGAGGAAGTGAAGAAGGCCCAGAGGTTTGAGCAAGAGCTTAGGCTTGGACTGAGGTCGAAAATGGTTCCCTTGGGCATTCGCCGATTCGACAAGCTGGTAAGAAGAGCTACAGCGACAGAGGCAGATATGAATCAGAATCAGGAAAGGACGGAGTTCTGGAACAAAGGGAAGAGAACTACCCCAGCATCAAAGTTCAAGAAACAGGGCAAGGGCCAGAAGTTCCGAAAAGTCAATACCAATACGGGAGAATTCAAGCCCGAAAGTTGCTATCACTGTGGAGAGCAGGGACACTTTGTGGATCGATGCCCCAGGAAGAATGCAGTGAAATGTTTCCTATGTGCACTAGAAGGGCATATCAAGCCAAGCTGCCCCCGAATTGCAAGGAACAGCCACAGGACAGGGTCGGGAGCAACCGACAAAGGGAAAAAGCCTATGCGTCAAGGAAGAGTGTTCGCCCTGACCAAGAAGGATGCTGAAGAAGATTACTAGACACACACACACACACACACACACACACACACATACATATATATATATATATATATATATATATATATATATATATATAAATGGAATTTTGGCTACAGTCTTGTTTGATAGTGGATCGACTCATTCTTTTGTATCAAAATCTTTTTCGAGAAAATTAAGATGCATGCAAGAAGCAATTCCAGATCCAGCTTTGACGGTAGCTACGCCGTCAGGGGCAACCTTTACTACAGATCTATGCTATAGGGGATGTACGCTCCAGATTAGCGGAGAGACCCCAAGTATCGGTTTGTTGGAGTTGGGTTTTGCCAGAACATATGTCCTTATTGGTATGGATTGGATGTCGAGGCACAAGGCAAGCATTGACTGCAAGGAGAAAGAGGTAGTCATCTCAGCTGAAGGAGTGGAACTTGTATTCCATGGGGAGCAGAGATCGAAGGCAATGACTTTCGCAGCTGCTAGTGAAGTACGGATACCAGAAGAGGTGAACAAGATACCAGTGGTGAGAAATTTTCCACTTGTATTCTTGGAGGATTTACCTGGAATGCCCCCACACCGTGATGTCGAGTTTAGCATCACAATTCAACCAGGTATCACTCCTGTATCCAAAGCACCCTATCGAATGGCACCAGTGGAGCAGAATGAGGTCAAGAAGCAGATTGAAGAGTACTTGCAGAAGGGATTTATCAGACCAAGTGCGTCACCTTGGGGAGCACCAGTATTGCTTGTTAAGAAGAAGGACAGGTCATCCAGGATGTGT
Organism: Hemerocallis citrina; assembly: GCA_017893485.1. NCBI lineage: Eukaryota > Viridiplantae > Streptophyta > Magnoliopsida > Asparagales > Asphodelaceae > Hemerocallis > Hemerocallis citrina. The sequence continues at coordinate 132,477,051 of CM030363.1, forward strand.
ATTGATTATCGGGAAATGAATAAAGGCACTATTCGGAACAAGTACCCAATTCCCAGGATCGACGATTTGTTCGATCAGCTTCAGGGAGCAGCAGTATTTTCCAAGATTGATCTACGGTCCGGATATCATCAAGTGCAAGTCAAGGAAGAGGATGTACCTAAGATAACTTTTCGAACTCGACATGGACATTATGAATTCTTGGTAATGCTGTTTGGAGTGACTAACGCTCCAGCAATCTTCATGGACTTAATGAATAGAATTCTACGTCCGTTTATTGACTCCTTTGTCGTGGTCTTCATCGACGACATTTTGGTATATTCAAGGACAGAAGAGGAGCATGTTGAACATCTGACAGCAGTCTTGAGCAAGCTACAAGAGCATCAGTTGTATGCCAAATTATCTAAGTGTGAGTTCTGGAAATCAGAAGTTGCATTCCTAGGCCATATCCTTTCTAAGGAGGGAGTGGCAACGGATCCTCAGAAGATAAAAGCAGTCAAGGAATGGCCACAACAAAAGACGATGAAGGAAGTAAGGAGTTTTCTGGGTATTACTTTATATTACTGGAAGTTTATCCAGAATTATGCAAGGATAGCTGTACCCCTTACAGCCTTGACCAAGAAGAACCAAAGTTTCGACTGGACGGAGAAGTGTGAAGAAAGTTTTCAGGAACTAAAGAATTGTTTGATCTTCGCACCTATATTGGTTTTACCTCAGGAGGACAAGGACTACGTCATCTACAGTGATGCATCGTATTTGGGGTTCAGGTGTGTGCTGATGCAGGAGGGCAATGTTATAGCTTATGGTTCGAGACAGCTACGACCACACGAGAAGAATTATCCGACCCATGATCTGGAACTCGCAGCCATAATTTTTGCTTTGAAATCATGGAAACATTATATCTACAGAGCAAGGGTGGAAATTTACACTGACCATAAGAGCTTAAAGTATATCTACCAACAGAAGGATCTCAACTTAAGGCAGAGGAGATGGTTGGAAGTACTCGAAGACATCAGGCCTGAAATTATATATCATCCAGGGAAAGCAAACGTGGTAGCAGATTTGCTCAGTAGGAAGAGAAGTGTGACTACATTGGTAGCAACCCTGAGGGAGCTAGATGAAGAGATCAGGCAGGCAGGCATTGAAGTGGTTACACAACACTTAAGTGCAGTTTTGGCATAGTTGGTGTTACGACCAAGCTTGAATGAGCAAGTGAAAAAGACTCAGACCGAAGATCCAGAAATGGAAGACATGAAGAAGCAAGTGCACGAAGGAAAATTGCCCGAATTCAGTATAAGAGAAGGTTCACTATGGTTCGGTAACAGACTATGTGTACCAAAGGATGAGGAGTTAAGGGAAGACATCATGAAGGAAGCTCACTCCACATTACTTGCAATTCACCCCGGAAGTACCAAGATGTATCATGATATAAAGCAGCACTATTAGTGGTCAGGGATGAAGCGAGATGTAGCAGAGTTCGTCGCCAAATGTCTGACATACCAACAAGTTAAGGCCGAGAATCAGAAACCAGGAGGATTGCTACAGCCTTTACCCATTGCGGAATGGAAATAGGAGAACATTAGTATGGATTTTATCACAGGATTACCCAGGAGCCCTAAAGGAAATGACTCAATATGGGTGATTGTGGATCGATTGACCAAGTCAGCACATTTTCTCCCAGTAAAGACGACCTGGAAAGTCGAGAAGTTGGCCGAGGTCTACATCGAGAACGTAGTGAAACTACATGGAGTGCCAGTGTTGATAGAATCCGACCGAGATGCGAGATTTACGTCTCGATTCTGGCAAAGCCTACAGTCAGCATTGGAAACTAGAACAGACTTCAGCACAGATTTTCACCCACAGAAGGATGGACAGACAGAGAGAGTCAACAGGATTCTTGAAGACATGTTGCGGGCATGCATTTTTGACTTCGGAGGAAGTTGGGAGAAATACCTAGCCTTGGTAGAGTTTGCTTATAATAACAGCTATCAGGCGAGCATTGGCATGGCCCCATATGAAGCTTTGTATGGACGAAGATGCAGAACACCGGTTTGTTGGTTCGAGGTAGGAGAACGACAGATGTATGGGCCAGAAATCATACATCAAACATCGAAGCAGATCGAGATTATTCAGAAAAGGCTTCAAGGAGCACAAGTAGGCAGAAGAACTATGCGGACAACCGCCGAAGAGAGTTGGAATTTGAGGAAGGTGACTCCGTATTTCTCAAGGTGTCGCCAAAGAAGTTATCAGGTTCGAAAAAGGCGGGAAGTTAGCTCCGAGATATATTGGACCATACAAGATTCTGAAGAGGATTGGCAGGATGGCTTATAAGTTGGAGCTACCAACTAAGTTATCTCAAGTGCATGACGTGTTCCACGTCTCTATGCTACGGAAGTATGTGCCAGATTCAAGCCATCAGTTGCCAGAGGTTCCGAAAGATTTGCAGATAGATCTTTCCTGTAGAGAGCAACCAGTCAGGATACTTGATCATCAGAACAAGGTACTGAGAAATAAGGTCATCCTGATGGTCAAAGTTCTCTGGAAGAACCAGTTCGTGGAAGAAGCCACGTGGGAGCCGGAGGGCCACATGAAGGCTTTATATCCGGATTTGTTTTAAGTGTTTTCTGTTTATTTTATTTGTTGTTCTTTTCTCCCACTAAGAACGTACTGGGGACAGAACGACTCTAAGAAGGGAGTGAAGTAACACCCCGGATTGTACGATACCTGAATATATATGTATGTATGTATATTGTCCGTATGCGTGCACATGATTGTAGTGTTTTGAGTTGATTTTGCTATCGTGGTGTGTGGTTAGGGTTGCGGGACGGTTCATGGGAGGATTTCATTCTAAAATACGCACGAGAATAAGGAGGACCGATAATAGTATAAGCACTAGTTTTCGGTACGACACCTATGCAAATATAACACTGTATGATACTACAGTGGATATATACTGCGTACGCTCGATAAACCTCTCGTCTCGCATTCGTAGGGACCCATTTAAGATTAAATTGGGCAGCCAACACATCAACCACAAAACCATGGGCTAAGCCATGGTTTTGCCTCCAAAACAACCTACTACCCTACCTTACCCCCCCACCCCTAGAATCCGGCCTACTTCTCCCCTCTCTTCTCCTTCATTTCTCCATCAAAAGAAATACTCTTTCCCACCTCCTTTGTTCTGAAATTTCAGAACTCCACCAAGAGAAAAAAAGCGAGAAAGAAGAGAGAGTCAAGAAGAAGACTCAAGGAAGGATTCTCAAGGGAAGAAGCTCAAGGAGATCAATTCCTCTACAAACAACCAAGGGTGGGGAGTTACTCTAAACCTTCCTTTATGTCTCTTAATTGATTTTTCTTGCATGCATGTATGATAGGAAGTGCTAGGATGATTATCTAATAAGTTGAAAGATGAAATCAGAAACTGAAACTAGAAACTTGATCTGAATGCTATTTTCTAGATTTTTCAGAGAGAAAACCACAAAGAATTAGACCATGAAATTTTTGGGGATTGTTCCTATGTATGTGTATATAGTTGATGATTTATTTCAGATTTTTCTGTGGAGGTTTGATATTTTAATAAAATCCAATAGTAGAACTGTGTCGTAAGGCAGAATCAGCAGTTGGTTAATAGGATGACTGATATTGTTGGAATTTTCATAATTTATTGGAGCATGTTCTTGATCTGAGATTTTTACCATGTATTCCTACATGCATCTAGATTCTATAAAAAAGTCAGGAAAATGTTTGGATAAATTTATAGGATTGATAAAAATTGATCTTTACTCAGTAGCTGGAGCTGAACTGAAGAACATGGTGACTTTCTATGCTAAACTGAAATAGAGAGAACTCACTGTATACTTGGAGTTTTGACATGAGATCTTTAAATGCTGTTTATTATGATCTCTACTTTCATCACTGTAAATTTTGTGTCATTTGGATGAGTATGAAATTTATGATGGTTTATTTAGCATGTACTGTGCTGGTTTCAGCCAATTTTGATGCCCTGTGGAGATTGTGCATTTGAGGCTCATAAAGAGCACAATTTGAGAAACTGATTCATTAGAGATTCGTAGTAGACATCTAGATCTTTCCAACAAGACCTATTTGAGGCATTTCCAGTAACTTGGTGCATTGGTGAGAGATGTGTGACTTGGTGACTTGGTGCATTGGTGAGAGATGTGTGACTTGGTGCATTGGTGAGAGATGTGTGACTTGGTGCATTGGTGAGAGATGTGTGTGTTAGGGTGTTCTATTGGTGGATTTTGGACTCATGACCAACTAGAGAGTTGTTGAGGACACCCACACCCTCCTATAGAAATTGGGTTTGTGACATTCTGATGAGTGAGTAATATTTTGAGCTACCGGTAAGGTGCAGCCCGTGTACAGGAAGTACACAGGTTGAGGCTTGAGAGACTATTTTGGGGATCAAGATGATGGAATTTAAGTTTATGATCAACTAGAAAATTGTAGCCTAGGATTTTATCTTTCCGAATTTGGCTCGTACACTCCAATTGGAGTTGTATCGAGGAACTTATGACCATTTTAAGATTCGGGCAGAAACCCGTAGATTGCCTAGCCCTTGGTTTTGACTAGGTATTGTGAGGACTTTTCCCTTGTGTACTATTAGAGTTGGTGACTCTTGTCTAGGGATGGTTAATATCTGTTGTTTGTGTTGTTGACTCCCACAGTGGGATGCGTGACTCGAGTTAGTCAATAGGGTAAGGGATACCCTACACCTGTCGACCCTAAGTTATAAACTTCCACCAAAGCGTAGGACATCCGAGCCGTGCCATTAATATGAGTTCATAGCCCGGGTCTGGAGTGAACATACATTCATAGCCGGGGTAGCAGCGAATGTAGGCCGTAATTCTGGTCAATTTCAAGCCAGGGAAGAGGCGAACCGGACCGGTATCGCCAGGGCCAGAAGTTGATAGGCAAGTGTGGAAGCAAATTTTATCTTACCCAAAGTGAATAGAGTAAGGCTGGGATTAGAATGACATATTAAGAGGTTTGGGAAATTTCATTAGTCTTAGCAGACCATAGTCGGTATTGTACCTTCCAATCATAGGGATACGTTTTCGGCACTCATGAATGAGTCCTCGGCTCGTATCTCAATCTGTTAATTCCCAAAGTTTTGCCGGAGTAAGGTACGTGGGGCTAGGAGAATTTGACCTCCCGATGCGCTTACGTCCCTATGCACGGGGGTTTTGTGTTTTTTGGTATATATATAAGTTCATAACCCGATCAGGGGTGAACACGCATGCCTCAGTCCATAGCCCGGGTAAGGGGTGGACATGGGAATCATACGGTCTAGCAATTCAACGCGACTTTCTGAAGAGGTCCGTCTGCGAGTACCAAGTGGCAATTACAACCACCACTTAGGCACTGCAGTGGCGGAACTAGACCAACCAACTGCAACCTCCTTGGGCGACGGACAATCTATTGGGAACTGGTTGAGTACAAGAGTAGGATGCATGGCGAGGGTTCGAATCCCTGAAATGTGGAGAAAGACGGCTAGATTTGGAGGTGTATGTAGTATGGGATGCATTCGTGCTCCAAAGTCTTGCTTGCATTAGAATCAGGCATGTGATTTGGTGCATCTAGTCATAGGGTCATGACATATCACTACACTAGAACCCGAATCCATTAAACCTTTGTTTTGGCACAACACTTTTCTATTTTGCATAAATTATTGGTTGTGATTGAATTTTAGAGGATCGCTGTTATCACCAGCTTTGCGTCAGTCGAAGTACTGACGTTCCCCACCTTGTAGGTATCCGGAGCCGATCTACAGGTACTACAGAGCTCGAGTTGGTCCAAGGATCCAAGAGACATTTACAAGAACTGTTATATTGTGGTAAATCTTGTAATTTTTATTTGGACATTGTAACACTTGTAATTGTAACATTTATATGGAATAAAAATTATAAATTTTCCTGTACTTTCTGTGATTGTGGCTATTTTGAAGTTTGACTCCTGGAGTAGGGTCTCAGGTTCCCGGTATGGGGATTTGAGGCGCTACACCATCCTCCCCCAAAAGGCCCAGAAGCCCCTGTGACGTTCTCCGATAGGGACTTAGAAGGCGTCTGCACGCCTCACTGCGACGCCCTCATCATCAATCTCCGAATGGCGAACTTCGACGTTCGTCGAGTCTTGGTGGACAATGGCAGCTCCGTCAACATCCTTTTCTTGGTGGCCTTCAAGGGCCTCCAACTGTCGAGGGACCGGTTCAAGCCCGTAGGCTACACTCTTCACGGGCTCACTGGGGTCTCGGTTACGATCGAGGGAGTTATAACCCTCGACATAATGGCTGGAAAGGCCCCGGTAGCTCGCACGGAGCCGATGGACTTCATGGTGGTGGACGTCAAGGCCGCCTATAATGTTATCCTGGGTCGACCAGGTTTGGCCACACTCCAAGCTATTCCATCGGCCTACCACATGAAGATGAAGTTCCCCACACCCTCAGGAGTGGGAGAAGTGAGGGGAAGCCAAGAAGTGGCTCGGAAGTTCTAGATGACCTCGATGGGGGCTCCGGTCCTCTCCCTGGAAGCCTTCGAACTTCCCTAGGAGGGTAGTCAGACTATCTCCGAGCCAGTGGACGAATTGGAGGAAGTGGCCTTTTCGGAAGAAGATGCCACTAAGATGTTCCGCATCAACAAGGCTCTCTCCCCCTCCATCAAGCAAGACATCTCCCGGTGCATACGAGAGAACCACGACCTCTTCGCTTGGACCGCGGCAAACATGCTAGGGATCTCAGAGGAGCTCTTAATGCACCACCTGAGCGTCGCCCCTGGGATTAAGCCTATCCAACAGAAGAGGTGGAAGTTCACTTCCGAGTGACAACAGGCGATCAAAGAGGAGGTCGAGAAGCTCATCAACGCCCAATTCATCTAGGAGGTGAATTTGTAACAGTATACTGAAAAGCAATGCTTTGAGTATAAGTGGGAGATTGTTAGGGTTATATACTGAAAGCATCACTTTTGTATTAACTTTATTTCCTTATTTTTTTTTGAATGAGAATCATATGGGCATATGTTTGCATATTGTGTTTATTATAATATTAATGCAAGTGTCTGATATTCTATAAGGTTGATAATATGGTGTGAGGTGACACACAGAAGATCATATTATCAGTTCCCTATGGAATATATAAATAGTTCACAACCTAGACGGACTTGGACAATCCATTGGAAAGGTTGTAGTGTAATCTGGTATTAGTCTGTCTTGATTATAGGTTTACACTAGTACACTTTGTGTGTATTGAACAGGACCGCTTGAGGTTGTTCTCTTTGTACTGACTACAAAAGAGAACAAATACCTCTGTTATTATGGATGCTTATGCTCTTAATCCAGATATAATAACAGACATGTATATGCAGTGTGCATTACTTTGACTCATAAAAGAGTGAGATTCATTATGGATCAACAACCTCTATGAATTGGGTAATAGCATTGTATGTATGATGGGCTGTTGATTGTAAAAGGAATCCATGTCCCGATACGTCGGGTTGATGATGTCCCCTTAAGGAGCTCATAAGGATTGTCATGTAAACCCTGCAGGTGGATTATATCCGACATGACAAATAAAGTTGAGTGGTACTACTTGAGGATAAAAGATGTTGATCAATGTAGTTGTCAGTAACTTAATTTGATCAACGGACATTCGATATCTTAACATGGGGAGTTGAATGAGCACATAATAAAAGGAGCCCATAAATATAATTTGGGATTAGGAAGGTAGTGCAACAATAGCTCCTTAGTGGACCGAGCTATTGTTAATGGGCCTGGGTTGTGTGTTCGGGCTGAACACGGGATACCCAGATCCGTTAGGAGACCTAACCCTAATTTCTCCTCATGGTCCCTGCCGTAGCCTTATATATATCCTCTATTTCTCCGGCCGTGATTGATAATCAGAAATATAAAATTTTTTTCTCAAATCTCGTGATTCACGTAAGGAGAGAAAAAGAGGTCAGCCAAGGGAGAAAGGTTGGGAGATCGTCGCCCACACGACGTCCAACCCGAGGAAGGAATACGTGCAGAAGATCTTGGGGTCGCTGTCGTCTTCTTCTCACCGCAGGTATACTTTGTGAACCCTAGTTTCCGCTGTATAGGGTTAGATCACGTATTGATTGTTACATCCATGTTGTCCAATAAAACTTGTGTTGCATGATAGTCGGTAGATGTAGATCTGTTCTAGATGTAGATCTGTTCTAACTCGGTTTTGCAGGCATCTTAGATCCAACTATTATGGTCCAATGCATGTTTTGTTTGTGTTGTTGTTTTGTGGATGTAATTATTTCTGTGATTGTTGTTTTGTGGATGTAATTAATATCACGAGGGTTGATCGTGCTTATAATTTTTCAATCTAGATTATGTGTGAACTCCTTCGGGAGGCATAGGATTGATGTAATTTTAATTTTTCAATCTAGATTATGTATGAACTCCTTCGGGAGGCATAGGATTGATGTAATTTTATTTATTTTTTATTTTTTATTTTTTTTTGATCGATCGTGATGGCGGTGGTGGCTGTTTCTGACGCCGGAGGAGATACTGTTTAAGGCAGTCCGGAGATCGACAGATGGTTTCGATGAAGAAATCGGGCAGCCAAACCTTTTAAAAAAAAAAAAAAAAAAAAATCGGGGCGCTGCCCCGAACCCCGCGACCGGTCAGGCAGGTCGAACCCCGTATAGCTCCGCGCAGGGTCAGATTTGGGCTTTCGCACAGTCGGGGAAGGATCAGGAAAGATGGCCATAATAGTTGGATATTTATTTTCAAATTTATTGCCATTATTGCTTGTTCTGATTATGCATGTTTATTATTTTGTGATGTTTTTTTTTGAAAAACTAGGATCACATTAATAATGGACAACATGGACATAAATTAACTAGTAGAAAAACCCTCATTGTTAAATAACTAAGTGGGAGAGGGAATTCTTTTAACATGAATCCCACGGTCTCCATTGCTGGTTTGTAGGTGATATAATTATACTTGCGTGTTGGCTTTAGTGCTTTCCTCCATATCGGATGAGTATAATTATGGATCACCAGTATAAACTTCCTTAGGGATAATTATAGAAATTACCTAGTATGTGTTCACTTCTCCATCTGAAGGAACTCAATACAAGATAATGGACTTAGTATTAAGCAATGGTATACACTTAGATACAAATAATGGTATCCTCCCCATCGGAGTCACTGCTATTATTTGTAGGACCAAAGCAAGACCAACAGATTAATTTTATTTGTCATAAAGTTGTGTTGACATGATAGTAAAATTAATAGGAAAAACCTACTTGAACAAATATTGAATTTGTATACGTCCACACTATCGTGGCATGCTAAATTCATGGTGTTTAAGGTGTTGGTGAATTTTTTTATTATTGTTTTGAGGGAATCAATATTTAATTAATTCAAAAAGTTATGCCCTACATAATTTTTATTTTATGTGATTCTCAGGATTTCAAAAATGGGTTCTTTCAGTCCACTCATGGTGATTCTTAAAGAAAACAAACTTACTGGCCCTAATTATATTGACTGGAAACGTAACTTGGATATTGTCTTAACTGCTGAAGAGTACAAATTTGTACTCAATGAAGTATGCCCACCTAAGCCTGATGCTAACTCTGATGAAGAGGTCAAAGAGGCTTATAAGAAGTGGATTAAGGCAGATGAGATGGCGCGGTGTTACATTTTGGCATCTATGTCAAATGTACTGCAGCATCAGCATCAGGCCATGTCCACAGCTTATGATATGATGTACAACCTTAAGGAACTCTTCGGACATCAGAGTAGAGCAGCTAGGCAATTTGCTATGAAGAGTTTGATGAATGCATCTATGGCTGAGGGGACACCAGTAAGGGATCATGTTCTCAAGATGATGGGTCATCTAAATGAGATGGAGATCCTTAGTGCTGAAATCGATGGGGAAACCCAGGTCGATATCATTCTCGGGACTCTGCCTAAAAGTTTTGACTCGTTTTGCCTTAATTACAACATGAACAAAAGGTTGTATACTTTGTCAGAACTTGCAAAAGAACTACAGGATGCTGAAGCTCTCTTCAAGCACAATGCCCATGTTTATGTGACTGAAAAGGTCTCTACTTCTAAGCCGAAAGGTGGTAAGAAGAAGAAAGTTCAGAAACAGGTAAACTCAGCAAAGAAGGGCATGGGACCTCAAGGCGCTGTGAAAAAGCCGAAAGGCAAGTGTTTCAAGTGCAAAGGGTCAGGACATTGGAAGACTGACTGTCCACTTCTCAAACAAAAGAACAAAGAAGGTATATCTCATTTACTAGTTGTTGAAACATGTTTAGCGGTGCTATCTACCGGCACCTGGTGTGTAGATACAGGAGCCACTAATCATGTCTGCAATACATTGCAGGGGTTCCAGGAAACCAGACGGCTGAGTGATGGAGAGATATGCTTGTTTATGGGTGACGCTACAAGAGTAGCGGCCGTTGCAGTAGGAGATGTTATTTTATCTTTTGGTAAAAATAAGTCTTTGACATTGAGAGATTGTCTTTATGCACCTTCACTTAGAAGGAATTTAATTTCTGTTTCTATGTTAGTTAAGGATGGATATTCAGTTTATTTTAATGACAACATTGTTATTAGAAAAAATAAGCATTTTATCTGTTCTGGTGCATTGGTTGATAATCTATATGTCATTAATCCTATTTCGCCCACAATGCAACTTATGGAAATGAATAATATGTCTTCTAACATAAATAAGAGAAAAGAACCTTCTTGTATGAACCAAACATATCTTTGGCACTTGCGATTGGGGCATGTTAACCTAAGAAGGATTCAAAGACTGGTTAAAGATGGACCTTTTAGTTCATTGGAAGTGGAGGCACTACCAGTCTGTGAATCCTGCTTGGAAGGTAAAATGACCAATAGGCTTTTCAAGGCAAAGGGGTATAGGGCCAAAGATGTGTTGGAATTGGTTCATTCTGATTTGTGTGGACCCATGACTGTCCAGGCTAGAGGTGGCTTTGAATATTTTGTCACATTTACTGACGATTATTCAAGGTATGGATACATTTATTTGATGCGCCGTAAGTCTGAGTGCTTTGAGAAATTCAAAGAGTACAAGGCAGAGACGGAGAAACGTCATGGAAAATGTATCAAGTCATTACGTTCAGATCGTGGTGGCGAGTATCTCTTTGGGGAGTTTAGGGACTATTTGTCAGAGGCTGGGATTACATCCCAATTATCAGCACCTGGAACACCCCAACAGAATGGTGTAGCAGAAAGAAGGAATAGGACTCTTATGGAGATGGTTAGATCAATGATGAGTTATTCAGATTTACCAGATTCGTTTTGGGGATATGCCTTAGAAACTGCAGCTTATATTTTGAACTTGGTTCCTTCTAAGTCAGTACCAATTACTCCCACAGAACTGTGGACTGGGCGTAAGCCTAGTCTGAAACATGTTCGGATTTGGGGTAGTCCAGCACACGTGCTGAATGGGAAAGCCGATAAGTTGGAATCTCGTACAGAAGTACGCTTGTTTGTAGGCTATCCAAGAGGAATGAAAGGTGGTTTATTTTATAGTCCTAAGGATCAGAAGGTCATTGTTAGCACCAATGCTCGATTCTTAGAGGAAGACTATGTGATGAACCATAAACCCATAAGTAGAGCTGTTCTAGAAGAACTGAGAGGTGAGACACCAAATACTTCAGTACCAACAGTACAGCAGGATGTACCACCAGTAACTGCACAACGTGTCACAAATGTTACACCACAACCGGTAGTGCCTCGTCGTAGTGGGAGGGTTGTGATACAACCTGATAGATATATGTTCTTGGGAGAGTCGTCAGACTTTGTCCCTGAGGAACAAGATTATGATCCCTGTACCTACAATGAAGCACTCCAAGATAAAGATGCAGAGTCTTGGCAAAAAGCAATGATATCTGAAATAGAATCTATGGATTCTAATCAAGTCTGGGAGCTTGTAGAACCACCTATTGGTGTAAAAACCATTGGATGCAAGTGGGTCTATAAGAGAAAAAGAGGATCAGACGGTAAGGTTGAAACCTTTAAAGCTCGGCTTGTTGCAAAAGGTTTTACTCAAAGAGAGGGTATCGATTATGAGGAAACCTTTTCGCCAGTAGCCATGCTTAAGTCTATCCGGATTCTTTTATCTATTGCAGCTCATCTTGATTATGAGATTTGGCAAATGGATGTCAAGACAGCTTTCCTTAATGGAAGTCTTGAGGAAGACATCTATATGAAGCAACCAGACGGGTTCATTGAAAAGGGCCAAGAGCATCTTATTTGTAAGCTCAAGAAGTCCATTTATGGACTTAAGCAAGCTTCTAGATCTTGGAACATATGTTTTGATCAGGTGATAAAATCCTATGGATTTGATCAATGTCAAGATGAATCGTGTGTGTACAAAAAGTGTGATGGAAACGTAGTGGTATTCCTAGTACTTTACGTGGATGACATCTTGCTCATTGGAAACAATGTGAAGGTATTATCTAACGTAAGGGTATGGTTATCCAAACAGTTTGATATGAAGGACTTGGGAGAAGTAGGTCACATCCTTGGGATCAAAGTTCTACGAGATCGCAAGAAAAGGATGTTGGGCTTGTCTCAAGCTTCCTATATCGATACTATACTAACTCGTTTTAGCATGCAAAATTCTAAGAAAGGTTTCTTACCTTTTAGGCATGGAATTGCCCTATCAAAGGAGCAGAGTCCGAGGACACCTAAAGAGATAGAGAACATGAAAGCAGTTCCTTATGCTTCAGCAGTAGGAAGCTTAATGTATGCAATGCTATGTACGAGACCAGATATCTGCTTTGCCGTTGGCATGGTTAGCAGATATCAGTCTAACCCGGGACAAGAGCACTGGACTGCCGTAAAGCATATTTTGAAGTACCTGAAAAGGACTAAAGATTACATGCTAGTTTACCAGGCAGATAGTTTAGTTGCATTGGGGTATACAGACTCAGATTTTCAGTCAGATAGGGATTCCAGGAAATCAACCTCAGGTTATGTATTTACTTTGGGAGGTGGAGCCACTATATGGAGGAGTATCAAGCAAAAATGTATTGCTGATTCTACCATGGAAGCCGAGTATGTGGCAGCCTCTGAGGCAGCCAAAGAAGCGGTTTGGCTCAGAAACTTCCTATTGGACTTGGATGTGGTACCTGATTTGCCTAAGACTATTACACTTTATTGTGATAATAGTGGTGCAGTTGCAAATTCGAAGGAACCACGAGCCCATAAGGCAAGTAAACACATTGAGCGCAAGTACCACCTGATACGAGATTTCGTAAAGAAAGGAAAAGTTGCTGTGATCAAGATAGCATCAGCAGACAACCTAGCTGATCCCTTCACTAAGAGCTTACCAGCTAAGGCTTTTGATAGTCATGTTGAGGGAATGGGAGTCAGATGCGTAGCAGCATGGCTTTAAGTATAAGTGGGAGATTTGTAACAGTATACTGAAAAGCAATGCTTTGAGTATAAGTGGGAGATTGTTAGGGTTATATACTGAAAGCATCACTTTTGTATTAACTTTATTTCCTTATTTTTTTTTGAATGAGAATCATATGGGCATATGTTTGCATATTGTGTTTATTATAATATTAATGCAAGTGTCTGATATTCTATAAGGTTGATAATATGGTGTGAGGTGACACACAGAAGATCATATTATCAGTTCCCTATGGAATATATAAATAGTTCACAACCTAGACGGACTTGGACAATCCATTGGAAAGGTTGTAGTGTAATCTGGTATTAGTCTGTCTTGACTATAGGTTTACACTAGTACACTTTGTGTGTATTGAACAGGACCGCTTGAGGTTGTTCTCTTTGTACTGACTACAAAAGAGAACAAATACCTCTGTTATTATGGATGCTTATGCTCTTAATCCAGATATAATAACAGACATGTATATGCAGTGTGCATTACTTTGACTCATAAAAGAGTGAGATTCATTATGGATCAACAACCTCTATGAATTGGGTAATAGCATTGTATGTATGATGGGCTGTTGATTGTAAAAGGAATCCATGTCCCGATACGTCGGGTTGATGATGTCCCCTTAAGGAGCTCATAAGGATTGTCATGTAAACCCTGCAGGTGGATTATATCCGACATGACAAATAAAGTTGAGTGGTACTACTTGAGGATAAAAGATGTTGATCAATGTAGTTGTCAGTAACTTAATTTGATCAACGGACATTCGATATCTTAACATGGGGAGTTGAATGAGCACATAATAAAAGGAGCCCATAAATATAATTTGGGATTAGGAAGGTAGTGCAACAATAGCTCCTTAGTGGACCGAGCTATTGTTAATGGGCCTGGGTTGTGTGTTCGGGCTGAACACGGGATACCCAGATCCGTTAGGAGACCTAACCCTAATTTCTCCTCATGGTCCCTGCCGTAGCCTTATATATATCCTCTATTTCTCCGGCCGTGATTGATAATCAGAAATATAAAATTTTTTTCTCAAATCTCGTGATTCACGTAAGGAGAGAAAAAGAGGTCAGCCAAGGGAGAAAGGTTGGGAGATCGTCGCCCACACGACGTCCAACCCGAGGAAGGAATACGTGCAGAAGATCTTGGGGTCGCTGTCGTCTTCTTCTCACCGCAGGTATACTTTGTGAACCCTAGTTTCCGCTGTATAGGGTTAGATCACAATTAAGCAATCTGTTTATCTTTAACGATCGATACGCACACCAATCCGTAGTCCTGGGATTCATCTCAGTTCCATCAGAATTATCCCGAGTGGCTATCCAATGTGGTGATGGTCAAGAAAGCCAACAGGAGTTGGAGGATATGCATCAAGACCCCTTTCCCCGATCTCAACAAGGCATGCCTGAAAGACTCCTTACCCCTTCCAAGAATCGATGCCCTGATCGATGCAACCTCCGGGCACGAGCTCCTCAGCTTCATGGATGCTTTCTCAGGGTACAACCAGATTCGGATGTTCCCTCCTGACATCCCAAAGACCTCCTTCGTGACAGACCAGGGCCTGTACTGCTACAGGGTAATGTCGTTTGGCTTGAAGAACGCGGGAGATACTTACCAGCGCCTCGTGAATAAGGTCTTCCAAGACCAGATTGGCCAAAACATGGAAGTCTACGTAAATGACATGTTGGTTAAGAGCACCCGAGGGCAGGAACATGTCCTCGACCTTCAAGATGCCTTCAAGGTGTTCAGGAGGCACAACATGAGGATGAACCCGAGCAAGTGTGCATTCAGAGTCTCATCTGGCAAGTTCTTAGGGTTTATGGTCAGCCAGAGGGGTATAGAGGTCAACCCTGAGAAGATCCAGGCCATCCTCAAAATGGCTCCTCCCTCTAATGTCAAAGAGGTACAGAGGCTCACGGGACGCCTCGCAGCAATCGGGCGGTTCCTCTCCAAGTCCAGGGAAAAGTGCCTCCCCTTCTTCAAGGCCCTCAGGGGGGCTAAAGGCTTCGAATGGGGGGAACAGCAACAAAAGTCCTTCGACCAGCTCAAGCCATACTTAGCTAATCCCCCGCTCTTGAGCAAGCCAATGCCTGGGGAGGTCCTCCACCTATATCTCGTGGCTTCGGAGCAGACCCTCAGCACGGTCCTTGTAAGAGAAGAGGATAGAACGCAGAGGCCCATCTATTATGTGAGTAAGGTCCTCCTGGGATCCAAACTCTGTTATCCGAAGCTGCAGAAGATGACCCTTGCCTTGGTGATTCGCAATTGGTCGTCAACCAAGTGTCAGGGGAATATGAGGCGAGGGGCGAGCACATGGTCAGGTACTTGGCGAAGGTGAGGGAGCTTGTAGCCCTATTCGAAGATGTCCAACTCCAGCGGGTTCCCTGAGAGGAAAACACGCAAGCAGATGCTCTCTCCAAGATTGCCTCCTCGTCTCTCCAAGGTCTAGAACGGACTGTCTTGATAGAGGTCCTTCTCAGACCAAGTATTGATGAAAACAGCCCGAAGCCAATGGAAGCATACCCCATAACACTTGGGGAAAATAGGATGAAGCCCCTCCTCGAATACCTTCGAGACGGAGTCCTTCCGGAAGACCCGAAAGAGGCAAGGAGGATCAGGACACGAGCCGAGCGGTACACTTTCCTAGACGGAGTCATGTACAAATGCTCCTACACCCAGGTCGACAGTCGACCTTATCTGAGGTGCCTCTTCCCGGAGGAACCGCTCTACGCCCTAAAGGAGGCCCACGATGGTCTGTGTGGTGCGCACTTGGGAGCGAGATCCCTCGCCAGAAAACTCTTGAACTACGGCTACTTCTGGCCCACACTACTGAGTGACTCCGATGAGTACATCTGCTAGTGTGACTCCTGCCAGAAATTTGCCCCAATCCGCCGCCTGCCCTAAGCACAACTCACTTCCCTGGCGAGTCCAATCCCTTTCGCCATGTGGGGGATGGATTTGCTCAGACCCTTCCCTCCAGCACCGGGCCAACTAAAGTTCTTAGTGGTAGCAATAGACTACTTCTCAAAATGGATCGAGGTTGAACCTCTTTCAATAATCACCGAGCACAAGGTCCAGAAGTTCTTTTGGAAGAACATCGTCTGTCGGTTCGGGGTACCTCGCATCCTTATAACCGACAACGAGACTCAATTCATGGGAGCGACCTTTTGCAACTTTTGTGCCGACCTCGGCATTTAGCAACATTTCTCCTCGGTAGCTTACCCCCAGTCCAATGGCCAAGCAGAGAACGCAAACTGGCAAATCCTCTCTGGCTTGAAGAAAAGGCTTGACAAATCCACTAAGGGACTATGGGTCGAACAACTCCCCAATGTGCTTTGGAACTATCACACCACCAAAGGAACTCCAAAGGGAGAGTCCCCCTTCAACCTCACCTACGGATCCAAAGCTCTCATCCCTTTGGAGGTGGACCTCCTTCACCCTAACTCATAGCTTACAGTGAAGCGCAGAACGCGAACCAGCTTCGCAACTGCCTAGACCTCATAGACGAGGTCCGCCAGAGAGCCGCAATTTGGAAAGAGACCTACCACCGTAGGATCACTCAGGCTTACAATATGAGGGTACAGCTAGCCAACCTAAAAGAAGGAGACCTAGTGCTCAGAAAATTGTTGATCTCCGATCCAAGCAAAAGAGGCAAGTTGGCACCCAATTGGGATGGACCATATAGGGTCTCCAGAGTTATTTGCCCAGGCGCGTATCAACTCAAAGACTTGGGGGGCAGGAAAAAACCGAGGACATGGAACGTGGAGCACTTGATGAAGTACCAAGAGGGTGTCTAGACACTGCTCCAAGCAACTTCCCCAAGAGCGCTCCAGAAGACATGTCCAAAGTCCTTACTTGTATTTTCTTTTTATCAAAGTATAAAGGCGGCTCGCAACTTAGAAGCGGCTGCCCAGTGGTTCTAAAAAAAAAGAAGTCTTTCCCCACAAGTTTTCTATTTCTTGAGCAGTCTAATTCTACTTAGCAAGTTCTCTATTTTGGGGTAGTCTAACTCTACTTTAAAAAAAAATTGCGCATTAAAAAGACATGCTTGGAGTCCAAAACTTGGTTCAACTCTACTTCAACTACTTGCTTCTAAGCGAGTACCAAGCGGATCACCATTCAGAACTACTCCTACAGCTGTTGATACTTTCAAAACGATGCGCTTGGAGTCCAACAGTTGGTTCGACTCCGCTTCAACTACTGGCTCCTAAGCAAGTAAAGAGCGGATCACCATTCGAAATTGCTCCTACATCCGTTGATATTCTCTAAACAACAAGTTCGGAATTCAATACTTGGTTCGACACCGCTTCAACTACTCGCTTCTAAGCGAGTACGAAGCGGATCACTATTCGGAATTGCTCCTACAACTGTTGACAACTACAAATGCTAGCAAAATACACAAGTGCGAAAAACAAGTATTATTTCATTAAAGTTTGAGAAACAAGTCTAATTACAAGACCAACTACTCATCTTTACAATAAGATGCAAAACTTGTGAAACCAAAAGTACAAGACTACAGGGAGCTACTTTAATGCCTCTTAGGAGCGGGGATACTTTGGTTGAGAGACACCCGGGGGCGATGAATGTTATACTGCCGATGCCCCACCTCGGCGCTCGTCTCTAAGCAGGCGAGCCGAGAGGCATCGTCCGTGCCCGTTCTAACGGTGGCCCCAACAGATGCTCCGCTCGATGAAGCGGCCACCCCACTTTGTGCATTGCCCGAGCTTCGACGTATAGGGGGTGAGCGACGTGCGAGCTCATGAAAAGTACCCCTCTATCATGCTCCTCTCAAGCGCAAGAAGTGGATCTGACATTGCTCCGCTCAGATCGCGCTTGAAGACGAGCGACCTCCGCCTCGAGCTCGACAATTCGCTCTTTATGTGAGGCGTCTTTGTAGTGCCCAGGATCCCCATTACCGGACATCCGTGACACTCCCCAGAATCTTTGCCTTCAGATGCATCTCAACACAGTAATAAGACAGAAATTTAAAAACTTTTTATTGCGAAATAAGTCATTACATCATTGATTACAACCAATGTCTTGTTCTTGACAAGAATACCAACTACATAAACTCAGTACATCTTATTACAAACATACATCACTCCTTTCTATAGAGTTAACAACTTCCTCTCGAACTGGCAGTCGATGGCTCACTGCCGAAGCTCCGCTGAATGGTCAATCTGCTTCCTTGGGACTTGCTCCTCGGCTTGAGTCTTCTGCTGCGCGACTCTGATATTTCTGCACATGCTCGAAAGAAAGAATCAGCACCTAAAAGGTGGGGAACGTGAGTACTTTGACTGACGCAATACTGATAATAACAGCGATCCTCCAAACTGGCAATCACAAACCATCTTGAATGGAAAAGAAACGTGCATCCTAAATCGTGTAGTGCTCGTGTATGCCATGATCTAACAACTAAATGCACCAATCACAAGCCTATTCTAAAGCAAGTAAGACTTGGAAATCTAGATCCGCATGCATCCCATACTACATACGTCCAAGACCCAAGCATAGCCTAATCTAAAGCACAAACAAGAATACACACGATGCACCTACTCTAATGCAATTCAGTTGGGAACGTATGCATCCCATACTACATACTTTCCCAAATTCAACTTCCCAAGGAGTTCGCCTCTCCTGATTGTAGGGTTCAATCCCTCGCCATGCATCCTACCCTTGTATCCATCTAGTTCTCAATAGATTGTCCGTCGCCCAAGGAGATTGCAGCGGTCGGTCTAATTCCGCCCTGTAGTGCCCAAGTGGTCACCGCCAGTTGGTACCTGTGCACGGACCTCCTTAGAAACTGCATTGAACCTGGTCCTTACGACCCTTGGTTCCACATGTCCACTCATGGGCTCTCTCGCATGCGTGTTCACCCCCGGCCCGGGTTATGAACATATATATACCAAAAACACAAAACACAAACTCGCGCTTTAGGGACGTGAGCACCATGGGAGGTCAATTCCTCCGGGCCTCCCGCACCTTACTTCAGCAAAACTTTGGGAATCAACAGATCGAGATACGAGCCGAGGACGCAATTCATTAGCGGCCGAGAACGTATCCCTACGACTGGAAGATACAACACCGACTATGGTTTACTAGGACTAATGCAATTTCCCAACCCCTTAATAAACTATTCTAACCCCTACCTTACTCTAATTATTTCGGGTAAGAATTAACTGCTTCCACACTTGCCTATCAGCCTCTAGCCCCTGGCGACACCGGTCCGGTTCGCCACTTCCCCGACTTGGACTCGTCCAGCATAATGGCCTACGCCTGCCGCTACCTCGACTGTAAATATAAAACTTCCTCATGAGCTCCACTCACTGGCATGCTCGAACGTCCTACGCTCGGCAGAAGTCTAATAGTATAGGCATGATAGGTGGAGGGTATCCTTTACCCTAGTGACTAACTCGAGTCACACATCCCACTCGGGGAATCAACAGCCTCAATAACAGAGTCAACCATCTCTAGACACGAGTCACCGACTCAGCTCACACACAAGGGAAGAAATGCTTTCACAACCCTTAGTCCAAACCCAGACTAAGCGACCTACGGGTTTCTGCCCGAATCTCAAAATGGTCATCCCTTTATCGATACAACTCCGATTGGAGTGTATGGGCCCAACCTGGAAAGGTACGATCCTAGGCTACAACTTCCTAGTTGATCACGAGCTTAGATTCAACCATCTAAGTCCTCGAAATAGCTTCTCAAGCTCCAACCTGCGTGCTTCCTGTGCACGGGCTGCACCTTACTATTAACAATCCTATTCGTTCATTAGAACGACACAAACTCAAATTCTGTAGAAGGGTGTGGGTGTCCTCAACAACTCTCTAGTTAGTCATGAGTCCAAATTTTACCATTAAGTCACCCTAACACACTCGTCTATCATTGATATACCAATTCACACAATTGGTCTCTCCAATTCAGAGCACTCAGCTCTACTCTAGTTCTCTGTCCAGTCTTACAAAAATCATAATAATTCAACCGTTTACTGGAATTTCCTTAAATTAGTTTTTTTGGAAAGGTCTAGGTGTCCATTACAACTCTCTACTGGGTCATGATCCTCAAAATGTGCCTCTAACAAGTCTCAAATTCCCAATCTTTACAGAGTATCAAAACTGGCTGAAAACAGCACAGTGCTTAATCACAAAATCACAGTAAATTGCAAACTTGTCCAAATGGCATAAACTTTTCGGTGGTGAAACTAGACATCATACCCAACATCATGCAAAAGACCTCATGTCAAAATTCCAATTACATAGTGAGTAATATCTATTTCAAGTTAGCACAGAAACCATCCAGTTTTCTAATTCAACATCAGCTACTGGTTATAGAACGATTTTTCTCATGTCTATAAACTCATCCAAATAATTTAATGATTTTTATACATAATCAACATGCATTCAGGAACCATATCAAATGATCATAGAACAATCTGAAATAAACCATGAATGATCCTAACACATATATGAACAAACCCTTTTAATTTCATGGTCTAATTCATCATATTTTGCTCTCGGAAAAATCCACAAAATGAGACTCCGAACCAGTTTTTTCTAGTTCAATTCTGTCTTCAACTTCTAACCTTTAGAAGATCAATCCTAAGCATTCTAGCACACATGCATGCAATCAAAATTAATTAAAAGACAAGAATTTCAAGTTTAGAGAAACTTCCCACCCTTGGTTGTAGTAGTGAAGGAACTTCTTCAAGCTTCTTCTCTTGGAAATCTCCATTTGATCCTTCTTCTCCACTTTCTTCTTCCTTCTCTCCTCCTTCTCTTGAGGTGTTTTCTTTCTGAAATTTCCAGAGCAAAAGGGAGAAAAATGTGGAAAATGAAGGAGAAGGGAGGGGGTATATGGGCCGGATTCTATGAGGGTGTAGCATAGGATTGTAGGGTGGTTTTGATCCAAAACAATGGCTCATGGCCCATGATTTTGGTGTTAGTTGTGTTGGCTTCCCAAATAAGCCTTAATGAGTTCCAACGGGTGCGAGACGAGCGGTTTTAACGAGTGCACACAATACATATCCACTGTAGCACCATACAGTGTTATATTTGCATGGGCGTCGTACCGAAAACTAGCGTTTATACTAGTATCGGTCCTCCTCGTTCTCGTGCATCTTTTAGAATGCAATTCACCCATGAACCGTCCTGTAACCCTAACCATATACCACGATATCAAAATCAAACAAAACACTACAATCGTGTGCACGCATACAGTCAATATACATACATATATATTTAGGTATCGTACAATACGGGGTGTTACAGTCTTTCACCTTTATCTTCAGACAAGGCAGTCGCATCAAGCTTGCCCCTCGAGAGCCATCGGTGATCATCCGCCAACGGTGAGCAATCTCCATGCTCTTATTGAGGGTCACCTTCTTCAGCTCTTCCCTTTCTGCTGTCACTTTAGATAGAGAGTGACGAAGGCGCTTAAGCTTCAGGCCGAGGTTGGCTTCCGCAGATGAGCCCACATCATCACCTTCAGGGGTCTTCTCATTGAACCACTCCTCTAATCGCCTCCTCTCTATGTCTCGGCAAACTAGGGTCGATCTCAGGTGATTCAGCTCATACTTCGCCTTACGGAGATCCGACACTGCTTCACGAAGCCGCTCTTGGTTCCTCGCGAGCCCCAATCTCGTCGCCCCTAGACTAGCCTTGAGACGAGCCACTTCGGCTATTCGAGGCACTTCGGTGACCTGTAGCGCTTCGACAATCTGAAAAGAGCTAGAGCATAGAGCTATTGAGATTCTCACTACTCGTACACTTAGACAAAAAAGAGTTCGAAGATTTCTCCAACACTTAGACAAAAAAGAGTTCGAAGATTTCCCCAACACTTAGACAAAAAAGAGATCAAAGATTTCTCCAACACTTAGGCAAAAAAAGATAAAATTTTCTTATTCATTTCAAAGTGAAGGCGATGGCCAGTCCGCACAAGGCAATACATGGAGAAAAAAGAAGAAGAGAGAAGCAACTAAGTCAGGGAGCCACCTCGAGGTGCTGCTCAGAGGCATCCTCGTTCGGCAGAGTAACGAGCGACCCTTCGGGGTTTGCCTCCTCCTCGCCATCGCCTTCAGCTTCGTCGCCTTCCCCTTCGGGCTTGACCTCAGTTGGCAGAATGAACTCCTCGCCCTCTACCGGGTCGTAGAAGTAGTACCCTGAGCTGTCGAAGTCCGGGAGACGAGCCGCCACATGCTTCAAGGCCCAAGCGTAGGCCTCCTCCATGTTCGTCATCATGTGGGCCTCCGCCTCGTTTTGAATGGCTTTTTTTGCCTCTTCCACCTTCGTCTCCTGTTCCTTCAGTGCCTCCTCCGACACCTTCAGAACCTTCGCCAGCTCCTCCTCGAGGTGAGCCTTCTCCTTCTCCAGCACCTCAACCTTGGCTGCCTCGGCCAATGAGCGCTCGAGCGCCTCGGCAAGTTTAGTCTCGAGGGCACCGACCTCGGAAGCTCGCGATGCTGAGAGCCGTTTTTCGGCCTCGAACAACTTCACCGCCTTGGCACGCTCCGCCCTTTCGCGGTCGTTCGTCGCCTTCATCTCCTTCTCTTGCTCGGTGAACTGCTCGAGCATATGGCTGAAGTGGTAGAGGGTCTGAAAACAAAAGGAGAAGAACGTGAGAACCCAAAAATCATTAACTCTGAAACTTGAGAGAGCAGAGTAAGATCGCTTACCGACATCGTTGACCGGGCGACCTCCAACGCGTCTGTGCCAACCGTGCTAGCCTTCAGAGCCACACGATCCTTCAGGGTCGGCAAGTGGCGCACGGCCTGCATGCACATCGCCGCTTCCCCGAGGAAGCCGTCAAGCTTCATCACCCTCCAATCGGGGACGAAGAGCTTCTTGTGCTCTTCGGTGAGGATGGCCTCCGCTTCGGCCGTAAGCGGTGGCACCTCCAACGCCAGGGCGGCACCGACTGAGAACACCCCGCTCAAAGACTCGGGGGTGTCAGTCGAGGGGAGCATGGCCCTGCGGAGCCGAGGGGGAGTCGCTGACCAGGTCAACCACAGCCGCAGGAGCCGAGGGTGCCTGAACCGCTCGGCTGGAAAGGGTGCCCGTCGTTGTCCTCTTCCTCTTCTTGCTGTCCACCCCCTTTGCCGCTACCACACCCATCTTCGCCATAAGAGCTTTGTAGTCCATGCCAGGGGCTTCTGTACAAGGAAAATCAGAAAAGAGTTAGCGAGATAAAAGCAAACACATATAAACTAAGGAAAAAGAAGTAAACGGAGCATACTAGGGTCGATCGAACTAAGACCCCCACCGAATAGGGCCTCCTCGGTGATATCTTTCCAACCGAGGGTCGGAAGACCGAGGATCTTTGACACGACCTCCTCTTCTTCCTTGGTGAGCACCGGCTCGGCCTTCGCCCACTTCGGAACCTCCTCCTTCCATGCCGTCGGAAAGCCCCACGGCTCGGGACCTCGGATCAAAAAGTATTTCTTTTTCCAATGTTTGATGGAGTCCGGGTTATCGATCAGCTTGACCCCCTTCCTCGGCGACAGATAGTACCGATACTCCATCTTGCTCATTCGGCAGATCCGGTAGAGACTGCGGAGAATGTCGAGCTGAAGTTATACACCAACCGCTTGGCACTGGAGGATGAAAGTGATGACGTGCCGCCACATGTTCGGCATGAACTGCACCGGGCTCAAGCCGTACCACTACAGCACCTCGACTACGAACGGCGACAGGGGTAGCTGAAGGCCAGCATTGAGTGCATCGTATGGGAAGATGCATGTATCCGGCGACGTCCCCGTGCACGCTCGGAAGCCTAGATCAGGGGAGGAGCAGGGCGTACTCCTTCGGGATGCGGAACCCCTTCGTGATTCGATGAAGGTCCGCCTCGATCATGATCGAGGGAATCTCGTTCACCTCGGAAGGGTCCCTCGGACTGTTCTCCTCGTAGGCCGCGGACTTCCCGTGCACCGCCTTCGACAAAATATCCCCGGAGTAGCTTCTGACCATTCTGAGGCTCGATAGCGTCGACGGTAGCCGACCCAGTGCATCGGCCCCCCTCACCTTCTCCACTATAGTTTCGACGATGGCTGACTTTGCCACTTCCTTCCCCTTGCTCGGCGGGACCACTAGAGCTCGGTCGATCTCTTGGTCCGAGGTGGAGGTCTCATTACCCGATGACACTCTAGACATTTCGAATTAGGTTTAAGATGATTTACCTCGAAGTGACGTCTACGATCGGAAAGATCGCTGGAGAGTAGAAATACCTGGCCACGAACGCTAGCAGCGCCGCTCGAGAGCAAAAATGACATAAGTAAAAAGTGAAGTGAAGATAAAAGAGTAAGAAATGAGGGGAAAGGGAGGTGGTGAAAACTTATAAGTGTTAAGGCAGATTCGGGTGGGCTTTCGAATACTTTGGGTCCCCACGACGGCCCACCTGAAGCCTAAATGCCAAAATCAGAAGCCTAAACGCCAAAATCCTCGTAATCCCCATCTCTCGTCTCAGGATTCGTGCCAAATCTTCATCAGACAGCCCAGATCATGCCACGTCGCTCGGAAACCAAATCTGAGCGACTTGCATTCCGAGTTGCGTATTGGAGAAAAACGACTTTCTCATTGTGATTCGCACCTGATCTTAATCAGACGGCTCAGATCTCGCCACGTCGACCAAGATCACGTTTTCTCATGATCCATGCCGTCGTGCCTAGTGATTCATGCCTGATCTTCATCAGACGGTCCAGATCATGCCACGTCGCTCGGAAACCAAATCCGAGCGACTTGCATTCCGAGCTGCGTATTGGAGAAAAACGACTTTCTCCTCGTAATTCGTGCCTGATCTTAATCAGACGGCTCAGATCTCGCCGCATTGACCAAGATCACGTTTTCTTGTGATCCACGCCGTCGTGCCTCGTGATTCACGCTTGATCTTCATCAAACAGCCCAGATCATGCCACGTCGCCTAGAAACCAAATCCGAGCGACTTGCATTCCGAGCTGCGTATTGGAGAAAAACGACTTTTTCCTCGTGATTCGAGCCTGATCTTAATCAGACAGCTCAAATCTTGCCGCGTAGATCAAGATCACATTTTCTCGTGATCCACGCTGTCGTGCCTTATCTTCATCAAACGGTCCAGATCATGCCACGTCGCTTGGAAACCAAATCCGAGCGACTTGCATTCCGAGCTGCTCATACGGAGAAAATGCTGCTGAGGCATGAGAATCGTCTGATCATCTCAAAATTCGTGCCATGGCCTGATGAGTGTCTCTGATTCGGCCACATGGCCAAGTGCGAGATCCACCGTCGGATCATCAAGATCTTCGCACCGAGACCAGATGGACGTCCCAGATTGCGCCACATCGCTCGAAATCCCAATCCGAGCGAATGGCATTCCTAGCTGCTCATACAGAGAAAATTTCGCCGAGCTATGAGAGCCATCTGATCTCCTCAAAATTCATGCCGCAACCTGATGGACGTCCCTGATTCAGCCACGTGGCCAAGTGCAAGATCTACCGTTAGATCTTCTCAAAATTCGTGACGCATCCAGATGGATGCCCCAGATTACGCCACTTCGCTCAGAATCCCAATCCGAGCGACATAGGCATTCCAAGCTGCTCATGTGGGGAAAACACCGCCGAGCCATATGAGTCGTCAGATCGTCTCTAAACTCGCACCGCAACCCGATCCAGACTTCAGATGCTTCAACGTCTTTCGGCACCATCCCTCCATCGGATCATTCAGAATTTCGCGCTAATGGCTAATGGACGATCCAGATTGCCCCACATCGTAAATTGGTGATTAAAATTATTTTTTAATTATTAATTCGAATTACTTATTTAAAAATGCAAAAATTGATTTAAAATTCTGGAAAATTAATTGAAAATTCTAAAAAATAATTATAAATTCGGGAAATATTTTTTTGCCCATGGATAAATAATTATTGGTTGGAATAGTTAATCGACGCTCCCGAAAAATAAATCATCATTTTGCAAAATTGAATAAATAATCTGAGAAAATAACTAAAAAATCTTGTAAAATCCCCAAAAATTCAAAAGGGCCTAAAAGCAAACTTGGGCACATTACTAGCCCAGAAGAGCACCATCACCCATTAAACGGGATTCGAACACCCGTTGAAGACTCCGATAAAGCCCTATACGCCATTAAAACAACAAAACTACTTCCCAAAGGCCGTAACACAGTCTTTGGGAGTGGGGGGCTCGTGATATGGCTAAAAATGGGGTTAAATAGGAACCGTTCAAAGTGGGCATGAATCTTAAAGTCGTAGGGCAAGATGGTAATTTCACCTACAGACGGGTCCAAATTGGGAACTGGGTCTCTCCTCTTAGACCCGCTAACCCATGAACGGATCTATTCAGTTGAGAACGGGTATCAACCCGTTAGTAACCAGCTCAACAGGATTGGAGGAAATCCTGGCTCGTCCTTATCTTGAGGAGATGGTTATAACCACCCTTATCCAGCCTCACTGGGAAGTAGGGATTCACTCTTATCCCGAAAGAGATCCCCACGGCGACTATAAATACCCCCTACCTCCTACTATCAAAGGTGATCACTCTTTGTGCACTTGAGCTATTTCCCTTTACTTTTTCTGGTATTGATAAGAGCGTCGGAGGGTTCGTCGCCGGGATCCATCCCGGTGTTTCGAACGTTTGTGCAGGTTCGCGGGAGTATCAAGGAGTCAACTTGCCAACGAGGAAGAAGTAGGATTCAGCCTATTTGAGTTCCTACGAACCTACAAATTCTGTCTATTGCCCCTACACCAGATCCAACGGCAACACACTTCATTTCTAACTAGTCTCTTTTTTTAAAACAAACACATAGCCAAATTAGCTAGTTTTTCTTAGCAATTTCATCAATTAAATCCCTAGCATGACATCTACATTAGAAATAGAGAAATCACCCACCTTTTTGAAGGAAAACAATTAAAAAACTCCTAGAAATCTCCTTGAACACACGAACGGTTCCTTCTCCTCCTAGATTGTGCACACCAAAGCACTCCTCCTCCTTGTACTTGATGAACCCGTGCTCCCCTTTGATGATGCTAGGCCGGCCTCCAATGTAAGAGCACACAAACACAACTCTCTCAATCGTTTTACTCACAATCTCAATCTTTTCTCACAACTGGTTTTCTTTTTCTTTCTTTTTTTTCTTATAAGTTTTCTAGTGCTTTTCATGAAGAGAATGGGGGGGGGTATTTATACTTTTTCCAAAGCAAAATGGAGGGCCATGATTGATCTAGATGGATGTAGATTAAGGGCTAGGATGTATTAGGGAGTTAGAGCAACCACCCATGAACAAAAAACTACCTCTCCATTACTCCAACTCTCCCACCTCTCTCTTGAACCATCTAGCCACCCCCATGCACACTCAAGACACGTGCTAGTGCAATGCACATGTCACACTAAGCACACCTAGTTACTAGTTCTACATGTATTTGTTAATTAATTGTTATAAAACAAGTCTACCCTACAAGTTGTCTCATTTAAATGAGAATAAACTAGTGGGCTCAATTTAGTGGGCTTTAGAATCCATGGGCTTAATAAAAAAATAATTAATTTAACTAGTGTGGGCTAGATTTAAACAATTTGGCCTAGGATTTAAAATAGTCTTTTTAAATTAAAAAGAGAAGAATTAAAAATAATTGTTCATGGTATAAAATAAATAATTTTTAAGAGAAGTGGTGCATAAATTTGCATGTGCAAAACACGTGAAATCAAACAAACTTATATTAAATTATAATTGAAAATTCAGGATGTTACATCCAGCGAATATATACATGACAAATAAAGTTACCGAAACTAGGTTGAAAATCATATTCTTCTCGGATTTTATGTTCAGGCAGCAGGTTATAGATTGTATAAACATATATATAATAGGTCAGAAAACTCATCAATTAAATCTACAAAAATTCAGAGTGATTCCTACACATGTCTAGTTCCAGCTAAATTAATTTCATATTTTTATTTTACTGGTATCATGTTCTATTTAATTATGAAACATAAAGATACGCATGAATTTGGAAATCTGGAATTTCAGACACAGTTGTATTAAAATACTGATATCTAATAGATTATATGTCGGAATTCAATTCCGTCAAAAGTTCTGGAAAATAGACTCATGTGGCTATAATTCATATTCAGAAAGTTATCTCAAATTACAACAGAAACATGGTCAAAAATCTGATACAAAAAGAACCAAGCAGCAGGCCAGAACATAATTTGATACGAATAGGCAATAACCTCATCATACAAACATATAATTCATGATAATTAATAATCAAGGTGCTATTTTATGATTAACATGCAGATTTCTAGATTTAGGATGCAATTTTATAGTCATGGTAATCAAATCATCATATCAAATCCAATCGAAGATATTCAGTTCATCAAATAATTCTATCACATGGAACTAGTTTTTTTTCATGTAAACGTGCATATGCAATGTGCAAGAGGGACTAGGTTTTTTATCAAAGATATAGGCACGATGTTAAACATATATTGGGTTAGCTCATGTAAACCCTTAATATACTTAATGGAATTCAAATAATAGTATGATAAAAAGATTTGGATCTACTTGCGGAGATCAAGGAATCTTGAACAAAACAATAAACTAGTTCAAGAAGAGACTTGTCTCTTAGATGATAACTTTGAATATATTAGAATAATGGGATTAGAATCCCGGGCGACGAATCCACAAACAGAAACATGTGCAAGCCCATGCAAACACACACAGCAGCAAATCAAGTCCACAAAACAGCAACCACAGCAACTAGGATCTCCCCCTACCCGAACAGCAAACACCAACAACGGATCCCCTACTCCAAAACAACAAACACCAACTACGGGTCCTCTCCTTAAAAACCCGTACGACGAACACCGACAGACAGAGAAGAGGGAACTACGGTGACTCGTGCGGCGGCTAGCACAGTGGTGGACGACGACGGCACTCACGATCGAGGAGTAACACAGTGGCGATCGTCGGTGAGGGGATTAACACTCTGTTTCTTCACCTAAATAGAGGAGGAACAGGAAAGGCGGGGTTCGGGTGCTATGGACGAGGACGAGGACGAGGACGATGAGGGGGTCACCGGTGGTTGTGGGGAGGATCGAGGTAGTTGACGAGGTTGGGGGTGGCGAGGTTGAAGGGTGCAGACAAGGTGATCGGGGTGAAGGTGATGGGGTCACGAAGATGAGGGGAGGATGGAGACGACGGGAAGGTGATGGTGAGGGTGAAGCAAGGGCGAAGACGAGACAGAGTCGAGATGGCGGTCGGAGAATGGGAAGGCGAACGATGGTGATGGGTTGAAGGGAAACAGAGGATGGGGAGAAAGTGGGGATGTGAGAGAGAGAGCGGCAGGGGTAGGAGAGATATAGAGATTAGAATATTTAATTAGGGTTTTTAGGAGTATTTAAATAGGAGATTGAGATGTGGGATTTTGGGTTGCAGGTTAATGGGTTTAGGGTACGTGTTTAAGCTCCAAAAAGAGGAAAACAAATAGAAGACAATGAGATAAACATATAGCGGATCAATTCAAACTCAAAACCGAAAGGGAAAAAATTGTAGTGAGCAAAAAATAGAAGAATTCAAGCCAAAAGAGTACAAAATGATCAAGAGAGAGTAGATGAACCCAAGAAAACAAAAATTTATTATTAAAAAGGAATTCAGATACAATAATCAAGAAAAGAAAAATAAAATACAATAAAATTCAAAACAGAAAAATACGGGTTACAAATCCTACCTACCTTACAAGAAGAATTTCGTCCTCAAAATTCATACAAGTGATACATAGGGCAAACCCCGAAACAAAACAAAACACTACTCAAATAAATGAGGAAACTTCTCCCGAATTTCCTCCTCCTACTCCCAAGTCGACTCACCTGGCAAGTAAGGATTCCAAGAAACTCAAACCAGCTTGATGACTCATTTCTTCAACAGCTTCTCTCCACGGTCTAAGATAGAGACTGGCTGAATTTCACAGGACAAATCCGGCCTCACAGACAAGTCTTAGTAGTCAATCACATGAATATCATCTATGATGTACTTCCTGTGCTGAGAAACATGGAATACTTCATGGACACCCGCTATAGTTGGTGGTAGAGCAAGCTTGTAGGCCACTTTGCCCACACGTTCCACAATATCGAACGGACCGATGAACCGGGGACTCAACTTGTCCCCACCTCCAAATCGGATAACACCTTTCCAAGGCGATACCTTGAGGAACACATGCTCGCCTGCCTCAAACTCTGGAGGTCTACGACGACTGTCAGCCCATCTCTTCTGCCTATCCTTAGCATCCTGCAAATGCTTCCGGATCTGAGCCACAACATCAACTGTCTTCATAATCAACTCAGGCCCCAAAAGCTTCTTGTCGCCGATATCATCCCAACAGACCTGCGATCTACACTTGTGCCCATACAGCGCCTCAAATGGTGCCTTGAGACTCGCCCGATAACTGTTCTTGTATGAAAACTCGGCTAAGTTCAGATGATCTTCCCACGAACCCCCAAACTGAAGAACGCTCAACATGTCTTCTAGGGTCTGAATCGTCCTTTCCGACTGCCCATCTCTCTGAGGATGGAACGTTGTACTGTAGCTCAACTTAGTATCCAAGCTCATCTGCAGACTCTCCCAAAATTGAGACCTGAATCTCGTATCTCTATCCGATACGATGCTGACAGAAACTCCATGCAGCAGGACGACCTCCTGAACATACTTCTCGGCGAAACTCTCCGTGGATTGACCCACACAGAAGGGAATGAAGTGGGCACACTTCGTCAGCCGATCCACTATCACCCAGATAGCATTATGACCCTTGGGACTCCTTGGCAAAGCTGTCACAAAATTCATCGTGATATTCTCCTATTTCCACTCTAGGATTGGAAGAGGTTGCAAAAGTCCTGCGGTCTTCTGATGCTCTGTCATCACTTGCTAACAGATCAGACACTTAGAGACATATCTAGCCACAGCTCTCTTCATACCATGCCACAAATATTGCTTCAAGTCCCTGTACATCTTAGTACAACCTGGATGAATAAAATACGGAGAACGATGAACTTCTTCAAGTAACCTCTGCTTGACTTCTCCTCTAGGTACACCACAACCTAGAGCCAAAATGAAGAGACCTATCAGTGAGGGGATCAACACTCTGTTTCTTCACCGAAATAGAGGATGAACGGAATGGTGGGGTTCAAGTGCTATGGACGATGATGAGGACGATGAGGGGGTCACTGGTGGTTGCGGGGAGGATCGAGGTGGTCGATGAGGTCGGGGGTGGCGAGGTTGAAGGGTGCAGGCGGGGCGATCGGGGTGAAGGTGATGGGTTCACAAAGATGAGGGGAGGATGGAGAAGATGGGAAGGTGATGGCGAGGGTGGAGCAAGGGCAAAGACGAGACGGGGTCGAGATGGCGGTCGGAGAATGGGAAGGCGAGCGACGGTGATGGGTTGAAGGGAAACAGAGGATGGGAAGAAAGTCGAGATGTGAGAGAGAGAGCGGCGGGGTAGGAGAGAGATAGAGATTAGAATATTTGATTAGGGTTTTAAGTATTTAAATAGGAGATTGAGATGTGGGGTTTTGGGTTGCAAGTTAATGGGTTTAGGGTAAGGGTTTAGGCTCCAAAAAGAGGAAAACAAATAGAAGACAATTAGATAAACATATAGCGGATCAATTCAAACTCAAAATACAAAGAGCACAATTTGTAGTGAGCCCAAAATAGAAGAATTCAAGTCAAAAGAGTACAAAATGATCAAGAGAGGGTAAATGAGCCCAAGAAAACAAAAATTTATTATTAAAAAGGAATTCAGATACAATAATCAAGAAAAGAAAAATAAAATACAATAAAATCCAAAATAGAAAAATAGCAGTTACAACCCCGATAATTCTTGAGAGTCGTGCTCCCACCGCGAGTGATTTTCGGACGTCACGCCTCACACCCCGATAATTCTGGAGATGAAACCCACACCGCGAGTCATATGGTACTTTATCACACATATACCCCACGAGCGTCACCTCGATCCTGATAATTCTGAAGATAAATCCCACATCGCGAGTGATTTTGGACATCATGCCTCACACCCCCAATAATTCTTCAGATAATCTCCCACCGCGAATCATATGAGGCCCACATACTCATGTTTGCCCATACTTCATCACATCTTCCCTAGTGCATGTCCTTAGGTTTAATTATAATCATCACAACCTAGAGCTAGCATACCCTACTGGACTTAAATCAACACACGAGAAAATGTTAGCCTACACTGGCTACTTCTCAAACTTCTTTATTCACAAATTGTCGGTCACTACGGGTCTCGCTCAACCTCTAGATTCCAACAACCATCTCACTATGGAGACCACTTAGGTTTCATCTAACCTCAACATAAACATTTCATGCATTGTTCATCCATTTTCTTTATGTTTATAAATTATGAAGTAATCAACTTCTTATAGCAATGTACATAGTAATTTGTCAATCAAATTCTTGTAGATAAAATCTCGGTTGACAACCCCAAACTATTCGATTTAATAATATTAAATTCCCTTCTGTTAGTAAATTCTTTCATGTTTTTATACTTAACAAATATTTCTTAATACCAAATTCTTTGAGATTAAATCGACTGGAGATTCCGTATTTCATCTTAACTCTTTACTTAAAGCAATAGATGAAAATTACATGCAAATTTACATAGGTGAGTTCTAAATTTTTATACTACACCCAACTCTTAAATCTTTTTAATCATGTGCAACCCCCTCTGAATTTGTATTTGAAAACTCATCTAATACATTATTTAATGTGAATACAACCTTTAATTCCCATAATAGATCTTGTAAATAGTGTGGAATTATTATTAAAGGCCCTAATAATACTTTAGAATATTTCTACATTTTTTTTCCAAATTTTAAAACTTGAAAACCCCTTAAAACAAAAATAAAACACATTTTTGTGTATGGCCGGGATCGAACCCGAGGCCAGTAGCCAGCCAAACGCAAGCCCAACCATTAAGCCTGCTCACTTTCGGTGATAAAACCCACTCGGAGTTTCATTTATAACACAGTACTCTAATTCATTAAATTCCAAAAGTTTTACAAAAGGGCAGAGCCTCCCAGTCTTCAAACCCGATACCAAGAAGTCCCCCAAGCGCAGTGCGCTAACTACTAAGTCCATGCCGCAATCTAATTATATATGTGTTCTGAATCTTTTGTTTTCCATATCTTTTCAATTTATTCGATTATTTTTTATTTCTATTGTTTTCGCTTACAATTATCACTCCTAAATTTCCAGAGACGATTCTCCTGTAATTTTATTAATAGTAGCATGAAGTTATTCTCAAATTAACTTAAATAGTCACTTATAGAAATCTTGTACTCATATGTTTCAATTAGTAAAATTGACTACTCTTTACAAAAATTTTGCATGAATATATTTTTTTAGCAATTATTTTGAGTTTATGGAAAATTCTCACCTCCCCATTGAATTATACTCCACCCCTAATTTTACATGATTTTTAGGCATAACTTAACAACTTTGTATACACATACAATTTATGTACATGATCTAATCGTGGTATGCTGCAATACACATGAAATCACTACAAAAACACTCTAATAGGAATTACAGTTGACTACATGACAATTTTATATTGTAATTTTTTTAAAACTAGTATGCATTACTTTCTCGCATTTATCTATTACCAAAACTCTAGATGACAATACAACATGCATCATATAAAAGGTTTTGAAACTAAGGAACTTATACCAACTTTTCACTTCAAGCACAATTCACCCAGGCATGCATTCTACAAATAATTAGAAAGTGAAAAAAGCACCCACCTCAAATGTTGAATTTCCTAGTAGTAAACCCTCACAAAATCCTCCAAGCTCCCAAGCAAAAATCCCGGCCTAGCTCCCAAACCGCAAGCCCCTCTCTCTTCCTTTCTCTTTTTTTGTTTGTTTAGATTTTGCATTCTATTCTTGATGAAGGGGTGATCTATTTTTAGGAAGAATGAGTGGTCAAGATGACTCTCACTTTCCAAAATAACTGCCCACTCACCATAAACTCACCCCCCTCTCCCTCACTCTCATGTTTGGCCGGCCTACACCCTCAATGTGCACAAAGCACGTGCACGTGCACCCCATGTGCATACCTCTTTCATACAAATTTTATTATTAGTTTTTGTTAAGTTAGGTGTATGTGTTACACATGGAAAGTGTACCAATCTAACTATATTTTAAATATACTTTTAAGTGCACATAAAATTAATCATGGGCTTTAAATTTGTAATCAGTTTTAGTGGGATACAAAAATAGATTTGGGTCCAGTGGATTTTAATGAAAAATAAATCACACAATTGTGACTAAGAAAAATGAGGAAAAAATTGCCATGAATCAAGAACATTTTAGTTTTACGTGCAATGCACGTGCAAAAAAAGGAAAAAAAATTCTCTGAGGATGTTACAGCACTCCCTCCTTAGAATAGTTCTGTCCTCAGAACTACGGCTAAAGAGTGAGAAAAGCAAAGAAACAAAATTACAGGGTTTAGGCAAAAAGTTCAGGATGGCCCCTCATATCCTCTCCTCTGATTCCTAGGTGGCTTCCTCGGCTAGCTGATTCCTCCAAATAACCTTGACCATGGGTATAGTTTTGTTTCTCAAAACTTTTTTCCGCCGATCCACAATCTCCACTGGATGCTCTTTGTAGCTCAGGTTTATCTGTAGACCTTCTGGTACTTCCGGTAAGTGATGACTCAGATCAGGATTGTAGCTTCGCAGTATGGACACGTGAAAGACATTGTGCACTTGAGCTAGCTCTTCTGATAATTCCAACCAATAAGTTATCTTCCCAATCATCTTCAATATCTTATATGGTCCTATGTACCTTTGGTCTAGCTTTCCTCCTTTCCCAAACTGGATCACACCCTTCGTCGGAGATACCTTCAAGAAAACATAGTCGCCCTCTTCGAATTCCAAATCTCTCCTTCAGTTGTCAGCATAGCTCTTTTGTCTGCTTTGTGCTTCAACCAGCCTCTTTCGAATTAACTCAATTTTCTCTGAGGTTTGCTGCACTATCTCCAGCCCGTACATCTTCCTTTCTCCCACTTCATACCAACACACCGGCATTCTACACTTCCTCCCATACAAAGCCTCATATGGTGCCATACCGATGCTAGTCTGAAAACTATTGTTGTTAGCAAACTCTACCAGAGCTAAGTGTCTTTCCCAGCTTCCGCCAAAATCAATCACACAGCACCTCAACATGTCCTCCAACACACAATTGACCCTTTCAGTCTGCCCATCAGTTTGAGGATGAAAGGCAGTAATAAAGTCAGTCCTGGTTCCCAAAGCTTCCTGAAGACTTCTCCAAAAGTGCGACATGAACCGTGCATCTCGATCTGACACTATCGATACGAGAATTCCATGCAGTCTTAATATCTCCCCGATGTACAATTCTGCCAACTTTTTCATCGACCAGGTGATTTTCATCGCCAAAAAGTGAGCAGATTTGGTTAATCGATCCACTATTACCCAAATCGCATCATTCCCTTTGGGACTTCTAGGTAGCCCTGTGATGAAATCCATACTGATGTTCTCCTATTTCTATTCCAGAATTGGTAACGGCTGCAACAATCCTCCTCCTCCAGATCTTTAATTATCTGTATTGATTTGTTGAAAAGTTTCACATCTTGCTACAAACTCTGCCACATCCTTCTTCATTCCCGACCACCAGAAATGCTGCTTAATATCTTTGTACATCTTGGTACTCCCTAGATGCATTGATAATAGAGTAATGCGTGCCTCCTGTAGGATGCTCTTCTTCAATTCTACTTGATCAAGT
Source organism: Hemerocallis citrina (assembly GCA_017893485.1). Lineage (NCBI taxonomy): Eukaryota > Viridiplantae > Streptophyta > Magnoliopsida > Asparagales > Asphodelaceae > Hemerocallis > Hemerocallis citrina. The sequence goes on from CM030363.1 coordinate 132,513,277, forward strand.
ACGCACAATCTCTCTCCGAACCACAACACTTTTTCCTGCACTTGGAATTCTGACAATTTGCCTGTGCCGACTTGCTCCTTCATCTTCTGAATTTCCAGATCGAATTTCTGACCGTCGAAAATCTTCTCTCTCAGTGTGGTCTGAAGCCTCAACTGTGCCAAAGATGCTTTCAGTCCTTGCAATACTACTTTGATTCTAGCTCGATCGAGCTCCTATACCAGTTTCTCCTGAGTTGTAATCAAACAGGATAAGCTGCTTTGCCGATTAAGCGCATCTGCCACCACGTTTACCTTTCCTGGGTGATACTTTATCTCTGGATGAATATCTTCCAGCACTTCCAACCACCTTCTCTGCCTCAAGTTCAGATCTCTTTGCTAATAAATGTATTTCAGGCTCTTATGATCTGTGTACATGTTGACCTTCTTCCCGTACACATAATGCCTCCACTGCTTCCATGCAAATATAATCGCTGTCAACTCCAAATCGTGGGTTGGGTAATTTTTCTCATGCGGTCTTAATTGCCTGAACCCATAAGCTATTACTTTTCCCTCTTGCATCAGTACACGACCCAGCCCTCGATGTGAAGCATTGTTGTAGACATCGTAATCAGTTCCTGCTCGCGAGAAAGCCAGTATTGGAGCGGTAGTCAACCTCTCCTTCAACTCTTGAATGCTTGCTTCGCATTGCTCCGTCCACTTGAAACTTACATTCTTCCTCGTAAGTCCTGTGAGTGGCACATCTATCTGAGCATATCCTTGAATAAACTGCCGATAATAACAAGACCAAGAAACTCCTGATCTCCTTCACTGATGTGGGTCTTGGCCAATCCTTCACTATCTCTATCTTCTGCGGATCAGTGGTCACTCCCTCCTTAGAGAAAATATGACCCAGGAACGCGACTTCGAGCTTCCAAAAGTCACACTTGGATAACTTGGCATACAGTTTCTGTTCCTACAGCTTCTTCAATACCTCTGCTAAATGCCCAGCATGCTTTTCTTCTGACTTGGAATATACCAGAATATTGTCGATAAATACCACGATGAAAGAGTCGATGAATGGTCGCAGGACCCTGTTTATCATATCTATGAATATGGTTGGTGCATTCGTCACTCCAGATGGCATAACTAAGAATTTTAATGCTCATGTCGAGTTCGGAATGCAGTCTTATTCACATCCTCTTCTTTAACACGGACTTGGTGATAACCCGACCGAAGATATATCTTGGAGAAAACTGTTACTCCATGATGTAGCACCCTGAATTTCCAATATAATATCTCAGAAATATGTGGAACAATTCTCAACATCTACCTCAATGTAATAGTAAACATAGCCAAAACACAGATAAAATTTTCAACTTTTATTACATCATTTCATTAAAAAGCACAGCGGAAAATTAAACACCTTGAATTATAATTCTTTCTTTTACAACACATTCATTTACAATTTACATAAGCCACAATATCATTCTACCACATGCATCCAAATCCCAAGCTATAGGTACCTACTTGTAAAACACGAGGATAGAGATAACCTAACCCCCAAAACTACGGGGTCAGCTATAACGGTGTGTGATATCAAAAGAAATACAACATGAATAAAACATAAAGAATAAAGTTATAAACAACATACATCAACAGTAATAACAACAGAATATGAAATAACAATAAATAAAACATGAAAACATCAAGTGAAACTAGACTAAGTGTCAAGTGTAGGAAAACATAAAAATATCATGCATAAAACCAAGTCAAGAAAACAAAAATGCGTATGATGACTCTCTAATGCATACTTGTCGGATTCTATGCATTCCATACTATATAGGTCCGGTGCAAGCCCTTATCGTTCTCTACTTTATAGGGTTAAATCCCTCGTTATGGAACTAATCTTACTACGATGACTACTACGAGATTTAGATAAACTGTGAGTATCTAGCCCATACCTTGATAATTCTAGAGGTCAACCTCTATCCACAGATAATTTCGAAGACTATTTCACTCACACCTGGGAATTTTCAAGATTACCCCACACCGCAAGCTATAGCACCTCATCACACAAATACCCCATGAGCGTCGCCTCAACCCCAATAATTTTGGATATCAATCCCACACCGTAGGTAATTCCGGAGACTATTTCACTCACACCTCGATAATTCTGGGGATTATCTCACACCGCATATCATACTGAGGTCCATAACCTATGTTTGCACTCATTTCATCATTTCAACATCTAGTGCATGTCTTTATCTTATTAAGTTAATTAATTAATTAATTACGAATCTTCTAGAGTTGGTGTACCCTACCGGACTTAGCTCAACTGATCAACAACAAAGCCACAACTGGCTAAACAACCAAAACTCATCTGCCAGTGTACTAGGGTCCCACTCACCCTCTAGAGACTCACAACTCAACCATCGACACAAAATCTTTCATTAAAGCTCTTAATTCCATTATCAATACTCTCATATTAAGAAAACTTCTTAAAAATCAAAAAATCCAAATTCATTTAAAATATTCACAAATTCCAAAATTGAAATAAAATATTACATCTATTAAATAACTGAAAATCATATTTTGAAGTCGTAGAATATCACAAAACATCAATTCCTTCGAAAACCATATACCTTTCATTTAATAAAGTCATTGAACACAATTTAAAATCTATTATAATCAAAATGTAGCTCTCTGTAAAATACTGTAATCTGTAGTAAAAATATCATCTAAAATAGTAGATCAATAATCCATAATATCGAAGAAATAATCGTTCAAGAAACATGAAGAGAACTCAACAAAAACAATTAGCCAAGCACTGACAGTCGACTGTCAAAACCAGTTCGAAAGCGAACAGTCGAATGCCAAGCCAAAATCCAAAAACCCAAGAATTAACAGTCGACCGACATTTTTAGTTGAAACAGAGCGATCGACTGTCATGTTCGAAAAATGACAGCTTTAATATTCGTGCACTTTTTAACTAATACTTCATTAAATATTTGCAAAATCATAAATTTGGAAAATAAACTTCCTGAGATGATCAAATACAACTTTTATAGCATACTGGAGTTTATAAAACTAATCAAAACTTTGTCAAGATCATAAAATAGCAAATTTTCATTAAAACTACTTCAAAACAGGATACATAGTACATAAGTATATATATGTGTGTTTATACCAGTTAGAACTTCAAGATTTCATCAATTAGGAGTAGTACAATGTTCAAACCAAATCAAAGCATTAAAAAAACTCAAATCCAACACGAAAACATCACGAAATCACAAAATCCCTATTTCGGCTGAACACAGTCAGACCCGAAACATGCTCATGTTCAAATCCTTCAAAACTTGTTATTTTTTATTCAAAAACTCCTCTTGTAATTCATACAACTGTTGACAATAGTTTACTCATGAATATATGCAATTATAACAACCATTCATCAAGTTTTATTCATCAAAATTATCAACAGTGTGTGTATGTATACTCAGCAGTAAAAGAACTCATCTTTATCCAAATTGGTGCATCTCTTCATATAATCTCAATACAATCAATCAAAACAACAAGAATAGTAAAGCAACAACATACCCACAATTTCTATTAGGTTTCTAACAATCTCAAGTCATCTATATGGGGTTTTAATCATCAATAGCATAGTTTTCATGAAAAGATTCAATCTTTATTCATCCATCCTTCAATAATTCAATTATCATCATACAATCCCCTAACATATTTTCTAATAGACAAATCATCACATACAACATGCATACAATAATAAGAAATCAAACATCTGTCACTCACCTTATTGAAGTATCAACCAAAATAATAAATAGAATAAGAAAAGTCCTTACTTTCACAAGAAATCCAAGATCCTCGCTTTAAACTCCAAGAAATCAATAATAAAGAAAACCCTTTGTATAATACAGCAAAGAGACGGCTGTTACTGCCCTTATAACAGGCCGGAAACTAGGTTTTAGGGTTTTGAGTAGATTTTGCAAAATATCTATCACGCCCCGCTTCCCAAAATATGGGAATACGAACACGTAACTTAGGCCCAGCGAATGATTATACATCATCCATAAGCTGTACCAGTCTAACTCAACAATATACAAGAAAACAACCACGCAGGCAAGGAATATAATCACATAAACAATAAATAAACTCAAAGATAATCATGAAATAAATTTACTAAATAATAATCCAACATCTGGGATAAAATAATTTCGGGTCATAAAGCCCAAGAATACAAAGTATGATAAAAAGAAATACAATAAGCAAATAAGAAAATATAGCTGAGTAGTCTAAAGTCCAGCTCCAGCTTCAGAGAGTTTGCTCACCAATTCCTTCTTGTACTGCTGGATCTATAAAAAAAAGAAAAGAGAGCCCTTAGATCAAGTCGTGGGCAGCAAGTAGAAAAAACAAAGAATAATAGGAAAACTTGAATATCAAAGAAAAAGGACAAGGTCAAAGTCAAAGAACAAAACAAAGAGCATGCAGTAATATTAAAAGGGTTGCAATAATCACACATGTAATACGTGATGTCAAGTCGGGTTCAATACAAGATCAAGTATGCAGGTTATTAGTCATTTTATTAGCCTATCTAGTGCACGTACTACTGCATCCCATACTACAGGTTCCGCGCACGCATAGTGATCGTTTTAGACCGATGGTGAATTCACGGTTCGTGTACTCGGCGTAACTAGATAACATGGTAAAAAAAAACCAATTAAAGAAAAAAAAATAAATAACACAGTTGCAGTAAAGTGATAATATCAAACAGATGGCAAATTGGAATTCAAATCCAGACTAGGAAAAAATTATCTAGACATCAAGAGCTACATTTTATGTTTAGTAAGTTTCCTCAAATTATGTCATTAACAGGGCTAAAAATCCGATTCAAAGTGAAACATACAGCAGTCCAGAAATCAACTTAACATAAAAAGATAATAAATAATTCACACGATCACATATAGCATGCAAATTAGTCATCAAAGCAATCCTAGGTGTCAACATGCAAATTTCTAAGGTTTAAGATATATTTATCATGGTCATGATGTCAATTCATCAATTAAATCCAATTTTAGCATGTTCAATTTCAATGTCCAATCTATCAAGCAGTCCTATGCATGAATCTAGTTGTTTAATGTGCAAATGCATGAAACATTGGGGACTGGTTTAGATCGAAGAGAAGCATGATGTTAAGAGTATGTCGGATTAGCTCGTGTAAACCCTCGATAATCTTAATGGAATTGTCAAAAGTAGTTTTGACAGTAAAAGGACAGGATCTACTTGCAGGAGATCAAAGGAATCTTGAACACAAATAAATAAAAGGGTTCAAGAAGAGACTTGCCTGTTATTGCAAATATTAATGAAATAGAATAATGGGATCAGAATCCCGGGCAAAAATCTCCCAAAACACGTGCGAAATACGTGCGAACCAAACCAGCAAAACAGCAATAATTCCCTAAACTGGATCTGCCCGAACAGCAAACAGTGATCGGGGATTCGCTGTTCCAAAACACGGGACACCGAAACAAACCAATAGGGTTCCTTCCTCACACTGCATCTAGAGCAAACACAGGACAGCAGGATCGGATCCGCTGTGGCCGAACACGAAATACCAGAACCGACCACTTACCTCTCGTTTTCTACCTTTCGAGAGAAAGAGAATGTGTGGGCGACAACGGGACGACGACATCATGGCGAGGCACGACGTGCAACGGCGTTGGTCGGGAAGCAACTGCAGCGGCGACAGCTTCAATGGCGACTCGATCTTTGTTTCGCGCTCAAAAATAGAGGAGCGGAGAAGGAGGAGCGACTAGTTCTCGACGATGATGACGACGATGGCGAATGGGTCCTGCGGAGGATAGGGGTGCACCGAGAGGCGATCGGAGCACAGGGTTAGGGCGACGGCTATGACTGCGGATTGGGTTGAGTTGGGTTCGGTAAGGATGGGTTGCGGTGGGTCTTGGGCTATGGCGGGGATGGCGAGGTGATGAAGAGGAGACGGGGCAATGACGATGGAGATGGGGATGGGGAGATTCGGTGGAAGGTGATTGGAGAAAGGAAGGGCTGTGGGTTCGGTTGAAGGGAAACAAAGAAGAGGGAGAGAGGGATGAATAGTAATTGTGGATTAGGAAATAGATTAGGGGTATAACAGCGGCTGGGTTTTGAAAATAATTAGGGTTTAGTAAATGTATTAGGGTATTTATAGGGAAAGATAGGGTATTGGGTATTTGGGTATGGATCCAATAAGATAAAACACATTGTATAATAATAAAACTGATAAATACAAATCTGAAAACAAGAAATAGGCTATCTGATAAAAATACAATTTGTATTACATAGATTATTTGGAATAATAAAAGAAGCACAATTACTAAACAAAAACAAATTTGTTTTAATAATCAAATATAACAATAAATATAGTGACAATAAGAATAGAAATAAACATGTAAATAAAATAATAATACTAATAATAACAATTAGTAAGAATAATAACACTAAGAGTAAAATGCTGACAATAATAATAATAGTGACAAAAATAATAAAAATAACCATAACAATTACCATAGCAATATCTGAATATTAAAAATAGGAATTGGTTGAAATAGTCCAAACAGTAATAATAATATTTTTGATTCGAGATTAAAATGCAAATGGTTGATCAAGTAGAAATAGAGACAAGTTTTATTCAAAATAATTACAACTATTGTTTAGGAAAAGCTTTAACAATGAATTCAAAACGAGTTTAACAACAACAATTTATAATATCAAAATACAGGAAAATACTCACGAAAATACGTATTTACGGGAATAGGGGTTACAATATCTGTTTTGAATATATCTTTACATATATAAATCTTTATACTTGGAAATTAGCTTAACCAATTCAATTTAGATTAAAAATAAAAAATAACCAACTCAATCTGGCCGGCACTGATTTCAAATCCAGAAAAATGAATTTTGTAATTTTTGCCTGTAAGTGGCAATTTTGCAAAAAATACTCTTCTTTAAGAAATTTGTGAAAAAAACTAAATCTATTAAAACAAAGAGTAAAAATTTTACCTTTGAGTAGACTAGCAATCATGCTCAGTCCAAAAATCCAAAAATCTGGAGTTTTTACTCCAAGTGGTAATTTTGCACAAAAACCCATCTTTTTGTAATATTTGCAAATATGCCAAATAAATATTAAAAAAATCCAGAAAATTCATAAATAATACCTACTAATAAATAATAGGTTTACCCAAAATATTTTCTAACTTTGAACTTCCCAAGAAAATATTTGCACGTGTTTTGCACATGTAAAAATATAAATTTCACAAAAATGTTTATTAAATCACCAAAAAATTATTTTAATCCATTTATTAATCTCAAAAACATTATTTTAAAATCTAGGGTGTTACACTTGAATTCGGTTAAACAAATCATCGTTCGCGAAATAGGATACTTATTCTGAATAGTCACCTTGTTCAGCTCCCTATAATCGATGTACATCCTCATCGATCCATCATTCTTCTTCACCAATAAAAGTGGCGCTTCCCAAGGCGATGCACTCGGTCTGATGAAACCCTTGTGCAAAAGCTCCTCAATCTGCTTCTTCACCTCATTCTGTTCTATTGGCGCCATTCTGTAAGCTGCCTTGGATATCAATGCACATCCTGGCTGAATGGAAATGCTGAATTCCACATCCCGATGAGGTGGTAGTCCAGGTAGATCCTCCAATACTGTCAGAAAGTTCCAGACTACAGGAATCTTCTTGACTTCCTCAGGGATTTTCTTCTTGGTTAAAGCTGACATCAACTCCTTACACTTTCTCTTTCCCCGAAATGTTACTGCTGGTCCTCCTGGTGCCTTCACCATAACTTCCTTACTCTTGCATTCGATACTAGCATTGTAGATCGATATCCAATCTATGCCAATGATTATATCGACTCCTAAGACTGCCAACTCTATAAGATCGTTTCCAAAAACTCTTTATCCAATCTCGAGGTCACAACCAGCATAGTACTGATCAGTAGTCAATGTTTCTCCTGAAGGAGTGGCTACTGCTAATACCTTGCCGGGAAAAAAATTCGGCTCAACCCCCAATTCTTTTCAAAATTTGGGAGACACAAAAGTGTGGGACAATCTAGTATCAAACAAAACAATAGCTTTTATTCCATTTACTAGAAGTTCCTCAGTTACATAATAAATTTTATCTTTCAGTACATAACATTCTTCTAATACAAGACTTGAAATAACAGCATAAACTTTATTCGGATGCTCCCATACCGATGATGACATTGTTGGCATCCTCTGCATCCTCTTCAGTCATAGCGAACACTCGCCCCTTACCGATACAGTTTCTTCCCTAGATCTACCTGCTTCTTCCTCTGCCCCCCTTACTGGAGCTATGGGCAATAGGGCATGACATGGACATCCTTCCCATAGTTGAAACAAGTTATGGGATTTCACGGCTTGGTACATTCGGTCCTGAAATGACCCAAATTCCCCATAAATTGTAACAGGTCACTCCTGGGGCCCTGGTACCTCTGTTGCTTGGCTTCCCAGTCACAGCAATGGCATTTTCCCCAGTCGAATTGAACCTCTGCGCTAAGGGCTGCCCCTTGAAGTTGCTTAATGATGCGGGTCTCTTGCCACCACTCCAATTGCTCATCTTGTTCGCGCCAATTGATACTATTCCTTGTCTGCTTCTGTGGCTGCAGCCCTCCGTACAAGTTTATCAAATTTTCTAATACCGATGGCTATCATATGAGGCCTCAGCCCTGACCTTGACCCCTGCTCGAACTTCCTCGCCTTCTTGGCCTCGTCGAGTTGAGTGAACTTCATTTCATACTCCCTGACTGACTAGCTTCCCTATTGCAAGCTCAGGAATTCCATCTTCTTCTTTTCTTGCATGTCCATCGGGAAGTAATGGCTGCGGAACTCCTCCAGAAAGTCCTCCCATGTAATAGGTTCATCTTCTAGGGTCCGCTTCATGGACTGCCACCACACTCCGGCATCCTTCTTTAACTGAATGGTCGCTAGCTTCACCTTGTTAACCTCAGGAATCTCGAAGACCTCAAACACAGTTTCAATTTGTCCGATCCAATTATCTGCTGCATCAGGTTCCGCCTTGCCCAAAAATACAGGTGGTTTCATCCTCTTGAAGGATTCCACAAATTTGATAGCCTCCGGAACTTGCACTGTTTGCCCTGCCCTGGTGCTTCAGTTCTTGTGGCAAAGGTGTTGAGATTTTGGTACACACGGGCTAGTTCTATCTCAAGATCAAGTCAGTTGCCTTCACCACTGGATCCTTCGCCCTTTCGAGTTCTTCGTCCGGCCATTTTTGGTTCATAAAACTTCATCAGTCATCAAGAATATCATAAACCTTTCTTCCAACACATTTTATTCATTTCCAAAAATAAACTTTTATACATTCAGAAATAAAATTGTTCCATACATCCATACATAAAACACTAGTAATCTCCAAACATAAAGCAGTCTAGATTCTACGGTTCCTCTTGACTTCTCTGAGCTCTTCCCGTAGTTTATCTATCTCCTTCTGCATCTTCTCGCATCTTTGATGGCATTCTTTCTTCCCCTAATGGGTTTTGTTTTCTAGCTGGGTGAAATGCCGAGCATTCCTGTGTTGACACTTCTCCAGTTCCCATACTCGCTGACTCAGAGCTGCGAAGTTCTACTTATCCTCCACAAGATGCGCCTCCATATGGGTTGCTCTCCACAGGAAGATAATCAGCTGCTTATGGAGAGAAGCGATGATGTGGTCCTTTTTGTCTCGAACTGGCTCTTCGTCCGAGGATTCATCTTGGGAATCAAGTGGGGGTGGAATGATTTCCCGAGATTTTGGAAATTCTCCATTTTCCTCTTCTTGGTCCTCTTCTTCTTCAAGTACTTCTTCTTCTTCTTCAGGGTCCTCAAAGAATAGTTCCTCCTCCACCTCATCCACCGGGTTCTAGTTATCAGCCTTCTTATAGGGAAAGGGAGGAGAAGATATCAGTTTATAGAGCAACATAAATGTGAGTGAACTTACATTTAAATCTCTATAAACTGAACTCGCACTTCTAATGTCCACCCAAAAGTGTCGTCCTTATAAATTTGTACTACTTATTGAATTCGTCTCTGCACCACTATGTAATGCCCGGAATTCCAAACACAGATAATTCGTAGCAAATACAGGATCTTTTACTTCAAATTCGTACAAATTTACAAGAATTTTAAAATTTTTCATTACACATTGTCTGTTACAAATATACAGCGGACATTACATAAAATATACAACTTTAACATTCAATAACTTTAATCTGGAAGTAATCATCAGTATCAACTCATCTTTGCATCTTTCGCTAACCAAGTCCTACACTTGAAAACTGTGGGCACGTCAATTGCATACAACTGACGCAATGCTATAATACAATGATTCTCTTACTTTAGAAAATATAAACTTGAATGCACAACAAAGTGTGAAAGGTGACTAACCTAAACATGTCAGCATATGATATGAACTTAAAGCCTAATGCAGATCTTACACTACGATGACACTAATACATACTAGTTCGAATTCTATACATCCCAGACTATATAGGTCCGAGGACATGCCCTTAACGCGCTCCACAATATAGAGTTCAATCTCTCGTTATGAAATCCTACTACGATGACTAATATAAGGGTTAGATATCCTGTGAGTATCTAGTACCACCCCGATAATTCTTAAGAATCGCTCTCCCATCGGGAGTCGTAACTCCGATAATCTTGGAGGCGAAACCCACACCGCGAGCCATGACCCCGATAATTCTTGAGAGTCGTTCTTCCACCGCAAGTGATTTTCAGATGTCATGCTTCAAACCTTGATAATTCTGGAGACGAAACCTACACCACGAGTCATATGGTACCTTATCATATAAATACCCCACGAGGGACGTCTCGATCCTGATAATTCTGAAGATGAATCACAAACCATGAGTGATTTTGAACATCATGCCTCACACCCCGATAATTCTTGAGATAATCTCCCATTGCGAATCATATGAGGCCCTCATACTCATGTTTGCCCATACTTCATCACATCTCCCCCTAATACATGTCCTTAGGTTTAATTATAATCATCACAATCTAGAGCTAGCTTATCCTACCTGTAATACCCCAAATTTTTAAATAATTCTTTTAAGATTAATAAGTGAATTAAAATAATTTTTAGTGATTTAATAAATATTTTTCTGAAATTTACCTTTTTACACGTGCAAAACACGTGCAAATATTTTCTTGGAAAGTTGAAAGTCAGAAATTATTTTGGAAAAGCCCATTATTTATTATTATATATTATATGTGAATTTTTTAGATATTTTGACAATTATTTGACCTATTTGTAAATATTACAAAAAGATGGACTTTTGTGCAAAATTACCACTTGCAGTGAAAACTCCAGATTTTCGGATTTTGGGCTAGCCATGATGCCTAGTCAACTCAGAGGTAAATATTTTAATTTCTATTTTGATAAATTTAGGTTATTTTGCAAGTTTTGATAAAGAATGGTCTTTTTGCTAAATTGCCACTTAGAGGGCAAAAAGTACAATTTCGCTTTCTGGGTTTTTAAAACAGTGCCGGACAATATTAGGGTAGTTGTTTCTGTTTTTTAAATATCAGTTAACTTGGTTTTATCTAATTTCCAAGTATAAGGATTTATATATTTAAAGATATATTCAAAAGAAATATTTTGCAAATCTATTCACAAACCCAAGATACCCTATTTCCGGCCAATATAAGGTGAGGTGCAGCCGTCTCTTTGCTGTACTACACAAAGGGATTTCTTTATTATAATTTTTCTTGGAGTTTCAAAGCGAGGATCTTGGTTTTCATGCGAAATGAGGGATTTTCTTATTTCTTTATTATCTTCGGTTGATTCTTCAATAAGGTGAGTGACATATATTTATTTTCTTATTGTTCTATGCATGTTGTATGTGATGATTTGTCTATTATAAAGCATGTTAGATGATGGTATGAAGATATAATGAATTTTGATGAGTAGATGAACTAAAAAAATTGAATCTTTTCATGAAACCTACGCTTTGATGATTAATACTTCATATAGATGAATTGAGATTGTTAAAGAACTCAATAGGTATCATGATTAGGTTGTTTTCTTTCATTACTTGCTGTTTGGATTTTATTATAATGAGTTACATAATGATATGTACAAATGTTAACAAAAGTGGATTCATACAGTGTATGAACTACATATGTTCTGTTTGAGGGTTTCATTGAGTCGAAACTTGATGAATGATCATTATAATTACTTATATTCATGAGTAGACTATTGTGAATGATTGTATATGAGTTTAATGGATCATAAGAAGGGCTATTGAATCAAAAAGTCAAGTTTTGAAGTTGGATTTGGATAATCAGATTTCGGGTCTGATGGAGTTTGGTCGACAATTTGATTTTTGTGAATTTGTAAGTTTCGATGGATTTCTGAGTTGTTTTATACTGAGTTGAATTGAGAACATTGTATTATATACATACCATGAATTCTTGATGTTTACTGATACAAATATGCACACATACACTTATATACATATATATGCATATGAACACCATTTCACTATTTTGGAGATATTGTGTATTTTGTGAAGTTTTGATTTGAATCTTGATTATTTTTATACTGAGATTGTTTGAACATTTTATTGACTTTAACTGATGAAATTTTGAGGCTTTAACTGATGTAATTATACTCAGATGCACACCTACATCTATATATGCACTGTTTTGAAGATTTTAACCAAATTTGCTCTTGTGTGATCTTAAGCGATTTTGATGTATTTTATGAACTCACATATGTTGTACAAGTCATATTTTAGCATCTGAGGAAATTGGTTTTTCAAATTTAAGATTTTACAAAGAACTATGCATGTATCAGTAAAACATGCACGAAGTTTCCAAACTGTAGTCTGTTGGAATTTACAGTCGACCGCTTCGCTTTTGAACTGAGGATGGCAGTCGACTGTCAGTTCTAGAGTTTCAAATTTTCGCAGGACAGTCGACCGGATATTTTTGACAGTCGACTGTCATTGTTCTGGCTGATGGGTTTTTATGAGTTCCGAATTTTCGCAGGACAGTCGATCGTCCATTTTCGACAGTCGACTGTCATTGTTCTGGCTGATGGGTTTCTTAAGTTTTCTGATGTTTTCTTTAAACGATTTGTTCTTCGATATTGTGGATTATTAATCTACTATTTTAAATGATGTTTTGCTACAAATTATAGTATTTTACAACAAGTTATATTTTGTTTATAATAGAATTTAAATTACATTCCTATGACTTTATAAAAAGAGAGATATGTGATTTTCAAAGGAATTGATGTTTTGTGATATTCTACGACTTAAAAATATGATTTCTGCTATTTAATGGATTTAATATTTTTTATTTAAATTCTGGAATTTCATGAGTACATTAAATGGATTTGGATTTTGCCGGTTTCTTATTATAAACGTTTTGATGATGGATTTATGAGTTTTATTGAAAGTTTTGATATTGATGGTTGAGTTATGAGTCTTTAGAGATTGAGTGGGGCCTTAGCTACCGGCGGTTGAGATCTTGGTTGTTGTTCTGTTGAGTTAAGCCCAGTATGGTACACCAACTCTAAGAGATTCGCAATTTATTAAATAATTAATTAACTTAATAAGATAAGGACAGACACTAGATGGTGATATGATGAAATGAGAACATGGACTATGGACCTCAGTCTGGCCTGCGGTGTGAGATAATCCTCAAAATTATTGAGGTGTGAGTGAAATAGTCTACGGAATTACCTGCGGTGCGGGATTGATCTCTGAAATTATCGGGGTCTAGGCGACACTCATTGGCTATTCATGTGATGAGGCGCCATAGCTTGTAGTGCAGGGTATTCTCAAAGATTCTCAGGTGTGAGTGAAATAGTCTCCGGAATTATCTGTGGATAGAAATTAACCTCCGCAATTATCGAGGCATGGGCTAATACTCACAGTTTATCTAGATCTCATAGTAGTCATCATAGTAGGATTAGTTGCATAACGGGGGATTAAACCCTATCATGTGGAGAACGATAAGGGCTTGCACCGGAACTATGTAGAGTGGGATGCATAAAATCCGACAAGTATGCATTAGAGAGTCAGCATATAGCATTGGTATTTTCTTGACTTCGTTTTATGCATGTTGTTTTCTGTTTCCCTGCACTTGATACTTAGTTTAGTTTCACTTGATGTTTTCATGTTTTATTTATTGTTATTTCTTATTCCATTCATTACTACTGTTGATACATGTTATTTATGACTCCATACCATATGTTTTATTTATGTTGAACTTCACACCGTTATGGCTGACCCCTGTAGTTTTGGGAGTTAGGGTTATCTCTAGCCTCATGTTTTAGAGGTAGGTACTGTTAGCTTGGGATTGGATGCATGTGGCAGAATGATAATGTGGCTTATGTAAATTTTAAAAGAATGTATTGTAAAAGAAAAAGAAATTGTAATTCAAAGTTTTTGTTTTCCGCAATGCTTTGTAATGAATTGATGTAATAAAAGTTAAAAATTTATCTGTGTTTTGGCTATGTTTACTATTACAATTTAGGTTGATGCTGGGAATTGTACCACGTATTTCTGAGATATTATAATAGAAATTCAGGGCACTACAGAGATTGGTATCAGAGCATGCTTCAATAGTAATATAAACATGGTATAAAAATAAACCTAGGTGTGGATATTAGAGCGTGAGTACCTAGGTGTGGACATTAGAGTGTGAGTATCACATAGAGTTAGAACATGATGTTTTGGTTTGGGGTATGGTTGAGGTTTTGCCATGAGGTATTGATGTGAATATAAATTGTGTTGTGATGGTCTAACTTTACCCTTATTTTGCAGCAGTCATGGCAGGACCCAAGATCAAGAATGGTAATGGTGATGGGGCTGGAAGTTCCCATGGGACTGGATTTGATCTTGAGACTGAGATTGCCAGGGTGTATCAGACCTTGAATGCATTCATGGAAGCTAATATGGCACAGAATCAGAACCAAAATCAGGGGGCTGGACGAGTGTTTGTTAATGCTGATCCGATCAAGCAAGTTGAGTCTTTCAAGCGGATGAAGCCGCTTGTTTTTTAGGGGCAGTCCAATCCAAATGAGGCTAATGATTGGATTAGACAGATGGAGATATTCTTCGAAGTCTTGGAAACCCCAACAGTCAATAAGGTGGAATTTGCTACAATGCAGTTGGAGAAGAATGCTGGCGTCTGGTGGCAGTCAGTGAAGAGGACTTTTGGAGATTAGTAAGTGACTTAGGAAGCTTTTTTTGATGAATTCAGGGATGGTTTCTTTCCTCTAGATATTCAGAAGAAGAAGGCAACGGAATTCTTGAATCTGCAAGGCAATATGACAGTGCGTGAATATGAGACTAAGTTCACTCAGCTGTCAAGGTATGCACAAGAGCTGATTGTTGATGAAGCAAAGAAGGCCAAGAAATTCGAGCAGGGCTTGAGGCCAAATTTGAGGTCGAGGATGATTCCTTCGGGCATAAGGAGGTTTGATAAGCTGGTCAGGAGAGCAGTGATGACAGAAGAGGATATAGACCAATTCCAGAAGAAGCAAGAGACCTGGAACAGGAGCAAGAAGCCAGCAGCTAGTCAGGGTGGGAAGAAGTTCCCAGTGAAGTAGGGCAAGTTTAGTAGGCTAGAGCATAGGGCACCTGCAACTCAGGAGGTGTCTTGTTACTATTGTAAGGAGGCAAGTCACTTCAGGTCAGCGAGTCCTAAACTGGCGAAGCAGACTTGTTTTCAGTGTGGGCAAGTGGGGCATACTATGCTTTTTTGTCCACAGTTGAAGAAGGGTGGTGCAGGCGAAGGCAAATTTCAGAGGCAAGGGCGAGTGTTCGTATTAACTGAGGAGGATGCGGGTAACTCAGAGGATGTGATCCAGAGTATGTAAGAATTTTGAATTTTTATTTATTCAATGTATTAAGTAAAACTTTGTTTGAGAATAAATTGGAGATTTGAGTATCATTCTTCATGTAACATGATATGTTTTGGTTAATGGAATAAAAGCAAAAGTTTTATTTTATACTAGTTCTTCGCATAAATTTGTGTCGCCCAATTTTGGAAAAGTCTTAGGTGTGTAACCTAAGTTGTTTGCAGGCAGAGTCTTGTCGGTGCAATGCCGTCAGGAGAAGATTTGATTGTTGATCGATATTACGAGGGTTGTGCTATCGAGATTGGTGGGAGATTATTTGACATTGATCTTATTGAGCTGCAAGTTCTGGGTGTGGATGTGATTGTGGGCATTGATTGGATGGCAATATATGATGCCGCAATTGAATGCAAGAAGAAAAAGGTGTTGGTGAAGGCACCAGGTGGTCCCGCAGTGACTTTTCAAGAAAAGATGAAGGACCTGAAAGTGGCTGCAGTGGTGTCTAAGTCGATGATTCCAGATGAAGTTAGAGGCATTCCAGTTGTCAGGGATTTTCCTACAGTGTTCTTGGGAGAATTACCAGGATTGCCGCCACAACAAGATGTGGAGTTTTGTATTAATGTTCAGCTGAGGAGTGCTCCGATTTCTAAGGCTCTGTACAGGATGGCACCTGTAGAACAGGATAACATTAAGAAGCAGATTGTGGAATTGCTGAGTAAGGGTTTCATCAGGCTGAGTTCTTCACCGTGGGGTGCGCCAGTGTTGTTGGTGAAGAAGAATGATGGGTCAATAAGGATGTGCATTGACTATCGGAAGTTGAATAGTGTAACTATTCAGAACAAGTATCCGCTTCCACTGATTGATGATTAGTTTGATAGACTTCGGGGAGCATCTGTCTTTTCAAAGATTGATTTGAGATCAGGGTATCATCAGGTTCGAGTCAAGGAGGAAGATATGAGTAAAATAGCTTTCAGGACTCATCATGGACTCTATGAGTTTTTGGTAATGTAATTCGTAGTGATGAATGCGCCGGCAGTATTCATGGATATGATGAATCGGATCTTGGTTTTCATGCGAAATGAGGGATTTTCTTGTTTCTTTATTATCTTCGGTTGATTCTTCAATAAGGTGAGTGACATATGTTTATTTTCTTATTGTTCTATGCATGTTGTATGTGATGATTTGTTTATTATAAAGCATGTTAGATGATGGTATGAAGATATAATGAATTTTGATGAGTAGATGAACTAAAAAAATTGATGATTAATACTTCATATAGATGAATTGAGATTGTTAAAGAACTCAATAGGTATCATGATTAGGTTGTTTTCTTTCATATACTTGCTGTTTTGATTTTATTATAATGAGTTACATAATGATATTGTACAAAAGTGAACAAAAGTGGATTCATACAATGTATATAATACATATTATCTGTTTGGGGGTTTTGTTGAGTAGAAACTTGATGAATGATGGTTATAATTACTCATATTCATGAGTAAACTATTCTGAGTGATTGTATATGAGTTTAATGGATCATAAGAATGGTTATTGAATTAAAAAGATCAAGTTTTGAAGTTGGATTTGGATAATCAGATTTTGGGTCTGATGGAGTTTGGCAGAAAATTTGATTTTTGTGAATTTGTGAAGTTTCAATGGATTTCTGAGCTGTTTGATACTGAGTTGAATTGAGAACATTATATTACATACATACCATGAATTCTTTTTGTTTACTAATACAAATATGCACACATACACTTATATGCATATATATGCATATGAACACCATTTCACTGTTTTGGAGATATGGTGTATTTTGTGAAGTTTTGATTTGAATCTTGATTATTTTTATACTCAGATTGTTTGAACATTTTACTGACTTTAACTGATGAAATTCGAGACTTTAACTGATGCAATTATACTCAGATGCACACCTACATCTATATATGCACTGTTTTGAAGATTTTAACCAAATTTGCTCTTGTATGATCTTAATGCGATTTTGATGTATTTTATAAACTCATATATGTTGTACAAGTTATATTTTAGCATCTCAGAAAATTGTTTTTCAAATTTCCAGTAAAATATGCACGAAATTTCAAAACTGCAATCTGTTGGAATTTACAGTCGCCGCTTCGCTTTTGAACTGAAGACGACAGTCGACTGTCAGTTCTTGAGTTTCGAATTTTGCAGGACAGTCGACTATTTTTGACAGTCGACTGTCATTGTTCTGGCTGATGGGTTTTCTTGAGTTTCGAATTTTTACAGGACAGTCGACCGTCCATTTTCGACAGTCGACTGTCATTGTTCTGGTTGATGGGTTTGTTGAGTTTTCTGATGTTTTCTTTAAATGATTGGTTCTTCGATATTTTGGATTATTAATCTACTATTTTAAATGACGTTTTTCTACAAATTACAGTATTTTACAGGAAATTATATTTTGTTTATAATAGAATTTAAATTACATTCCTATGACTTTATAAAGAGAGATATATGTGGTTTTCAAAGGAACTGATTTTTTGTGATATTCTACGACTTAAAAATATGATTTCTGCTATTTAATGGATTTAATATTTTTTTATTTAAATTCTGGAATTTCATGATTACATTAAATGGATTTGGATTTTGCCGATTTCTTATTATAAACATTTTGATTGTGGATTTATGAGTTTTATTGAGTTTTGGTATTGATGGTTGAGTTATGAGTCTTTAGAGATTGATTGGGGCCTTAGCTACCGGTGGTTGAGATCTTGGTTGTTGTTCAGTTGAGTTATGCCCAGTAGGGTACACCAACTCTAAAAGATTCACAATCTATTAAAAAATTAATTAACTTAACAAGATAAGGACAGGTAGTAGATGGTGATATGATGAAATGAGAATATGGGTTATGGACCTCAGTATGGCCTGCAGAGTGAGATAATCCTCGGAATTATCGAGGTGTGAGTGAAATAGTCTCCGGAATTACCTGCGGTGCGGGATTGATCTCCGGAATTATCGGGGTCGAGGCGACACTCATGGGGTATTCGTGTGATGAGGTGACACCCATGTTGTGTGGGGTATTCTCAAAGATTCCCAGGTGTGAGTGAAATTGTCTTCGAAATTATCTGTGGATAGAGATTGACCTTCGGAATTATCGAGGCATGGGTTAATACTCACAGTTTATCTATATCTCATAGTAGTCATCGTAGTAGGATTAGTTGCATAACAGGGAACTAAATCCTATCATGTGGAGTACGATAAGGGCTTGCACCAGACCTATGTAGAGTGGGATGCATAGAATTCGACAAGTATGTATTAGAGAGTCAGCCTATTGCATTGGTGTTTTCTTGACTTGGTTTTATGCATGTTGTTTTCTGTTTCCCTACACGTGACACTTAGTTTAGTTTCACTTGATGTTTTCATGTTTTATTTATTATTGTTTCTTATTCCATTCGTTACTACTGTTGATACATGTTGTTTATGACTATATCTTATGTTTTATTTATGTTGCACTTCCTTTATGTCACTCACACCGTTATGGCTGACCCCTGTAGTTTTGGGGGTTAGGGTTATCTCTAGCCTTATGTTTTACATGTAGGTACTGTTAGCTTGGGATTGGATACATGTGGTAGAATGATAATGTGACTTATGTAAATTTTAAAAGAATGTATTGTAAAAGAAATAGAAATTGTAATTCAAGGTGTTTGTTTTGTAATGAACTGATGTAATAAAAGTTGAAAAATTTATCTGTGTTTTGGCTATGTTTACTATTACAATTGAGGTTGATGCTGGGAATTGTGCCACGTATTTCTGAGATATTATATTGGAAATTCGGAGCGCTACACTACCGTACTTAAATCAACAAATGAGAAAATGTTAGCCCACACTGGCTACTTCTCAAATTTCTTTATTCGCAAATTGTCGGTTACTACGGATCTCGCTCAGCCTCTAGATTCCAACAATCATCCCACTATGGAGATCACTTAGGTTACATCTAACCTCAACATAAACATTTCATGCATTTTTCATCCATTTTCTTTATGTTTATAAATCATGAAGTAATCAACTTCTTATAGCAACGTAGATAATAATTTGTCAATCAAATTCTTGTAGGCAAAATCTTGGTTGACAACTCCAAACTATTGGATTTAATAATATTCATTTCCCTTCTGTTACTAGATTTCTTTCATGTTTCTACACTTCACATGTATTTCTTAATACCAAATTCTTTGAGATTAAATCGACTTGAGATTATGTATTTCATCTGAACTCTTTACTTAAAGCAATAGATTAAAATTCCATGCAATACTATATAAGTGAGTTCTAAATTTGTATACTACACCCAACTCTTATATCTTTTTAATCATGTGTAACCCCCTCTGAATTTGAATTTGAAAACTCATCTAATACATTATTAATGTGAATACAACCTTTAATTCCCAAAATAGATCTTAGAAATAGTGTGGAATTATTTTTAAAGGCCCTAATAATACTTTGTCTTGTACACTGATTTACAAGTAACCGATTTTACCTCCTTGGGATTTGGCACAAGGTCCCAAGTTTCATTTTTGAAGAGTGCTAACATCTCCTCATCCATAGCACAATCTCATTCCTTCACACCACGAGCTTCATCAAAACAAGATGGTTCAGTAACATCAAGTGGACCTACAAGAAGACAAGAGTGGATACTAACATAAGCTCCATCTTTATAGCGTATTGGTCTTACAATAGTTCTTGAAAACCTCCGAAGAGAACTTCCTTGAGAACTTTCAGCTCCCCAATTTTCTTTCTCCCTCATTGACAGAGAAGGGAGCCATCGGAAACTACTGAGTTAGAACTCGCTATTAATGATAACGGGTTAAGTTAAATAAACATGTTATCTCCAACAATGGGTTAAGTTGAACAATTCTAACAGAGAAATTAAAATTCTCCAAAAATTACCTAAAACCTAACCTGTTATTGGCGACAACGGGTTAGGTTAAATAAACCCGTTATCGCCAATAACGGGGTAAGGTGAAGAATTCTAACAGAGAAATTGAAATTCATCAAAAGTTTCTTAAAACATAATCTGTTATTGACGATAACGGGTTAGGTTATGTTAAACAGACACGTTATTGTCAATAACTGTTTTGTGTGTGTGTGTGTGTGGGGGGGGGGGGGGGAGGGGGGGGGGGGGGGTATTAAGAGAGTGAATATTTTTTTTTTCTTTTTCGTTTTTCCTCCTTATCTCTTCAATGTGATCATTTGGTGAGTTACATTAAACATTATATTGAGAACTTTCTCGTCCTTATCTCTTTAATGTGATTTTCAACAGTGAGTAGCAGGTTAAGTTGAAGAATTCCATCATATAATCCGCTGTTTTTCACCCTTCCAAGTTTTTTACCTATAACTCTAAGCCTAACCCTAACCACTAACCCCTAACCCTAAACCTTGCATATTAGCCTTGGCTATTTGATTGCTTTGTTTGTTTGATTTGTTGATTTTTAAACAATTAAAATTTCAATCTGCTTACTTTAACTTTTTTTTGAATATTTATAATTTATATTATTTTGTTTTTTTTCAATTTTCATTAATTTTTAAAATTTTTCTTTTTTTTGGTTTTTTTTAAAATTTTATTTTTAAAAATTATTTATTTTAAAAGGTTTTTTCAATTTTTTACTCATAACAATTTTTAAAAAAATGATTTAACATTTTAATTTTTTTTTAAAATTTCTTATTTTTTAAATATTCTATGTCATAACTTTTTATATTTTTTAATCTTTTTTTACTTTTAATATTTTTAAACTTTCGTTATTTTTTAATTTTAAAATTTTTAATGTTTTTAATATTTTTAATGTTTTAATATTTAAATTTTTAAATTTTTAAATTTTTTAAATTTTTTTGTTTAGAAAAAAATGAAAATTTTCAAAATTTTCATTTTATTTAATTTTTTCAATTTTTCAATTTTTTTTACTCTTTTACCTTTTTAAATTTTTTTATTTTTTTATTTATTATTATTATTTTTTAAAATTTAAAATTAAAATTTTTACTATTTAATTTTTAATTCTTAATTTATATTTATTAGTTTAAGTTTTTATTTTTTATTTTATTTTATTTTATTTTATTTTAAATTTTGTTCAAAAAATTTTAAAAGTATTTTTTAGGTTTGGTAATTTAGCATTTTATTTTTTATGCTAGATTCCTTTTTTAAATATTTTTTTATTTATTTCACTTTTAAATTCCATTAACATGAATCAGTAATAGAGAAGTTAATTATTTTTAAGAATTTAAGAATTAAAAAAAATACAAAAAAATTTGAACATATTGTAAGTTTCCTAAGCCTAGCCCTAGTCCTAACCCGATAAACCTAACCCTAATCGTCTAGCACTAGCCCATAACCCTCTAACACTAGCCCTAACCCTAACCCTCCAACTAAATTCAATGTATATTGAGATTTCAACAAATTCCTAATTTTTATATGGAGATTTTATATGGCGAAATAAATTAATTTGGAGTTGATATTTGATATTTGATTTTTTTTTAAATTTATTTTAATGACAACATGTACTTCCTTACGTGCAAAGGGTTATGTTGGATCAAGATGACAACACCCTCAGCATGGTAACTTTGTGACTTTTGATTTAAACCAAAAAAAAAATATATATATATTCACTCTCTTCAAACCCCCTCCCCCCCCTCCCCCCTCCCCCCCAAAGAAAAAAATTTGTTCAAGAGATTTTTTTGAAGAAAATCAGGTTCTTTATTTGAATTCTTCAACCTACCCAGTTATTGGCGATAATAAGTTAAGTTTACTTAATCTGTTATCTCCAATAGCGGGCTAAGTTCAAGACATTTTTTAAATAAAAAAAACCTAGTTCTCTGTTTGATTTTTCAACCTAACCCGTTATCGGCCATAACAGGTTAAGTTTACTTAACACGTTCTCTCTAATAGCGGACTAAGTTGAAGATATATTTTAAAGAAAATCAAGTTATATGTTTGATGTCTTTAACTTAATCCGTTATTGTCGATAACGACTTATGTTTACTTAACCCGTTATCTCAAATAGCATGCTAAGTTGAAGATATTTTTTGAAGAAAATCAAGATATCCGTTTGATTTCTTCAACTTAACCCGTCATTGTGAACTTAACCCGTTATTGACAATGATGGGTTAAGTTGAAGAGATTTTTGAAGAAAATCAAGTTCACTATTTGATCTCTTCAACCTAGCCCATTATCACCAATAACGGGTTATGTTGACTAATCTGGCTCAAAAAATTCAAACAAATAGAAGCATTCTACTGCATACAAAAATCTCATCCATCTCATCCACACATCAGAATCACCATACTTAATCGGTTCATAATTATTCTCATCCATCTCATATAACAACAATAACAACCTTATAAAAACTAACACAAACCAAAATCTACAACAACAAAACATAAATACATAAACTTCAAAAAACAAAATCTTAACATAAACTAACATCTCAACTTATCATTTGTCCAAACATAGACATATCAAACAAGTACATAAGCTTAAAATTTGAACAAAATCAAACTTCTTGTGATAATACATGCTCAAGTTCACTAACAAAAATTACATACATAGCTTCAAAGTCACACACACACACACCGTCTTCCTCGCATGACCTTCAATCAACTACAAAATTGATCAGGTTACGAAAGAAGATGTATTAGTCATTTAAGCGATGAAATAATAAACCACACAAAGTTCAACTTAACAACTTCCAAATAATCAATTTTTTTTTAACTTGCTACATAAATTTACAAGGTATTAGTTACTACCTCTTCTGATGGGGCGGTTTGCATCCACTTGGTGAGAGTTGTTCGGGCTTGTTCCTCTTCCGAGGAGAATTTCTGCGTCGGGCTTGTGTCACTAGTGATATCGGTTCATTCGGATCTTATTCTTCTTCCCTGACACCTCAAGTTTTTGTGGTTGTAGTTGTTGTGGCTAGGCAATTCGATGCTCTTACGTCTTAGTACACGTATTGTTGAATCTAAGTAAGCATCATGTTTCTCCCCATCACCTGCATCTTCAAGATTGTGGTGGCATGGTTTAAGGATCTCCTGCATTACCTCCTTCATGCTCTCGAGCACGACACTTCTTAACGTACGAGCAACTATCCAAACTGTCTCCAATGTGTTATCAGTCTACAATAAATTGAAATAATATAAATAAAACAACATTGTAAGGAAACCCTTTTCATAAATATCAAATGTTCACTTAACAATACATCCATAAGACAAAGTACAATATGCATGGCTCGATACGTCAACGCCTTCGGCTGATATATTAGTTAAAAAGAGGAATACGCCGGTGGTGGTTCCTCCTCTATCGAGGGAATCGGTATCTGGATTTCTGCTGGTACAACGATATGTGAAGATACATACAATCTTGTAATGTGCTTGTACCACATCATATACACTTCTTGCCTCGAGCCATCGTAAGGTATTCGATATCCCAGTATATTGAGTCCCATATGATATCTCTGATTCTAATTTGTCACATGTACCGGATGGAAATCTGCCCAGTTGAAATTGGGCACACGACGTGTTCCTTTCACTTCATGCGATTTCTTGTCATATAAGTGGGCTTTAGAAATCTTCTGCTAGTATCCGAATTGCCGCATTACTCTATCCAGATAGCATAAATCCACAACAGAGAAGTTGTCGAGCAGGGCAATCATCAACCAAAGCTTGCTAGCCGCCAAACACATGGGTGGAAGTCGTTACAATCTATTGGCAGTGTACGAAACCCAATTGACACACTCGTCGCGAAATGTGTCCAACTCATCTCTATAGTACGCCAGAGATGTGTGTAGGTTATTGACCCACGTGTGTCGCCCTGCCCAGTATACTCCTAAAGGAGGCAACATCTTTGCAATCGGCGCATAGGCCAACCAAGCCGGTGATAGCTCAATAATGCGGGGATGACTTGTAACGCCCCGGATCTCCGTTACCGGACATCCGTGACGCAACCAGAATCTTTGCCTTCAAATGCATCTCAACACAGTAATAACACGGAAATTTAAAACTTTTTATTTCCAAATAAGGTCATTACATCATCGATTACAACCAATATCTTGTTCTTGAACAAGAATACAAATTACATTAACTCATTACATCTTGTTACAAAATATTTACCAATTCCTCTTGTAAAGCTATCAGCTGTCTCCCGGAATGGTAATCGACTGATCACTGCCGAAGCTCCTGCTGAGTGGTCAATCTGCTTCCCTGGAACTTGCTCCTCCGCTTGAGTCTTCTGCTGCATGACTCTGATATTTCTGCACCTGCTAGAAAGGTAGGACCAGTACCTAAAAGGTGGGGAACGTTAGTACTTCGAGTGACGCAATGCTGATAATAACAGCGATCTCCAAACTGGCAACCACAAACTATCTTGAATAGAAAAAGAAACGTGCATCCTAATTCTCTAGTGTTCGTGTATGCCATGATCTAACAGCTAAAATGCACCAGTCACATGCCTACTTCTAATGCAAGCAAGACTTGGAGACTCTGGATCCGCATGCATCCTATACTGCATACGCTCCAAAATCATGCATGGCCTAATCTAATGCTTACAACAAAGAATGCACACGATGCACCTACTCTAATGCAATTTATTAGGAACGTATGCATCCCATACTACATACTTCCCCAAAATCAACTTCATTAGAAACGTATGCATCCCATACTACATACTTTCCAAAGAGTTCGCCTCTCCTGATTGTAGGGTTCAATCCCTCACCATGTATTCTACCCTTGTACTCATCCTGTTCCCAATAGATTTTCGTGTCTACTGAGGAGGGTGCAGTCTTTCGGTCTAGTCCCGTACTGCAGTCCCTAAAAGTGGTGGTCGTGTTTTCCACTTAGTACCCGCGCACGGAACTCACTCAAAAAGCCGTGTTAAACCTTCCGATACAAATCACGTACCCAATAACCTTCCAGTACAAGGCCATGTACCCAATGACGTCAATGTTTTCACATATAAACAAAACCCACGTGCATAGGAACATAACGTCCTCTAGGGTCTAATCCCCCTATCCGACAGGAGCTCCTCCTGTTCCTTACCTCGGCTCTTTGGAAATTAACAAATCGAGATACGAGTTTGCGAACTCAAACCTGAGAACCCAATCCGTATCCCTACGACAGAAAAGTACAACACCCGACTATGGTCTGCTAGTACTAATGTAATGTACAAACCCCTAATACATCCCTCTATTCCAAGACTCACTCTAACCATCCAGGTAAAAGATTGCTTCCAACCTCTGCCCATCGACCACTGGCCCCGGCGATGCAAGTCCCGCTTGCCACTTCCTTTAGCTTGGAATAGTCCCTCACCATGGCCCGCGTTCATCCTTAACCGGCATGAATACAACTCGACGGAACCACTGGATGTCTAACGCCTCAGCGGAAGTTCACGTCAAGGGGCGATAGGCGTACGGTATCACCCTACCCTAGTGACTACTCGAGTCACAACAATCCTCCACAGGAGTCACACCAACAAGACCAGCAAAAGACACCATTCATCCCCAACATTGAGTTATCAACTCTTAGGTACACAAGGGGAAAGGTTCTCTCAACACTTAGCCAAAACCATGACTAAACAACTAATGGTGTTTCAGCCTGAAACTTAAAAAGAATCATAACTCCCAAAATACAACTCAGATTTGGGTGTTCAAGCCCAATCTAGAAAGTTAAAGACCTAGGCTACAACTCTCTAGTTGATCATCACCTCAGATTTAGTCATCTAAACCCTCAAAATATCCTCACAAGCCTCAATCTGTGTACTTCCCATACCCTAGCTGCACCTTACCAATAGCATAAAACTTTACCTACTCATCGGAATGGTACAACTCCAGGTTCTGTGGAAAGGTGTGAATGTCCTCTATAACTTTTTAGTTGATCACCAATCCAAATTATATCATTTGATCACCCTAAAATAGACATTACTCCTCAGGTATACAGAACCACACACTAAGCCTTACTCAAACAGAGCCTTCAGCTTAAAACTTGGTTTCTATCCAATCGTGCAAAAATCATATTTAATAATCTACTCAAAGGAATTTCTTCAAATAAGGCTAGTTGGAAAGCTCTAAAGGTTTACTACAGATTCCTAGTAGAACACTTTCTCAAATTCTGCTCTTACAGGGCCTCAAAAGTACCTCGTACCAAAGTGTCCATTCTGACTGGGTTAAGCACAGTACATGCTAAAATATTCATCATAAATCACATACTGATCAAATAGTCACCAAATTTTCCGTACAGAAACTAGCCATCATTATGTATAATATGCAAAAAGTTTCACATCCAAATTCCAAGTAATCAATGAGTTCTCCCTGTTACAAACATGCATAAAAATTGTACTGTTCTTCAGTTACAGTCTTGACTACTATTGATTAAATAATTTTGAACATGCATCAAACTTTATCCAATTAATTTCATGATTTTTTCGTAGTGTCTAGATACATGCAAGAAATCATGGTAAAATTTTAGAACTAGATCATGAGCCAATTAATTATAAGAATTCCCACAAGCTCAGTTATCACAATAGACAAATATTGTTTCTGCCTTATGGCTCAGTCCTCAAAATGGATTTTATTAAAATATCAAAAACCATCAGAAAATTCCTAAATAAATCATGCATCTTATAGATATGTATGAGATCATTATGTATAAATTTCATCATCAAATTCCAAGTAGTTTGTTCTCTGAAAATTCAGAACTATGGCATGCAGATCATGGGTATCTGTTTTAGTTCCAGATTTCTAACAATCAACTCTTAAACAACCATTCTCATACTACTACTACTCATGCATGCAAGAAATTAAACAAGAATGAATAAGAAAAAGTTTAGAGAACTCTCCACCCTTATTTGGCTTGAGAAGATGAGGTGTGCCTTGAGCTTGCTCCTCCAAAATCCTACTCCAAAGCTTGGAAATGCTCATTCTTTCTTTTGCTTCTTTCACTCTTTCCTTTCTTTCTTTTTCTTTTCTGAAATTCCAGAGCTCAAGAGATGGGAAAGGAGGGGTTTATCAAGAGAGGAGTTAGGGAAAGAGAGGGGAAGGGGCCCGGCCAATATAGGGGTAGGGGGTATGGTGAGGTGGCAAGGTGGGTTTGCCAAAAACCATGGTCTAGCTCCTTGTTTTTGAGACAAGGCTTGGGCTGAAATTTTTTGGTCTTGATCAAGCTATAAATTGGAGATGAGAGATTAGATTTGAGTGCATGCAAAGTATACCCATTATAGTACCATACAATTATATATTTATATACGTATCAGCACTCAAAACTAGTATATGTACTAGTATCGGTCTGTCTCATTCACGCGCATCATCAAGAACGTAACCACCCACACGAACCGCCCCGCAAGCATAACGCACTTCATCATCATACATACATATATATATCAAACAACACTGCAATATATATATACACACAGATAATATATATATATAGACAAAAGCATTATACTATCCGGGGTATTACACGACCGATGCGCATGCGCTCTCAACTCTAAATTTGCAACAAAACCATCGGCCCCGACATCTACTGGGAATTCAATGCACATGTGCACAACAACCTATACAATGATTCTAAGGCCGCATTTCCCCAACTAAACCGACTAGCCATAGTGAAGTCGCCCAATAACTGTACATACATTAGTGGCAAGAGATCACCAGAGGAATTTGGGAAGAGCACACCTCCAATCAAATTTACTATGTACGCATGCGTGTAGTACTGGACGTCTTCGTCAGTGGAGTCATCATTCAAATACCCAGTGAACCTTGATTTCAACCATCCAAATTGGAGGGATTTATCGTAGAAAACTTTATTTCAAAAATTTTCTTCTTCTTCTTCAGCTTGAGCTTGCGCTACAACTTCATCTTCGTAATCTACCATAAGATTATCTGCAAGTTCAGCTTCAACTTACTCTTTATTTGCAGCTAACTCAACCTTTAAATCGACACTGAGGTAATCACGTACAACTTCCACTCAGTTGAAGTCCATGTTCTCCGTCACGGCCACCCCATCAATAGCAAGCCGGGTAATCATTGCAACATCTTGGAGTGTGATGACCATCTCTCTCACCGATAGATGGAATGAGTTTTGTCTCTGGCCTCCATCGCTTAACAAAAGCTGTAAGTAAATGCCGATCGAGATTCACACCCCCCATCAATCCGACCCTATAAAAACCGGCTTGGACCAAGTACGTAGTGGTACGGGGGTCCATGGGAAGAACCGCGTGCTTCCAGATGTTACTTCTTTACGGACCCATCCCACACGGCTTGAGATCTGTGTATGTGTTGCAACGCAAGTATGCTTGAATCTTTCGATCCTGGAGCTGTACGTCCAACCGAATACGATGGACCGGCCTCAATGGATGAAGAATTTCGGCCACCGACTTACACGAACGAATACAAATCCTGTTATTATTGATACAATGTTACATATTCGTATTCAAAACTAATAATAATAATTAATCTTACTTCTGCAAACCGTTCGCCACTACCGCTAGCAGAACGGACTGATGATCCCCTCGTTCTACCCATTTCTCTATCAACAAGAATACTAAGGTGAATTGAGAAGAGTTCCAATTTTTGTTACGCCGTCAATATTGTAAAAAAGGAGCAAAATCGTCAAAAACTGCACAAATGACCACCAAAAATTTCAAAATTTTGTGAGTATGATAGAATCACTACACACAAGCTAACACATATTTATATGTGAGTATGATAGAATCACTACACACAAGCTAACACAACTTTATATGTGAGTTTCGACTCACGATTTGCGAGATATGGCAATGTATCTCTTATTTCAAGAAAAACCAGCATAAAGCGATATATTGTCATATCTTGCAAACCATGAGTCGTAGCTCACTTCTAGAAGTTGTGTTAGTTTATATGTGGTGAATCTGACCAACCCAGAGAGTTTCGTAATTTTTTGTGGCCATTTGTATGGTTTTCTATATTTTCGTACTCAAATATAACAAATTAACGTATGTTGTAGAATACGTCTTAGTAAAACCATACAAACGGCAACAAAAAATTACGATACTTTGCGAGTATTTCAGATTTACCACACACAAGTCAACGCAACTTCTAGAGGTGAGTTTCGACTCACGGTTTGCATTGTACGGCCGTGTATCGCTTTATTTTGTTTTTATTAAAATAAAACAATATACGGCTATATCTTGCAAACCATGAGTCGAAACTCGCATCTAGAAGTTGTGTTGGCTTGTGTGTGATGAATCGAAATACTCGCAAAGTATCGTAATCCGAAATACTCGACTCACGGTTTGCAAAGTTTCGTTATTTTGGTTGCCGTTTGTGTAGTTTTTTACGTTTTCGTACACAAAATATCCAAAATTAATTGTTTTAGTTGTTGTTGGTACGAAAACATAGAAAACCTCACAAACGACATTCCAACATTCTGAAATTATTCGAGTAGGTCGGATTCACCAAACACAAGCTAACACAACTTTTGGATGTGGGTTTTGACTCACGGTTTGCTAGGTAGCTTTATTTTGGTTTTTCTTGAGAAAAAAGAGATACACGGCTGTATCTTACAAATTGTGAGTCGAAACTCACTTCTAGAAGTTGTGTTAGTTTGTGTGTAGTGAATCTGACCTACTCACAAAGTTTCAAAAAAAAATGGCCGTTTTTGCAGTTTTACTAATATCGAACAATAAAAACTACGACTATATGTACAATTTGAGCGAACAACAACAACTACGTCTACAATTCTACCATCTACAATCATAAAAAAAACTATATACAAATAATTAACTACATCTACATAATAATGCATCACAAAAATAAATTCAAGAAATTAAAATAACAACAAAATCTACATAAATTTATCGACATAGTCAGGATTTAGGAATAATCTTGCACAATGGAGATTTATACAGTGTATATCTTGTCAACGATGTGTTTGGATTTAAACGACGAACTAGGGTTTCAAGTTCTAGATTATCTTTCGAAGATTGGAGGAGAAGGGGTTTCAGTGAGTTTGACGATGGGAAAGAGTGATTAGGGAGAGTTAGAGAGAGTAAGAGAGAGTCAAAAAGAGGTGGGCGGTCGAGATGAAGTGGAGGAGGCACCGGTGGTCGAGGGAGGTGGAATTGGGGATTTTTGGTGTTTGGGTTTCGGTGGGTTCGGGAACGAGAAAGAGAGAGCGAGAGTGGGGAGAGTGAGAGAGGTGGTCGGTGGTCGGTCGGAAGTTGGAGGAGGTGACACCGAAGGTCGGGATCAGGTTTGGGTGATGGGTTTTTGGGTTTCGGCCGGGGGTGAAAGTGAGAGAGTAAGGGAGAAAGAAAGAGTTAGAGTTGAATGAGTATAATATGGTGAAATCCTCATTATACCCGTAAGTGTTTAAGTGAGAGATGGGAAAGCTGGTGGGTGAGATCTCACTCATTGGATCAAGATCAAGCTGATCCAACAACTTAAAGCTCAGTTTGCAACCGGTCTGTGCAAACAGACCCGTTTGCAACTAAGCTTTCCCCCTCTCTCAATATATATATATATATATATATATATATATATATATATATATATATAGTTACCAAATGTCTTTGATACTTTAATTTTTTTTTAAAATAGCTTACTAAACAATATTCCGTTTTTTGAAAATTATAAAAAACAAATTATAATTTTTTAAAAAATATTATGGATTTCAAAAAAATGAACCAAACGGACACTTAGGACCAGCCCGGTCATTATAAACTTGGTTTTGTAGATCAAAATCCAACGGTTAAAATAAAAAGCCCATAACCAACGGCCAAGATCCTCTATCCCTGAACCTAAACCCTAAGGCTGCGTTTGGTTCGTTGTTTTGAAAATTCATTTTAAACACAGTTTTTGAAAAACATTTATAAATTTGTTTTCTTTTTAATTTTTGAAAACAGAGTATTGTTTGGTAAACTTTTTTCATAAAATAGTTTTTAAAAAAAATTAAAGTATAAAAGGCGTTTGGTAAACTGTATACAGTATGTATGTATATATATAATCCGTATTTATGTATATACATATGTATATACCTAAATACACTATATTGTATACTATTATATATAATGTATGTATGGGTTTGGTTGTTTGTATATACAATATATATACTCTGATACATACAGGTTGTATCCATATACATACATACATATTGTTACATACATACTAATATCTATATAATAAAACACAAAGAAAGCTATCAAGTGGCTCTCATTCAATAGGGTAAAAATCAATGGTCCAGATCTAACCTCACAAAAAATGTTTTCCCGCCCAAAAATTTTCTCCCAAAACTCAAATTCAAATCCCTCAAAACAACTCCTTCATTTATTTATTTATTTCTCTCTCTCTCTCTCTTCTCTCTCTCTCTCTCTATCTCTCTCTCATTCTCTCAATTTACTCATAAATTTATATTTCCAGGTTTCAGGTTCATAAATTTTCAGATTTTTTATACAATTTTTATTGCTCATGTTATATTGAAAATAGCAAATATCTCATCAACAGTTAAATTTCATCATTTTCCACACTCAAAGTTCTAAGAAGTTGGATTTTACACCCCCATTTATAATTATTTTTCAACATATACTAATGGAAACATGGACTTTTGTTTACAACTAATTATTGTTAACTATTCAAACTTGAGCTACATAATTCTTGTTTTACTGTTTACATGACTTCCATATGCTGTATCATTCCGAAGACGTGCCGTAGGCACGTGTCCACGGGCAAATCTAGTATAATAATATAAAATAATTTATTATAATAAAAATATTTAATAATATACATATATATAATAATATATAATAATTATAATAATATATACCTAATAATAATATATTATAATTATATATATAACAATTTATAATAATAATAATAATAATAATAATAATAATAATAATAAATATAATAATATATGATAGTAATATATATATATATATAATAATACTATATATAAAACAGTATAGATGAAATAATAATATATTAAAATAATAGTATATATATAATATTAATAATAATAATAATAATAATATAATATAATAATAATAATAATTATTATTATTATTATTATCATTATTATTATAATAATATATATGTAATAATAATATATTATAATTATATATATAACAATATATAATAATAATAATATTATATAATCATATATATAATAACATATAATAGTAACATATAATAATAGTACTATATATAAAATAATAATATATTATAGTAATAGTATATATAAAATAGTATATATGAAATAATAATATATTATAATAATAGTATATATATATAAAATAATAAATATAAAAGTAATATATATTATGTAATAATATATATCATAATTATATATATCATAATCTATATAATAAAACACAAAGAAAACTATCATGTGGCTCTCTTTCAATCCCCCCAAAATCGAAGGCTCAGATCTAACCTCACAAAACACATTTCCCTTCAAAAAATTTCCCCCAAAACTCAAATTTAAATCCCCCGAAACAACTCCGTTATTTATTTAATTATTTCTTTCTCTCTCTCTCTCTCTCTCTCTCTCTCTCTCTCTCTCTCTCTCTCTCTCTCTCTATATATATATATATATATATATATATATATATATATATATAGAGAGAGAGAGAGAGAGAGAGAGAGAGAGAGAGAGTCTATTAGGAGATGGTGAGATGGGCTCCTTATCGTGAGCGGTAGATCACAGCCGTTCGATTGTGATCCGATGGTCAAGATTTGATCCGACTATCAACTGATATGTTGAAGGGCAAAATAGTCATTTCTCAGCTTCTTTCTTTCTCAGATTCATCTACTCTCTCCCGTTCTCTCTCTACCTTTGACGAATCCAAAAAAAACCCTCAGCTCTCCCGTTCTCTCTCTCTCTCTTCGTCAAAGCACCCATCTCCATTTCCTGAGCGATTCGAAGCTAGCATTTCTGATTTGCCCATTTCTCATCTCTCCCGTTCTCTCCCTCTCTTCGACGTGTCGTCCAACTCCATTTCCTGAGCGAATCGAAGCTAGGGCTTCTGATTTTGGTCCATTTCTTATCTCTCCCGTTCTCTCCCTCTCTTCGACGCGTCACCCATCTCCATTTCCTGAGCGATTCGAAGCTAGGGTTTCTGATTTGGGTCCATTTTAATGGGAAATGGTCGACGCCCCTTCTCCAGCTATCGAAATCACCCCATATCCCCAAAAACCCATCGAAACCCACCCGATCGAAACCCTAACTCCATTTTTCAACATCCTCCCTGACATCTTCGTTCAGGTATAATTTTGGTAAACATTTTTTTTCCCAATTTTTTTTTCAATTCTCTTATTGTGTAAATTAATTGCTATGCTTTGAAAATTATTATATGTTTTCCATTCACTTGTTCAAACTCTTTATTGTTAATTAATTTGTCAGGTAATGTTTGCATCTCAAGAATAGTGTGTGGAACAAGATGATCAGCTACAATATGTCTAGGAAAGTATTCGATTCCCCAAACAGTCTGTTATATTCATGTGATTGCGAGTCTGCTTCCTCGTTGGACAAGTGATGATGAGATGGATTATGTTTATGAAGTTGCACACTACGAATCATTTATTTAATGATTTGTAGGAGTGACTGTTGATGAATTCATCCTATCTGAGCTTTATTTTTCCTCATTGGTTATAAGTGATGATGAGATGGATTATGTTTCTGAAGTTGCACACTATGATTTAATGATTAATAGGAGTGAGTCTATTATGAGATGGTGAGCTGAGATTCTCAGTCGTTCGATTGCGATCCAATGGTCAAGATTTGATCCGACCATCAACTGATATGTTGAAGGGCAAAATAGTCATTTCTCAGCTTCTTTCTTTCTGAAATTCATATATATAGAATAACTCATATAGAGTTAGTCGATTATGAGATGGACTTATTTAGGGCTTGTAGCTATTTAATTGAAAATTTCAGAACCTGAGATGATGTGGATTTGGGTGTTACGGTTGTGTTTGATTACTTGAAGTTATGAAACTTGATGGAAGGCGAGCTCCGAGAAGTGGGGTTTGGTGTTTGTTCTGAAATTTGGGTTTTGGTGGGTTTTGAGTATGATGGATAATGCTTATCGAGGTTGGAGAGATCAGAACGATATTTACAAACTGGGGAGAAGGGTTTAGGATGTTTTTTGAAACTATTTGAAACTCGAGTTTCATGGTTGCAAGTGGTTTCAATGGTTCTTACGTAGCCAAACATAGCTTGTATCTAAAACAATGCTTTTAAATTTGTAGAAAGTGCCTTTTGTTGTGTGTGTTGGTATAGGCGAGGCGATGATGACAAGCACTACTTTGATTTATTATGCCCCACCCCCCCAATACAAATTTCTGATTGAGTCTTGGTTATGTTGTATACTGGCTAATTAAGTTTTTTTATATTGTTTACGAGCTGTTTGACGGATGTTTATGTTATATCTCGGCAGATTAAGAAT
The DNA here is from genome assembly GCA_017893485.1 of Hemerocallis citrina. Lineage (NCBI taxonomy): Eukaryota > Viridiplantae > Streptophyta > Magnoliopsida > Asparagales > Asphodelaceae > Hemerocallis > Hemerocallis citrina. The sequence goes on from CM030363.1 coordinate 132,548,621, forward strand.
TTTTTAATGTTATTTATGAGCATTCTAAGTTGGAGTTTTTTTTTGGGGTGGGAGGGGGGGGGAGGGAGGGGGGTGTGAAACTAGTTGGCATGGCATAATAATGCAGTCCTAGAGAAATAAGTATGCTTCATTTGAACAAATAGTGAAATAGAAGTTTGTTCCGAGCCTACAACTACTTCAATTTATAGGCACATGTTAACATTCCATCCCATTTATAGGCCCATCTCACTTCCTCTTGGTTTATGTTGTTGTTTTTACTTTTTAGAATCTTTTTCTTCCTTTCATTCTTCGTTATGGAAATGTTTGAGTAATGATTCAAAGTATTTGGTTATTCAAAGTATTCAAAGTAAAGGTATATTACTTGTTGCAACTTTGCACCATTGTGACTTTGCACATGTAAAGATAAAAACAAATCTTTTTCTTTGATTTGCAGATGAAGCAGAAAATAAATGGCTGAAGTGAAATCCTCTGCGTGTTGTGTATGTGTACTAATACTTTAGAGAAAGAAGCCGAGGGATGTTTTTCATTTAACTAGGGATGTTTCTCTGAAAAAAGAAAATATTTAGATGTGAAGTGAAGGGTTATAATAGTTTCTAAATACATGTTATTGGCCTTGTAGCTTTAGAATGTAGTTTCTAATTACATGATTGTTCAGTTTCTGTTGTTCTGAGCTTTCACATTTTGAACTTCATGTTCAGTTTCATGTTCAGTTTTTGGTGGTGTTCTAAGCTTCACGGTCAGTTTCATGTTCAGTTTCAAGTTCACATTTTGAACTTCTGTTGTTCTGAGCTTCATGTTCAGTTTTTAGTGGTGTTGTTCTGAGCCTACAGATTTTGTTGTTGTTGTTGTTGTTCTGAGCCTACAGATTTTTTTGCTGTTGTTGTTGTTCTGAGCCTACAGAATTTTTTGTTGTCGTTGTTGTTCTGAGCCTACAGATTGTTCTGAGCCAAATATATGTGAATCCTATACCTTTTGCGTAAATTTCTATTTTCTTATTTCTTTATAATTTTCCATGTATTTGTTGAGACTATCAGGCCCTTTAGTTTGTCTTGTAAGTAAAATGAGGCCTTTATGTTTTATCTGTTACAGGTTATTGATTACTATTCGAAGAAGGGTGTTGTTGCAGAGCTTCATGCTGAGACACCCCTGAAAAAGGTCACTGCTGAGGTGCAGAAGGCTCTCTCATGAGAAAGATTCATCGTTTGCTCTCCCATAACTTGTACTTAATATCATAATAAAAGGATTTGTACTAAAACTTGCGTAAGATAGATAGCAATGAGCAGCTAATTCTATCATTCAGAACTGTAACATTTATGAAAACATGTGTTTTTATGGGGTACACTTCTTTGTGATGGTTGTTATACACTGGGCAACTTCTGGATTCTGAGCTAGTGCAATTAAAAGTTGAGAAGTTAATAAGAAACAGGATTTGATGAAGTCAGTAATTGTCACTCCTGAAGTGTTGCTATTGAATGAAAAGTGTAACGAAGCTGTGCTCAGGTTCTTGACTAATGAAGCAAATATGTTAGACGTAAAACTCACAATTGTAAGATCTTTTTCTAACGAGACTGAAAGAGAATCTACTACATGTAGATATAAACAAGTGTTCATAAAGGTAAAACCTAAACTCATGCCAATATAAACAAGAAGAAGAACATCACAATTTACCAAATTCAGGACAGACAAGTATGAAAACAACAACAAAATTCAGCAAAAAAATCTGTAGGATTAAAACAACAAAATCTGTAGGCTCAGGACTACAATAAAAGCAAAAAAATCAGTAGGCTCAGAACAACACCACCAAAAACTGAACATGAAGCTCAGAGCAACAGAAACTGAACAACAGAAACTGAACATGAAGTTCCAAATGTGTAAGCTCAGAACAACAGAAACTGAACATGAAGTTCAAAATGTGTAAGCTCAGAACAACAGAAACTGAACATGAAGCTGAACACCACCAAAAAAAATATGTATACCAATTGCCGATTTGAGTTTTCTTTTTTGGATCTCCACCTCTTCCAAGTCAATCACTTTAACAACAACAATGATAAAATTTTGTTTGAGATCCCATTTCTATCTGAAACAAAACCATACAAACTGGATCATCTTAGTAGCATCGTACATGGTTCACAAATTTCACTCATCAAACAAATTATATAAAACCAAACACAATGCCAGATTCGACATGAAAAAAATGATGATTTATGCCCCATGGTTCACAAATTCATCAGGGTCAGTTTGAAATTCTGTTGCTATTGCTCCTTCAATTACTGCTGCCGGTGCTCGTGTCACTGTTCCTTCTTATCCTGGCTTGTTCTTCTTATTCATCTTCTTCAGTCACATCATTTCAGAGATTAACTGGTTTAAAATCTTCAAACCAACAGAATAATGACCAGAAATTGTCTGGAGAAAAAGTTCACCCAGGAAGTTCAAATAACAATATGCTTGAAATAAAAAAACAAGATGACAATAAAATTTGACAGATAGGCAATAAAATAACAATATGCTTAAAATTTCACAAAATAGTAACTAGTATCACATATACAACTTAAATATGCATTCTTGATAGTTGCTGCTCCAAGGCCATCAAAGGTACCTGTCAATAACTTACGAGAAACCTGAATAAAATTCAGATATTCTTTGCTTGAAGTTAGAAATATACATCCCAGAGCACGAACAGAGTTATTGAATAGAATATGAATGGTATTATATGCAAGTACAAGTTTACACGGTGATGTGTACGGAATTTAAGATGGGAAAAATATGAAATGGAATAGTTACTGTGTGATTTTTGTAATACAAAATATAGGACACTCAGATGCAAATATTAGTGTAGTTTCATATTCATCAGAATCAAAGTCAAGGAGGTCAAAAAAACATTATGCTATTTTGTTAAAAATGTGGTAATTTTGTTGCATAACTTTAAAGAACTCCATACCATAAAATCAGTATATTCATGACAAAAAAGTGCAGAGCATGCAGGCTTTGAAAGGTAATGTATACTTCTATCACAAACATGATTGTAAAATGCCTGCTAAAACCCCCATTTTGCCTAAGCTTTCAAGTGAGTTTCAGCCCTGCTAAAATAATTACAGTAAATATTGTCTTATAAGTGTTTTTTCATTCATATAGTATGGTTTAGCTCCCAAACACCAACCCATTCACATCACAAATAAATTGTCCTCCAAAATGTGAAAAATCCAACCACAAGTTCCCATCACTTTACATTGCGATGTTGAGATCACTACAGTCTCCATTTTCAAATGCACCCAAGTCAACAACATGAATTCAAACTAAACATGCAAATTTTCAAGGTAACAATTCGAATCACAATCAATCAACAGTAATCAAGAAAATAAACAATGTAGGAAATTATACCACAGGGGGAAAGCTCGCACAGTAAGACCGAATCTACTGGATGACATGTTCAAAATCTATCTCATCAGTCATCATTCTCTGAATTTAGCAACATTCAGTGAAGTGACAATCGTAAAGCTCAGATTAGATTATTTCATCATTAGTCACTCCTATTAATCATTAAATCATAGTGTGCAACTTCAGAAACATAATCCATCTCATCATCACTTATAACCAATGAGGAAAAATAAAGCTCAGATAGGATGAATTCATTACTAGTCAGTCCTACAAATCATTAAATAAATGATTCTTAGTGTGCAACTTCATAAACATAATCCATCTCATCATCACTTGTAAAACTAGAATCCAAGTTATTCAACGAGGAAGCAAACTCAAAATCACGTGAATATAACAGACTATTTGGGGAATCGAATACTTCCCTGACATATTGTAGCTGGTCATCTTGTTCCACACACTATTCTTGAGATGCAAACATTATCTGGCAAATTAATTAACAATAAAGAGTCTGAACAAGTGAATCGAAAACATATAAAAATTTTCAAAGCATAGCAATTAATTTACACAATAAGCGAATTGAAAAAAAAATTTGGGAAAAAAAATGTTTACCAAAATTATACCTGAACGAAGATGTCGGGGAGGATGTTGAAAAATGGAGTTAGGGTTTCGATCGGGTGGGGTTCGATGGGTTTTTGGGGATATGGGGTGATTTCAAATGCTGGAGAAGGGGCGTCGACCATTTCCCATTAAAATGGACCCAAATCAGAAACTCTAGCTTCGAATTGCTCAGGAAATGGAGATGGGCGATGCGTCAAAGAGAGGGAGAGAAACGGGAGAGATGAGAAATGGACCAAAATCAGAAGCCCTAGCTTCGATTCGCTCAGGAAATGGAGATGGGCGACGCGTCAAAGAGAGGGAGAGAACGGAAGAGATGAGAAATGGTTAAATCAGAAACCCTAGCTTCGAATCGCTCAAGAAATGGAGATGGGTGCTTTGACGAAGAGAGAGAGAGAGAACGGGAGAGCTGAGGGATTTTTTTTGGATTCGTCAAAGAGAGAGAGAGAACGGGAGAGAGTAGATGAATCTGAGAAAGAAAGAAGCTGAGAAATGACTATTTTGCCCTTCAACATATCAGTTGATAGTCAGATCAAATCTTGACCATCGGATCGCAATGGAATGACTGTGATCTACCGCTCACGATAAGGAGCCCATCTCACCATCTCATAATAGACTAACTCTCTCTCTCTCTCTCTCTCTCTCTCTCTCTCTCTCTCTCTCTCTCTCTCTCTATATATATATATATATATATATATATACACACACACACACACACACACACACACACACACACACACACACACACACATATACATACATACTTATGTAAATATTGACTTTTATTTACAACTAATTATTGTCATACTATTCAAACTTGAGCTACATAATTGTTAATTTGATGTTTAGAAGGCTTTTCATATGTTGTATCGTTCTGAAGACGTGTCGTAGGCACGTGCCTATGGGCAAATCTAGTATATAATATATTATATACTAATTATATATATAATAATTTATATAATAATAATAATAATAATAATAATAATATACATACTATTATATATACAGACATATACATACATACTATATACATATTATATACATACATGCTGTATATGTACATAATGTATACATAAATACATATACATTTCCAAATACAGTATGTTGGTTGGGAAATGAAAAAACTTATTTCTGAAAACAGGTTTAGTCTATTTTCAAAAAACTCATTTTAAGCATATGTTTCGAGTCTAAAATTTTTAAATGAGTTTTCGAAAAAATTGTATCCAAACAAAATTATCCTATGTTTTGATTTTAAAAACAGAAAATTGTTTTTAAAACCTGATCCAAATGCACCTAACTCTCTTTATAACCACTCCTTCCAAATCCATCCTCCATTTTATTTAGCCTACAAGAAGGCGGCAACAGCAGCGGTGAAGGAGAAGACGACCGAGTCATGGGTAACTTCAAAGCTCCCTCCTTTTTCTTGCATTTGATATGGATGCAATGGATTGATCGAAACCCTAACTCTAACCCAATTTGAAGGAGCATACATGTACGCGTCAGAGTTATGGAGGAAGAAGCAGTTGGACGTGATGAAGTTTTTGCAGCAGGTCCAGTGCTGGGAGTACCACCAGCACCCTTCGATCGTTCAGGTCACCAACCCGACACGACCCGATAAGGCTCGCCATCTCGGTTACAAGGCCAAACAGGTCCACTTCTCTTTTTACATGCTCAATTTTGAAGGTTTTTGTGTTGATTAGTCAACAAAGAGAAAAGATTCAATCTTGGGATCGCTTGCTTAATGTCGATGAAATGTGTTTATTTTCGTAGGTACAGGTTCTTTATTAAGATTGTATAAATTTAAGAACAAGTCTGATTTTGGAGTCAGAAAGATTTATGCTTTGTTAAAAGAGTTTGTCCCTCACATTACAGGTAGGTTGGGATGGAGATGAGTAGACGATATACATGGGAAATTTGTAAAATGTAGGACATGGGGATATGGACTAGTAAGTTTCACGTTTTAATAAAGACTTGGAGTTAAACGTGCAATATACGTAAGTCGACAGTAATTAGCACGTGCGATGAATGTCTTAATTTTTTAAAAAAAGTTGGAGTTGAACGCACGAAACTCTTAGGGTGTGTTTGGTTTAACATTTTTTTTCCCTAAAAAACGAAATCATGTTTGGTTAGGTAGTTTTCTGGAAAAAAAATTCACAAAACAGTTCCCCCAACTTTTCTTTCTCCCTTCTCTCTCTTCACGAGTAGCTCAGGTTGTTTCTTTTCTCCATTCACCTCCTTCCTCCCTTCTCGATTTTATCGCTCCAAACCAGATCTGAGTAAATCTCCACCCAAAATCAACGATTTTTGAATTATTTAGCTGCAAATCTACTCCACCTTGTTGATTCTCTGTCGCTGGCAGAGAGCATACTACTCTCGATCAATCAATTTGGTGGGGAGAGTGATCGATTTAGGGTTGATGGTTTGTGAGACCCATGCTGCATACAAGAGAAGGTGTATTCGACAATGGGCAAGTCGAATTAAACGCCGATTGAAGGTTGAATCTGTTGCTGACAATTTCTTTGCTCTTCAACTGCAATCGAAGGTATGATCCGATTGGTACCCATTTATAATCTTGTTACAGCGCTATTCTTGCGGTTTATAAGATGCTATTCCCAATTTTTTGAAACGATCTTTGAAGAAAGTGTTTGTCTTATGGGTTTGTTCAACAGATCATTAGCAGGATTGTACACAGTGAATGGGGTGGATTGGGAGATGATGACTTCCAATCCTATGGCTAGAACCGTGGGCCAAAACTGGTTTTTTTGGGTTTATTTATTTGTTAAAAATTTTTTTTGAGGTACTGATTTTACGGATTAAAGACTGTGAATTGGGATGGATTTGGATATCATTACTTGTGATCTTATGGTCGACTAAACTCCTTATTATTTGATTAAAATAAGGGTGAATTTTGTTCCTGTGAAAAACATTTTTTTCAAAGTGCTACATTGGAGATAGAAGAAGATCTCATTTTTGAATATATTTTACTTCGCAAATGAGTTCGGATCACTCTTTAAGTGCTGCAATTTTTCATTATTGATTACTATTTATCGTTTCTTTTCCTAATATAGATGAGTAGTATGGGGAAGGGGAAGGAGATGGAGGTGGATGATGATGTTGGGTTATGGAATCCAACTGTTGTGCGGGTATTTGTGCATCTTATGGAGGAGGAAGTAAACCAAAATAGTCTCAAAAGTTCCACATTTGAAGCCAAAGTTTGGCAACGATTTACACAACATATGAAAATTATGTGTAATCGTTCATTCACGGTTAAACAATTGAAGGATAAACATTCGAGACGGAGAATTCTATGGAGGGTGTTTGACCATATGAAGAAGCAGAGTGGTTTCGGTTGGGATGAAGAGAATGAAACAGTCACTGCCGAGAAGAATGTTTGGGACAACTATTGCTGCTGATTTTGGTGTGGGAGCAAATATATAGAATTTGTGGATTCTTGAGAAAACGAATAAGGCAAACCTGTTAACCTGTTGAACTTCACCAATGTGTTGACTTGGTCTCTTGCCGCTGCTGCAAACCTGCAAAAAGTGCAAGACACCGGGATGGATCCCGGCAACGCACCCTCCGACGCTCTTGTCAGTAATCTGAATGATTAAGGAAGAACTTAAAACTAGAAAAATATTGATTACCTCTTAATGATGGTGGATAGGGGGTATTTATAGTCGCCTTAGGGATCCATTTCAAGATATGAATATATCCCTACTTCCCGGTGTGAATGGATAGAAGTGGTTAAGATCACTTCTTAGGGATAATTATGAATCTGAATTCTTCTTTATCCTTCTGAACTGGTTTGTAACGGGTTGGGACCCGTACCCAGTAAGACAAATCCATTTATGGGTTATTGGGCTTTGAATAAAGACCCAGCTCCCATTTCAGACCCGTTAGTAGGTGAAATTACCGTTTTACCTCTGAGCTTTAAGATTCGTGTCCGATTTGAACGGCCCCGATTTAATCCCATTTTTAGCCATATCACGAGCCCCCTACTCCTAGAGACTGAGTTTTACAGTCTTTGAGGAGTAGTTTTGTTGTTCTAATGGTGTACGGGATTTTATCAGTGTTCTTAAGAGAGTTCGGATTTTGCTCGGGGTGTAACAGTGTTATTATGGGCTTGTAAAATGCCCAAAAATATCCTCAGAATTTTCTAGATTTTTTGTGATTTTTCCAGATTTTTCCGAGTTTTTTCTCATTTTTTTGAATTTTTTATTCATTTTCCGAATTAAATAATTAATTATCGAAAATATTAATTAATTATTCTAATTAAATAATTATATTTTTCAGAATTTTAAAATAATTTTTCTTAACTGATAATTATTTTTTAGAATTTTTAATTAATTTTTTCGAGTTTTAAATATTTTTTCGGATTTTTTTAAATAATTAAAACAAATAAATAAATTAATTAATTAATTAAATATTACCTGGACACGTGGCGCGTTTCTGAGCATCGATCATGATCAGATGTGCGCGCAATGCAAAGCAGATCACGTTCTGGACACGTGGCGCGTTTCTGAGCGTCAATCGTGTCGTGATGCGAATTTTGAGAAGATCGGACGGCTTGTCTAGGTCGGTAGGGTTTTTTCTTCAATTTCAAGGTCGGTGGGTCGGCACCTCGGCAACCAGCCGACCCTTGGAGATGAAGCCATCGCCACGTGGCAAAAAAATTTTTATTTTTTATTTTTTCCTCTGCTCTTTCTCCATGCCCTGTTTCTTTCTCTTCTTTCTCCTGCTCTCTCTTCTTCTACTCTCCTCTTCGTCTATGCTTCCGACCCCGACCTTACCTCCGACCCCATCTCCCATTCTGCCACCGCCTCCGAGGGCATCGCTGGGGCTCGAGGAGGAGGAGCTCGGCAAGCAGAGGCGAGGTCAGAGCTTGGGGTGCGAGAGGAGCTTGCGTAGGGATGGGTTCGTTGACGAGAGCTCGCTCGAGGGAGTTCAAAGAAAGAGATGATGGAGCTTGTTCGGAGTTGGGCTAGCGAGGTGAGCTTGTGGAATAGGAACTCGTCGGAGCTTGGCGACGGCGGTGTGCAGCTCGGCAAGGAGCTTCGGTGGTTGAAGAAGATTTCGGAGTTGGCAAATCGTGGAGAAGCTTGGGCGAGCACTGAGAGTGGTTCGGAGGTCGTCGAGGTGAGAGGAGTTCGGCTCGGGAGAGCTCCGATGATGGGTTCGGAGCTCTTCGAAGAAGAGCTCGTCATTGTGGAGGAGGAGAGGAGCTTGATCATGGGTCGAGCTTGGAAGTGGTCGGAGCTTTGACGAACGAGCTCGATGAGTGGAGTGGAGCTCGTCAGAAGTGGAGCTTGGCATGGCGATGGGTTCGGAACTTGGACGAAGGAGCTCGACGAGTAGTTGGATTTTGGAGCTCGACGACGGAGGGAGCTCGGGAAGGAGATGGGGTCGAGCTCGGTGATGGAGCTCGTTGGTGTGGAGATGAGAGAGGGGAGCCCAGTGAGGGGTGTGCTCAGAGGTAGGCTCTATTTTCGGTGACGAAGCTCTTCGTCGAAGCTATGGTGGAGCTTGCTTATGGGCTTCGACGGATAGAGGAGCTCGGCGAAGATGGAGCTCGGCATGGTTGGAGTGGAAGATCGTTGCACGGCTTCGACGAGTTGGCGAAGAGTTTGGGTTCTCTCTTCTTTTTTTTCTCTGGTTTTGACGGGAAGTTGGCTGAAGAAGAGGAAGTGAAATGGGGTTCGAGTTTGGGACCCTAACGAGTCCGAACCTGACCCTCGTGCTCCCTTTTCTTCTTTTTTTTTGTGTTTTTCTTTCTTCCTCACTGCTTCTTATTCGGCAAATCCAAGCGCGAATTTTGAGGTGCATTTTTGCCACTTTACACTTCAGTAGTTCGGTAGTTAGGTAGCTCGGATTTCAGATCCGAACTACGTGGCTCAATCTGGACGGTTGATCACGATCATGACGCGAATCACGAGATAGGAGGCTCAGATTTCGAGAAAACGTTATCTTGTCGTTTTGTGGAGACGTGGCGCGATCTGAGCCGTTCATCATGCTCTAGAACGTTTTTTGACATGATCCAATGGTTGAGGTAGTTCGGCGTCATTTTTCTTCAAATGTACGGGTCGGTACGTCGTCACTTCCGTAACTAGTGACTCGGTAGCTCATCCTCTGCCCATAGTAGCTCAGTAGCTCGGCTAAGCTGTTCGGTGATCCACTTTCCCGGTGCTACGGAGGTCCGATCGGGGCATGTGACCCCTCGTTTCGAAGCTAACTCGAAGATCTACAACTTCTCTTCAGAAATGGGTTGAAGAATCACCATTCTTCATGGTCAAAACACTCCTCAACTTTGACGAGGCAAGGGATCAGAGCTTGACGAGACAGGGGGTCGGAGCTTGACATCGGCATCTTGGAGCTCGGCCAGGTGAGAGGGGGTCGAGCTCGGTGATGTGCTGTTTGGTTTTAGCGCCAAATCGAAGAAGAGGAGCTCCACTCCTAGGAGCGAAGAAGATGGGCTAGGAAGATCCATTCTTGGGGGTGAGCGGTGCGAAGATCTTGGCTCTAGGAGAGAGCCATCTGGGAGACGAGTTTGAGGAGCAACTCTAGGAGAGAGTTGTGAGCTCCGAACTCGTTGAGAAGAGGTCCGCCTTCGAGGTGAGCGGAGCGAAGCGCTTGACTCTAGGAGAGAGCCATTTAGGAGATGAGTTTGAGGAGAAACTCTAGGAGAGAATTGTGAGCTCCGAACTCGTTGAGAAGAATTCCGTCTTGGAGGCGAGCGGAGTGAAGAGCTCGGCTCTAGGAGAGAGCCATCTAGGAGACGAGTTTGAGGAGCAACTCTAGGAGAGAGTTGTGAGCTCCGAACTCATTGAGAAGAGGTCTGCCTTGGAGGTGAGTGGAGCGAAGCGCTTGACTCTAGGAGAGAGCTATTTGGGAGACGAGTTTGAGGAGCAACTGTAGGAAAGAGTTGTGAGCTCCGAACTCATTGAGAAGAGGTCCGCTTTGGAGGCGAGCGGAGCGAAGCACTTGACTCTAGGAGAGAGCCATTTGGGAGACAAGTTTGAGGAGCAACTCTAGGAGAGAGTTGTGAGCTCCGAACTTGCTGTTTAAGTGAGAGAATCAACGATTGTGGGAGCAGTTCTGAATGGCGAACCACTTCTAACTCGCTTAAGAGCAAGTTATTTGAAGCGGAATCGAGCCAAGTGTTGGACTCCGAACTCGTCATTTAAGAGAGTATCAACGGTTGTGGGAGCAGTTCCGAATGGTGAACCACTTCTAACTTGCTTAAGAGCAAGTTATTTGAAGCAGAATCGAGCCAAGTGTTGGACTCCGAACTCGTTGTTAGAGGGGGTGAACGAGCTGTAGGAGCAATTCCGAATGGCGAACCACTTCTTACATGCTTATGAGCAAGTAATTTGAAGCGGAATCGAGCCAAGTGTTGGACTCCGAACTCATTGTTAGAGCTTAGTAAGTTGCGGGAGCAGCCATGTAGAAGAAGCTGGACTCTGAACTCACCATTTAGCGAGTCGTGACTCGGAGAGATAGAGATGAAGTAAGAGCAACAATTTTCAATGAAAAAATGTAAAGTTTTATTGAGATAAACTAAGTGGCCACTTCAACAGGGCGAGCCATTATTACATGCTATTGGCCGGGTTACAAGCATCGGCCTTATTGAAAATCAAGATCCTACTTCTATGATAAGGTGAAGACCTCTTGGGAGGAGCTGAGTCTTGAAGCTCGGTGGGCCTTTCTGTTCGTTTGTTGGCTCCTCAGGGGGGAAGCTCGGCCCCCTCTTTTTGGACAAACTTGGTCAGGTGCCCCCGCTGTATGAGTTCTTCGATCTCCTCCTTGAGAGCCCAACAATCATCCGTGTCGTGGCCATGGTCACTGTGAAAGCGGCACCACTTATCCTTGTTCCTCTTCTTGTCAGGTGTATTCATTCTAGGGGGAGCACGGAGTAGCTCTTCCTTGTCCACCTCCATAAGAACTTCTGATATATTAGCAATGAGAGGGGTGAACTTCTCAAAACGAGGGGTCAGGGGGTGCTGGCCATTACCGTCCTTCTGGGATTTTTGGGACCCCTCTTCGCTTGTGTTCTTCCGTTTGTTCCCGGAAGATGTCTCCTCAAGAGTAGGGGGGTTGAGAGCCTCTTTCGCTCGTATGTACTTCTCCACCCTAAGTAAAAGTTCTGAGAAGTTCCGATGAGGCTTCTTGGAAATGGACGCCCTGAGGTTGGCATTAGTGACGTTGCGCTCGAATGTGGCTGAGGCTACTGATTTGTTGAGGGAGGGAATGGACCGGGACTTCGGCGGTGAAGCGTCGAACGTAATTCCTTACGCGTTCACCCTTTTCTTGGTTGAGGGTCACTAGAGATACACTTGTTTTCTCGGCCCGGCGGCTACTCACAAAATGAGTAAGGAAGAGCCCTTCGAACTGATCAAATGAGAAGATGGAGGCTGGGGCGAGTCGAGAGTACCATTCTCTTGCAGGCCCCTTCAACGTGGCAGGGAAGATCTTGCAGAGGAGGACATCTGAAGTATGGTGGATCATCATGAGAGTTTTGAAGCTCTCTATGTGATTCGCAGGGGTCCGACTCCCCAGTATACGTCTCGAAGTGAGGCGGCTTGAAGTTCTCTGGGATGGGGGACCTCCATGATGGTGCGGGAGAATGGAGGTCTACTCGGGCGGAGGTTTATCGCCCATTGCTCTTCTTCCCTGTCAATTCGGCCGAGGCGCCTCTCCATCTCTTTGATCATATCTTGCTGAGCCCCAGGACTCATCTTCGTACGAGGATGGACTGGGGCTGCGGCGATGGTAGCTTGGAGAAGGACGAGGACTGAGAGTGTGAAGGCGTTGGCTCCTAGCTGGCTCATGAGTAGGTGGCCTCTGGTCATTTTTTGGGGCGATATTAAGGGCCCGTAAGACAGGTCGCTTGGAAGTCTTGAAGATCTGCCCTTGTGACTGGTGCCTCTCCAGCTTGGCGATCCCTATGGATGGCTCGGCGTACTGGAGAATGAGTTCTCCGCCGATGACACTGAGGGGATTCTCTTCGCCTCCTCGGGGGAGGGGGATCTTCTAGTCCTCGGTCGGCGGGGGGTCCGAATTCTTGAGGCCCCTGGGTGCTCAGGTTGATGGACTCCACCAAGGGCTCGCCATCCATTCAGGCGAGTTCTGAGGTCGACCCCCTTTTGGCGGTTGGCAATCACTTGATGAAGATCCCGCTCGGGAGGGCTTTAAGAAGCCATAGATTCAACTGAAGGATTGGGAACCCGCAACATGGTCATGAGGAGGATGTTGCTTCGGATGACTCTGACGGGAGCCCCCCTGGGCAGCCCCCCGAGACCCTGGAGGGGCCTGTTGAGTAGGAGCACCGTGAACCGGAGGAGGGAGAGGAGGAAGAGAAGTGGTTCTTCGGTGGGAGACCGCTGCCTTCCCCTTCTGTTTTGGATGCATGGCTTGAAACTAGTATCGTTGATGAAGTTAGGTCAGGTTGCTTTTTCGATTCCCACAGACGGCGCCAATCTGTTGCTACTGATTTTGGTGTAGGGAGCAAACAGATAGAATTTGTGGATTCTTGAGAAAACGAACAAGGCAAACCTGTTGACCTGTTGACCTTCACCAATGTGTTGACTTGGTCTTTTTCCACTGCTACGAACCTACAAAAAGTACGAGACACCGGGATGGATCCCGACAATGCACCCTCCGACGCTCTTGTCAGTAATCTGAATGATTAAGCAAGAACTTAAAACTAGAAAAATATTGATTACCTCTTAATGATGGTGGATAGGGGATATTTATAGTCGCCTTAGGGATCCGTTTCAAGATATGAATATATCCTACTTCCCAGTGTGAATGGATAGAAGCGGTTAAGATCACTTCTTAGGGATAATTATGAATCTGAATTCTTCTTTATCCTTCTGAACTGGTTTGTAAAGGGTTGGGACCCATACCCAGTAAGACAAATCTGTTTATAGGTTATTAGGCTTTGAATAAAGGCCCAGTTCCCATTTCAGACCCGTTAGTAGGTGAAATTACCGTTTTACCCCTGAGCTTTAAGATTCGTGTCCGATTTGAACGGCCCCGATTTAATCCCATTTTTAGCCATATCAACAACTATGTTAAGGTTCATATATAAACTCTCTTTTTTATTATTATCTGTGAATCTGTTCTTATTATATTTAACCAGGACTTTAGTACTTGTAAATTAACAACACAATTTTTGATTAGGCACACCCTAAGGCAAAACAATTTGAGAAGAAGGGGTTGGCAAACTACGATGCTTTGACCAAAATTTTTCAAGAGTCTACTGCCCAGGGCTATGTCTCTAGGGCTTCAACATAAAGGGTGTACGATTCCGATGAGAACGGAGGGTGAATTATGAGTTTGCCCACCCTAATCTACCATACGTAAATGTACCTAATGAGGATGATGATGCACCATTTGTTTCGGGGTCGGGGTTGGGTCTCGCAAGAGAAAATCTGGTGCATCAAGTGGTCAAGCAACAAAAGGCTCGGATATCAAAGAATGCTATGATTCCTTTTTGGAAACCCAAGAGTTCAAAAGAAACAAGTACAAGAAGAAAATGGGGGACCAAAGTAATGTTTCGGTTGAACATGATTATTCCGAGCTGGATCAATGCATTGATATAATTAATGTGATGTCTGGGCTTGATTACAAACAAACAGGGAAGGCACTTGATGTGTTAGTCAAATTTCCTCATTAGAGACATTCTTTCCTTCGCATGACCCCGAAAGTTAGGGAGAGATGGGTGAAGTGTCGTGGTGAGCAGTAGCGATCCCATTTGGTTGGTTGGGTGGGTCCATCATATCCAAATTGTTCAATCCTTTCAAAAATTTTCCATATTTGTATATGAGCTATTGTATTCTGACTATTTAATGGTAGAACGTGGTGGTTATTATTTTAATTTAATTTTTTTTTTTTTTGGAAAATGGATTTGCTATTAGTAGTTGTTGTTGCTTTTTTTATAATCTGAGCTTAGCAATGTTACATAACGTAATATGTTAGTTTAAAATTCTGTAAATAACCTCCACTATAGTCGTAGTATTAAAGCTTTAACTTACTTTATGCAACTGAATTGTACGTTTTGTCATAGTGAAGTACTATTGCAAGTGCTACCGTAGTGATGGACACGTCTTCATCTGATAGTGACGATTTTGATGACTTGATGGATCTCCAGTTCCTACATGACAACTCTGAAAAGAATCCACAATGCACTCCAAAACTAACAGGACGTGAATATTTGCAAGAAATCTTAAGTGGTCCCCCGGATAAGTTTCATCGCATATTCCGTATGAATCAAGATTGTTTTTTGGCTTTGTGTGGTTTTCTAAAAAATGGCAACTACCTCGAGGAAACGGAGGAGGAAGCTCGACGTAGACGCATGTCTTTTGAAGAAAGTATTGCCATTTTTTTGTATATTGTCGGTCACAGTCATAGAATGCGAGCATGTGCTGATAGGTTTCAACACTCGCTTGAAACAATCGAGCGACATTTTACAATTGTTTTGAAAGGTTTGGCAAGAGCAGCCACAGTACTAATTACTCCCCCGAACACTACACGTATACATGAAAGGTCCCCCGAACACTACACGTATACATGAAAGGATCACTAATTCCACGGACTTTTATCCATGGTTTAAGGTATTTTGTTACCTCCATCCTGACTAACATATGATTTTAATATTTCAAAGTTTGCTAAAGTTTTAGTATTCAAATTCATTAATGTAGGGAGCTATCGGTGCTGCTGATGGCACATTAATCGATGCTTCGGTACCTGTTAGTCGAAGCAATGCTTGTCGTGGACGAAAGGGTAATATAACTCAAAATGTGTTGGCGGTTTGTGATTTTAATATGATGTTCATATTTTTTTATGCGGGATGGGAAGGCAGTGCTAACGACTCCCGTGTAATACAGAGTGCATTACCACAAGGACTGTTGCAAATACCTCCCAATGATAAATATTATTTAGTAGATTGTGGTTACACTAATATGCCTGGTTTTTTAGCTCCCTATCAGTGGTGAGCCATATCACTTACAGGACTTTCAAGGGGGCAACCATGCACCAACCCAACTTAGGCAACTTTTTAATAAACAGCATGCGAGGCTACGAAATGTGATTGAAAGAACATTTGGTGTATTCAAGAAAAGGTTTTCCATCTTCAGTCACATGACAAACTACTATTTTACAAGACAGGTTATAATGGTCACAGCATGTTGTGCACTCCATAATTTTATACGTAGATATTCAGTTGACGATACTTTTTTTGAGGAATTTGTCGATGAACAATTAATTCATCACCAACAAATTGAAGATATCACATCCACATCTCAAAGGTTGGATTTGTCATCTTCCCAATTGAACCGTATGAATACGAAAAGAGATGAAATTGCTACGGCAATGTGGAATGCGAGACATTAATGTAATTTTGATGAAATATATTCATTGTATCATTAACTGTATTGAATATAATGTTTTATGCATTGTATGAGATGTTATCTTGACAATTTACAGATGAACAGGCACTGCACATGGATTCAATTTTGTTACCAACAATGCTCAGAAGAATGAATGGATTTGTCAGTAACAGGAATTAAGATGATTATCATTTTTTTTAAGTCACTAAGATGATGTCGTTATAGGCAATGATGAAAGGTTCTACTCAATTGCCAAACTTTGTCCACCCCCCCACACTCCCTCTTTCTGCTTGGTTGTGTTGACCAGCAGCAGATATTGAAAATATGAAAAAAATGAGTGAATAACCACGGAAATGATGCGTGATAGCCTTTAAGCTGATCTATGGTTGATGTTTGAAGTAAGAATGAATCCATTATGTGAAGTGATAATGATGAAATCATTTGTTGATGACAATGGGGGGGTGGACATTTTAATTAGTACTATTAGGCATGGCATTATCAAAAATGCAGCCCTAGACTGGACTTTTTATCATTGATTTGAACAATTATTCTATAGAACCATGTTCTGAGCCTACGACTAATTTGGGTTTTTTTGCTTATTCACATGGCTTTGTTGTAGTATTTGATTTCATTGAAGTAGATTGTGTTAGCATACTGATTATTATTGCCCAAAGCATGAGAACCCATCAGAAGCATCCCAATGCACACCCCTAATTATTACCATTCAGAGTTGTAACCTATGAACAACACTGAGAAACCATCATAACATCATAAGCCATGAGAAGCCTCATAAACCCATCACAGTAAGGAAATTGTACACAGTAGGGAAATTGTACAGAAGAATAAAGGAGTTGTTTATAAATAGCATCACAAGACATCATCTCTATATTCAAATCAGTGGACGATACTTGTTTTTGTTTGGTTGGTAGAAATTGACAATCGTGGAGATGATGATGATATATTCTGATCCTATATAACCTTTGTAGTATTGAAAATGACCAAACACTGGTAAATACAAATATGGAAGATGGTAGTAACGAAACAGATCCAATGTACTAAATTTCGTACATGAACATATGAGGAACCTGGAGATGATGGCTAGTATTGAGATGCTTCTTGAATAAACTATTGATTTCTTCATAGTTAAAAGATGGAACTGCGTTACCTTCCTGTGATGGGTACTGTTGCTGCTCATGGCTTGTGATGGGTACTCATGGATTGTGATGTTCTCATGCTTTGGCCAAAAATGATAATATGCTAACACAAGGTTTTCAGTAAAAAATTTTCATGTGCCTTTGAAAATTTTGGAGATGATGGATGAGGATCCTCTATAACTGAAGTATTCTTTTTTCTATTTTAACAATTTTCCATATTGTGTACAATTTTCTTCCTGTGAAGGGTTCAAATTCTGCAGATGGCTTATCATGTTATCATGGTTGCTCAAGGCTTTTATCACTTGATAACTGTAAAGAAAGGTAATTAGGGTGTGCATGTTTTATGCTTCTGATGTGTTCTCATGCTTTGGGAAATAATAATCAGTATGCTATCTCATGGATTCAATAAATGTCGGTGATGTTTTTTTGAAAAATTTGGAAATGAGGGCTTCTGATCCTGTGTAACTCAAGTGTTGATTTTAGTTAAATTAACAAATTTTGAAAATGTGTACAATCTCCTACCTCTGAAAGGTCTCTGATTCTGCACATGGATTATGATGTTATCATGGTTTGTCTCAATTTTTGATACTTGATAACTGTGAAGAATAATTGGGGTGTGTATTGAGATGCTTCTGATGGGTTCTCATGCTTTGGGCAAAAAGCTATTAGTATGCTAACACAAGCTTTTGAATATATTTTGTTGATGAAAGGTTCTACTCACTGTTCAGTGTCCCCCCCCCATCTATCCCCCCCCCCCCCTCCCTGTTTTCCCATTGGTTGCATTGACCAGCAGCAGATATTGAAAAGATGAAAAATATGAGTGAATAACCCCGGAAATGATGTGTGATAGCCTTTAAGCTGATCTGTCGATTGTTGTTTAGAATTATGTATTGTTGCTGCTCAAGAGTTCTGATAGCTGCATTGATGGATCCTGATAACTTCTTCTTTCTTTGTAAGGGAATTTGGTATGAATTTCACTTTCAAATGTACCTCCTTGTACTATGTTATAATTGTGAATTCTACTAAGAATTTATTTTTATTGTTACCATGTTCTGATGCAAATAAGGATGGCTTCTCCTGTTTGGAGAAAAATTTTCTACTAAAAATGGTACATGATAGCTTCTGGAGATGATGGCTTTATGATTGCCATACTATGTACCATTTCCTTGCTGTAATGGCTTCTAATGTTTCTGATGCTGCTCATGGCTCCTAATGTGTCCGATGCAGTATTAGCTGCATTGATGCTCTGATGGCTTCTGATGATGTGAGGCTTCTCATGGCTACAGTTTCGGTGGAATTGTTTCTTATCAAGAATGTCGTTGCCGGTCTCCATCTAACTGGGAAGTGATTCATTTATTTGTTTTAAATCACCCTACTATTTTACCTCTATCAGTCTAGGCAATGATGAATAAACAAAAGTTATGATGCATGTGATATGATAACCCTTTTTATTTGATGCTTTATAAGGAAGTAAAAGTCATCGATTCCATAGATGATCATTTTCATTATTTGCATGAATATCAAAGATGCATGATTATTACTAGTTGGCATGGCATTCAAATGCAGCCCTAGACTAATCTCCATGTTCTATTCAATCTTTTTTTCTATACATAACTGTTCTGAGCCTATGACTAATTGAATCCAATTTAATATTACCTGTATTTCGTTTCCAGAATAATTTTTTAACAATATGTTTTCAATCCTTAGCAGGAAGAAGATTGGTAACATAAATAGCAGCTGAACTTCGATTTTACAACTTCAAAAGTGTTGCGCAATTGGATAGTGATATCCTGCACATCTTAATTGGGTTTAGTTGTCTGCTACTTTATAAGGGATAAGGTCTTATGTTTCAGTTTGCAAATTATGTTTTACCATATTGTTGATATGTTATAAATGTTAATAATATCATTATGGGCTGTGTTTTGGGATGCTTCTGATGGCTTCTCATTGTATGGGGAAAAATAATTCCATACTGTGTACTTTTTTACTACCTGTGAAGGGTTCTGATCCAGCTCATGGATTATGATGTTATCATGGTTTCTCATGGATTCTGATTATTTATAACTGTGATAGATTATTAATTTGAGGTGTGCATTCGGAAAGCTTCTGATGGATTCTCATTCTTTGGACAAATTTCCATACTGTGTACATTATTGTGGATTGTGCAAGGTTCTGTTGCTGCTTATGGCTGATGATGTTTGCTACTTTTTCATGGCTGAGCATATGTTATAACTATGAATTATAAAAATAATTTGCATTGGGATGCTTCTGATGCCAGATCATGATTTTGGCTTAAACAAAAGCTAACTGAAGATTTTCAAAAAATTTTGTTGATGTGCCTTTCAAAAAATTGGAGATGATGTTTTCTGATCCTGTACAAATCCCTTATTGAGTTTATTTACTTTAACAAATTTCCATACTGTGTACAATCTCCTTCCTGTGCAGGGTTCCTGTGCTGCTCATGGCTGATGATGATATGATGGTTTCTCATCCCATCTGCTGCTATATAAGGGATGAGTAATCATGGCTTCTGATTATGTTGTATCAGTATAATTCAGCTGATTTGGGAATCCAGGATCCAAGTATATATAATATAATGTATTGGAGCTTCACAAACAGAGAGTTGCAATGTAATATAATGTATATCAGGTTTAATCTTAATATGAATCTAGTAATTCAAGCAAGTTTAATGTGAAGTAAAAAAAAAAGGATGCGATCAAATAATTTTCATTACATTATATTCAAATGATCATTCATACTACTCTTTTGCATATCGCATTTCAAGTTAAGGGAATGTTACATACAATAAGAATACAAAAATCCCCATTGCTTATGGCATAGTTGAATATCAGTTCATAAGAACAAGCTTAAGGGTTATCACATTAATACAACTCCTCATATTGATAAGATTTGCTCAATTCTGATGCTACTCAGGCTTCTTGTTCACATACTTGTACAACTTTGCTCTGTAACTGCAGCAATTAAAAAAACACCATATCAAAATTAATGCAAATTGACTGAACAAGCGTCTTTTATAATCTCATACGAGCATGAAAAAAACTGTTTTGTGCTACAATTTGAGAATTTTTTTTTATAACCAAACGCGATTTATGACCTCATTTTCGAATAATTTTTTTAATCAAAATTCATATTACTGGTTTACCAAACACATTTTATACTCTTAGTTTCAAAAAAACAGTTTTGTGGAAAAATATTACCAAACAGCTTTTACACTCTCTTTTTCACAAAACTGTTTTCAGGAAAAAATATTACCAAACAGCTTTTACACTCTTTTTTCAGAAAACTTTTTTCAGAAAACAGTTTTCAGAAAAAAATATTACCAAACAGCTTTTAGACTCTTTTTTTTCATAAAACTGTTTTCAGAAAACAGTTTTCAGAAAAAAAAAATATTATCAAACAGCTTTTCCACTCTTTTTTTCATAAAATAGTTTTCAGAAAAAAATATTACCAAACAGCTTTTACACTAGTTTTCAGAAAACTGTTTTCAAAACAACAAACCAAATGCACTCTTAAGTTTTAAAGAATGTTGAAAAAGAACTTTGATTTGCACATGCGATGCACATGTTAAATAAATAGTGTTGGAGTTGTACGTGTGGTGTCCAGGTTTGTTTGATGAAAAAGTGGTGTTTTATTTGAAAAAGTTGGAGTTAAACAGGTGATACACGTAATTCCCAAAAAATTCAAATAAAAACTTCGAAAACTTTGATTTGCACATGCGATGTAGTGTTAATAAATAGAGATAAATGGAGATGGAGGTGCGCGTGCGATGCACGGGTTTAATTGGTGAAAAAAATATTTTAAAAATGTTTGTTTGTTTGAAATTTTTGATTTTCACGTGTGATACACGTGTTAATAAATGGAGATCGAGGTGTGTGTGCGACGAATGGATTTGTTTGGTGACAAAAAAATAATAATAAATTATTTGTTTGTTTGAACCCCAACTCTCTCATTAATAAATTAGATATAGAATACATTGTTTATCGTAAATGAATCGTATATTTAACCCGAAAATATGATGGCAAAGAGTATAATTTCCTAAAATAGACCACTTTTTGAATCTAATTCCCAAAATAGATCACTTTTGAAACTAATTTTCAAAATAGACCACTCACAGTTTTCAACTGCGGCCTCTTCGATAACAAGGTCGCAGTCCCCTACTGCGGCCTAGGTACGTACCAGAAAATGTAGATTGCAAGTCTTACTTTAAAAAATTTGTCATGGCCAAAGAAGTTGTAAATAGATTTCACTGAGGCCACAGTTGCGAACTGCGGCCTAGTTAATACTTAGGCTGCAGTTCACAAATGCAGCCTCGCTTGGGGGGTCCAGATATCTTAAGACCCTCTTCCCCCTATTCTCAACTTCACTTCTCTCCAAATAATTTCCCCAACTCTAAAAGCCAAAATTCGAAGAAGCCGCAATCACTCTTCTCCTACCCCCTACTTCATCTCCCAAATCCAACTCTCAAATTCACTTCATCTTCCTCCATCCATACCCATTCAGTTTCCCGAATTCCCCAAACCCTACCTTTTCATTTTTCTTCCAAATCGCCCAACTGCGGCAACCCACTATCAATCGAACAAGTTATTGAAACTCTTCATCTCCTTATCAGCGCTGTCACCCAAAGTAGTTGAAGGTATGTCTTGGTTGATTAGCATGTGTTGTTTCTTTATATATGGTATGAACTGTAAGTGAATATTAAGAATTGTTAGTGAGTAATATAATGACAATTACTAGTGATTATTATGAACTGTTAGTGATTATTAAGAATTGTTAATGAATATTATTAGCGAATTGTTGGTGAATATTATGAATTGTTAGTGAAATTGCTATGAATTGTTAGTGATAATTCCGAAGGTGGAGATTAATTTTAACGATGATAAGGTTCTGAGGTTTTTTGCTTGTTCTGAATAGTTTGCTATGGTATGGTTGGTTGATCTAGGTTGACAGAATCGTGTAGTTGGTATTACTGGTTGTATTCATTAATTTTTATGGCTACTTTAATAAAGATGGAAAATTAATGTGGTAATAATGGTTGTGTGGAATTGTATATTGCTATTGTTGCTTATACAATATTGAATTTATATCTTCTTTATGTTAGTTTAGTCGGTGTTTGATTGCACCTACACTTGATTAGATATGCTTAATTATAGCTAGTTTGTTCGCTTTATTATAAGATTCCGGGTTTCCATTTCTTTGATGTATCTTTAATTCAGTATAGTTTTAGCACACAATTGCCATTTGTATGCATATTATGTAATTATATGTGAAAGTTGGTCATATATTCTCGAATGCTTTTTATTCGAATTTTGCAATCATAAATTTAGGAAGTTTCCGATTTCATACCACCTAAATTTTGGTTGCCATGTAGTGTTGGATTTTCATGAGTTGCAGAACCATTTTGGCAAATATAGCAATGTTCACTAACAATGGTATAATCTCTGAAGAATTTTTTTGATAAGCTGGGCTGACTTGATATTGTTTGAAACATTGCCTATAATTGGTTACTAATAAAAATACTAATTGCTGTTAATAATAGACGGTGTACATTTTACATGTCATATAATGTGTTTGTTATATACTAACATTGTCTAATATTGGATACTATCATGTGTAATGATCATGTAAGAAGATAATGGCAAGAACGAGAGGTCTAAATGACCGAGGTCGGCGACCATTAAATCGCGGTCGTCGACCCCCTAATAGTAATGAAGCCGAAGGCCGTGGTCCACCACCTACACATGTAGGGCCTGTTTGGTTGGAGGGAAATGGATGGGAGGGGAGGGGAGGGGAGGGGAGGGAAGGGAAGGGATTTTTTAAAATATTTCTTGTTTGGTTTATTTTTTAGGAGGGGAGGGGAGGGGAATGGAGGGGTGCAGAATCCCTCCTGAGCCAATTTTGGCTCCCCTCCAATATTGGGGGGATTTGGAGGGGAGAGAAAGTGGATCTAATTTTTTTAAAGTGATTGGACTAAACTGTCCTTTTAAGATTTAAATCCCTAAAATAAAAAAAATATCCTCTCTTTCCCGACTCTCCTCCACTCGCACTCTCTCTTTCTCCCCTTCCTCATTGCGGAGGTGAAGAGCAGATATCCTCTCTCTCGACTCGTCTCTCTCCTGACATTTCCAGTTTTATTTTATTTATTTATTATTTATCTTTTTAAAGCAAAAATATTATTGTATGTTAAAGTTTTAGCATGCAATGCAAGAGTCTGAATAATACTTGGTCTCTCTGTTAACAGTTGGGGATACATTGCATAGTTCTAACTTTGATCTCCTTTTTCGTCCACTTAGGCAGTAAGAAGTCCTCCTTCAATCACGAAAAGTGAATTGAAAGAATACAAAATAAAGTATTTTTTCTTATAAGTTAGATGAGTTGAATCTTGTTACTGTTTTTGTCTATATATAATATTACATACAGTAGTGGTTTAGCCAACTAGTGGTCTCAGAGCATATAGCATTTGGGGCTAGAATTTGATTTAATTTGTTCAAGTACTATTAATCAATCTGCCTTCATTATTTTGTTTATTGGTCTTCATTATTTTGTTTATATTACAAAATTATAATTAGAAACAATAATACATAGGCTCTCCTAAAATATGAAAGGGTATAAAAGTAATTTAATTATAAAATTCCTTCCCTCCCCTTGTGAACCAAACAAGAAGATAATTATTTTTCCTCCCCTCCCTTTCTCTCCCCTCCCCTTCCATTAAAATCCCTCCCCTCCCTTCCCCTCCTTTGAACCAAACAGAGCCGTAAGAAGTGTTCATTAATTTTTATTTCTATAATTTGGTGTTAAAATAAATTTCTTCCTAAAATAGGATTTAATACATGTTTTATAGGTTCCCTCATCTTCCGACGTGGCCGAGCATAGCTTCTCTTCCGTTGCACATGGAGGTCTAGGTCCGTTAGACCCTAACCTCTCAACTTTGCAAAGTGAACACCGTTCACAATCCATTTTGAACGGTGTTTCGAAGGAGTGCACATTTTCTAGACATCCTCCACATTTGCCACTACACGCCCGCACACACGAGCTTTTGGCCGCAGCTGGGTTGCTTGGAATAAGCATGATGGGGTATCTCCATCTTGATCGGTCTCTTTTTACCGCTCTCCTGGAAAGATGGAGATCAGAAACCCATACTGTTCATTTACCCGTAGGAGAAATGACTAGAACGCTCCAAGAACTTGCGATGATATCGGGTCTTCACGTTGATGGTGTAGCCGTAACTGGGAGTATGGGTTTTGATAAATATGAACTTGTACGAGAATTCCTTAGTGTAGAGCCAGACAATGGAACCTTTGTTGGGCAATCCATTAAACTTTCATGGTTGGATGAGGTATTTAAAAACTCTTTAAATGATGATTCATCGGAGTTCCAAGTTGAGTGCTACATCCGGGCATATATAATGACAATTTTTGGCGATGTGATATTTCCAAACTCGACGGGCGATACCGTGCCATTAATGTATCTTTCGTTGATCGCCGATATAAGGAAAGCCGACCAGTACAGTGGGTCAGTGCAGCATTAACCGCATTGTATAGAAGTTTATGTCCTTGTGCCTTGAATGCAGTTCAGATGATGGGGCCATTGGTAATACTACAAGTGTGGAACTGGGAGCACCTGCATGTAGGGCGGCCCCACATAAGCCGACAATCACAGTGGTGGATGGCCGCTCCAGAGGATGAAACAATGTTGGCTTCCATTGGGGTCTACTAGATGGGTTCACACACGTGGAAAGATAATCCACGTGGTGTGTTGGCATATTACAGGGACGAACTCGATCAATTGCGACACGAGTATGTTAATTAGTCTCCTTATAATGACGAGAGAGTTGGCAGATTGCTCCTGCATGTAGGGCGACCCCGTAGTTTCGGTTGACGACATCACCACTTGTCAACTTTGCTATTGTTGAGTTCCATTTCACGGACCATGTGCTTCGACAATTTGGTCGTCATCAACCCATTTAGTAAGAAGTTATGACAGCAAATTACACAGTGTTAAGGGAATGGGTCGGCTACCAGATCACAATTGAGCATTATATCACCAACAATATGTGAACCATTGGAATGAGGAACGATTTGATACAATAGTAGACCCCTCTCCTCCTTTTGACCCCGATTTACATCGCCCATATATGTTTTGGTACCGTAGAATAACACGTTTATTTGTTGCACCTCCCCTACCTACTTCAGTAGGCATTCATGTACCAGTTTCAAAGAGAGAGATCGAGCCACCCACAGGGGCATTCTAGCTTGCAGCCAATGTATCAACCGAGGATACCAACTCACCGTTTCGTGGTAAGTGGTCATTATATTGTTTTTTCTTTTGTACACAATTCATTAATAGATTCATGCTTATATCATTTATGATCCACATACTGTTCTAAATTCATTAACTTATTGTTGTAGATCGAAGATGCATGGGATATTGCGATGCAATGTGACTGCTCGTGCCCTGTCGAGCAATGTCACCGATGTAGTGAAAGATTTCGAGGGATTCTCAAACCGTGCAGGTCACAGCTAGAACATGTTGGTGAAGGAGATCGGATCGATGCCCTTTCAAATGCTCCGGTGCCGAACACGGGGAAACGAAGGAAAAAGGTGGCAGTCAAAAAAAGGTCACACGCACAACGATCCGATCCGGTTCAACCACAACATGTATAAGAAGAAGAACCACAACATGAATATCAAGAGGAGGATGACCCAGAAGATCATATCCCCATATCCAAGTCACTCAAGAACCCCCAAAGAGGTTAAAACGGATGAGAAAGAAAACGAACGTATATACACTAGCATGAATGAATGTAGTAGTTTAGTAGTTATTACTTTCCTTAGTGGATCATTGGCTGTTGGTTCCTGAATGTCATTAACGTTTTCATCTGGATTAGCACCAACTTCATATTCCTCTTGTTCTACATCTATCTCCAATTCTTCATCTTCTTCATCTTCTACATCATCATCTACTAAATCATTGTTAACCGTAGCTTGATTGAAGTCTCGAATAATGTGTTCGTTATCAACAAGATTGCGGATGAAGTTTGAACTCGATGGTGACAAGTCATGTACAGGGGAATTTATTGGTATTGGATTTGTGAACAAGTTTTCTTGTCGAGGCGTTGATCTTTCATGTGGATCAGGATCCGGATGGGGACTCGTCTCTTCAGTCAGCACTTCACGTACCGGGCTTAATATATAATTAATATGTGGCGGGCTAATAGGAATCCTGATTTTGTCTAGGTATAACTAATGCATTCCAACTACAATTTGGATCAGCTGTTCTTGCAATCATGGAAGCAAGAGCATCATCATCCCCTACAGGTACCACCATGAAAAATTGGGATTCTGATTTTCCAGCTGCATATTGAGCATGAATTTTAACTTCACATTCACTTCTATCCCAATTAGTAATTTCGTACACCTTCTCTATTAGTTCGTGTTGTGTAATATTACGGAGAGCCCAAACTACTTCGGGTTCAACATCACTATAACAAACCCCTAACTTTTTGTCTCTGATTATTTCTCCCCCGTAATATAACCAAATAAGAATTTTCTGATCCACATCTACAAGTCAATAGACAAATATGCAAGTAACTATCTAATAAAAAACATAAAATACATAAATTTTACTTTCGTGGGTTGTATGAATACCTTCAAGAATACAACCATCGTTTGAGAGCGGAGTTGATGACACAGATGAGTTCAGATAGTACGAAGATGTTGTTAATCGCCGGGGGTGTTGTCGGCTGCAATTTCTGTGGCGAGGTTTGGAGAATTTAACTACTAGGAAAATTGAAAGCTTGGGGATTTGGGGATTGAAGGTTTGCGGGGAGAGGAAGATGAGGTGAAGATGATTCTTTAATTAAAGAGAGATTTTTCAGAGTGGGAGGAGCTAGATTAGGGTTATAGGATTTTCAAGGATTTTGGGTTTCGGAGTTGGGGAAATTATTTGGAGAGAAGAAGTGAAGTTGAGAATTGGGGGCAGAGAGTTTTAACAGATCTGGACCCCCCAACAAGGCCGCAGCTGTGAACTGCGGCCTAAGTATTAACGAGGGCACAGTTCGCAATTGTGGGCTCAGTGAAATCTCATTACAGCTTCTTTGGCCTTGACAAATTTTTTAAAGTAAGCCTTGCAATCTACATCTTCTGGTACGTAGGGTGCTGCGGCCTCGTTATCGAAGAGGCCGCAGTTGCGAGTGGTCTATTTTGGGCATTAGTTTCCAAAAGTGGTCTATTTTGGGGGGAAAATCCACATTACAGGTAGGTTGGGACAGACAGGAGTAGACGATATACATGGAAAATTTGTAAAATGTAGGACATGGGGATATGGATCTAGTGTTATATAATACAGTATCATAAATGAATCGTATATTTAACCTGAAAATATGACGGCAAAGAGTACATTTTGAGCTTTGTAATCAAATCAAGAACCTTTAGTCCATTGAAAAGTAGTAATGCGTTTAGTTCCCTTACAAAATTGAAGATTTATATTGGCATGGTGCTGTGCATGTGCAAGTAATAGAGTTACCTACTAGTATAAGAAATGTGAATTATTTCATTTTCTGAAATTGGTTTGATTATTATGTGTTCAAACTTTAAACAAGTGTTCTATAAGTGTCCAATATGAAAGAAGTATAGTAATATTTTGGACATTTATAAGAAGTGTATTGAGTCTATGATGCGTGTCCAGGAGTGTCTATAGAGTGTCGGTGTCTGAGGACAGGTGTCTAAGTAGTGTCCATAAGTGTCGGTGTCTGGCGTGCTACAATATGGGTGCGGCTCCAATTCAGAATTGTCTGCGCTAATGGGTTGGGCTAGTCTCTACTACATCTGACTTTGTTTAGTTTGCTAGTTTTTCGAAGTGTTATATAAAGCTTCCTGCTATCCTAGATTAAATTGGTTAGCAATTGGTTGGCTTGCTAATAAAGGTGAACCTTGAAAAAGAAAATTCAAGGTTCTTTACCTGTGTGCAGTCTTGACAAGTTTGTCAATGATATGCATTAACTGTCTTTTGTTATTCATCAACAGACTAATTTTTTGTAGCATTCCTGCAATTGTAGGCTTTGAAAAATTTTGCTTCCATGTCAGGGTTATGTGGTTTATCGCGTCCGTGTTAGACGTGGAGGCAGGAAGAGGCCAGTTCCTAAGGGTATTGTTTATGGTAAGACCAAGAATCAGGGTATCACCCAACTGACGTTCAAGAGGAACAAGAGATCAGTTGCCGAGGAGACATAACAAATATACATATGCAGACAATTGCACAATACCTAATTAGGCCTATAAATTTGGGATGCAAAGCTAACTTATGATAAGCTGGAGTTAATCTTAACTTTGTGATATGATTGAGATTTTTCATAAAGAGTTCAGAT
The DNA here is from genome assembly GCA_017893485.1 of Hemerocallis citrina. Lineage (NCBI taxonomy): Eukaryota > Viridiplantae > Streptophyta > Magnoliopsida > Asparagales > Asphodelaceae > Hemerocallis > Hemerocallis citrina. The sequence goes on from CM030363.1 coordinate 132,577,534, forward strand.
ACGTTTAGTTATTTCAACTCAGTGCCTGTTTGGATACAAGGTAATGATCACCCATAGGGGTAAAATTTAGTGGAGTAGAGGTATACAAAGTTACAAACATTAATTAACATACCCTTACCTCCACTCTAAGTATGACAAAAGTTATCTTTTTCTTTATGTGTTCGGATACAATTGTAAGGTAAGAGAGGTAAATTAAGATGAGAGTGAAGCGAGAAGAAAAAAATTAGGTTAGTTGAATTTAGATACTCTCCTAGTCACTGGCTGAGAAAGATATTGAGCCGAGCTGGCTTAGTTGTCTAAAGGCAATGGACTGTTCTTAAGGCACCTCAACAGAAAGTTAATACCCAACTAATGTACATACCGACTAATGTATGTACCTAATATACCTCCAAAATTCCCGCTCAATTATAAAAAAAGCTATTTGTTTTTATTATTTTTTTCTGATACTAGGCAATTGTAAGCAAACTGCCATCTATATGCCTCTACCTCCGGTCCTCCACCACAAAAGAAAACTCAACACTGTTATTTTATTTTGCAGGACTCCACCTACAAGTACTTTGAGGTCATACTTGTTGATGCTGCTCACAATGCGATTCGCAACGACCCAAGAATCAACTGGATCTGCAAGGGAGTCCACAAGAACCGTGTGCTTCGTGGCCTCACTTCAGCTGGCAAGAAGTAGAGGGTTCTCCGAGGGAAAGGCCACCTTTACCACAAGAACATGCCATCTCGCCATGCAACCTGGAAGAGAAACCAGACCAAGTCCCTCCGTCGTTATCGCTGAGCTTCTCTTTCTTAAGTTCCCAAAAGTTCTGGTATCTCTTTGTAGTACAAAATTTTATCTGAGCTTTCAAGAAAAAAATTCCGATTCTAGTATTCCAGACTTATTTTGTTATCTAGTGGTTTGTATGGATTATGTTGAGACTGCTTTAGATCTAAATTATCTCGAACTGTGGGAATGTATTTTGTTTTATGACAAATCGTCTGGTCATTTTGACGTTCTCGACTTTTTCCTGTGGTCTTGTCCTGGTTTTCGTCTGAAAATCTATTGATGTCAAACTGGCTGAATGTGATGAAATCTTTTTAATCAAAGTATATAGCCTTCAAGTGCATATAACTAGTTGTAATAAATCATTTTAGATTCATGGTCGATTTCATAATGATTCTCGAGAATTTGAACACCTAATCAAAAGAATATGTTTGACTTTCACACGGTATCCATATTGAATTTGATTGGGAATCGTTTAACCTCTTTATGCCCCAGGGAATGGAAGGGTTTATGGGCTTGTTTATCAATGCGGCAGAGATTTATGATGAGAGCACTTTACAACCAGTCTTGGAGATGTCATGAAAGGCGACACTTAGGCTTTGTTTGTTTAAAATTACTGGTACCAAAAGTACCGTGCTTATGTTTAACTTCAAAATTTTTGTAGTAAGTAAAATTACTTTTTGAAAAGTTAAACATACCATTTGGGATGTTTTGAGAAAAATAACAAGCTAAACGCACTTTTAATGACATTTACCAAATACCTCTTTTGAGCATATAAATAAGCTTTCAAATTCAAAAGAACTCTCCAAAACCAATGCCAAATGGAGCTCTAGGGATGGTCTTAACAGACTCGAAACTAGTGAAAAACAGCATGTAAATCTATATATAGAACTAGAACTGAACAGTATACAACCATCTCAAAACAAGCTTGATGCCCGTAGCATAACACAGCTTGAAGGTAGTAAAAAGCAGTAAGTAGATCTTGTATCGAAGTAGAAAGAAAGAGTATACACCGCTCTTAAAGCAGTCAGAGAATTCCTACCATGTCAACATCCTATCTCTTCAAGAACTTTAAAGGTTTAAAGGGTATACAGTTTCTCGGAAAACATTGTAAAAAACAAAATCAACCTTGACATCGGTCTCTGCGAATCAAAAGTGAGGCACAGATTTTCTACTACGAAGCTTGTATTTCAAGTGTGGCATGCTGGCTTTCGACACCATTCTCAGAGGTGTTCTCATCAGTGATCATATCTTGAACTGCCGGGGGATTAACTACTGTCATCTGCGTAACTGACTTACCAGAGAGATGGCCCTTCATTTCTCGATGCTCTTGACAGATGGCGCACCAATGCATTACGCAATGAACACCACAGGGATCACAGGGAGAATTCTGCAGTAAAATTTAAGAATAGTCAGCAACTGTTATTAAGCAATGTGACTCAAATTATCCTGCGTACTGCATATGATTACATTATTTTAGAGGGAACCAAAAACATTGGTAGAAATCTAGGATTACGTGAGAAAGAGACACTTATACAGTTATACCCTTATACTGAAAATGTCTTTTTCCCTCTAACCTTGTTGTTGCTAATTTCGGTGTGGGAGCAAACAGATGATTTGTGAATTCTTCTAAAAACAATAAAAGCGAACATGTTGACTTCTTGCCGGCATTTGACTATTTCCCGCCATTGCCGCTAAACTGCAAAAAAGTTCGAAACACCGGGATGGATCCCGGCGATGAACCCTCCGACGCTCAAGTCAGTAATTAGGAAGATTATGAAAGAGCGTTTGTGAAAAAAATATTGATTACCTTTTTATGGTCGGTGTAGAGGGATAATTATAGTCGCCTTTAGAAACGGTTTCGAGATAATCATTTATCTCTATGTCCCAATGTTTTTGGATAAACAAGAGAGTTTAAATCATTTCATGATAAGAGTTTCGGTTTAAACCGTCTTAGAGATAATCATGAATTTTAATTACTTTTTAAATATCTTGGGTTTGTACATAATGGGTTGTCACCCTGACCCAGTAAAACAGATCCGTTTTTGGGTTATTGGGCTTGGAAAAAACCCACTTCCCATTTTCGGACCCATTTATAGATGAACTTACCGTTTTACCCCTGAGAGCTTTAAGATTAGTGCCCGATTTGAACGGTCCTGATTTAGTTCTATTTTTACCCATATCACAAGTCCCCCCACTCGTGAAGACAGAGTTTCACAGCCTTTGAGGAGTAGTTCACTCGCTTCTAATGGTTCATAGAATTTATCGGCATTCTCAGGGACGTTTAGAGCTTGTTTGGAGTATAATAATGCTTTCCTGAGTTTGAAAAATACTCAAAATTATTTTTAACATTTTCTGGATTTTTTGTGGATTTTTAATTTTAAACCATTTTTTGAATTTTTTATTCAATTTCCGCATGTTAATAATTAAATTTTGAAAATTTTTAATTAATTATTCTATGTTAAAAATTATTTTTTCGGACATTAAAAATATTTTTCCAAATTAATAATTATTTTTAGAATTTTTAATTAATTTTTTTCGATTTTTCAATTATTTTATTGGAATTTTTAAATAAAAAATTCAATTTAATAATTAAATAAAGGATTTATTAAATCACCTGTCGACGTGGCATAATCTCGGATATCTGGAAGATCAAACGGTCAGGAAAGGCGGAAACAACACGTGTCCTTTGACTGTTGACCATTTTTGCGCAATTTCGAGCAGCGTGACACGTGTCCTTTGACCATTGACCATTTTTGCGCAATTTCGCGTTCGGGGACGCGTTTGCTCGAAGCACGCTGCCGAAGAGCTATGGTGGCTTGGCAACGTGACACACGTCACCTTTGACCGTTGACCATTGACCAGTCAACGGTTTTTGCGTGATTTAACGTTCGGCGACGTGTTTACTGGGAGTATGCCGCCGAAGAGCTATGGTTGCTTGATAGCGTGACACGTGTTGCCTTTGACCGTTGACCGTTGACCAGTCAACGGTTTTTGCGTGATTTCACGTTAGGGGACGTGTTTGCTCAGAGTACGCCACCGAAGAGCTATGGTTGCTCAACAGCAGACACGTGTCCCCTTTGACCGTTGACCGTTGACCAGTCAACAGCTTGTGTGATTTCACGTTCGGGGATGTGTTTGCTCGGAGTACGCCACCGAAGAGCTATGGCTGCTCGACAGCGTGACGTCACCTTTGACCGTTGATGACCAGTCAACGACTTTTGTTGCTGCATGAGATTCCCGCCTTTTCGAGTTTTGCCGCTTGGTATTCATGGCTCTTTGGGCTTTTCAGGGGGTTTGGGGCCCCAAAGGTCTCAAAAGCCCAAACGTCGTCCCCCCTTCTCTATAAGACTTCACCCCCCCTTCATTTCCTCATTCTCTTCTTTGATTCTTGAAAAATTTTCTCTTTCCTGGGTGGTTTTGCTAGCGGTCGCGGCAAGGCGTTTGACTTTTTGGCGAACTATTCCGACCGCAGTAGTCACATCAAGGTAAACATATATATTTTCACTTATATATTTTATCATGAGATGTCTAAGGTTTCCTCGTAGGATGAGACCTCCACTTCGGACCATGAAGGGATCGGCAGTTGATCCTTCCCCCAACAGTGGATAAGGGGAAGAGGGTAATAGGGCCGATTATTGCCGAGACAGTAGTAGAGAAGGTGAGGGAAGCGGGGGAGTTAGGTAGGCTTTTGTGCCCCTTGACGAGCCTCACGGAGTTCGAGATTACTCTGACGACCTTCTGTCCAAGGTAGTATACGGAATGTCGGCTTCGTACGAGGAGAATAGGACACGGGAGCACTCCGAAGTCGACGACATCCCTTCAATGCTTTCAGATAGGGACTTGGTATGTATCCGAAAGAGCTTCGTGATACTGAGGGAGTTCGGACTTCTCCTCCAGGTCTGGGTGTTAGAGCCTGTTTGCTGACCTCTCCTGACATGTGTTTTTTTCCCTTCAATGCATTTCACGCCAATCTTCGTCTGCCCCTTCCGCCGTTTGTGACCGAGGTACTGAAGTGGTACTCATTGAGTCCTGTCCAGTACATGCCGAACATGTGGAGGCACGTCAACGGCTTTATTCTTCAGTGTTAGTCAACGGGGGTCGAGCCTCAGCTTAGTATTCTCCAGAGACTCTACAAAATCCATCGAAAAATCAAGACGGAGCATAGATATTATCTGTCGCCGCGTCGGGGAGTGAAGCTGATTGACAACCCCGACTCCATCAAGTTTTGGAAGGAGAAGTACTTTCTGATTCGGAGTAACGCACCGTGGGAGATTTCCATGAGGTGGAGAGAGGAGGTGCCGAAGTGGGCGAAAGCCAAACTAGTGTTGAGTCCGGAGGAGGATGAGGTTGTTTTAAAACTTCTAAGCCGTCCTCCTCTGTGTTGGAAAGATATAACCGAGGAGGTATAACTGAAGAGGTCTTTTTCGGTGGGGTCTCAGTCTGATCGACCCTAGTATGCATCTCATAGTTCTTTTTTTTTCTTTTTGTATTATGTATCTCCCTATGCTAACTCCTTCGTGACTCACTTTGCAGAAGTAGTGAACATGGACTTCAAATCAATGTTGTCTGATCGAGGGGGTCTAAGTAGCAAGGCTCCCGATGGGAAGAAGAAGAAGAGGACGACAGCGGGGCCATCGTCTAACGGAGCTGCACGGGGCTCGGCGCCCACCACTCCGTTGGCCACCTTTGAGTCTCCCCCCTTCACTTCTCCTGCCCCGTCGGGGAGTTCACCCTCGGTGCCGCACTGGCTCTGGAAGCTCCTCCTCTCACTGCAACGGCAGAAGTGATTCTTATTGAAGAGCACAAAAAGCTCTTCGTCCTCTACTGGCGCGTGATGAAGCACAACGGTTTCCACGAGGATTCCGCCATGTGCATGCAAGCGGTGCAGCACTTGGCGACTCCGAAGGACCGAGCCGTGATGAAGGCAGGGTCGGTAGGCGACGACGTCCTAGAGATAGCCTGGGCAAATATGTCGGTAAGTTCTGTCTTGAACTTCATCACTTAGAATTCTTCTTGTGTTTTTCACACTTAGAATTTTTCTCTGTTCTTGTAGATTACTTGCCACTTCATCCACCTACTGGAGCAGTTCGCCGAGCAGGAGAAATAGCTCAAGGCAGCGAGCGACAGGGGCCGGTCGGAGCGAGCGAAGACAGCGAAGGCGTATGAGGAGGTGAAGCGCTTGTCGGAGACCCAAGCGATTCAAATAAGTCTGCTTGAGTCCGCACTGGCAAAGGTGAATGAGCAAATTGCCGAGGGCAGACAGAGAGAGCTCACCGCGAAGGCAATAGAAGCTGCGACCAAGGAGAAGGAGGCGGCTGTGGGGGCGGCTGTGGAGGCGACGAAGGCCGAAGCGAAAGGACACTTGCCCTCGAACATGGAGCAGTCGTATGCAAGGGCGCTCAAACACGTAGAAGCGCTCGTCCCCGGGTTCGATTGCTCGGGGTACTATCTGTACGACCCCGTCGACGGCAAAGAGGAGGTGGGCGAGGAGGAAGAAGAGGAGGAGAACGTTGTGGCGAACCCTCAGTCGGCTATAGTGGCGGTGCCGGAGGCGACTGAGGGGAGCGTTCGCGAGCCCGCACCCCCTGTAGATCAGTCTGCCGAGATGGACCCTTGACCTCTTTTGTAGCTACACCACTTTTGTTTGTTGTTTTTGTTTTCTTCTTCTTCATCTTTTTGGAATGCTTTTGTATCGATGCCTAATAGCGGATTGGCCACCGCTTTTGTATCTTTACTTTAGCAATGAAAATACTCTTTTGGGGCATCTTATTATGTATGGCAGTGAAGCTCTTTAAAAAAAAAAACTTAAAGCTATCTCGTAGCTTTCACGCTTCAACTTAGAGCTATTGTAGCTTTCACACTTGAACTTAGAGATATCTTGTAGCTTTTGCACTTCAAGTTAGAGCTATCTTGTAGCTTTCGCACTTCAAGTTAGAGCCATCTTGTAGCTTTCATGCTTTGAGTTAGAGCTATCTTGTAGCTTTCGCACTTTAAGCTAGAACTATCTTGTAGCTTTTACACCTTAACTTAAGAGTGATTTTTGCTTGTACTTTGGTTGGAAGGTCTTTGCACTCTCCGTACGTGTTTCTCAGGACAGCCGGGCGTCATAGCTTCGTACCAAACTCCGTATTACTGAATTAGGACTCGCTCAGTCTCAGAAAAGACTTTCGAAAGCCGAAGCAGTGCTCAACCACTTGAGAAGAGTGTTATCCCATCGCACTTGCTTGTTTGCAAGTGGCAAAAGTGGCATCGAACCAAGTGTAGGACTCTGAACTTGTCGTTTTAAGAGTTTTCAGCAGTTCTGGGAGCAATTCCGAATGGCAAGCTACTTCGCACTTGCTCGTTTGCAAGTGGCAAAAGTGGCATCGAACCATGTGATGGACTCTGAACTTGTTGTTTTAAGATTTTTCAACAGTTGTGGGAGCAATTCTGAATGGCGAGCTACTTTGCACTTGCTCGTTTGCAAGTAGCAAAAGTGGCATCGAACCAAGTGTTGGACTCCGAACTTGTCATTTTAAGAGTTTTCAACAGTTGTGGAAGCAATTCCGAATGGCGAGCTACTTCGCATTTGCTCGTTCGCAAGTGGCACAAGTGGCATCGAACCAAGTGTTAGACTCCGAACCTGTCGTTTACGAGTTTTCAGCAGTTGTGGGAGCAATTCCGAATGGTGAGCTACTTCGCACTTGCTCGTTTGCAAAAGGCAAAGGTGGCATCGAACCAAGTGTTGGACTCCGAACTTGTCATTTAAGAGTGGTCATACTTAGGGTGTACGTTTCAAGGTAAAACAATTAGTTTTTGACAATAGCTTTTCGGAAAAATAAATTGTGTTTTTTATAAAAGAGAAAACTTAAGTGACTGCTTCTAAGTTGCGAGCCTTTATTACATGATGATGAATAAAAACGGAAGTAAAGAAAAAAAACAAAAGAATCTAGTTCTCTTGAAATTTCACTTGGAATTTCATCAAATGCTCTGCATTCCAAGTTCTTGGCACTCTCATCCCCCCCGGGTCTTCAGGTTGATACGCGCCAGGGCGGACAACTCTGGAGATCCTGTACGGCCCCTCCCAGTTTGGAGATAGTATTCCTTTTTTTTGCTCGGAAAAGAGATCGATAACTTTCTAAGGACCATGTCTCCTTTGAGATTTGTGGGGCAGACTTTCTTGTTGTAAGACTGCTCGACCCTGCGTTGATAGATCTGTTGGTGAATGGACGATCTTTCTCGAATTTCGTCGATGTGGTCAAGATTGCCTCGGAGGTGGTTCGAATTTTGTTCTTCACTAAAGGCTAACAAGCGTGGAGAGGGCAGACCAACTTCAAGAGGGATGACATCTTCTGAACCGTATGACAAGTTAAACGGAGATTCTCATGTCGGGGTCCGTTTAGTGGTGCGGTTGCTCCAAAGCACATTGGGAAGTTGTTCAACCCACAACCCCTTTACAGATTTGTCGAGTCTCTTCTTTAGGCCAGAGAGAATTTGCCGGTTGGCATTCTCTGCCTGACCATTGGATTGCGGGTGGGATATTGAGGAGAACGCTATTGGATGCCGAGATCCGCACAAAAGATGCGGAAGGTGGTCCCTGTGAATTGGGTCCCATTGTCAGTCACTAAGATCCGAGAGATGCCGAATCGGCAGATAATGTTCTTCCAGAATAACTGTTGGACCCTGTTCTCCGTAATTGTTGCTAAGGGCTCGGCTTCAATCCATTTCGAGAAGTAATCAATTGCAACAACAAGGAACTTCTTCTGACCAGGCGCTGGAGGAAAAGGCCCGAGCAGGTCCATTCCCCACATGGCAAAGAGGATCGAACTGGATAAGGAGGATAGATCGGCTTGAGGCGAACACCAAATGGATGAGAAGCTCTGACAGGGGGCACACTGGCAAACATGCTGTTCGGCGTCACTAAGGAGCGTGGGCCAGAAGTGGCCATGATTCAGGATTTTGCGGGCGAGGGACCTTGCTCCCATATGGGCGCCACCGACTCCTTCATGAAACTCTCTGAGGCCGTACTAGGCTTCCTCGAGGGAGAGGCACCGCAAGTAGGATCTGCCGTCTACTTAGGTATAGGAGTGCTTGTACATAACTCTCTCGATGAGCGTATATCGCTCGGCTCTAATTCTGACTTTTCTAGCCTCTTTGGGGTCTGGGGGGAGGACTCCTTTTTCGAGGAATTCGAGAAGGGGCTTTATCCAATTTTCCTCATGCGTCAGGGGTGGTACCTCCATTAGTTCGAGGCTTCCTTCCTCAATGTTGGGTCTTCAAAGAAATTCGATCAAAACAATGCGCTCAAGACTTGGAGAGCAAAGGAAGCCAACTTTGGTAGGGCATTTGCTTGCCCATTTTCTTCTCGGGGGATCTGTAGGACTTCTGCTTCTTGGAAGGTGGCTAACAGCTCTTTAACCTTAGCCAGATACTTGGTCATGCAGTCATCTCTAGCCCCATACTACCCCGAGACTTGGTTTACCACTAGCTGAGAATCGCAAAATACCTTGACGCGTTGAGTGCCAGCCTTGCGTGTCAGGAATAGACCGGCTATGAGAGCTTCATACTCTGCCTCATTGTTTGACGCTCGAAAGTTGATGCGGAGCGAATATTGGAGAACAAAGTCATCTGGGCCGGTTAGGATGACCCCTACTCCACTTCTCTCAGCGCATAAGAACCCATCGACATAAATGCTTTATAACGGGGATTCCTTGTCTTCCTTGCAGGGGTCGGGGATAGTGCTTTCCACTATGAATTCTGCTAGGGCTTGAGCCTTGATAGCGGTCCTTGGCTATAGCTGATATCGTGTTGGCTCAGCTTTATGGACCATGTCATGAGGCACCCCGAACTTTCAGGCTTGTGCAACACTTGCTTGAAGGGTTGGTCAGTAAGAATGACCACCGAATGGGCTTGGAAATATGGGCGGAGCTTTCAAACAGCCATGACCAGTGCAAATGCCATCTTTTCTATTTTGGAATAGTGGAGTTCGGCATCCCGGAGGACCTTACTCACATAATAAATCGGCCTCTGGGTTTTGTCTTCTTCCCTCACCAGAACGGCACTGAGGGTTTGTTCCGATGTGGAGAGGTAAAGGTAGAGGATTTCCCCAGGCTTGGGCTTACTCAGGAACGGAGGGTTGACGAGATATGCTTTGAGTTGGTCGAAGGATTCCTGTTGCAATTGTCCCCACTCAAAACCTTTCGTTCCTCTTAGGACCTTGAAAAATGGGAGACACTTCTCCCCTGACATGGAGAGAAAATGCCATATGGCGGCGAGGTGCCCTGTGAGACTTTGTACTTCCATAACGCTAGACGGGGAGCCATATCCAATATGGCTTGAATCTTCTCAGGGTTGGCTTCTATGGCCCTCTGGCCAACCATAAATCCTAGGAATTTGCCAGACGATACTCCGAAGGCACATTTGGATGGGTTGAGCCTCATGTTGTGACATTCGCAAGACATCGAAGGCTTCCTGGAGGTCGACCACATGGTCCTGTTTCCAAAGGCTTTTTACCAACATATCATCCACATAAACCTCCATGTTCCTCCCGATTTGTTCCTTAAAGACCTTGTTGACGAGGCGCTGATATATTGCCCTGACGTTCTTTAGCCCGAAGGGCTTGATGCGGTAACAATATAGGCCTTGATCTGTTGTGAAAGAAGTCTTCGGAATATCAGGGGGAACATCCTGATCTGATTGTACCCAGAAAAGGCGTCCATAAAGCTCAAGAGTTCGTGACCGGAAGTGGTGTTGATTACTGCATCGATACTAGAAAGTGGGAACAGATCTTTTGGACAGGCCTTGTTCAAATCCGTAAAGTTGATACAAATCCTCCATTTCCCATTGGCCTTTTTCACCATCACGACGTTGAAAAGCTACTTGGGGTAATTGACCCTTGGATGAACCGAGCCTGCAAAAAGTTTAGCTGCTACTTCTTTGATGGATTTCTGGCGGTCCGGTGCAAACTTGTGACGCTTCTGTTGGACAGGTTTAGCTTCGGGAACTATGCTGAGATGGTGCATGAGTTATTCTTCCGAGATACTGGGCATATCGGCAGCGATCCATGCGAACAGGTCTCGGTTCCCCCTTATGCATTGGATGATGTTTGCCTTGACTGGGGGGGGCTTTGCTCACTTGGAACATCCTGATCGGGTCTTCTTCGGAAAAGGCCACTTCTTTTTTTTCATTGACTGGCTCCGAGACGACTGGGTTGCCCCCTTGGGGGAGCTCAAGGGTTTCGAGAGAGAGGACCGGACCCCCTACCGAAGGCATGTAACATTTTCGGGTAGTCTCCTGGCTCCCTCTGACCTCTCCCACCCCTGCGGAGGTAGGGAATTTCATCTTCATATGGAAGGCAGAGGGTACGGCTTAAAGCGCTGCCAAGGATGGCATTGTATGCGGCCTTTACATCGACAACCATCAAATCCATTGGTTATGTTCGGGTGGCTGGGGTTTTGCCAGCGGTTACGTCGAGCTTGATAACTCCCTCGATGGTCACTGGCACCTTGGAGAACCGTGGAGAGTGTAACCGACGGGTTTGAGGCAGTCTCGGGATAACTTGAGGCCTTGGAAGGCCTCCAAGAAGAAGATATTGACTGAGTTGCCATTGTCGACCAGGATTCGGCACACTTCGTGGTTGGCTACGTGGAGGTTGATTACGAGAGCATCACAGTGAGGCGTTCGGACGCCTTCCAAGTCTCTATCTGAAAAGGTCACGGGAACCCCAAAGCCTTTGAGCGGAGGATGGTTCTGAACTGAATTTACTTCTCGGATGAAGGCTTTTTGGGAGGAGTTTGACTCTCCCCCATTGGGCCTCCGTGGATGAGGTGGAGGATAGCTTCAGGTTCGGAGTCGAGGGATTCAACAGGTATTTCGGTTCGCTTGTTCGCCCCTCGAGGTGGAGGAGGATCAACTCTGTCCTTTCTAACGAACTTGGCCAGTTGCCCTATCTGAATGAGGGCCTCGATCTTGTCCTTCAGGGCCCGACAGTCCTTTGTGTCGTGGCCACTGTGGAAGCGGCACCACTTATCGTTGTTCCTCTTTTTGTCAGGGGTATTCATCTTTGGGGGAGGTTGGAGCAGCCCTTCTTTACCAACCTCCATTTGGATAGTCGAGTCACTGGCATTGAGAGGGGTGAATTTTTTTAAATGGGGAGGGTGGCACTGGCCGCGGTTATCTTTTTGGAGCTTCTTAGTCCTTCATCTGCTCCCTTTCGTTTGTTCCCGGACAGGGGCTCTTTGTGGTCATTAGGATGAAGGGCCTCTTCTGCCCGGATATATCTCACTCCTCAACATGAGCTCCGATAAGTCCCAGGGTGGCTTCTTGGTAAAGGATGCTTTTAGGTCAGCATGGTTGATGTTGTGTCGGAATGCTGCTGAAGCCACCGACTGATCGAGAGAGGCGATTAACCGAGCTTCAGTGATGAAGCGCCGGACATAGTCTCTCAGGTGCTCGCCTTTCCTCTGACTGAGTGCTAATAGAGATGTGCTTGTCTTTTCGGTTCTGCATCTGCTGACGAAGTGGGTAAGAAAGAGTTCCTCAAACTGATCGAATGAGAAGATGGAGGCGGGGGACAGTCAGGAGTAACATTATCTCGCAGGTCCCTTCAATGTGACTGGGAAGGTATTGCAAAGAAGCGCATCTGAGGCTTGGTGAATCATCATGAGAGTTTTGAAACTCTCGATATGATCAGCTGGGTCTGACTCCCTGTTGTAGGACTCGAAATGAGGGGGCTTGAGGTCTCAGGGACTAGAGCTTCCATGATGGCTCTGGAGAAGGGAAGCCTGCTCGGGCAGAAATTCCTGATCCACTGTCCTGCTTCTAGATTGAGCCTGCTAAGACGCCTCCCCATCTTTCGGAGACGGTGGTGGGCCGAGTCGTCCCTCTGGTCAAGCCGGGTCGACCCTTGGGACTCCCCTTCGTGAGGGGTGGCATGGTGAGGGCTAGGTGTGTGTTGATCATGACTCAGGGTATGGCGAGGGCTAGATGCACGTTGATCATGACTTGTGGCAATGTTGAGGGCTCGCAGGATGTCCTCTTTGAAGTTTCGGAATCTGCCTGAGTGATGGGTGCCCCTACGTTTCGGCGGTCACTTGGTGCTGATCGACTTGTTGGGGTGAGGCTTCTCCGCAGACGACGTGGAGGGGACTCCCTTCGCCTCCTTAAGGAGGGGGTTCTTCTAGATCTTGACCTGTGGGAGGACAGGACTCTCTGGGCCCTTCGGTGCTCGGGGGGGGGGGGGGGGACCTCATCAAGGGCGCACCTCTCATTCAAGCGAGTATGGAGGTCTACCCACTGCTGACGGTTAACAATGACTTGGCAGAGATCTCCCGGCCCTGGAGGACTTTGAGAGGCCATGGAGTCGGTTGAAGGATTGTGTACTGAAATATGGTCATGGTGAGAGTGTTGTCCCTGACGGCTTCGACGGGAGCCCCCTGGGACTGCCCCGCAGACCTGGGAGGAGCCTGTTGAGAAGGAGGCTGTTCAGGCTGTGGTTGCTGAACCTGGTGGTCTGGTTGAGGAAGAACATCTTGGAGTGGGGGAGGAGGAAGAGGAGTGGCTCTTCGGCTGGACGCCGCTGCCTTTTCTTTTCCTTTCGGAGGCATGGCTAGGAACTACTTTCACTGGTGAAGTATGGTTGGATTGCTTTTTTTGTTTCTCACAGACGGCGCCAATCTGTTGCTGCTAATTTCGGTGTGGAAGAAAAAAGATGATTTTTGAATTCTTCTAGAAACAATAAAAGCGAACCTGTTGACTTCTTGCCGGCGTTTGACTGTTTCTCTCCACTGCCGCTAACCTACAAAAAGTTCAAAACACTGGAATGGATCCCGGCGACGAACCCTCCGAAGCTCAAATCAGTAATCAACAAGATTATGAAAGAGCGTTTGTGGAAAAAAATACTGATTACCATTTTATGGTGGGGGTAGAGGGGTATTTATAGTTGCCTTTAGATAGGGTTTAGAGATAAGCATTTATCTCTATGTCCCGTTGTTTTTGGATAAGCAAGAGAGTTTAAATCGTTTCATGATAAGAGTTTTGGTTTAAACTGTCACTTAGAGATAATCATGAATTTAAATTACTCTTTAAATGTCCTAGTTTTGTTCATAATAGGCTGTCACCCTGACCCAGTAAGACAGACCCGTGTTTGGGTTATTGGGCTTGGAAAAGACCCACTTCCCATTTCGGACCCATTTATAGATGAAATTACTGTTTTACCCCTGAGAGCTATAAGATTCGTGCCTGATTTGAACAGTCTCGATTTAGTTCTACTTTTACCCATATCAATCCTTCTTTCATTTGAGACGTTTCAGACCTCCCTCGTTCAACCTGATTTTTTCTATCAAAATCTCAATATTCCATAGTTTTCGGCCAAATTCAGGAAATTCTGTATTTCACTATTTTGGATATTTTGTGGGCTATATATAGTCCCCAATTTTCAGCCGATTTCACAAAATTTCATATTTCACAATTTTTGTGGCTATATAGTTCACAAATTTCAGCAAATTTCGCAAAACTTCGTAATTCACAGTTATAGCGACATTTAGTAGGCTAGTCTACAGTTTTCGGTCAATTTCGCGAAATTCTGTATGTCGCTATTTTAGCCACATTTTGTTGGTTATAGTCCTCCGTTTTCATGAAATTTCAAAGGTTTTAAGTCAGAAGTTTTTGGCCAATTTCGCGAATTTTTGTAATTTACTGTTTTGACCTCACTTTGTGGGGCTATATATAGTTCACAGTTTTCATCCAATTTCACGAAATTCTTAATTCCACTTTTTTTTATCACATTTTGTGGGTGTCCACAGTTTTCGGCCGATTTCACGAAATTCCATATTTCACAGTTTTGGGGACATTTTTTGGCACACTTTTTGGCGAATTTTGTGCAATTCTGTATTTCACAGTTTGACAACATTTTGTAGGATGTATATTATGAAATTCTGTATTTCACTATTTTTCGATATTTTGTGGGGCTATAGTTCACAGTTTTCGGCCAATTTCGCGAAATTTCATATTCTACTTTTGTGCCGACAGTTTTTGAATCCATAGTTTTCTGCTAAATTGATGAAATTCCATTTTCATTGTTTTAGCCACATTTTGTCGGCCATATCCTACAGTTTTCAGCCAATTCCACAAAATTCTGTACTTCACAAGTTTTGCGACATTTTGGTTGCTTAGTTCACAAAATTCGGCCGAGTTTGCGAAATTCTGTAATTCACATTTTGTAGTTGTAGTCCACAATCTTGGGCCAATTTCAGGAAATTCCGTAATTCATAGTTTTAATGACTTTTCTAGGATGTAGTCCACAGTTGTTGGCCAATATCATAAATTTCCGTATTTCACTATTTTTGCAAAATTTTGTGGGATATATAGCTCACAATTTGAGGCTAATTTCGCAACCAATTTCACTGTTTTGGCCACATTCTATGCACTATAGTTTTTAATTTTCGGCCAATTTCAGGAAATTCTGTATTTGACAGTTTTGACGACATGTTATTGGATATGGCCCACAGTTTTCGGCCAATATCATGAAATTCCGTATTTCACCGTTTTGCCAACATTTTGTGGGGCTATAACTGACAGTTTTCAGCCAATTTCATGAAATTCCATATTCCACTTTTTTTGCCACATTTTCTGAACTTTCCACAGTTTTCGATTGTTTTCGCTCTATTGCGTATTTCACTCTTTTGGCCACATTTTGTGGGCTATAGTCCATAGTGTTCAATAAATTTCACGAAGTTCTTTATTACACTGTTTTGGCCATATTTTTTGGACTACAGAGTTTTTTCGGCCAATTTCGTGAAATTCTGCATTTTATTGTTTTGACCACGTTTTGTGGGGACAATCCATGATTTTTGGCAATTTCGAGAGATTCCATATTTCACTGTTTTTGGGCACATTTTGTAGGCTATAGTTCACACTTGTCAGCGACTTTTGCGAAATTTTATATTTCACTGTTTTGGCCACATTTTCTGGGATATGGTCCACAGTTTTTTTGCCAATTAGAGTAAATTATGTATTTCACAGGTTTGACGATTTTTTTGAGATATAACCCACAATATTCGGCCAATATCATGAAATTTCATATTTCACTGTTTTGGCAATATTTTACTCGATTTTTGGCCAATTTTGCGAAATTTCACATTCCATTAATTTGGCCACATTTTGTTGGCTACCCATAGTTTTCGGTCAATTTCGTTAAGTTCAATATTCCATTGCTTTGGTCCATTTTTGGGACTATAGTTCACAATTTTCAGCAAATTTCGCAAAGTTCTTTATTTCATTGTTTGGCCAAATTTTTCGGGCTATAATATACAGTTTTCGGCCAATTTCTGGAAATTCTCTTTTTTGGCCAATTTCGCGAGATTCCTTATTCCATTTTTTTGTCAAAATTTGTGGGTGTCCAAAATTTTCGCCCGGTTTCTCAAAATTTCGTATTTCACTATTTCGATCACATTTTCTCAGATATATAGTCCACAATTTTTGGCCAATTGCAGAAATTCCGTATTCCACAGTTTTTTTAACATTTTGGGGGCCAATTTTGCAAAATTTTGTAACGCACTATTTTGGAGACATTTGTGGAATATAGTGTACAATTTTTTACCAATTTCATGAAATTTCGAATTTCAAAGTTTTGATCGCATTTTATGGGCTAACGTTTTGTTGGCTATAGTCTACAGTTTTAGGCCTATTGCACAAAATTCTCTATTTTACTGCTTTGGACATATTTTGTGGGCTATAGTCAAAAGCTTTCGACCAATTTAAGAAAATACTGTATTTCACAGTTTTGATGACATTTATAGGATATAACCCACAGTTTTCAACCAGTATCATGAAATTCCGTATTTCATTATTTTTGCAACATTTTGTGGGGCTATAGCCCATAGTTTTGACCTATTTCATGAAATTTCATATCCACTTTTTGCACACATTTTGAGGAGCTACATAATCCATAGTTTTCTGTTGTTTTGCTCTTTTGTCTATTTCACTATTTCTGTTGTAGGCTATAGTCCATAATTGTCGGCCGATTTTGTGAAATTCCATATTTCACTGTTTGGCCACATTTTGTGTCCACAATTTTCGGCTAGATTGACGAAATTCCCTATTTCACTGATTTGGTTAAATTTTGTAGGTTATATAGTCCACAGTTTTCGACCAATTTTGCGAAATTTCATATTTCACTATTTTGGTCACGTTTTATGGGCTACTCCACAATTTTTGGGTCAATTTTATGAAATTCAATATTGCAATATTTTAGCCACATAGTT
Source organism: Hemerocallis citrina (assembly GCA_017893485.1). Classification (NCBI taxonomy): domain Eukaryota; kingdom Viridiplantae; phylum Streptophyta; class Magnoliopsida; order Asparagales; family Asphodelaceae; genus Hemerocallis; species Hemerocallis citrina. The sequence continues at coordinate 132,594,547 of CM030363.1, forward strand.
CACAATTTTCGGCAAATTTGCAAAATTCTGTATGTCACTATTTTGGTTACATTTTGTGGGGCGTCCAGAGTTATCGTCTAAATTGACGAAATTCTGTATTCCACTGTTTTAGCCACATTGTGGACTTCCACAATTTTCGATCAATTTTTTGAAAATCTGAATTTAACTATTTTGGCCACATTATGTGGTATTTCACAATTTTCTGCCATTTTTGCGAAATTCGGTAATTAACTATTTGGTGACAATTTGTGGGATATAGTCTACAGTTTTTGGATAATTTCGAGAAATTTTGAATTTCACTGTTTTTCATTTTGTTGACAACATTTTTTGGACAATAGTCCACACTTTTTTGCCAGTTTTGCGAAATTATCTTTTTCACTGTTTTAATCATATTTTGTGGGCTAATGTTCACATTTTGGCCAATTTGAGAAAAATTCCGTAAGTCACAGTTTTGAGAATATTTTAAGGGATATAGCCCACAATTTTTGGCCAAAAAACTTAAAATTCGTATTTCACTGTTTTTGCGACCTTTTTGGGCTGCCAATTTTCCGAAATTTCATAATCCACTTTTTCGGCCACATTTTGTGGGTTGTAGCCACAATTTTCGACCAATTTTGGGAAATTCCGAATTTTAATTTTGTAGTCCATTTTGTGGGCTATAATTTATAGTTTTTGGTAAATTTACAAAATTATGTATTTCGCTATTTAGGCGACATTTTGTGGGCTACATAATTTTGGCGACATTCTGGCAAATTTTGTGAAATTCCGTACGTCACTGTTTTGGCGACATTTTGCTGGCTATCGACCCATTTAACGAAATTCTATCATTCATTTTTTTGGCAACATTTTCTTGTCAAAAGACCACAGTTTTCGGACCGTTTCGGGAAATTCAGAATTTCACTATTTTGGCACATTTTGTGGGCCATACATTTCAGCCAATTTCGTGAAATTCTGTATTTCACAGTTTTGGGCACATTTTGGGCTCTGTAGGCCAATTTGGCAAAATTCTTTATAATCCAGGGTTTTTTGGCCTAGTTTAGAAATTTTGTATTTCACTATTTTTGTGACATTTTGTACGCTATAGTTCACAACATTCGGCCAGTTTCGAGAAATTCCGTATTTCACTGTTTAGACCACATTTTGTGTCCACAGTTTTCAGCCAATTACACACAAAATTCTATTTGTCATTATTTTTCCATATTTTGGGTTCCAGTTTAAAATTTTCGGCGAATTTTGCGAAATACCGTATTTCATTATTTTGGCCACATTTTATTCATTGTAATTCAGAGTTTTTGGTGAACTTCATGACATTTCCATATTTCAATATTTCTGTTTCGGCTGCATTTAGGGGCTATATAGTCCACACTTATCAGCCAATTTCATAAAATTCTTCATTTCACTGTTTTGACTACATTTTGTGGACTACAATTCATAGTTTTTTACCAAATTCGGAAAATTTCGTATTTCAATGATTTGGCGACATTTTGTAGGTTATAGCATATAGTTTTCGGCCAATTTCATGAAATTCAGCATTTCACATTTTGCGCTACATTTTATAGGCTAGTCCACAATATTGGCCACTTTTGCGAAATTCCATAAATCACAGTTTTTGCAACATTTCGTGGGCCAATTTTTGCAAAATTTCGTACTTTGCAAAATTCCATATTATGTTGTTTAGGCAAATTTTGTTGGAAATGTACAACACTTTTCGATAATTTCGGAAAATTTTGTATTTATTGTTTTGACCACATTTTGTGGGCTATATAAGTCCACAAATTTCGGCCAATTCAAGAAAATTCCGCATTTTCACAATTTTCGCAACATTTTGTTGGCTATGGTCAACAATTTTCACAAATTTCGTAAAACTCCAATTTTCACTGTTTTTGCCACATTTTGCGGGCTATATAGTCCAACAATTTTAGTCAATTTTGTGAAATTCCCTATTTCACTATCTTGGTAATTTGTGGCCTTTAGTTCACAGTTTTGGCCAATTTCGTGAAATTCCGTATTGCAATATTTCAGCCACATTTTTGGTGATATAGTCCACAGTTTTCGTCCAATTTTGTGAAATTCTATATTTTACTGTTTTGACCATATTTTGTGAGCTACAATTTACAAACTTCAGCCAATTTTGCTAATTTGACCACAGTGTTGAGCCAATTTTTTTGAAATTCTTTATTTCATCATTTTGGCCACATTTTGTGGGCTACACTCCATAGTTTTTTTAACAATTTTGGTAAATTCTGCACTTCACTGGTAAATTCTGCATTTTATGTGCTCTAGTCCACAGTTTTTGGCCAATTTGGTAACATTCCTTATTTCACTTTTTTAGCAACATTTTGTAGGCTATATAATCCATAATTTACGACCAATTTCGTGAAATTCCATACTTTATTGTTTTATATACATTTTATGAGCTACAGTTTATAGTTATCGGCCAATTTCGTGAAATTCAATATTTCGCTATTTTGGCCACATTTTGTGGGCTATATGTAGTACACAGTTTTCGGCTAATTTTTGGAAATTCCGTAGTTCACTGGTTTGGTGACATGTTGTAGGCAATGGCCCACGGTTTTGGGCCTATTTCACGAAATTCTGTAATTTACTGTTTTGCACCATTTTTTACCACAATTCACAAATTTCAGCCAATTTTGCAGAGTTACGTAATTAGCTGTTTTGGCAACATTTTGTGGGCTAAAGTCCAATTTTTGGATAATTTCACGAAATTCCGTGTTTCACTGTTTTGACGACATTTTATACACTCGTGTCACAAATTTCAGGCAATCTCATGAAATTAGATAATTCACTATTTTGACGATATATTGTGAGCTAAAGTCTACTGTTTTCAACAAACTCGGTAAAATTCCCCATTTTATTTATTTTGCCACATTTTTGTAGGCCGATTTTGCGTAATTTTGTATTTTATTATTTTGGCGACATTTTGTGGGACTGTATAGTCCATAGTTTTTGGCCAATTTCACGAAATTTTGTATTTCTCTGTATTGGCCACATTTTGTGTGCTATCGTCCGCAGTATTTAGCAAATTTCGTGAAATTTTGTATTGCTATTTATTGGACACATTTTGCAGGCTATCGCCCACAGTCTTTTACCAATTTTGCAAATTTTGTATTACATTGTTACGACCACATTTTGTGGGCTACAATCCACAATTTTTCGCAATTACGTAAAATTTCTTAATTTTCTATTTTGGTCACATTTTGAGAGCTATACCATAGTCTTCGGTCAATTTCATGAAATTATGTAATTCATTATTTTGGTCACATTTTGTGGTTTATAGTCCACAATTTTCGACCAACGAAATTCGATGTTCCACTGTTTTTGCCATATTTTATGGGCTATAGTCCAATTTTTTTGCAAATTTCACAAAATTCTGTATTTCACTATTTTGATAACATTTTATGGGCTATGTAGTTCACAGTATTTAGCCAATTTCGCGAAATTCCATATTTCACTATTTTGGCTTCAATGTGAGCTATAGTATACAATTTTGACTAATTTCGTGAAATTCTGTATTGCAATATTTTGCCCACATTTTGTAGGATATAGTCCACAATTTACTGTCAATTTCGTGAAATTCTGTATTTTATTGTTTTGACCGTATTTTGTGGGCTACAGTTTTCCATCAATTTTGCGAAATTCAATATTTCGTTGTTTTGGTCACATCTTGTCGGCTATAGTCCATAGTTTTCAACCAATTTCACACAATTATTTATCTCACTATTTTGGCTATATTATTGTTCACAGTTTTCGGCCACGGTTATTTATTTCACTATTTTACCAAAATTATTTATTTCACTATTTTGGCAAAATTTTATAGGCTAGCCCACAGGTTTCAGCTAATTTCACAAAATTCTGTAGTTCACTCTACACTGTATTAGTTAATGTCTTTTCCCCTCTATCCCCATTTGATTTTCCCCTCTATCCCCATTTGAGACGTTTCAAACCTCCCTCTACTATGTTTGCCATCATTTCAACCATATTTTTCCTAACAAAATCTCCTTTCTAATACACTAACTTCAGCAAAAAATGAAAATTTTCACAGGGGCAAAAATTTCCTAAAATTATCACATGCATATCACTTGGGAATCTTTTGTTCATTATCTAATGTAAGGTAGCAACAGATAAAGTTGGGGTTGGGTATTTAAAGGTAAAATTTTCCATATAAGAGATATTTATAAAGGTAAAGGTATGGAAAAGTTAGGGTATTTAACTGTAATTTTGTCTGCTATCTAAAAAAAAATAGCTTCAGCATTTCTCATATATAATGATGTCCATGATATAAATATCACAAGAAAGAGTAAAGCAGGGGTTATATAGACAGCCTCAAGTTAATCAGATCGGTCATTGAGCCAAAACTGGACCCTGAACCGATATGAACTGGCGCGAAAATAAAACCTTCTTATTTTTTGTAAGAACAAGTATGCAGGCACCAAACCACGGAATTGCAATAATGTCAAACATACGTAATAATTTTTACCCAATTTATTTCTTCTACTCAAAGGATAGTGAAGTATTTGAGTTTAATAAGATCATGTAATTTTGAAATGAGGAAAGTCAACCTTGAGATGATATTTCGACTGCAGTAACTGGCGAACAAGACCTGTGTAGATACCACACATCCACCAGGCAAAAAACAACCCCTCTCCGATCAGAAATGAAGTCCTTGGATCAATGCCATGAAATATTGCAGTAGCAGCTGCAAGTACAATTCCACCTTCAATACAGATAGCATGGCAGATGCATGGCGTTGTCCATGGAACATCCTCTCTAATCGCCTCAACATTACGACCAAACAGAACGCACGGGCAGAACAACCCGGTCCAACCTGTTGATCCACCATAGGAAAAGCTTTAGGAATCTTTAGCACAAAATGAGAATGCTTAGATAAATCTTTATTACACAGTGGAGAAAGTTAAGATAAACACTGTTGTTAGACGGATTAAAAATTGTACCTAGTCTCCAGCTGTAAAATATACAATGAGTCTGCTTCTGTTACCGAGTAGATTCAAATGCACAATGACTTGAATCATGACTTTACCAAAGTTCTTCTCAATTGCATTTATCATCTTGCTTATGACCGTAAAGAAACCTCGTTTTAGTGGCAAATAGTTGGTTGAGATATAGAGTGGATATGGATCCTATCAACAGATGCTAGGCTTCATAAAATGAGAATTGGGATTCGTACGTATGAGATATAGGAGGATTCGTGCTTGCTGTTCTGAAATAATTCAGAGCGTAAAAACTAGTATCTCAGTCAAATTCAGAAAAATTATAATGGAAATTGGTTGCTGGATGCATTTCAATGAAAAGTGGGTTGGTGAAAGTGAACAAATTCAAGGTCAATCATGGTACATGTATTTGAATGTTTTTTTCTAAAAACCTTTTTAGCGAAAGAAGAGATAGAGGCTGTGTCTATTTTGTTCACTCTCATAGACTCGTGTAATTCAAAGTTCTGGTAACTGACAACCCGCACTTTCACCTAGGATAATATCACCAAGAACTGAGGACCAACTCAGACGGTTGATATTACGGTTTTACTGGGTTCTCTTCAAAATATTCTGGTCCAACCCAACCTTCCCAAGGCAGCATGAGTTGGGTTTAAAAATTTGTACTCATTATCGTGAAATATCCCAAGTCACGACGATGAATATGACCCACATTTTTCCCTATGAACTAACGGATGCAAATGTTGGGATTGGGACGTCAACGAATACCCGTTGTCACAGCAGAACTAAATAGAGCAATGAGAAAGTTGAAGTAGATGAGACAAATCAATTGAGCAAGCAAGTAGATCTACCAATCCAATACAAACACAATGAGGATTTATCTCAGTTAGCTTTTGCTTGATCCGGGAGAAAATATAGGGAGATCTGATATTCAACTAGAAGAGATTACAAGGAGTTGCTCATTCACTCGATACAAGGAATTAAACTCACTCACCAAGAACTATCTCTCTCAAGCCTCTCTTTGCAATGGAGAAAATATCAATGAAATACTCTACTCTCACATTGGAGGAGTTTACAATATATATAGAAGAATAGAGAGAACCCTAGGTTTAATCTTGATTCTTAGTCGTCCGATAAAACCTGCAGGAGAGTTAACTAGATAGGAGTCGTACGATCTAACTTGGAGTTGAAGATTGTGCTGAAACAACCTAACAAATTGAGGCCCAAAACGAACACAGCGCTGCGGTCGGTCGACCGTCCATCAAAACCAGTCGACCGTCCTCTAGGCCAAACCCTGTGCAACTACGGTCGGGTGTGCGGTCGGTGAGTGCGGTCGACCGCAACTTTGGACAGTCGACCACAACTCTACCTGCACTATTGCTGCTCTATTTTCTTCTACTCTTTTCGACGCTTCGACCTTCGTGCTTCATCTTACCTTCTTCTAATCTGAACCACGAGTATTCAAGGCACATTCCTAACAAACTCCACCTTGGATTGCATACGAGTGCTATCACATGATGTGATTACTCATCTCCGAACTCTAACGAACTCCACCTGCAAAAACACTTAGAACAATAGCTTCTTCATCTAGTTGAACAAATCTCTACCCAATCTCACCGATCAGTATACCCCTTCACGGGCACACCTCTGTAGGCGTAATCACTGAGTTGCCAACCTCCATACGAACTCCACCTACATCAAGACACTTTCCACCTCCCAACGATATTCAAACGTCGTAGTCTCGCTTTGATGATGCTAGTTGCGGCAAACCAGATGAGCTTGTGGGGTAACGGAAAAAGGAGCAACACTTGCGCAAGTATTTAGGATTCCCAAAAGCTTGTAGAGATTGTTTTGGCTTGGCCCAACCACTCTCATACCTCTAATCACCTTACGACGACCCTAAAAAACAGATAGAACTCCACCTCAAGATGTGTACTTACAACCCCGTGCATCAAGAGTTCCTAAAAAAATCAGATTCCGTTTCAGCAAAGGAATATGCAAAACATCCCTTAAAGTGGACATGTTTAGACCTGGCATTTTCAACTCAACTATTTCCTTACCTACTACTTCACAAATCTCTCCAGTTCTCATTCTCACACAACGCCTTGTAGTAGACTTATAAGTAGAAACAACTCCCTCTCGGAGCAAATATGAGAAGAACTCTCTGAGTCAAGAAATCAACTAGAATGAACTTCTAAAGAATTTGAAACAAGACACGAATCACCTGAATCAAATGCACTAACCACATTAGAGGTTGAATTCTCATTCTTGGCACTCTCCTGATTCTACAATTTCCAACAGTCTTTCTTGATATGCCCTGACCTCTTACAATATCGGCAACGAATTAAATTCTTTTGCATAGCACTTTGTCTTCCCCCTGAAGGACCTTCCACTACAAGACAACTTGAAGTAGACGATGATTTATGAGTCTCCTTCCTAAGTTGATTTTCCTTCAATGCTTTGATTACACCATCTACCGAAATACTCTCCTTGACAAATCTACCGTGTAGTATGGTACTGAGCAAAAGCTCGTACGAATCCAATAGTGAATATATCAGGTTGAAAGATTTATCTTCCTCACACACATCCGCGTTTATCGCCTTGAGTTCAGATAGAACCTTACTAAACTCTGTGATGTGGTCTTGGAGATCGATACCTTCCTTCATTTGACAAATGGGAATAATTTCCTCTTACTGAACCTTACTGAACGCCTGTTGTCGCAGCGGAACTAAATAGAGCAATGAGGAACACGAAATAAATGAGACAAATCAATTGAGCAAGCAAGTAGATCCATCAATCCAATACAAACACAACGAGGATTTATCTCGGTTAGCTTTCGCTTAATCCGGGGAAAAATATAGAGAGAGATAATATTCAACTAGAAGAGATTACAATGAGTTGCTGATTCACTCAATACAAGAAATTAAACTCACTCACCAAGAACTATCTCAAGCCTCTCTTTGCAATGGAGAAAATATCAATGAAGTACTCTACTCTCACATTAGAGGAGTTTACAATATATATAAAAGAACAGAGAACCATAGGTTTAATCTTGATTCTCAGTCGTCCGATATAACCTGTAGGAGAAGTAACTGAATAGGAGTACTTCGACGCTTCGACCTCCGTGCTTCATCTTACCTTCTTCTAATCTGAACCACGAGTATTCAAGACACAATCCTAACAGCAACATCTATATAATAAAACACAAAGAAGGCTATCAAGTGGCTCTCCTTAAATCTCCCAAAATCAAAGGCCCAAATCTAACCTCACAAAATACATTTTTTCTCTCAAAAGTTTCCCCCCAAAACTCAAATTCAAATCCCTCTACCCAAAACAACTCCTTTATTTATTTAATTATTTCTCTCACTCTCTCTCTCTCTCTCCCCCCTACTCAAAAAATTAAGAAAATAAAATTTTAAAAATTTAAAAATAATAAAAGCTAAAAAATCTCTCTCTCCCCTATTCAAAAAATTAAGAAAATAAAATTTTAAAAATTTAAAAATAATAAAAACTAAAAAACTAAAAAATAAAAAAATTTAAAAAATAATTCAAAAAATTCAAAAACTTACAAAAAAATTATAAATTACAAAAAAGTTTATAAAAATTTTTAAAAAATAAAACAAATTAAAAAAATTAAAAAAATAAAATTAAAAAAAATAAAATTAAAAATGATTAAAAAATTAATATTTTTTAATTAAAAAAATTTTAAAAATTTAAAAAATTTTAAAATTTAAAATTTGAATATTTGATAATTTGAAATTTTGAAATTTTGAAATTCTGAAAATTTGAAAATCTGAAAGCAAATCCAAATCCAATGTCGAACCCCAATCAAGAGGTCGATATCTGATCCGTTGCTGATTCCGTATCGGTGACTCCCCTCCATCAAATCGAGTGCGGATATCAAGCAACTCCGTATCGGCGACTCCCCTCCACCGAATCGAAAGCCTCTATATGCGATGCGACAACTCTAATTTCATCTCATTAACCAAATTCTTATTCTAATTTTTAATTTTTTGTGTGCAGGCGATTACTCAGTTTTTTGCTAACTCGAATTTTGTTTGTGCATGAGATCTAAGTTCAGAGAGATATGATTGTTTTATTTTTGGGTTTTAAAATTTTTAATTTCGTGATTTATTTGATGAGGTTTTTATTGATTTTGATTTAAGGTGTACGCAAGTGAGAGATGGATTATTTGGTGGCCTCAATTCAGGCTTCTAAACCATAGCAGGACAGGTAAGCTGACCAGAAACCTAAAATAACTTGGCAAATATGCAACATTAATTTTTAGACTACAAGAGAAAATACTATCGTGAAGTGTTCCCTTCACTGGTTATTAGAAGCCATGGATAACATAACATATAATAACTTTTAGTGTATGTTTGGATATATAGGATTGGGATGACTGGAGTTTACCAGTTAAGGGTGTAAACTCTCCGCTCAAGAAAGACAGCTAAAGTAAATTTGTTATTTATCCATTTTGATTTTTTTTATAAAGGTGCAATGGGGAGAGAAAGTGGAGATAAAAGAAATGATTAGCTTGGATTAGAATTTTGAGAACTTCATATATTTCATTTTGGTTGAAATAATAATATATTTCAATTGCAAACTGAGTCTCAGACAAACAAATGTTTAGATTATTGGTATTGTAGATACCTTCACACCTGCACTTGCGTTACCATTGTATTTAGACATGCTCATAGTGGTTATGAGATTAGAGTAAGCTCTATAAAACCTATATGATAATGTCCTTTCATAACTATTGCAAGCATGTAAAAGTGATGCTGAAGTTAAAAAAAACTCTATGCAGTATTTCTAACAAACTATATGCATTCCAGCTAAGTCCAAGCTCATGATCAAAAAGGCGATGGTTGAGCTTAAAGGTAGATATAATGCTTCCTCATATAATATGTTTGCTACTTCAATTAATTTGCCGGACCTCCAAAACTATTTTATAAAATCAAACCAGGTGCACCGTTCCGAAGACGTGCCGTAGGTACGTGTCAACGGGCAAACCTAGTCTTTCTCTAAAACACTAAGGGTGACCAAAACTGATAAAACATCCAGCATCAGCATCCTAAGCATGCATCAGGTACTCAAAACTATAAACTGACTACCCATAAAAAAGATCAAACCATAATTCGGGGATAAGACCTTACTTTTTCTTTTAGTAGAAAGTCTCTGTAAAAGAATTTGATAATTTCATCAATCAATTAGCAGAAGATTTTTTATATAATGATTTTAGCGTTCAGACTCTGGTGCATGCACTAATGTTTCAAAATGTGTTTTGTGTATCTGAAACATGTATCCAACATTTCAAAACAGATTTTGAATCGGTACCAGTGCAGAACTCGATCCAAAGTGGCATATCCGACTTGTGTAACCCATTTGTTATGGTTATCTTTGTAATAGTCGCATCATCATAATAAGCAGGAGAAATTAGTGAGAGACGATTGAGGTAGAGATAGAAACGGCGAGAGTGAAGTCACGGCGACAGTTGGCCAATGAGAAGGGTTACTTAGGGTTTAAATATGAAGATTGAGTACTAATCCAAATATCTAATGGTGTACACAACATTACTACTTTAATGAATAATAACAGATGATATAGCTATTAGCAATTGGATGTACAGCCTATGGATACCATGAGATATTCATCCAAAGGTGTAACTAGCTAATATATTTGTCCTTCTCCCTAGTATTTTTTTCCAATTGTTATGATAGAGTTATTGCGTGGTATTAACATTCATGTTTGTGTACTTGCATATAGATATACAGAGCTAACTTTAACAAAAGAAAGAAAAATGGGGGCATCTCTTACAGCTCTCAGTATCTTCAGCACAACCAAATATTCCGGTTGTCCATGGCTCGTCAGCGGGGGGTCGATAGCTTTCTGGAAGGGGCTGCCCACACTCGTGGCATTTTGGAACCTCCAACTGCAACACCATCCACAAAGACATAACTTCACCATAAGTTTCCATATAGATTGTGAACAACAGATATATCAAGCAATATTCAAGTGCCGATCATAAAAAGAAGTTTCCTATCCTCCAACTAGATGCTATGCAGAGCCGGCCCTGAGTTTACAAGGGTCCCAGGCAAACTCCCGAAATGGGGCCCTTGTACAAATTTTTTTTTTTTTTAAAGTTGTTAAAAAAAAATTTCAAAATTTCTTTTTTGCTACAATTTTCAAAAACCGATATATATAAAGAAATAAATGGAGATTTAGGGATTTAAGAAAAAAAAATCTCCATACAAATCCAAATCCAACTAAAATAAGCCGGTCTAAATACTAATTTCACAAACAAAAGTTCAAAAAATTAAATTTGTGGGCCCCTAAAAAAATTACGCGCAAAATACGTACATGTAAATACAAGGAAAAAATTTTGGGACCCCTAAAATTGCAAAATATTTGAGGGTCCGAGGCAGCCACCTCCCCGGCCTCCATTGGGGGGCCAATCCTGATGCTATGAAGCATGGACACGGGTGCGGGGTGCGGATACGACACGACACGGATACAGGATACGTGATTTTTTTTAAAAAGTAGGATACAGGTGCGTTGGTGGGTACGTTAATAAACTTCATATTATATGTATAAATAAAAAATTAATTCTTATTTTTTAAATGGAAGCACTAAAACAATTTCATTGAACTAAGAAGATAAACCATGATTATAAGCATTTTCAGAGAAAGAAGTGATAATCCATGTAATGAAATTTTGGGTGTACTTATTTATGTTTGAGCAGAACTTCAATGTAAACATCAAGTTTGTGAAATTACACTATGGCCCAGAGTATATATCTAAACACAATTGTGCCTAAAAATTGCTAAAAAGTATTAAAAATTTGGATAGTCCTTGGGTACGCACCCTGGGAATACCCAAGGAGTATCGACACCCGATACACACCCGACACGAGTACGTCAGCCTTTCGGAAGTACTCGTGCTTCCTAGACTAGATGTACCCAACTCCACCAAAAATAGTTATGATGGTTATAAATCTAATTGAAAAGCATGAACAAGAACATGTAGGCACATAAAATTTGAAAAATAAACTACAGAAAAATAGGAATCATCATGCCAAATGCAAGTGTCGGTCAATGCACAACTTCAATAGAAGTGTGCATCACTTCATATTTATCTACGAATATCTACCAATTATACATACTAGTAATTTACATGTGTGATGCACGTCTTAATAAATATATTTTTTTAAAGTAAAAAATCCGACGTAGTCTGGCCTCGAATCTGAGACAACTTTTATATTAGTTATGCACGGGCAATGCACGTAAGTTGATAGATTTACAAACGACAACTCCAACTCTCCCATTATAATAGTTATAGATAGATTCCCTAGTCAACAATTTGGATACAATCATGCAACGGTAAGATGCCAACAGTTAATTTTTCAGTGAAGGTGGAGGAATTTTTTGCATACATGTATCTTTATTTTTGGCTTAAAAAATAATTTTGGTTGAACTGAAGTGCACATCTTCACTACTATAATGGGAGAAGGCCTTAGTGTAATTTGTCCATCTACCAACCCGTGCAACGCACGGGCATAACTATTGTAAATGATGTTTTAGATCAAATCCAGACTACATCTGAATTTTTCCTTTTAAAAAAACTATATTTATTAAGACGTGCATCGCACGTGTAAACTACTAGTAACTATGATTATCTTATCCTTGAGGTGAAATAACCCAAAATATGATCCAAACATTCCAAAAAGTTTATATAATTAACAATTTAATAAAAAAAATTACGGAAAAATTAATCAAAATAATTATTATAAAATTCTAATTAAAAATAACTCAATAGGGTTTCATAATTGGATTTGAGAAATTCGGGGAACGCAAACCTGAGGAACCCTAACAGGCTGGTTGAGCTCCCCAGGTTGAATCTCCTGTAACTGTAATGGAGAATTCTGGTCCTTGCTCAGTTTCACGTATCTTGATGACCTCATCCCGTCGCCCGCCATTGCTACCACGATTTCAACCAGATCAAGCAAGCGTTGTTTTTTTTATTTAATTAAATTAATCCAGATTTGTAGACTAGAATCACATGTCCGTTTTGATTTGAACGCCGTTGACCGGTTCCAAACATTGGGCTAGAGTGCACCCAGAACGTAATTTCATGGACCTGTGCTGTGAGGGGTGGCATCCGGGCTCCGCGGGCCGGTCTGGACCAAAAATCACCAGGCCAGACCCGGTCCAGGGCCAAGGTGGGCCGGGCTAAAGAATTAGCCGGTCTGGGCCAGGCTGGAGTGGGGGAAGGGTAGGCCTAGACCGGACTCTAGGCACCTGGCTTGGGGGCCGGAGTGTTGCGGGATGGGGGTTTTAATTTTTTTATTATAAATTTAATAGATTAGGTTAATATTTCAAAATTTATATATGCACTAGATTTGCCCGTGGTCACGTGTCTATGGCACGTCTTCAAAACGATACAGCATATAAAAAGTCTTGTAAATAGTAAATCAACAATTATGTAGCTGAAGTTTGAATAGTATGACAATAATTAGTTGTAAATAAAAGTCCATGTTTCTATTAGTATATGATGAAAAATAATTATAAATTAAGGTATAAAAGTTCATGTTTCCATATATATATTAGGGAAAAAGGGATATAAGCAACTTGCTCATTTAGTAAATAAGCAATTGATGATGTGGCATAATCAATATTCTCTCTCTCTCTATATATAGAGAGAGAGAGAGAAATAATTGAATAGATAAATCAGTTGTTTTTTTTTTTTTGGAAGGGGGGGGGGGGAGCATTTGATTTTGGGGGATTGAATGAGAGCCACTTGATAGCTTTCTTTGTGTTTTATTATATAGATATGTATATATGTATATATGCAAATAAATATACTCAAAAATATTTTAAAAATTTATAAAAATTAGTGTGGAAATCAAAATTAATTGATCACTTCTCACTACTCAATTAGCCCACCCTACCGGTTTGGTGGCGAGCCGGGCTGGGTCGGTCCCGGGCTAAACCAGCCCCCCTGCCACCCTAACTTGTGTGAATAAACTATGGGTCTTTTACACACACGCGCACACACATATGGACTTGTGTAAATAAACTAGGGGGCTTTATATATAGGGTTTAACCCTATCGAGTTTTACTCCTTTGGCAGAAAAACCTACTCAGTTTTTTTTGCAGAAACCCTACCAAACTTTGCTCTGTTAGGCAATAATACATACTCCGTTAGTTTTGGGCTGTTAACTGAAAAAAGTGATGACATGTCAATTTTTCAATGACGAAAATACCCCTATGCAGTTTTTAAAATTACGCTTATGCCATTTTTTGGGTGTTTTTTTGAAAAATTGAGAGATTAAGCAGGAATTTTGTGGGGATTTCGGCAAATTTTTTTTATTTTTAGTTTTTAATAATTCCTTAATAATTTCTTTAAAATTCCTTCAAAATTCCTTTAAAATTCCTTCAATTCCTTAAAAAATTGAACAAAAAATCCTTCAAAATTATGAAATTACTTTATAAACAGAGCTCATAATGCTCACAAACATATTAAAGAGAGCTCAAGATGACTGGAAACAACATAAACATAGCTCATAATACTCACAAACAACATAAAGAGAGCTCAAGATGCCTGAAAACAACATAAATAGAGCTCTTAATGCTTACAAACAACATTAACAACATAAACAGAGCTCAATATGCCTGGGAACAACATAAACATAGCTAATAATGCTCAAAAACAACATAAATAGAGCTCAATATGCCTTGCAATAACATAAACAATGCTCATAATGCTCAGAAATAACATAAATAGAGTTCAAGATGCCTGGAAAACATAATCGAAGCTCATAATGCTTACAAACAACATAAACAGAGTTTAAGATGCTTGGAAACAACATAAACAAATCTCATAATGCTCACTACCAAACATAAACAGAGTTCAAGATGCCTAAAAATAATATAAACATTGCTCATAATCCTCACAAAATCCCAAATTCCACTCTCTCACTCAAACCCAAAATCCCAATGCTTCTTCTTCTTCTTCATCATCCAATAGTTGTTGATGCTTCTTCCAATTCATCTTACAGTACACAAACTTCTTCATTTGCTGCCAACCAAAAAAAAACATCAAAAAGAAATTTGACACTTCACAAATCCTAATTATCCCATCAAAATGGGTCAATTAAAATCATAATTAATGCCTCCATAAGCTTGAATACAAAATTTTGATACTTCATAAATCTAATTGATGCCTCCATAAGCTTCACAGTAATAAATTGAGAAAATCATAATTAACTCTTTCAGATTCTAGTACACATGCATTGTTGTTTTAAATTATTCCAATTAACTTGATCATACGTTTTACTGAACTAAAGTAATAAGAATGAGAATGATTTCGAACCTCATTTGCTATCTGACACTTAATGAGAATGAACTTAATGAGGTTGCTATGGTTTGCTTTTTCGTCAGTTCATGAATACTCAATTAACACAATTGTCAGCTTATTAAGCTAATATATATAGCACTAATGTGAATACTTGAATACAGAAAACAATAGTGTATGAATATTCATCAGTTTCCAGTAGATTTTACAACTAAAACAAGAGAATCCCAGGTCATTTTTTAAACTAGAATCTCCTCGCTTAACAATACTATCGGCAAAAAAATAAACCAATAGTTAACGTGGCTATGGCTAATGGAAAACTTTGACATTTTAAAAATCCATGGGAACTGATTTGGTATGAATTAAAATAGGTGGAAAGTGTCACGCCCCGCTTCCCAAAAAGAAATACGGAATACGGATACGTGACTAAGTCCAGCGAATAGCTTTCACCATTCATAAGCTGTAAGGATCTTTTCAACATTTACAGGAATAATAGAGAAATAAACAAGGAGAAACCAACCATGCATGCATGAATCAATTAATATAACCAACAGAATTTACTTGAAACAACATTTAATAAATCTCAAATAAACCAGATCTGGAACAAGTTATAAATCCTGGGTCAAACTACCTAGTACAAATAATCCAAATAGCAATACATTTATTCAAATAAGCAACAGGAAATAATAATAGCAAGAACTCCAGCAACTAGAACCTCTGATCACCTACTCCATCGGGCAACTGGTCACCAAAGTCTGCAAATTAACAATTTGTAGGGAAAGGAAAGAGAAACAAAATGCCCGTCAATGCAAGTTACGGGCCGCTCGTAGCGCAGGCAACAAGTACAGGAAAAGATAAACAAGTATAGGGTAACAGTGGAAGTAAGTATGAATAGGCATGTAATAGATGTAACAGCAAAATGGAATGACTGACATAAATCAGGAAACGGAATCAAGTAATATGATGAGATAACAGAGTGCAGGTAACATGTGTCAGGTAACAGGTATCATGCAAGTAGGTAAACATGTAACAGGTGTCAGGTAGCATGTACAGGTAAGCATGTAACAGGAATATGCAGGTGATCATGTTATTCTCGAGTATTGTATTTAATCCTAACTAGGTAGCACTTCATGTGTCCCATTTATTTACCACATGATTGCTACATACAAACAAGTTACGTTTAGATTTCGTAGTGGACTGTATAGGGCCGTGTACTCTGGGATCAGGTAAACAAGTACAGGTACAGGTACAGGTAGAACCTATAGGTCCTCTTCTGAGTACACCTTCCTATAGGGAAGTGTGTATCCAAGTAATCAGGTAAACGGGATCATGTATCATGTAATCATGAAACACGTAATAGGTGGGAACACGACCCCCTTCTAAGTACACATTTCTATATTTCCCACCACTAGATCTTTCCCTTAACCCCACCGACTTGATTATTTGTTATTATTGTTAAACAGGCATATACGTGCACAAAACAGGGCAAGAATAGCATGGCAAGAACAAGGGACAGGTTCAGGTCGGAACATAAACATGCACAGGTGATAGACAACTCATAATAGGTTAGGACAACGAAACTTCTAGTTCTGGACTGTAAGACACTACTGCACCAAATCAGATATTTCCGTTGCCACAAACATGTAAATCTGGATCCGTCAGAAAATTTGAAAATAGACTCTCGGCCGAATCCAGCACATATATATAAGTCATATAATAATTACATAAATAGGGTTCAAAATAGCATTATTTACAGAAATCATGTTCAGCCAGAAATCACAAGGTTGTATTCATGAATAGGAAAACAGCATCAAAACAAACTGATTAAATCCACGAAAAATCTGGGGTATTTTCTAGTATGTTTAGTATCAGAAAATAAATTTTCATAATTTTCCAACGTGGATAGTATAGTCAAATAAAATCAGAAAGCAGCAAGATACATCAAATTTGACACAGCAGTACTAAAACAGCAATATTTTACAAAATATAATTCGAATTCCAGATCCGTCAAAAGGGTGATAAAATAGATACAGTAGACTACATTTCATATTTACAAAATTTTGATCAAAAGCAAGTAGAATCTAGTTGAAATTAAGGTTCTTTACTGAACAGTATGAAAAGTATAGTAGTTGTTCTCAAGCATAGAATAGTTTATAAAAGTCATTAATTAAATCCACAAAAATTAGGGGTTAATCTCAGTCATGTCTAGTTAAAATCAACAAAATATTTGATCTAAATTTTATGTTTAACATCTATATAAAAATAAATAACTCTACAGAATTCACATAAAACTGAATCTGGAATTTTCAACACATCTGTAGTAAAACAGCAATAACTTGCAACTCACACATCGAAACTGAGATCTGTCAGAAATTCTGAAAAATAGACAGCGAAATCTACGATTCATATTCACAAATAAAATTTATTTACTGACCTTAATAGGGTCTAAAATACTGTACAAAAATGGGACAATAGCAAAAACAAAAACCCTCTTATGCATTAAATCGACTAGTTCATGTGCAACAAATCCAAATCAAAACAAAACACAAGCATGTCATAGTAGATGTCCAAGCAACACAGTATGAGGTGGTTAACAAGTCTACAACAAGATATAATACGATTATCTCATCATGCATACAAGATCATACAACACATCATGGATCACGAACAACATACATATGCAACAAGAATTAATTATTTCTAGGTTATTTCATGTCGTGTGTGTAACCAAAGACGACTACGGATAGATCAACAAGTAGAGACAAGATCTAATCAAAGGTTTTGCACAAGAATGAGTCTAGAACAAAATTACACTACAGGCAGTATTTAGTACTTGTATTATACAACAAAAGAAATACAAGTTACTTGCCTTAAAATTGACGACGAAAACGATGATAACGAGAGAATAACAGGAACGATTTTCTGGGCACGAAAACAAGCGAACGAATCACGGACACACGAACACACGAGATCAATCACACACACACAAGAGCTAAGGCCAAGGTAGCCCAGTGTGCACTGCATCGGGAGTGAACAACGAGAAGGGGGAGGGCTGACGGCGTGAGCGACAGCGGCGGCAGTCACTGCTGCTGCTTTTTGTTGTCAGAAGGAGGGAACGACGACGGTGGAGCGGCACGGTGGCGTGAGCGATGGCGGCCAGGGAACAGCGACCAAGGGTTGCCGTGCTGGCTATCGATGGGTCCTGTCGCTGCTCGGGCGGAACAGGAAGAGAGGGTTGTCGTCGCGGTGCTGCTGGCGTGGGGCTTTGGCAAGACGAGGGGGCGCCGGAGGTGGGAGGAAGGTGTCGGGAGGATGCAGAGGGTAGAGGAGGTTGGGAGAGATGTAGAATAGGGAATATAGCGGCTGTATAGTTTACGGTTTGGATGACAGTAGGTGGAATATATATATAGGGTGAGTATATTAGGGTTTAGGTGACGAGTTGGGGGGTAAACGGGTAATTGGTATAATTAGGATCCAAAAAGATTAGAATAGGATTTTAGGATTATTAGGGTATATTAAAAGATCAAATAGAATTTGAATAAGATATAGAATTAAACAAATTTTAAAATATGCCAAGAACAAAATAATTAGGATTAAACAAATTATAAATGGAGACACATAATTTAATAGAGAAATTGAATCAAGAATAATATTCAAGGCTGCAAAGTAGAATCAAAGGCAAAACAGATAGATTGATTATTGAGAACAAAGAACAAAAACATGGTTCAGAAGAAACGGAAGAGTACAAAATGAATAAATACTCAAAAAAGAAAATACATCCAAAATACAAAAAATGAAAAACAGGGGTGACAGAAAGACTGAAGCTTGAACATCTTTAGACCAGAACGAGTATCAGCACAACCCATAAGATGTCTTAAATGTATCTTAAATAACTACATGACATCCCCATACTTGGTGCAGCTTCTGCCGTAAACGAAAAAACAAAAAAACATAGGGCTTTAGGGATTAGAGGATCAATTGGAAGTACATAATCTTCTGGATTTCAGGTTTCAAGTGCAATAATGGTTTCCTTTGACACAACCAAGTCTCGATGTGTATTGTAACTATTTCAATCTAATGCAGTATATTGAATTGAATGACACACACGACATGCACACAGATTAGCTTCCATGTTCATTAAAAAGGATTGTGATTTAACTTTAGCTCGGAATCTTCATGGGAATAGTCTTAGGTGATTTGGCCACGATATTCTTATAGCTATCTTGGTTGATCTAGTAAATAACAAATCAACAAATCCAGAATGTACTTTGCTGATTACATTTAACAAGAGAATAAGTCATTTAGTAAAAACGAAATCTCGTCATTGTACATGATTCTTCTATGAGATCCGTTATAGAAGCTTTAAATAAATAAGCGTGAATAATCAAAATATCGAAGTTTTGAATATATACTTTGTGATGGAACAAAAGGGCATGTATTACTCTAACGTTAGTGGAACATCATTAGTTTGCATGTACAAGCTTTGGTTTTACACCCTACCTAAATTAATTATATTAAAAGAACCAAAATTAGATCTTGAATACTTGATTACACAACTCAATTAATGCACAAAAAAATTGGAAAATGCACTCTATTAAAAATTATATTCTCTTTCCAAATCCAACAATCTTCACTATGCATATCTTAGTACTTCATACTCACTACATGATCTATGTCAGTCCCTAAGTGTGATCCTGCAAGATCCAAGCGGCATCACAAACAGAACCAAACTGAAATTAATCATATTTTCTACATTTTAGCACAGACAAAAGACCAACTTTTGAATTTGAAAATCAAAAGGCCGCTCTCTGACTCAATACTACCATATGCTTTTGTATCAATTGTCTAATCTTCCCAATGTCATAGTTTTCTTCCAATAAAAAACACAAACCACCAATAGGAAAATTCTTAATTAGTTATCAGACGATAGAGCCTCTTCTATGCACATACCTTTTCCATTTACTAAAGCTATAGTTAACATGGTGCAACAGATTGATTAAAGCATCCGAAGCCTAAAAAGTCTATAAATCTGCACCCATAAATAATGTATTGCAAATTAACTCTTCCTAATTTTCTAACTTCAATATTGAACATTGAACGTCTACCTAATATCAACAGCCAGTTTTCCATATTCAATCAATCTTGATCGGGTGTTTGGTTCATTGAAAATATAATTGCGTGCAAGTAACAACTAAAAGTAGCTACAACCTATGTAGCAGCTAACACAACTCTTTACCTTTCTTCCACAATTCAGCTTCCTCCTCAAAACCTGTCCCAAATTCGGATACAAAAACACAAAAACCAAACTATCAAAACCAATTCTAAACCAACAACCGATCCAAGAAACTAAACCAAAATCCAAATCAACCACATGCTCAACCGACTCAACTGCACCTGAAATCTTCAAATCTGACAACGTAACAATCACATTCCCTTCCCCTTAGTCCTCTAGAGGCGGCGCAACCCTCTGCTTCCGCCTCGTCGGACTTCTCCAACCCCCGCATGTACAATTATCAAATTGCAACACTTCCTCCCTCCCTTCGTATCAATCCAAATCTTATCCTACAATACACCATAACCAATTCACTACTTACAATCCAACAACAACAACAATAATCAGTACCTACCTCCATATGAACCCAAACCAGCTCCCCGAGAAACCACTTGTGCTCCTCTAGCACCACCTTCGCCAACTCTACAAACAAAACAATAATCAATTAAATTCAAAAAAGAAATAAATAATTGTAACGCCGCGCCCTAATTTAGTGATTTTTCTAACAACAGCCCACCATAGGCTTGCCTCATAAAAGGTGTTGTAGCTTATTGGTGACCTCTAATCCCATGCAATTATATATATATATATATAGACAATTAATCACGAATCCCCCAATATGGGATTATTTAAAGCCCACATCTTCACGTGTAGACCCCCTCAGTAGCCCCACATGCACACACGTCAACAGACAGCAACCGCTGTCTCTCACAAACCTAGGCGGGCCCCCACCACCCCGCCACGTTAGCAGCTGGCTGACGTCAACAACATGCAACAATATTTCGCTGCTGTATATTTCAAACCGGGTGCCCCTCCCAATCAAATCCCAAACATCTCTCCTACAAAAATCTCTATAGGACACATCTCTAATTATATATATATATATATATATATATATATATATATATATATATATATATATATATATATATATATATATTCTTAACACGGAGTGTTACATTAGGGATGGCAAGTGGGGTCAACCGCCGACCCGCCCGCGACCCACCCGTATAACCCAGCCCGTGAAACAGCGGTTCGGGTTCGGGTCGAACCCATGAACAGTAATGGGTCAACCCGGGTTGCCAAAATACCGAATCGAACCGGTCGAACCCGGCCCGCGAACTCGTTAAAATTACCCCAACCCACCCGCCAACCCGTGGGTCGACCCGCGGGTTGCGAATCGTTTGACCCGAACGGGTCAAACGTTCGACCCGCCATGGGCCGACCATTGACCCGTGGGTCAGCATGCCGTTGAGCACTGTTCACCAGAGAGCAGCAGCAGCTCTTAGAGCCGTTTTGCTGTTTTTTTTATTTTTAGCCTATAAATACCCAATACCGCCAAAACCCCATAAAAAAAAATCACACCTTACTCTCGTACTCTCTCTACTATTATTACTCATTTCTAAGTAATTTGTGAACAATTGAAGTATTGAATAAACAAGTGTTCAAGGCATATACACGATCAAATTCCGATCGTATCGAAATCAAAATTCAACGTCTTTAACTCTTCAACTCTCGTCCAACTCCAAGTGATCAAGTCTTCTACTCTCCTACAAGCTCTCCCCAACTCTTCAATTCTGGATTTGAGGAATTCTACTTCTACTTCTATTCTTATTTTCACGGATTTTTTTATATATGCGTATCCACGGTGAACGGTATCAAAATTTCATACATCTCTTCTTATTTTATTTTTGTTGTAGTTATAATTATTGTTGGTTTTTTTATCTTCTCTATCTCAACCCTCTTGTTTTCTAGATTTTTTTTATAACTCATCGCTCCTACATTGTGTAGCTTTTTTTACATACATTACTACATTATGTTTATATCACGCGGTAGCGGTCGTAGCCAAAGTGGGCAAGATTCAACCGACACTTCCCGTAGGCCACAAATTGTCCTAATTAGTGAGCCCGCCGAAGAGTACCATGATCCTCTTACCCAACAATGGGGTACACACGATGAGGTTGTAGGAAACATACAATTAGAAGAACAACAACAACAACAACCAACCGAAACCACACAACCCCGTAATGGTAGAAAAAGTAGAGGAGAAAGTAGTGATTGGCATAAATTTTACGATTTTATCCCGGATGAAGAAAATCCAGGTATAGGGTTGAAAGTTTGTAAAACATGTTCTAAGGCATACAAATTCAAGAGGAGTGATGGCACCGGTACAATTAGTAGACACATCCAACATAACCATAAAGACCTTCTTGTTGACCTACCTGGCCAACAAAAAATCAACCCTATGACCGGTCTAGTTGATAGCCACCCTTATGATCCCGATCTTGTTCGTCGGGAAATGGTCCGATTAGTAATAAAGGAAGAGTTACCATTTTCCTATCTCGAGAGTAGGAACTTGGAAAATTTTAATCAAACGGCCTTAAACCCTCATTTTAGAAGAATTCCGAGAAATACTTGCAAATCGGATTGTTTTAAAGTGTACAATGAAATGAAGGACAGTTTGATTGCAATTTTATGGAGTTTAACTTGTAGGGTTAGTTTAACTTCGGATTGTTGGACGGGTGTCAATAATATTCCAACAATGGGAATAACCTGTCATTGGATCGACAATGGTTGGAATCTTCAAAAAAAAATCATATCACTTGCCACATTGTCGTATCCTCATAGTGGCGCTGAAATAGCAAACTGTATTTTAAAAATTTGTGATATTTTTCATATTGGCGATAAAATTATGTGTATTAGTTTTGATAATGCATGTAACAACAATGCTTACTACTTTAAAATCCGCATTAAACCCTCCATCTGACAATATTTTTTATATTAGATGTACATGTCATATTTTAAATTTATGTGTTCAAGATGCATTAAAAATAGCCGGTCCATATATACTTAAGATTAGAAATTGTGTACATTTCATTCCATTAAGTCCCAGCGTATTTCAAGAATGGAAAAATTGGTGTAGGATTTCAAATGTACCTTTTAGAAGATTTCCAAAGGATATTAAACACCGATGGAACTCTACTTTTGATTTACTACATGTTGTTACCGACTATAAAGCAGTTGTAAATAATTTTTGTATCGCAAAAAATATGCCAAATTTTGAAATGACTCTCACCGATTGGTTTTATGCCAAATCTTTGTTGAAATTTTTAGAACCTTTAAAACCCAACTTTAAAATTTTCAGAATCATATGAATCTACTTCTAGTAGCATTTTTATTTCAATAGTTAGTATGATGCAAACATTTAACGAAATGTTAAATGATACTTTTGTTGGTGATATTGTAAAACCTGCATACAAAAAATTTTTGAAGTATTTTTATCCTCCTCCTTTGTTGATTTGTGTTGCTACCGTTATAGATCCTTGTATCAAATTAAAAGGTACGAAGAGTTTGATTGAAATATTTTTGCATTACTTGGGAAAAATGTAGAAATAGAAATAGAAATTAATTGCGCTACTTTTTTAGTTAAATTTGAATCTACATTAAATAACTTATCTGATTATTATGATCGATCTTTTGCTTCTAGTAATACAACTTCTGTAGTTAGTTCTTCTTCTGGTAGTTCCAAAGGTAAGGGTAAGAGTAAATTTGATGATAGAACATTTAATTTACTTGCACAAATTCAATCCAAAAAACCTAGGACTAATCAACCAAATGAATAAAATTGGTATAACCAACAAGATTCTGAGTCTTCTTCTTCTCTACTAGATATTTTACAATGGTGGAAAGACCATGAACACACTTATAGTATTCTGTTATATATGGCTAAAGATTTACTAACTCCTCCTGTCTGTACAGTTGTTTCTGAAAGTACATTTTCTTCAAGTTGTAGAGTTCTAACTGATTACAGGAATCGCTTGAAGCCCGACACCTTAGAGATGCTCGTTTGCACAGAAGACTGGATGAAGGCTGGAGATAGGACACAAGGGAAAGCATTATCTACGTCCACAAGTGGGAGCAACTCGCTGGAAGAACAACAACAATAACAACAACAACAATAGCAACCAAAATGAAGAATTCAAGACCAACAACAACAAATTCAAGGCCATCAACTTGAAGGCAATTGTAAATAGATAAAAAAAAATTGTATTATATCTATGCTTGTTATTTCAAATTAGAAAAATTGAAGTAAATCGAAATTGTATATAAGAAATATGTTAGTGTATAAAACAAATTTGTGAATTGAATTCTTTATTTCATTAGAAATTGCAAAACTTGTATAACTTAAAATCATATGAATAATATTTCAATATTTTTTGGCAATTTCACTCTTTCAATCTTATTATTATTATTATGATTTTTAATGTTTATTATTATTATTATTATTATTATTTTAAGTTTAAAATTTTTTTTTATCTAAACGGGCCAACCCGCGAACCGACCCGACCCGACCCGGGTTGGGCGGGTCGCCATTTCCACTTTTCGACCCGGCCCGATCCGGCCCGGTTAAGCCACCAACCTGGTCCGGACCTGCCCAAGTCAACATCCAACCTGGGCGGGTCCGGCCCGGCCCAGCCCGTTCGACCCGAATGCCAACCCTAGGGTGAGGGGACGGGTACAATAAGACGACACATCCAAAATGTACACAAAGAACTTCTTGTAGACCTACCCGGCCAACAAAAAATCCACCCTAAGATAGGTGTAGTAATAGCCATTCTTATGATCTCGAACTTGTTCGTCGGGAAATGACCCGACTAGTAATCAAGGAAGAGTTACCATTTTCCTATTCCGATAGTAGGGACTTAGAAACTTTTAATCAAACCGCATTAAACCCCCATTTTAAAAGAATCCCTAGGAATACTTACAAATCTGATTGTTTTAAAATGTACAATGAAATGAGAGAAGCTTTAATTGCCATTTTATGGAGTTTAACTTGTAGAGTTTCTTTAACTTCCGATTGTTAGGCTAGTTGCAACAATATTCCAATGATGGGAATAACTTGATATTGGATCGACAATGATTGGATTATTCAAAAAAGGATCATATCACTTGCCGCGTTGCCCTATCCCCATAGTGGTAATGAAATTGCAAATCGTATTTTAGAAATTTGTGATATTTTTCATATCCGGGATAAAATTATGTGTATAAGTTTTGATAATGCATCTAATAGCAATGCATCAATTAGTATATTAAAAACCGCATTAAACCCTTCATCTGACAATATTTTTCATGTTAGATGTGCATGTCATATTTTAAATTTATGTGTTCAAGATGCATTAAAAATAGCCGAACCATATACAGTTAACATTAGAAATTGTGTATATTTTATTGCATTAAGTGGCACCATATTCCAAGAATGAAAAGCTTGGTGTAGGCTTAAAAATGTATATTTTAGAAAATTTTCAAAGGATGTTAAACACCGATGGAACTCTACTTTTGATTTGCTACATGTTGTTACTGAATATAAAGAATGTATAAATTGTATTGCAAAAAATATGCCAAATTTTGAAATGATTCCCCATGCTTGGTTTTATGCCGAATCTTTGTTGAAATTTTTGGAACCTTGTAAAACTGAAACTTTCAAATTTTCAAAATCTTATGAATCTACTTCTAGTAGCATTTTTATTTCAATAGTTACTATGATGCAAACTTTCAAAGAAATGATCTATTGGTCATATTGTGAAACCTGCATACACCAAAATTTTGAAGTATTTTAATCCTCCTCCTATATTGTATTGTATTGCTACTGTGATGGATCCTCGTATCAATTTAGAAGGTACGAAGAGTTTGATTGAAATATTTTTTACTTTACTTGGGGAAGATGAATCTGAAATTAATTGCGGAACATTTTTAGCTAAATTTGAATCGACATTAAATAACTTGTATGATTATTATGATAGAAGTTTTTCATCTAGTAGTACTACTACTTTAGTTACTTCTACAGGTAAGGGTAAGAATAAATTAGATGATGCCATATTTAATTTACTTGCAAAAATTCAATTAAAAAAGCTAGGACTAATCAACCAAATGAATTACATTGGTATAATCAACAAGACTCTGGAAGTTTTACTTCTTCACTAGATATTTTACAATTGTGGAAAGACCATGAACATACTTATAATATTCTTAAATAAATGGCTAAAGATCTACTAACTCCTCCTGTCTCTACAGTTGCTTTAGAAAGTGCATTTTCTACAAGTGGAAGGATTCTAACCAATTACAGGAATCGCTTGAAGCTCCAATCGTTGGAGATGCTCGTCTGCACGGAAGACTGGATGAAGGCTGAAGATATGACTCAAGGATTAGGGTTCGACACGTCTACAAGTGGAAGCAACTCGCCGGAAGAAGAAGAACAACAATAATAGCAACCAACATCAAGAATTGAAGACCAACAACAACAACAACAAATTGAAGACTAACAAATTGAAGAAAATTGTAAATGTATAAAAAATTGTATAAAATCTTTGTTTGTTATAAAAAATTAGGATAATTGAAGATAATTGAAATTGTATTGAAGAAATTTGTTATTGTATAAAATAAATTTGTAGGAAATCTTTATTTCTTATTACAAATTGGAAAACTTGTATAAGTTGAAATCATATTAATAATATATACTTTTTTATTTTGGCAATTTCACTCTTTGAGTCTTATTATTAATATTTCATTTTTTTATTATTAAAATTACAATTTTTTTAAGTAAAAAATAAATAAATAAACGGGTCGACCCGACCCGACCCGGTTAGACCCGAATGGGTTCGCGGGTTGGGTGGGTCGAGTTTTTGCAATTCCAACCCGACCCGGTTATCACTCAGACCCGACCTGAAACCGCCCTAGTTGGGTTTCAACCCGGACGGGTTCGACCCGACCCGGCCCGGTCGACCCGTTTGCCAACCCTATGTCTACTGACCGTTGACCGTTGACCAGTCAACGACGTTTTGCGCTCATTTCGATTGAGGCAAGTTTTTTCGGTGCGTGCCACCTATCGATTGTGATGCTTCGACTGCTTATGTAACCCCCGTTCCCGTAAATACACATTTCTTGAATATTTTTCTGTATTTCGATTAATTATAAATTTATTTTGTTTTAAATTCATTTTGGATCTTCTATTAACATCTTTCTCATCAAAAATTATAGTTACTTCGAATAATAGTATATTTGAACTTGTTTTCTATTCCTAATTGATCGAATATTTATATTTTAGCCCAAATCTAATATGTTATTACTATTTGGATTTTAAAGAATCTGTCGGACTCAAATCTGATTTTGGTATTCATATTATTATTATTGTTACTATTATTATTATTGTTATTTTTATTATTATTATCGTTGATGTTACTAATATGATTATCATTATTATTTTTATTAGTGTTACCTTTGATTATTTATTAAAAAACCAATTTTGTTATTATCATTATTAGTATTATTACTATTGTTATTATTATTATTATTATTATTATTGTTATTATTATTGTTATTATTATTTTATTTTTATCATTATTAGTATTATTATTTTTATCGTTATTATTATCATTATCATTATCATTATTATTATTTCGTTTTAAGCCCGAACATGCTCCATTTTATATGTATTTCACTATTTGATTTAATGTGTATATATACAAATATTTTAAAAAACCTTATAGCCTATTTTCTTATTGGATCTAGAAACCCCAAACCCACCTCCTATATCCTAACCGAAACCCAATATCCTATTAAAACCTATATATATACTCACCTAACCTACCCTAACCTTATTCCTACTGTGCAATACAGCCACCCACCCCATACTATTAAATCGTAACCCTTCTCCTGTTCACCTTCAACCTACCGCTCACCCTCTTCTTCTTCCTCTCGCGCCTGCTTCCGAAACCCCACAGCCATCTCGAGCTCCGCCCATCCCCCTCCCGTCTTCTTCATCGAGCCGTCGCCCTCTCCCTCCTCGTCGACAGTGCCGCTCCTCCAGCCATCACCTTCCCATCATCAACCTCTGAGCTCCTCTGATTTCCTCCGCACCCATCGACCTTTTTGCCTGCGTCGAGCCATACTTGACCTCGACCTCCACTGCCATCCACCATTGCCGCTCATCCTCTTCCCCACTCCTCATCGACTAAACCAATCATCACCACCTCAACTGCGACCTCCACCATTGCCATCCCCGATCACCTCGTCGATCCCTCCACTGCAGCCACAGTCGCCACTCCGCAACCCCCAGCGTCGTCTGCCCTGTTCTCCTCGCCGCTCGAAAACCGCCCGAAACCACCTGCATCGCCGCTGTCTGAGTCCCGTCTCCTTCCTCTGTTTCGTTCTCGAAACAGAGCAGGCTGTCGAGTGGTCGTCACAGCTGTCCCTCACTACCCCGTTGATCGTCTCCTGGGATTTCCCCTGCCCAGTCGTCGCCACCCCGCCACCGCCATTCGAGTCGAAGTTCTTGCCACCATCAATGTGGTCAACATACTGTGTGCTGTTCGGGAGTAGGGAGTTGGTTTGGTGTTTGCTATTTTGGAAGAAGTGGAGGATCCATTTTGGTGTTTGCTGATTGGGATCCAGAACTTGAGTTGCTGTCGGAATTGTTTTCTTGCTTTCGTATTGGATGTTGTTTGCACGTGCTTTTGTGCGTGTTCCGTTCGTGTTTCGTTGCTCTGGGATTCTCATCCCGTTATTCTTGGTATTCAATTTCATCGTCCAGAAGGCAAGTCATTTTCCTCTTGAATTGAATCTTGTATCAATTTCAAGTTTTTATTGAAATTTCACAAGTAGATCCTAATCGTTTATTATATTGTTGTATGGATTATCTTTTCGTTGGGTATATTGAGGGTTTACACGAGCTAACCCCAATATTCTTGAATTCGTGCCACTTTTGACACCAAAGATTGAATCTTTCGTGGATTCATGTAGAATTGATAATAGAGTTAATCATATAATCATAACACAATTAATTATTGTAGAGATAATTGCTAGGTTGTATGTTTGATTGATCGATTGATGTTGGATATTGTTAGAATTGTGTATGTGTGTGTGTTTAATTGTATTTATCATGCTATTACACCTTTCATGTTGATTACATAATTTATTGACTATAGAATTGATACCCATCACGTTTAATTAATTTATTTCATGAAAAATACCCAAAACCCTGTATGTTGCTTGCTGACTTTATGTTGTCTCCTATTTTCGACTCAATAAATGATCTCAAAATAAATTACTTTCTGAATAAGAATTGTACCCTTATCTTTCTAGTTTCCAGAACATCTTGAATTTCTGAATTCCGAGTTGTATAGAAAAAGTTATGATCGTTTTACTACAGCTGTGTTTTTATTTTCAGATTTTCATATTCTTGCATGATTCATGTTTAAACTGTTAAAAGGATGATAAAACGATAAAATATTGCTCTGAAAATTTCCAGATTGTTGCTTAACATGTTTAGGAGTTTAATAAATATTTTTAATGAATTTATTATTGAGATTTCGCTGATTCCAAAAATAAAATAACATGATGTAAATTTTCTGCCTAAACATGAAATCTGTGAAGAATGGTGTGTTTAACCTAGCTAATGTTGTCGGATTTTGTATTGTAAATATGCGTTAGAACCATGTGGAAGTCTAGTTTTCAGAATTTCTGACGTTTTCAGTTTTTGATTTCTTTAGCAGTAGGAAATTCAATTTTAGTACAGATAACTCTTGCTGTCCAGAATTGAATTTTTCAGTTTTTCTTAAATTAATTGTTCCTATATCATTGTATTGTATGAATTGAAGTGTATATGTTGCATTGTATGATCTTAGTTTTGTTTTGTCATCATTCTAGTGTCCCCTATTGATCATCTCATCATTTCCCCATTGATATTATTGTCCCTATTATTCCATATTATTATCGAAATGTTGCCAACAACTATTGCATATTGTATTGTTACATTGATAAAATAAATAATCAAGCTGGGGTTTTAGGGTGACCTAGTAGTGGACAATGTAGGAGACTGTTCTCGGAAGGGAGCTCGTGGTTTCCCTACAATTATTGAATGACTGAATAACTGAATGACTGAATAACTGGATAACTGCACATTATTCCATGGACATTGATACTGAATAACTGAATGACTGAATAACTGAATAACTGAATAACTGAATACTGAAGAGAATCGTTTATATGGTTTCCCGAGTACATGAACTATAGGGTTTACCACTATAGTCTAAACGGAAGTGTTTGTATGCATCAAACCTGTGGAATGGGACGCAGTAGTACGTGCATTTGTTAGGATTAAAATGATTAATAGACTTAAGAATTGACATCGCATCGACATTGCATATTGTACATCATTGTTTCTATTGATATTGAATATTGTATAAGTGTTATTGATACCATTGTACATTGTTATCGAATATTGAACCATTGTTTATAACCATTGCATCGATTACCGTGATATTGATTATTGATTATTGTCCTATGTTATTGATTCCTATTGGTCCATTGAATTCATTGTTATATCGTTATTCCATTGTTCCTTGGTTTCTCTACTTGCTATCCATGACTTGCTCCAAGGATAATTTTTATTTTCTTTTTAGATGAAGTATTCACAAGTAATGAAGGAGAATTGCCTGCTGGGATTGGAGAACAAACTTTCTAAAGAACTATTGCTTTATAATTGAATGTTATTTCATTGAACTATTGTATTAAGACTTACTATTGTGTTTCGGATTTATTATTGTATTGGGCTTATGACCCAGATTTTATTATTGTTTCCAGACGTTGGTTTATTGCATTTGAATATTTCATGTTGCTTCATTCCAACTATTATTATTTATGAGATTATTATTATTGTCTGCATAATTGTTCTGTATTGATTATATTGTTGAGTTTATCAGATAAACAGCTTATGGATGACGTTAGTCATTCGCTGGGCCAATGTTATATGCTCGTATTCTGTATTTTTGGAAAGCGGGGTGTGACAGCTTGACATGTGGCGTTGACCGTTGACTCCTTTTTTTGGATTGGGGACACATTTGTTCGGTGCAAGCCACCGAATGCTGAAGGATTTCCTGTTGACCATTAACCGTTGACCAGTCAACGATTTACCTTGATTTTTCGATTGAGGAAACGTTTGTTTGACGCAAGCTACTGAACGTTAGAAGTGGTTTGGCGTATGCTAGTGTGCCTCGTTTGAAATATAAAGTTAAGGATGACTCTTTAAAAGAGAGGCTCGTTGAATAAGATTTGGAGATCCATCGGTTGAATCGACTTCTTAAGGGAGGCACTGTTAGGAGTACTTCTTGCTTTCGTGAAGAGCGTGCTTAAGAGAGATCATTTCATGAACTAGCTTTACGTTTTCCTGGGGTCCCACGGAACCCGGGTGACACTCAAAGCGGGGTGGTCGGTTCATCTAGCGGGGCACTGATCGGAGGGGCTACACGAGCGGTAGGCCTAGAGGGTACGACTCGATCTGCGGGTTTGAACATCCCCTTAGATGGTTCGAGGTTACGAAATAGTGCTCGGGTGTCTACTAGAAGCCATAGACCGCGTGTCCCTCAAGAGGAGCATCCCTTTACTAAGAAAGAGTAAAGATGACACTGAATGAGATTTGTAATCTTGTAGAGACTTGTTTCTCAATAAAACTTGTAATTAGATTCTTCTTGTGAAATAAGATTCCCCAAGTGTTTGAGCAATGTCTCTATGAATTGTGTCTTTTTGAACTTGTGGTTGTTTCAGGAGCACTCGAATGGCGAGCCGAACTTCACATACTTGCTCTGGGAAAAGTGTCTAAAGCAGCTTTATGAACCGTGAGTGGACTCTGAACAATAGTGACGATGAGTTTTGGGAGTACTCGAATGGCAAGCCGAACTCGATGCACTTGCTCGGGAGCAGGTAGCTAGAGCGGCCCTATGAAACATGAATGGACTCCGCATTTATCCAGACTTGTTTTAGGAGCACTCGAATGGTGAGCCAAACTCCGTACACTTGCTCGGGAACAAGTGGGTGAAGTAGCTCTATGAACCGTGAGTGGACTCTGAATAGTGACGACGAGTTTTGGGAGCACTCGAATTGCAAACCGAACCCCACACACTTGTAGGTAGAGTGATTCTATGAGCACTCGAACATGTAGCTAGAGTGATTCTATGAACCATGAATGGACTCCTCACTTGTTTGAGGTTGTTTCAGGAGTACTCAAATGGCGAACCGAACTGCACACACTTCCTCGGGGGCAAGCGGCTAAAGCAGCCTTATGAACAGAGAGTGGACTTCGAACAAAGTGAAGACGTGTTTTGGGAGCACTCGAATGGTGAGCCAAACCTTGTGCACTTGCTCGGATGCAAGTGGCTAGAGTAGCTCTAAGAATCATGAATGGACTACACACCTGTCCAAGTTTGAACACTCGTACAGGCAAGATATACCCCCACACACTTGCTTAGGGGCAAGCGTGCCCGTGTGACTTTATGAATCCTGAATGGATCCCATAATTGCTCGTTGGAGTGCTGGGCGAATTAATGGTTTGTTCGGGGGCGTACCATGTGTCTAACTTATTGCTTCCTTAGGTTAAACTATTCAAGGAATTGTTTAGCTATACAAGGAATTTTGCAAAAGAAAAGACCAATTTTATTGAAAAATTCAAACTGAAACGGCTGCTTCAATGCAAGCCATTATTACATGTTGTGACCGTTATAATCATCGGCCTTTATTACATGTTTGATGCTAACTATTAAGCGAGGGCGTTAAGTGCTCTCTTTATACTTCATGAGGTGCTCAGCTTTCAAGTCCTGGATATCTTTTTGCCCCCCAATTCTTCAAGTCGGTAGGCCCCTGGGCGAACTACTTGTGAGACTTTGTACGGTCCTTCCCAGTTAGGGGCGAGCTTCCCCTTTCTTTTAGGGGTTCGATATATCGAGCTTTCGGATGACGAGGTCTCCTTCCTGAATATTGGCCAGGCGAACTCTCTTGTTGTAAAATCTCTTTAACCTTTGCTGGTAGATGTTTCTTCGGAGGATAGACTTCTCTCAGACTTCTTCGAGTAGGTCAAGTGTCACACCCCGCTTCCTAAAAATACGGAACACAAGCACGTGACATTGGCCCAGTGAATGACTTGCATCGGCCCAGTGAATGACTTGCGTCATCCATAAGCTGTTTACCCATTCAACTCAATAATATAAATAATACAAAATAATTGTGCAGGCACTAATAACAACCACATATACAATAATACTTGGAATAAGACAATATGAGATAACCAAATACGATAATCCAATATCTGGAAACAAACAATAATATTCGGGTCATAAGCCCAATACAATAATAAATCCAAATACAATGATAATAAGTTCCAATACAATAAGTCCAATGAAATAACAATCAACTAGAAAATGATAAATCTTTAGAAAGCTTGTTCTCCAATTCTTGCAGGTAATTCTCCTTGATCACTTGTGAACACTTCATCTAAAAAATGAGAAAGTCCTTAGAGCAAGTCATGGACAGCAAATAGAGAAGGCAAAGAAACAATGGAATAACAATATAATGATGAATTCAATGGGTTAATAGGAATCAATAATGATGGACGATAGCAATAATCAACATCAGTGATAATCAATGCAATGGTTATAAATAATGATTCAATATTCGATGACAATGTTCAATGGTCGATGTCAATATCACTTAAACAATATTTGATATCAATAGAAATGATGATGTTCAATATGCAATGTCAATGTTGTGTTATTCAAGTCTATTAATTTTTAACCTAACTAATGCACGTACTACTGCATATCATACTACACATTTGATGCATACAATTAATATCGTTTAGACTCTAGTGGTGAATTCTATAGATCATATGTCGGTACGATAATCACTGATACGATAACAATATTGTTGTACGATACACTATAATGATACACTGAAATGATACACTAATACGATACACGAAAGATTGGGGTGCCGTAGTCAGCATTCCAACAATCAATCGATAAAACACTGGCCGACATAGTCTTTATATTGTTCACTACCCAAGTCAATCCCTTAAACCCCGGCTTGTTAAATGTTTTATCAATGCAACAATACATTATGTAATTTAGAGACATTAGATGAACGATAGTAACAATAGAAGAACATAGGATGATAACTTTGGATGAGACAAATAGAATGATGACAATAGCACATTAGGATCATGCAATGCAACACATATACTTCAATTCATGCAATACAATGATATATGTATAATTATATTAAGGAAATCTGGAAAACACAATTCTAGACAGCAAGAGGTCACTGTACAGAAGTCAATTTTTCCACTGCTACAGAAATCGAAGACTGAAACCATCAGAAATTCTGGAAACTAGACTTCCACATGATTCCCATGCATATTTAAAATATAAAATCCGACAACAGTAGCTAGGTCAAATACAGCATTCATTACATATTACATGTTCCCACTGAAAATTGACATCAAGTTGTTATATCTTTAGTTTCAACGAAAATTCAATTATAAATTTATCAAAAATATTTATTAAACTCCTAAACATGTTAAATATCATTATGGAAATTATCAGAGTATTATTCTAACATTAACTTAGCTTTTTAATAGTTTAAACATGGAAACATACATAAATCCTCCATACATAAATCTGAAATTCTAGAAATAAAACACAGCAGTAGTAAAATCATCATAACTTTTGCAATACAACTTGGAATTTAAGGTTCTTAGATGTTATGGAAACTAGTGACATATGGCTACAACTCTTGTTCAAAAAGTTATTAATTTTGATGTCAAATATTGGGTCGAAAACGTCTCACAAATTCCAGATAGACAATAGACATACAGATTTTCAATATATATTTCATGAAATGAAGCGATCTAATATGATGGGTTCCACTTCAATTAGTCAATAAATCTTATAATCAGCATGGTAGTCACAATAGCATGGTACATCATTAAGAATACACACATACACTAGTTTAACAACAACAAAACATCAATCGATCATTCAAGCACCTAACCTAGCATTCAATTCTACGATAGATTATTTGTGTGTGTTGTTTGTGTGAATAATCCTACTATCAATACCACATGAATGCATGAAAGATTCAATTTTTAGAGTCAACAAGGCATGAAGTCGAGGATATTTGGGTTGGCTCGTGTAAACCCTCAATATACTCAATGAAAGATGAACCATTGGATCTACTTGCATGAATTTCAATAAAACTTGAATTTGATACAATATTCAATTTCAGAGGAAAAGTGACTTGCCTTATGGATGATTAATTCGAATACCAAAGAATAACGGGATGAGAATTCCAGAGAAACGAACACACGAAGCACGTGCACACTGTTGATTCTTGATTTTGATGATTACAACACAATGCAAAGTTATTGTTCTACTTCTTATATATTACAGGATATACAAAGGCGAAATGTTCTAACAAGCTTCTTAAAGCAAGTTGATCAGGCACAGCTACGAATAAAGTTCTTGTTGCTAAGTGATCAAGAAAGCTACAAGGTTGCCTAGCTTACACAGATAAAGATGAATGCTAAAAGATATCTTAAGACTCAAGACTCAAGAACAAGACGTATGCTTCAATTTATTGTATTAAGTGTCTTGTAACAATTTGTAATCTTTTTGTTTTCATTGAGTCTTAGAAAATTTGTAAAAGCCTTATCACACACTCACACATTATCTTTAAAATTATTGAGTTTTTAAAACTTAAAAAGATCGAAACAAAGATTGAAAAAGCTCAGCTGTTAAGTACCAGTCAACTGCCATAAGGCACCAGTCGACTGTCTTAGTACGAAACTGACTGAACTTATTCAAACTCTGATCAGTCGACTCATAACAGGCAACCCAGTCGACTGTTCAAGATGTTTCGACAGTTTGCTGATTTTAAATTTTGATTTTTTCGAATTCAAAAAGGTTATTTCCGTTGGTTGACAGTTGGTACAACTGCTTCCCAACGTTCAGTGTTTCTAACTCTATAAATAGAGAATAGAAATCACTCTGAAAAAGTTAACAACTTTCCAAGCTTTTTGTTTTTCAAAGTTTTCAGGCCTTTGGTTCTAAAACAAGAAGAAGCATTCAAAAGCATTCACTTTCTAAGTCTTGGGTCTCTGAAATCAGTCTTGCATAACAGTGATTTCGTTTGAGACTGATTTCAGAAGTTGACCTAATAGCCACGCATAAAAATACATCCATAACAAGGCTTTAGGTTGATTGTAACTCTTTTGTTGTTGTTCTTCACTCTCGGGTTGTGAGAGTGGTTTCCTCTTGGTTGGAGAGTAGGGCTCTAGGGTGTAGAGTCAGGTTTGTCACTCTTGGTGGAAGAGTGGGTTGCTTTCTCTAGTTGTGAGAAAGGGCTACGGGTTGAACAAGGTTGTTGTCTAACGCTGTAGGGTGTTCTTGTAATTATTTCAAGAATAGTGGAAAATCTCAAGTGGATTGCTTGGGGACTGGATGTAGGTCGGAAGGACCGAACCAGGATACATAGTGTGTACTCTGTGGTTGTATCTCTTTGAACTTGCATTTCACTTTCTTACTTTATAGCTTTCTGTGAAACTTGTCTAGACAGTCGACTGTGTACTTTTGTAAGTCGACTGGTCAGACTTGTACTACTTTATCTCTGAAAACTTGTGTGATAAGTCGACTGGATCTTCTATAAGTCGACTGATCAGACTCGCTTTGAAAATACTCTTCTTAACTGTCATTTCAGTCGACTGGTTTATCTCTTCAAGTCGACTGATCAGAAGAAAAGTCTAATTCAGCAATTTAATTTTTATAAAACACTATTCACCCCCCTTCTAGTGTTTCTTGCCTTGCCTACAGGATCCAACACACACTACGTGCACAAGAAACCAAGCAACAACATCAAAAGAGAAAGAACAACAACAATGGAAGGAGTGGCAATGACATTAACAATAAAAGAGCGGCAACAACGATAGCAAGGCCGACGGCAGTTGCTGTTGGCTGACGGCGAGCAGTGGCGCGACTGGCAATGAGGCATCTGGGTCTTCTGACGTCGAGGGACAGAGGAGCAGTAGAGGGTCGACGAGTCTGGGTGTCACTGGGAGGAGGGTGGTCGTCGGAGGGTGGCGACGCAGGGGGTTGGGTCACCGGAGGTGGTCGGGAGGGATGAAGGGGGCTAATCGGGTGGGTTTGGCTGACGGGGAGAGAGAAAGTCGAAGGGGGGAGAGAGGCGACTAGGATTAGGGTTTTAGGTTGTGTTTTTAGGATTTGCATTCGGGTAGTATTTATAGGATGCAATTAGGTTGTTGGGTTAATAGGTTAGGATCCAATAATAATGAGTTTAGGTCTAGAATTAAATGCAATTGGGTTTTGGGTTCAATAAGAGATGGATGTAAAGACAATATGGTTCAAATAAAATACTCACAATCAAATAAAAATGGGATCGACAAGAAAATAGCCTAACAAGAAGAAAAAGAGTAGTTCATGAACAAAAATTTAATTGAGATGCTCAAGAAAAAATAAAGTATTTTATTTAATACAAAAAAATATTACAATGAATGGAAGAAGAAAAAAACAAAAACGGTAGTTACATTAAGATTGGCTCAAATGTCATTCGAATTTTGCTTTTCATTGAACGAAAGGAGGCGAGGAGAGGGTATTCCCACTTCTAGAGGAATGAGAGTTTTGTGCTGAAAGTTAGGTTGAACGGGAATTCTCCCTTGGGGATTCTTTTCATGGTTCTATAAGACCAGAGCACACTTGGGAGTTCTTCTACCCATTGTCCCTTTAGGGTTTCACCATGCCTCTTCTTGAGGTCATCCAAGATTTTTTGATTGGCGTTCTCGGCTTGACCATTGGTCCGGGGATGTGATATTGAAGAGAAACTCTGCTCAATACTTAGATCGGTGCAAAATTTGTGGAACCCCTTACCGGCAAATTGAGTTCCGTTGTCAGTGACTAGAATGCAGATAACCTAAACCGGCAAACCATGTTCTTCTAGAAGAACTGTTGGACTTTATGCTCGATGATTGTTGCAAGCGGTTCCGCCTCTATCCACTTTATAAAGTAATCGATAGCGACCACTAAGAAGGACCGCTGTCTGGTAGCGGGTGGAAAGGGCCCGAGTAGATCCATTCCCCACAATGCGAAGGGGAAGTGGCTTGACATTGAGCTGAGATTGGCTTGGGGGATCCACCTGATGGAGGAGTGTTTCTAATAGGGGATGCACTTGCGGACATAAGCTTCAACATCACTGAGGAGAGTGGGCTAGTAGTAACCATGATTGAGTACTTTCCGTGCTAGGGATCTTGCACCAAGATGGCTGTCACCTATTCCTTCATGAACTTCTTTCAAGGCATAGTTGGCTTCTTCGGGAGAAATGCACCGAAGGTATGATCATCGATATGAGTGTAGGAGCGCTTATAGAGGACCCCTTCCATGAGCACATACCTTTCAGCCCTTATCCGAATCTTTCTCGATTCTTTGGTATTCGTAGGGAGGATCCCTTTGTCGAGGAAATCGACAAGGGGTTTCATCCAACAATCTTCGGGTGCCTAAGGGGCTATAGGAATGAGTTCCAATGTATCTTCTTCAATACTCGGTTTGAGTAGGACTTCAATCAGCACAGTGTGATTGGGCTCATCAAATGATGAGGAGGCAAGCTTGGAGGGCATCTGCTTGCTCGTTTTCTTCTCGCAGAATGCGAGTGACCTCGACTTCTTTCAAGGCAGACATGATCTTCTTTACATATGCCATGTACTTGACCTTACTATCATCTTTTGTCTCGTATTCTCCTCGAATATGCTTCACCACTAATTCTGAGTCACTGAATACTCTGAATCTTTGTGCCTCTGCCTTCTTTTCTAGAAGGAGGCCGGCAATCAGGACTTCATACTCGGCCTCATTGTTAGAAGCTGGGAAACTTAGGCGCAACAAGTATTGGAGGACGAACTCATCAGGATCAATCAAGATAACCCTGACTCCGCTCCCTTCAAGGCAAGAGGACTCGTCCACGTAAACATTCCAAAGTGGGGAGTTGTCTCCTTCCTCGAGAGGAATAGGGATTGTACTATCGACAATGAATTCGGCCAAAGCTTGGGCCTTAATCGCAATTCTGGGGTGATAAGTGATATCATGTTGGCTTAACTCAATAGACCACTTCATGTGTCTTCCAGAGCTTTCTGGCTTATAGGACATATTTGAGTGGTTGATTGGTGAGGAGCCATATAAAGTGTGCTTGAAAGTAGGGTTTGAGCTTCCGGGTGGCTATCACTAGAGCATAGGCCATATTCTCAATCTTTGAGTACCAGAGCTCGGCATCATGAAGCACCTTGATTACATAGCAGATCAGCTTCTGCGCCCGATCTTCTTCTCTTACCAACACAGTACTAAAGGTTTGCTCTGAAGTGGCTAAATAGAGGTAGAAAATTTCTCCTAGTGTAGGCTTGCTTAGGAGGGGGGATTGGTGAGGTGTTCTTTGATGCTTTCAAAAGCTGCTTGCAGCTCTTCCCCCCCTCGAAATTCTTTGCTCCCTGCAGAGTTTTAAAGAACGGGAGGCATTTCTCCGCTGACTTGGAGAGGAAACGCCCGATGGTGGTGATGCGGCTTGTAAGCTTCTGGACTTCTTTGATTGTAGCTGGGGAAGACATGTCGAGGATGGCTCTGATCTTCTCAGGGTTGACTTCAATTTTCCTCTGATTCACCATAAACCCCAAGAACTTTCCCGAGGAGACCCCGAAGGCACATTTCGAAGGATTCATCTTCATGTTGTTGATCTGAAGTACATTGATTGCTTCTTGCAGGTCGGCTACATGGCCTTCTTTTCTGAGGCTCTTTACAAGCATATCATCCACATACACTTCCATGTTTCGGCTGATTTGTTCTTTAAAGACTTGATTCACCAATCATTGATTTGTAGCTATGGCATTCTTCAGCCCGAATGGCATAACTCGGTAGCAATAGAGCCCTTGATTGGTGATGAAGGACGTCTTCGAGATGTCTGGCAGAAACATTAGAATCTGATTGTATCCCAAAAAGTGTCCATAAAGCTCAATAACTCATGGCCTGAGGTGACATCTATCAGGCGTCTATGCTCAGCAGGGGAAAGGATCAGTCAGACATGCTTTGTTGAGGTCGGTGAAGTCAATGCAGATCCTCCACTTGTCATTGACCTTCTTGAACATTACAACATTTTCTAGTCACTCGGGGTAACCAACTTCCTGGATGAATCGAGCTTCTAGGAGCTTATCAACCTCTTCTTTAATGGCTTATTGCCTTTCAGGTGCAAATTTGCGGTGTTTCTACTGAACAGATTTGGTTTCCAGATTCACACTTAATTGGTGCATAATTAGGTCTTCGAAAATGTCGGGCATATCTTCAGTTGTCCAAGCGAAAAGGTCCTTGTTCTCCATGATTCAGGCGATGAGTTGCTCCTTGACTTGGTGGGGGAGTGTCTTCCTCGCCCGAAAACACTTACCTTTATCCTCTTCGGAGAAAGGAATTTCTGCTAGTTCATCTGCGGGTTCGGAGCTGGCTTGTCCCATATCGAGGGGAGTTCTAGGGCATCAAGGGGAAGGACCGAGCCCCCATTGTAGCAGTGTAGCACGCCCGAGCAGCTGCTTGACTTCCCTTGGCTTTTCCTACTCCTGCAGCCGTGGGGAACTTCATCTTTATGTGGTATCTTGAGGCGACCGCTTGGAGGGCAGCTAACCCCGGGCGACCGAATATGGCATTGTAGGCGGACTTCATATCGACCACCATGAAGTCTGGCCCTTTTGTGAGAGTAGCTGGAGCCTTCTTTAAGGTTATGTCAAGGGTAACAATTCCTTCGATCATCACAGGGGCTCCAGAGAATCAATGAAGGTTTACCCGATAGGCTTGAGGCAATCCCACTTGAGCTTGAGGCCTTCGAACACTTTCAGGAAGAGGATGTTGACTAAGATTTCGTTATCGACTAGAACTCGATGCACTTCATGGTTTTCTATACACATGCTGATTACGAGTGTGTCGTAGTGAGGTGTTCAGACACCTTCCAAGTCTCGATCCGAGAATGTGATGTTGGCTCTTGTGCTTCTTGGAGGCAGAATGTTGTGCACTGAATTTACCTCTCGATGAAAGCTTTCCTTAAGAAGCTAGAGGCTCCCTCCATAGGTCCTCCATGAATAGCATCAAATATCTCCATTCGTCCCGATCACTGGGACTCGGTTAGCCTCTCTGCTCGTTTGTTGGCTCCACTTACAAGTGGAGGTTTAGTATCATTTACTTGTGAAAATTTGGCGAGGTATCCTCGTCGGAGCAATGCTTCAACCTCGTCCTTGAGGTCTTAGCAATCATCTGTGAGGTGACCATAATCTTTGTGGAAGGCACACCATTTGGTTTTATTGCTTCTCTTTCTCGGGGCATTCATCTTGGGGGGAGGTCGAAGGATCCCGTCCTTGTCAACCTCCATAAGGATGGCGGATATGCTGGCATTTAGTGGGGCATACTTCTCAAAGTGAGGTATGAGAGGTAGGCGGCGCTGGCCCGTGGCATCCTTCTGAGATTTTTGGGGCTCATCATCGTTGGTTCCCTTTCGTTTATTCCCGGATGAAGGCATCTACTGCTTTTGGGGGTGGATCTCCTCTTCGACTCGGATGTACTTCTCAACCCTTTGAAGAGGTCGGAGAAGTCCCAAGGAGGTCATCATGTTTCACATTATATCTGAATGCGGCAGTAGCCACTGTGGAGTTGAGTGAGGGAATGGATTTGGACTCAGACGTGAAGCGTTGGACATAGCTCTTGAAGGACTCCCCATCCCTTTGCTTCAAATCTAAAAGGAAGCATTGGTATTCTACGACTTGCGACTGGTGATGAAGTGTGTGAGGAAGAGCTCCTCAAGCTGGTCGAAGGAAAATATGGATCCTGGAAAGAGACGAGAGAACCACTCTCTTGTAGAGCCCTTCAAAGTTGCCAGGAAAGTTTTGCATAGGAGGGAGTCAGATGCTTGGTGGATCATCATGAGAGTTTTAAAACTCTCGATGTGGTCTACTAGGATGGTCTCCCCATTATACGACTCAAATGTTAGGATCTTGAAGTTAACAGGGACGGGAGTCTCAATGATCTTCTTGGAGAAGGGGGTTCTGACGGGACAGTATCTTCTTTCCTGTTTCCCTTCTTCCTGCTTCAACAATGCTAGGTTGTCTTCCATCTTTTGGAGACGTCGAAAGATGTCGTCCTCTTACTGATAAGATCTGGTGGACCCATGGGACTCTTTGCGGCGTGGAGGAGTAGAGCGGTGAGGACTAGGTTGCCAGGTCTTGGGAGGAATTATATTGAGGGCCTGAAGAATTTCATCTTTGAACTTGTGGGCTCTTCTTTAATAATGAGTACTTCCTCATCCCTTCTTGTTCTAGGGGTTGTTCTGCTGGTTGGAGTTAGATGCCTCATCTCTCAAAGGGGAGTTCTTCTGTGGTCCCTTGGGGAATGGTGGTTTCTTCACCCCCTAGGAGAGGGGGATCTTCTTCATCTTCTGGGAGAGAAAGTTCTATCGTGTCCCCTTGGAGAGGGAGCTCTCCTGGATCATGGTTTTCGAGGGGAAGGGCTTGTCCTACTTTTTTGCTATTCTGGATGGGCGCTTCTTCATGAGCTCTCCTCTCGTTGAGGCAGGTTCGGAGGCTAGACCCCTGCTGGCGACTGACGATGACCCGACGGAGATTAGGTTGTGGTTGAGGGAGCGTGGAAGGCGTAAAAGTGTAAATTGATCCTCTGTTTTCAACGAAGCACCTTGCATATGGTTCGGGATGACTCTGGCGGGATCCCCCCGGCACAGCTTCTCCAGGTGGAGGCTGAACCTGTTGAAGGAGAGGCTTTTCTTGCTGACTTCGCAATGGTTGCCCTTGTTGGAAGGTGGGAGAAAGGTCCCCAAGAGGAGAAGGTGGAGTAAGAGGGATGGCTCGTCGACTTGAGGCCGCTGCCTTCTCTTTTCTCTTAGGCGGCGTGGTCGAAAGTAGTTTTCTATCGGCAAAATGTAGTCGGAATTTCTTTGTTGTTCCCACAGACGGAGCCAATCTATTGCTGGTTTTTTAGTGGGGGAGCAATCAGATGATGTGGATTCTTCTGCAGAACAATCAAGAACTGAACTTTTGACTTTCAACGGTATGATTTATCTTTGACTACTGTCAACTTCTCGATCTGACTCTTTTGCGTCGTATGATTTGTTTGGTGTGGTGACGATTGCCTCTGCTGATCGGCAAAAAGTCTGAAATACCGGGGTTGATCCCGACGACTGACCCCCTGACGCTCAAGTTAGAAATCAAGAAGACTTTGAAAGAGCTTTTTGCGGAGAAAATATTAATTACCGTTTCTAGTGGAGGTAGGGGGTATTTATTATCACTTTGGTCAGTTTCAAGATAATGATTTATCTCTACTTCCCAGTGTTTTTAGATTGAATTGGTTATCTCCTCTTCATGAAAAGATAAAAGTAGTTGAAGAGAGTTTAAACTTCTCTTAGGATAAGAGAAATGGTTTTTGAACCATCTCTTACAGATAATTGTGGGTTTATATCGTGTTTAAACAACATGGATCCATTCTTATTAGGCTGGTAGGATAGCCTAGTTAAACTAACCCGTTTTTAGTGAAATTACCATTTTATCCCATGAGAGTTTTAAGATTCGTATCCGATTTGAACGATCCCAGTTTTTTTCTTCTATTTTATACCAATATATATATATATATATATATATATATATATATATATATATATATATATATAATAAAACACAAAGAAAGCTATCAAGTGGCTCTCCTTTAATCCCCCCAAAGTCAAAGGCCCAGATCTAACCTCACAAAACACATTTTCCCTCCCAAAAGTTTCCCCCCAAAACTCAAATTCAAATCCCCCACCCAAAACAACTCCTTTTTTTATTTAATTATTTTTCTTTCTCTCTCTCACCTATTCAAAAAATTAAGAAAATAAAAATTTAAAAACTTTTAAAACATTTAAAATAATTCAAAAAATTCAAAAATAACAAAAACCAATAAAAAAATTTAAAATATTTAAAAATATTTAAAATCAAAAAAAAAATTTAAAAATTTAAAATTTTTTAACTTTTTAAAATTAAAAAATTTAAAAATTAAAAAAATTAATATTTTTAAAATATATTTTTTAAAATTTGAAAAAAATGAAATTTTGAAATTTTGAAAATCTCAAAGCAAATTCAAATCCAATGTCGAACCCCAATCAAGAGGTCGTCACCGATATCTGATCCGCTGCTGATTCCGTATCGGTGACTCCCCTCCACCAAATTGAAACGTGAATATCAAGCGACTCCGTATCGGAGACTCTCCTCCACTGAATCGAGAGCCTCTATATGCGATGTGTCAACTCTAATTTCATCTTATTATTCGAATTCTCATTCTAATTTTTAATTTTGTGTGTGCAGGGGATTACTCAGTTTTTTACTGACTCGAATTTTGTGTGTGGATGGGATCTAAGTT
Source organism: Hemerocallis citrina (assembly GCA_017893485.1). NCBI lineage: Eukaryota > Viridiplantae > Streptophyta > Magnoliopsida > Asparagales > Asphodelaceae > Hemerocallis > Hemerocallis citrina. The sequence goes on from CM030363.1 coordinate 132,639,444, forward strand.
CAGAGATGTATGATTTTTTATTTTTGGGTTTAAAAAATTTTAATTTAATAATTTATTTGATGTGTTTTTTATTGGTTTCGATTTAAGGTGTACGCAAGTGAGAGATGGATTATTTGGTGGCCTCAATTTGAGCTTCCAAACCATAGCAGGACAGATAAGCTGACAAGTAACCTAAAATAACTTGACAAATATGCAACATTAATTTCTTTACTAGAAGAGATAATACTATCATGAAGTGTTCCCTTCACTGGTTATTAGAAACCATAGATAATATAACATATAAGAACTTTTAGTGTATGTTTGGATATATAGGATTGGGATGACTGGAGTTTACCAGTGAAGGGTGCAAACTCTCAACTCAAGAAAGACAACTAAAGTAAATTTTTTATTTATCCATTTGATTTTTTTTTTTTATAAAGGTGCAATGGGGAGACAAAGTGGAGAAAAAAGAAATGATTAGCTTGGATTAGAGTTTTGAGAACTTCATGTATTTCATTTTGGTTGAAATAATAATAAGAGGTATTTTAATTGCAAACTGAGTCTCAGACAAACAAATATTTAGATTATTGGTATTGTAGATACCTTCACCCCTGCACTTGCGTTATCATTGTATTTAGACATGCTCATAGTGGTTATGGGATTAGAGTAAGCTCTATAAAACCTATATGATAATGTCCTTGCATAACGATTATAAGCATCTAAAAGTGATGTTGAAGTTAAAGAAAACTTTATGCAGTGCTTCTAATAAACTATATGCATTCCAGGTAAGTTCAAGCTAATGATCAAGAAGGCGATGGTTGAGCTTAAAAGTAGAAATACTGATTCCTCATATTATATGTGTGCTACTTCAATTAATTTGCTCGACCTCAAAACTATTTTATATAATCAAATCAGGTGCACCATTCCGAAGACGTGCCGTAGGCACGTGTCAACGGGCAAACCTAGTGTATATATATATATATATATATATATATATATATATGGGAAATGCTCCATTGAAAACGCAAATATTGTGAAAACCCGTGAAAACAACCTAGATCGTTGTTGGGAACCTAGGCCGTGAAAACGACCTAGGTTATAATGCATTATAACCTAGGCCGTTGTTCCCAACAACGGCCTAGGTTGTTTTCAACGTTTTTCACAACATTTGTGTTTTTAACTGAGCATTTTCCTATATATATATATATATATATATATATATATATATATAAGGAAATGCTCCATTGAAAACGTAGGTTATAATGCACTATAACATAGGCCGTTGTTTCCAACAACGGCCTAGGTGGGTTTTCCACGTTTTCACAGACATATGCGTTTTCAATGGAGCATTTCCCATATATATATATATATATAGCCATGATCGTTACCCATGTATATTTACATTTGCATGTATGTTCGCAATAATGATGACTCATTTTCCATGGAACTCCATGTACAACTTTAGACCCTGTTTGGACTTGGGAAACTAAGTTATTTTAACTTCGCTAATTCAACACAGCTAATTTTAGTGATCATACTCTTATATTTATTTTAAAATTAGGTTAGAATGTAATTTAAATAACTAAGTAATGAGAGATAACTTCGGTTATCCTGACTTAACTTTGTTTTTTTTAAATAATGTTTATAATGCTTTTTAATATGTTTTTTAAACTTTTTTTTGTATTTTTTTGTGTTTTTTTTTGTTTTGTTTTTTTGAAAGAAAATGTGGTATATCACCACCATGTTTCATTAATGAGAGAATCACGAAACAACCTAGAAAACATGGGAGAAAGTACATGAAAAATGAAAGAAAGTATAGAAGAAGAACAAAGCAAGTCACCAAAGTCAGCCTCCAACAACCTTGGAGTTATATACCCTAAACTACAAACTAAAAGTAAAAGCAATGAAACGAAAAGTACACCAGCCCCCCAACAACCCTGAGGGATATACCTACTCCAATGTCGGACCAATCTCCACCTCCTCATTGTCATAGTGTGGAAGGTTTTGGTGATACGAGCCCTCGCTCTGGCTGCAGTCGTCTCTGCCAAAAAGGAGATAAAATGTACAACCTGTGTTAGTCTACGAGAAATACTATTACAAATGTCACGAAAGTAAAAGTTATTCATGTCTAGCCAGAGAACCCAGGTTGTCATTGCTACCGCAATTTACCACGCCTCTCGCATTGCCTTCATACCGGGCAAACCTCCGCCCATCCTACAAATCATCATAGGTGGACAGATAACCCTCGACCCTAAGGGATCTAAGTACTTCCACCCAAACTTCCTTCCTCCTCGAACACTCGATGAGCAAGTGAACCCTGGGCTCAACTACCATAGAATAGAACCCATAGTTCATATTATGTCTAGCTGTCTTCTCACCAAGTTTTCATGTCTCAAGATAGTGTTATTGAGCAGGAGACATAGAAAACATGCACTTTGATGTTGGGTTTATGTCTTGCATACTAGGTTCGATGTGAAAGAAGACAGTGAAGCGTGAAGAGGTTCAAAGCAGATATTGGAGAAGAAAGGAGTTGTCTATAGATGGTAAGTAATTAACAGTCGACTACTAAATTAGCAGTCAGCTGCAATCAGCTAGGGGTTGCCCTCTATTCCAGATGTAGTCGATTTCTCTTGGGAGCAGTCGACCGATAGCGGCGCAACATCAGATTTGGGTCGGGTCTGATGGATTTGTTTGAATCCTAGTTTCTTCTCCAAGTTAGATAGTATGGTCCTATCGTATGGCTTTCTCTTCAGGGTATATTGGACAATTATCATATGACTACAACCTAGGATTTCTCTAAATCTCTATATATCAATGTAATGATTTACTTTGAGAGGCAATACTTCATCTAAGAGTTTTCCAATGTAAACAACAGAGAATCTTCTAATGAAGCTTCAAAGATAGATATGTTCTTGGTGAGAGTGATTGTAACTATTGTATCGTCTCTAGTTGAATAAAATCTCGGTTATTTCTCATCTGGATTAGGTTCAACCGAACCAGGATAAAATTGTGTGCTTTGTGTGTTTGGTTTGGTTTACTTGCTTGGTTGTTCGTTATGATCAGTTATCGCTGTTCTATAACCCCTCTCTGCTACTCTTAATTTCCTAACAACTGATACCAGGGCAAAGGTTGCTGGAGTTCCTTAGTGAAGATGAAAGATCAAAGTTTCACGAAGATCAAGCAGTTTGAAGGTAAGATCACCTTTAATCTCTGGAAGGTGGACATGTACGACATATTGGTTCAAAAAGGCTTGCATCTTGCCATAGAAGGAGATAAAGGGAAGTCATCCGACATGAAGCAGGAGAAGTTGGATGAGATTTGTTTAAGGCCTTGAGTTTAATCCGGTTCCTATTGGTGGATGAAATCAAGTGCAACTTCCTTGAGGAGAAATCGAGACAAGTATGTAGGCGAGACTCAAAATTGACTACTTGGGATCGTCGTTACTAGATGAGATGTACTGGAAGAGAAAATTATTTCGTTTGTCAATGAAGGAAGGTATCGTTCTTCAAGATCATATAGTCGATTTCAATAAGGTGTTATTTGAATTGAGGGCGATAAACGCAGATGATCTAAGCGAAGATAATAAATCTTTCAACTTGATATATTCACTGCCAGATTCATACGGGAATTTGATAACCATCATACTACATAGGAAATCTGCCAAGGAGAAGCTTTCGGTAGTCGGTGTGATTAAGGGCTTGAAAGATGATGCACTTAGGAAGGATACTCAGAAATCATGGTCTACTTCTATGAGTTGTTTGTTGGTAGATGAAACTTCAATTGGAAGGGATAGTGTGCACAACGGTGTCATCTGTTGCCTCCATTGTATAGAGATTGGGCATTACAATAGGGATTGTCGCAAGTGTTTGAATCAAAAGAGTGCCAACATAAACAATGCCGCTGAATCAGGTGATAACTTCGTCTGTCTTCTTGTTTTATGTTCTTTAGATGTAGATTTTGGATGGTTTCTTGATTTAGGTAGTTCTTCTCATATTTGTTTCGAGAGGAAAATATTTTCTACTTACAAGCCTACAACAGGTGGTTGTGTAGGAACGAGGACTGATAAGATTTGTGACGTAGTGGGTGAGGGAACATTATTCCTTTGCTGAAATGAAATATGATATCCTTGGGTTTCTATCAGTTTGGCAAAGTAAATCGAGGAGGAGTTCTATCAGTTAGGCAAGGTCGTCTTAAGGTGATGAAGGGAAGGAGGGGTGTTCAGCAGAACCTCTACAAGCTTTGTGGGAACAAGAAACTTGCGCAAGTGTTTCTAAGCCCAGCGTTCGTAAAGCATTATCTAGTTCGTCCCCACTAGAATCATTGAAGTGAGATCGGCGTTGAATATTGTCGGGAGGTGGAAGATGCCTCGGGGTAGGTGAAGTTCGTACGGAGGGTGGCGCCTTTTTGTTGACGCCTACTGGGTAACTGGGGCATGCCTTTAAAGGGGCAGACAATTGGAGAAATAACTATTGGAGGTAAATTCGACTAGTAGAAAAAGCCACTGAATCAGGTTATTTGCAAGAGAAAAAGGAAAGAGTTTAAAAACAATTAATCACATAGGTGTGGAAGCATGAGTATGCAATCCAAGGTGGAGATGGTTAGGTTTATGCCTTGCATACTAGGTTCGATGTGAAGAGAAGACGGTGAAGTGAGAAGAGGTTTGAAGCGGATATTAGAGCATAAAGGAGTTGTTATTTCTGATTGGCACAGAATTGACAATTGACTGCTATATTAGCAGTCGACTGCAATCAGCTAGGGGTTACCCTCGATTCTAGGGGCAATTGCTGCTCTTGAGAGCAGTCGATCGACAACGACGCAACATCAGATTTGGGTCGAGTCTCGTGGATCTGCTTGAAGCCCAGTTTCCCAAAGTTAGAATGTGTACTTTCTCTTCAGGGTATATCAGACGGTTATTGTATCAAGACTACAACCTAGAGTTTCTCTAGATATCTATATATGAATGTAATGGCCTCCATTGAGAGAGGATACTTCATTTGAGACTTTTCCATTAGAAACAGCAGAGTATCTTCTAGTGAGACTTGAGAGATAGATGGATTCTTGGAGAGAGTGATTGTAACTCTTTTATCTTCACTAGTTCAATAATATCTCAGTTATTTCTCCTCCTGATTAGGTTTGTTTGAACCGGGACAAAATTGTGTGCTTTGTGTGTTTGGTTTGGTTTACTTGCTTGGTTGTTCGTTGTGATCGATTATCGCCTCTGTACAACCCCTCCCCGCTGCACTTAATTCCCTAACATTTGAGAGGTGCCTTGGTTTTCCACACAATTGCATACCCAGGTGGCCTGCAACATTTGAAATGAATTCTAGAGTAGAGTAAACGAACTGAGAATGAGCCTCTGGCTTCTCCTAACTTAACTTTGTTCCTAACATAGCCTTAAATTGGGGGTGGCAAAAATGCCCATAACCTGATAACCCGATCTGAATCCGACCTAAATTTTAGGGTTTGGATCCTCCATAATATATCCATTTTCTTATTGGATCTAGATATGGATCTTTGTGGATCCGAGTCCGATAATCCAATGGATAATCCGAACTATATATGCTTATATATGTTAATTTAAACATATGTCCTAAATCTATAAAGATTTTAATGCATATATTGCAAATATTGATATACTATATATTTCATAATACACAAACCAATAAATTATTATTTTCTTTGAGTAAAAAGATTATGCTTACCTACTGAGATACGATTCTTTTTTCTGATAAGATTGTTTTTCATTTCAATAATTTTTACTTTTAGGTTTATTGAGTATTTTGAATACTCCCTCGGTTTCAAAATATAAGTTATTCTAGCCTTTTTTTGTTTCATAATATAAGTCACTTTAGATTTTCGAAGAGATGTCTTGTCATTCTTAAATGTCAATAAATTAATCTTTATATAAAATTTCCAATTTTACCCTTGTTTTTTTGTAAGAGAAGTAAAAAAAATTATAGAGGAGGGCAAATAGGACATTGTACAATTGATGACTCTTTTATGAACTTCAAAAACCAAGAATATATAGTACTTTTACTCATTCCTAGGTTGTTTCTTAATAGCCGTGTAGAATGACTTTTATTTTGAAACAGAGGGAGCATGTAACAAGAAAATTTTACGAATTAGTTTTATAGGTAGATAATTTTTTCTCTCAAGAAGTTAATAATTTATGAAAAAGTAGATCTTTGCTAATCCATAAACCTGATCTGAATCCAAAAATAATAGTAGAATCCTACCGAATTTCACCCAAATAAGTTTGGATCCACATATGGATCTTATAAGATCCGACCCGTTTCCATCCCTAGCCTTAAAAATTATCAACACAATATATGCACCTTTAAAATCATAATTTTTCTTGATGTATGCACCTTTAAAATCATAATTTTTTTTGATGTTGAGACGATACAAAGATAAGGGTACATGCCAACATCTAACCATAAACAAACGAGGATTGCTACAATGCTAATGGTACTTCTTGTTTGTACCCGCTAAGGTAATTGATGTGTTGAATTCTTATGTGGAATCCAATTGGCAAATAGTTTGATATGTATCATCATCTAGTCAAATATTAGTAAAATTAATCGATTATACATATCATAACAATATGTGCAAATTGGATTACACATAAAAATGCAACATATCAATTACATTAGTCGATACAAATAGTAGGTACAAATACGAGTAAAAATAGCATTTCTCAACAAAATTCACCAAAGTAAAAAACGTATTTTTAAAAAAGAGTTTCTCTCTCTAGATTTTCTAGAGAGAGAAGCTCCCCAAATAATCCCGAAAACAAAAACCCTAGATCTAGAGGAAGTTTGGAGGGGGTGGCGGCCGGATTCTCGCCGCCCCCTCCCCGTTCGCCGTTTCCTTTCCGTCGATCGTCGCAACTTCCTATCCACATTTTGTCGCACCTCACCCACCTCCACCTCCATCCGAAGCCACCGTCGTCGTCTTCGTTCCCCATACCCCCGACCCCCCCAGACCCGCCGTTCGTCGCCCCTCCCACCTCCACTTCCATCCGGAGCCAAAGCGCCCATCGTCGCTGTCTTCTGCTCCCCATAACCCCAATCCCCCTAGATCTAGTCGTGGTCACGCCTTCCCCTGCTAAGCGCAGCGACGAGTTCTCCCGACCTGACATCGTCTTTGCCAGTGCTCCACCAACGCTCACCGGATCTGATCGTTGGTGGACGTGGCCTCCCCATTTCGTTCTGTCGGCCGTGGCGATGACCCCCGGTATTTGGAGTGGGGGGGGGTGATTTTTGGAGTTGGGGTTTGGGTTTGGTGGGCTTTGCTAGTTGTTTGCACTGTTGTTCTTCGTGCTTGCCACCATGTCCACACTCTTGGGGCCAATCACAGCGATCTGCGGCTATGATTTGGTTTTTCCGAGGGTTGGTAGTGCGTGTGAAGAAGCTGGGTGTGCTTGGATGTGCCGTAGTGCGAGACGGTAAGGCTTTTTATGTGTTTGGGGGGTTGGTGGATTTGTCTGAGTTGGGTGTGTCGAGATGTGAAGTTTGCGATGTAGTACGGTTGTGGGGCTAGGACCCGAAGACGGGGTCCCCCCATGAGATGTGCTCACTTGCTTCTCCTGTGCCCTACACCTTTTACCGATGCCGTCGTCCGTCTCACTTGTCTCAACTTTCGGAGTGCTTGTCTCAATTGTCGCGGAGCGACTATGTCACGCCAGAGCATCCTCCCGCGTCTCTTGTCGTGAACGCCTTGGATCTAGAGCTCAAGTGAGTGAGGTCGGTGGTTTGTTGGTTTGTTAGGGGTGATGGAGTGTGGGGTTTGGATATGGTTGGTCTGGAGTGTCCTACGATGTCACTGGTGAAGTCTTCACAGTACCTACTATCAGGCTATTGAGCTTCCTCCAGCTTAGATCACTGGCTCGTGACAGCATCGTCTCTTCCCTCGGATTGGGAGTATGAGTCGAGATAAGTCTGTATGGTGAGAAATCGCCGAAGAGAGCTTGAGCGTGAGAGAGATGAAGGTATCCTCTCCACGGCTCTCTCCTGGAGCGTAGTGTTTGGTGGGGTGAGCGAGATAGTTGTTTGGTGAGAAATCGCCTGAGAAAGCGCTATCGTGTGAGAGGTGAAGGTATCATCTTCATGGCTATCTCTTTGGTAGCGGCTGTGGGAGCTACTGTCACGTTTGTAGGATGAGTGGTGGAGATGGTGGGAGGGTGCGATCGCTGTGCATGTGTCGTGGGGTCAGTTGTCGATCTGCGGGGCTTGGGCCCAAAGATGGGGTCCCCCCAGCGAAGTGAAAGCAGGGATCGACGGGTGATAAAATCTTGCCAGACTTGTCTCAGGTGGGTGTGCATGTGCTGTGGAGGCACTGTACGAAGCTAAACTGACGTACTTACAATTTTGCTGGACAGAGCTTATTTGTCGGCCCACCCTCAAGGGTTGTTGGAGGGATTTGTTGTTTGTACGCGTCATGTTGCTTCATGTATATTTTATTTTCTGTCTGTAGTTTGTACTTGGGCCCAGTACTCTGGGTTTGTTTCGTTAAGCTCTTATTAATGAAACAGGGTGGCAAGATTCCACCTTTTCCCTAAAAAAAAAAAACAAAAAAACAAAAAAACAAAATTCACCAAAGTTCATTGAGCATGTAAAATTCAAACACGTGGTGAGCCCTAGTAAAAACTAGACCAAGCTTTTCTTAACAGAAATAGAAACAGAATACATACAACAATTATGGCTGCAAACGAATCGAGCTATTCGCGAGTTATTCGGCTCGAGCTCGGTCAAAGCTCGGCTCGAACCGAGCTCGAGCTCAAAAATAAGCTCGTTTCGTAAACGAGCCGAGCTCGAGTTTGGGTTTTTTTTTTAGGCTAAGCTCGCGATCTATTCGGCTCAAATACGGTCAAAGCTCAGTCAAAGCTCGGCTCGAACCTAGCTCGAGCCGAGTTCAAGCTCAAAAGTAAGCTCGTTTCGTAAACGAGCCAAGCTCAAGCCTCAAGGTATTCGGCTCGGCTCGGCTCGATTGCAGCCCTAACAACAATCATTGAACGTACTAACCAAAAAGACCCTAGTAAGATAAATGGACAAAAATACTTCAATTTAAGAACCACAGGCACGAACAAACCAATACTGAGACAATGAAAAAACAGTACAGTAATCTTTGCTTTATTGTTCCAGTCTGTAAAAACCCCTGTATATCCATACATTAATTAAATCTTTCAGATGTTAAAGCAGCATCTTGTAGAGGCTCTGAACATTAACGGGGTATAGTTCTTTCTATCCTACGCACATTGCAACAACAATTTCTATCCTTCTCTTCACAGTAATTGAGACAACTGAATCTTTCAGATGTTAAAGCAGCATCCTGTAGAGACTCTGAACATTAAAGGGGTATAGTTCTTTCTATCCTACGCACATTGCAACAACAATTTCTATCCTTCTCTTCACAGTAATTGGGACAACTGTTTTTTCCCATCTTTCCTACAAAGCTTGCATTTCCAATGTAGCATACTGGCTGTGGGCGCCATTCTCAGCAGCTTCCAGTTCCTGACGACCCATTTGGAGGGTTGACAACGGTCATTGTCACAACAGATCCGTCAGAGAAGCGGCCCTTCATTTCACGATGCTCCTGACAAAGAACACACCAGTGCATGCAGCAATGAACGGCGCAAGGATCACAAGGAGAATTCTGTAGTAAAATACACAGAAATAAGAATTAAGTATTCTAGGCGGAGAAGCTTTGAACTGTTACAGTTGTTTACATAATAATCATCAACTCAGAGCATGGCCAAATGATATAAAATAACAAGGCTGGGTTCGAGCATCCACTATCGTCTGCTAAAAACCTAAAATATGCATATTTTAGCGAAAAACCTCCCACTATCGTTTGCCAAATACCCATTTCTTATAAAAGTTGTGAACAGTTGACTGCTATATATATTTGGCAGTGAAATATAGCAATTGCCAAATATAGAAGACGGAAGATCATCCTCCGTCTCTCAATTATTTTCAATATTAAAAGAGGACAGACAAAAGATCCTCTTTCGTCTGCCAACTTTTAATAAATAATAGTTGAGGTCTCTCTATTTTAATTTTTTTTAAATTAATTAAATTAAAAGAAGACTCTCTGAATTCTTTAATATATTTTTTCAAAAAATTACTAAAATTCCATCAAAATATTTACCAAAATGCCATTTAAATAATAATAAAATAACACTATTTATTTTTTTGCATTTTATTACGAAAATGCCATCCAACTATTTACAAAACTGCCATTTAATTGATTTAAATTTTTTATAAAAAAAGTTGCGACCAGATCCGTCTGGCAAAATTTAAAAAAATATATATATATTGTCAAACGGAACATGATCTTTCGTCTATCAAATTTTGGGTATTAAAAAATTTACAAATTTTATTAGACGGAGGATGTTCTTCCGTCTGCATTTTAAAATTTTTTAAAGCCAAATTTTGGCTTTTACGATAGCAGCACAATTCTTTCATTTCTAAATTCCAATTGCCAAATACCAATTTTTTAGCAGCAACGGTAGTGGATGCTCTTATAGAAAACTACTACCAAGCAGATAACTTGCTTTCTTATATATACGGTTGTTTCGTTGCTTGCAACCACAATTGCAACTTAACCAACTGCAGCGGGCAAGAGAATAGGAAACCATATGCCCCACAAGTAATGGTTGGCGGCATTGACTGCAGATGATGCAGCTAGGAGGAAGCAGCGACGGCAGGCAGTGGTAGATAGTGATGGCCAGTGGTAGCATTGGTTAGCTAGGCGGTGTTGCAAATGTTACAACATTATTTTAAACTAATATGAGTGCCAATTGAAACTTGCAACCAAAGGGAATCTAGCAATTTGGGTTGCAACTACTATTTACTTCTAGATTCTACTTTCAACTAATCAGCACGCCTGCAGTAAGCCAGGTTACAAGACCGGTGTTGCAACTAGCTCAGTTGCAAGCAACGGACAATACTTATATATCTCTCACCAACTGTCCTGTTAAAGACTCCCATCAACTGTCTTATTCAGAAACAATTGCAGTATAATGTAAAAGAGTATTTCACACAAAAAAAGTCATCTGGAAAAGCACATGATCACCAATTAGATATCCATGTCATGGAAAATTCATGAGATACCCTAACAAGCAAGTTTATTCTTATGGTTCAACAACTCAAAAGTGTAACTTATCTTGGTTATCTATAATCTAGTGTAATCATAAAATATAGAAAGAGGGATTAAGTAAGTGTGTGTTAACCAAAATAATGTCAAAGTGTATTTCTCAAAAATGAGAATGTGTTTAGGTAGAAACTCTGTATCAATAACGATATGCCATTTATCAGTAGTGCTTGACATAGAACAAGTATCAAAAGGCAAAATTTGATTTTCATCTGGGTATCAACTGATACTAGGAAACAAGGAACCGAGGTTTTGAAATGTCAATGAAATAATATGGTTTTGAAGGTCAACAGAATCATACAAGTCATAATCCAAATAGGAAATGGGAGGGGGAGAATCAACCTTGAGATGATATTTCTTCTGCACTGACTGACGGATAAGACCCGTGTAGATACCACACATCCACCAGCCAAAACACAACCCTTCTCCGATAAGAAATGATGTCCTTGGATCAATGCCATGAAATATTGCAGTAGCAGCTGCAAGTGCAATGCCACCACTGCAGATAGCATGGCAGATGCATGGAGTGGTCCAGGGAATGTCCTCTTTAATCTTCTCAACATTGTGCCCAAACAAAATGCACGGGCAGAACAACCCTATCCAACCTATTAAGATTCCAACAACAAATTCCTCAAGAAATTACACGAAATTTACGAGCAAAACATACAAAAGATACCATACAACACTTATAGTAAAAAATAAAAAAAATGAGCCTCAGGTTATAAAATGCAGATGACTAAACTTTTTTTTTTTGGGTAGACCCAATTGCATAATTGTCGGAATCATGATGATCTGAAACTACTCATTGTACAATTATTTTGCTACTATCCATTAACACAATTGTTTTAGTGGAAACTGGGATCCGTTGTTTGTTCTCATCTTTTATCCGAAGACTCTACTAATGAAACAAGTACTCTACTAAATCAAAATGAATGATGGGAAAACCAATAAAAGAAGCCAAACTGCGAATAAAAAAAGTCTTTACTCTAAATATGTGTCATTATTATGAAAATTTTCTTCTCATATATTGCAGTTAACTACCATAAAGCCAGAGACAGGAGCAGGAATTTTTTACCAAACTATCCCACTTTTTGTAAGTATATATGAAACTATCCCTGTTTGAAAATTTAATACCAAAACATCCCTGTCGCTAACTGAGTTAGCGCGCCTAGTAATTTTTTTTGCGTTATCTCAGTTAGCGTGCCAGGGAATACAACTTTTTCCCTCAAGTGTGGGTGTGCGAAAAAACTCACCCAATATAGACACACTAACTCCGTTAGCGCGCCTATTTAAACCACTCGCGCTAACGGGGTTAGCGTTCGTAGATGGACAGTAGGGGAGCCTATTCCTGAAGTAGGGATGTAGGCAAAAAACCTCAAGTATAGGCACGCTAACCCCATTAGCGCGCCTCTTTATACCAAGCGCGCTAACCGGGTTAGCGTGTGTCGATTGGGTTCCATAGGTACACACATTAACTCAGTTAACGGTCTAGGTAAAAAGAGGCACGTTAACTGAGTTAACGTGTGTGAGTATCTCTAATTTTCAGAAAGTTTCAACATTCTGAAAACTTGAAATCTTCATAGTCGTTAACTCCATTAACGGCCTTGGTAATAATATGCAAGTTAATTGAGTTAACGTATCTATACTTGGTGACTTTTTACCCACACCCCTCTTTGAAGTAGTGCACCATACTGTCCCAACTACAAACGTTAACCCTGTTAACGCGAGTGGTTTAAATACTACCACAACAGGATTAACGAGTTTATATTGGATGAGTTTTTCTACAAATCCCCATTCAAGGGGAAAAGTTGTATCCCCATCAGCACGCTAACGGGGTTAACGCTAGGAAAACTACTAGACTCGTTAACCCTGTTAGCGATAGGGATTTCTTGGTATTAAATTTTCAAACAGGGATAGTTTCGTACATACTTACAAAAAGTGCGATAGTTTGGTAAAAAATTCCAGGAGCACCAGGAGCAGAAGAGTAGGCTACTTGTGAACCACAAAGGGAATAAGACAGGAGTCTCAATATCTCTTTACCACACTCGGATAAACTTCATAATGCAAAAGAAGTTCACATATTTTCACAAAGCCAAACACTTTTGAAAACTATGACAAGTTTTCATGCCTCGTACCAAATTTTTAGTTGTATAGAGAAGTTGTGTAGCACTCGTAGGTAGATTGACCATGAATCTTGATATAATGAGGCAGCATCTCGCAAATAGTCTGAAAAATTATTCCCAGCCCTTCTATTCCATTAATTTGTCTACAGGCTAGACCAGAGAACTAATTCATCAAGTGTTCACATTGAGACAACAATACATTAAAAAGTTTTTGAAAATTATTCTAGATTTAAAGAATATCTCCAAGGAATTGATATATGTCCAGAATCATTGTTTAACGGATCGGCCGATCCCGGTCCGATCCGTGTCGGTTTTGGAGAGGGCGATCTGATCTTCCTCCAAAATACCAAAAACAAAAATCCAAAGTGGAAATCGGCTGAGATTCCATATGAAAATGGTGATTTATTCCGATCCAACCCCAAGATGTCCGGTCCAACAAATTTGAAAGAGGAGAATGAACAGAAAAAAAAAGAGTGAAACAAGGAAAACAACTGAAGAAAAGAAAGTCGAAAAATAACAAGAAATCTATTAGTTGTTCTTTACATTTGCAAGATAACACACTAAACGAATTGAGGTGGTTTCACACACATTTTGTATATTGTACATGCAAGTTGGTTTCACACACATTTGGGTGAGGTCAACTTCGCATACATAAAAGATTTAATATGATCTTTTAATTAAAGAAACAATCCATACAAAAAATCCGATATGCCGATCCAATATTGCCAATTCGGCCAATACCGATCTGATAACAAAACTTTTGGTAACCTGAGACCGTTCCTGATACCAAGATTTTGAAACTTGGTTTGAATAAGAAAATCATTTGTAGAAACAAATGGACAAGCAGATCCCTTCTAGATGAACCAATTTCTAATAACTCTGTGGTTGCATCACCTGTTGTTATGTTTTTCCAACTCTTATAATAGAAGTTTTCCCTAAACGCAAAAAGCATCTAGAAGTGCGATGATCAGAATAATTGTCACATACTGACATACACCATAAGTATCATTGAAAGTAAAGATTCAAGTAAACTAAAATATGCACAAGCAACTTAAATGACAAGACTTGGGAGGGGGAGCTTTAAATTCAGTCCCAGATTCAGTTCCGTTTTTTACTTTAAGAGTTTTATAAAAATAAAGACATCAATTATACAATCAATCAATCAACTAAAAGAGATATAAAACTAACAATTAAACCAATTCCTAATAAGACAGAGATAAAAGAGCGTATATCTTACAACTATCAGTATCTTCAGCACAACCAAAGATTCCAGTAGACCAAGGTTCATTCGCAGGAGGTGAATAGCTTTCCGGCAGGGACTGTCCACATTCATGACATTTGCGAACCTCCAACTGCAACCATAATACAAACAATTCTTTCGCGTAAGCTTCAAACACCAATATTACATATATGACACACCGAACAAAAATCACTTGCCAACTCACCATAAATGCAATTGAAAAAAAAAATTCAACTATTCCATCAGCATGTAGCATACCAAATTCTTTGTTCGATTCGGGTCAAACAATAACACGATCGACTACAACCAGAACCGCGAATGACCCATTACAGGTATTTGTTGTCAGTCTCTCCCTTTGTGCGTTAAACAACTACTTGTACTAGATCCCATAAGGTTGGCATTGGCATTACTTTTGGATAGGGTTGGCATTCGGGTCGACCGGGCCGGGTTGGGTCGGACCCGTCCGGGTTGAAGGCTGACTTGGGCGGGTTCGGGTCGGGTCGGTGGGTTAACCGGGCCGGGTTCAAAATTGGAAATTTTGACCCCGTCGACCCGCGAACCCATTAGGGTCGAACCGGTTTCGGGTCGGGCCGGGTCGCGGGTTGGCCCAGTTTGACTTTTTTTTTTGGTCTTCACTTAAAAAAAAATATAATAAGTATAACTGTATAAAAGTGAAAAAATGCATATATTATTGATTATTCATTTATTTGTTGCTTACTTCTTTGTTGAAAAAACTTGATTTAATTGAGAATGAATTAAGTAGTAGTAGAGAGAGTAAGAGAGTAAGGTGTGAAATTTTTTAGATTGAATTAAGGGGAGTATTTATAGGGGGAATTACAAAAAAAAAACAAAAAATATATATTAAAAAGACAAAAAAAAAAACCACGGGTCAAACGTTTGAATCGAACAAACCCGCGGGTTCACAAGCGGGTTTGACTTGGTCAACGGGTTGGGCGGACCGGATCGAGCGGGTTGGGTTCGCGATTTTTCCGACCCGGGTCAACCCGCGGGTTCAACCCGGACCCAAACCTGTTTATAGTGGTCCGGATTCGTGTGGGCGAGTCGCGGGTCAGCCCGGCCCGGTTGCCATCCCTACTTTTGGAGAGTGCTTTGGGTCTAAAAGCTCTTTTACTTAATCAAAAGTGCTTTTAATCTAAAGTACTTTTTTCCTAAAACTACTATTTTTAGCATTTTTCTCAAAGCACCTATAGCGGTGCATTTAGCTTTTTCAAAAAGTACTTTTACGTACTTGAAATTTTTTGAAATTAAACATAATTCTTTCTATAAGTCCTTTCAGTACCAGCACTTTCAATGAAAGCACTTTCCGGTCACAACAATACCAAACACCCAGGGCCGGCCCTGAGTTCCCAGGGACCCAAGGCGAAAAGCCCAAATAATTATTTTTGGGGGCCCTTAATTATAATATAATTATTTACGCGTAAAATATGTGCCTATATTTATAAGGAAAATACAAATTTGGGACTCCTAAAATTGCAAAAAATACCGGAGGCCTGAGGCGGCCGCCTCAACGGCCTCAAGGTGGGGGCTGGCCCCACAAACACCTCCGACAATCTTATACACATTTAACTTTCAATATCACCTAACAATTCCATCTAAGAAACCATGTATCTGTTTCTACCAATTCAAGATACACACCGAAAACTCGAAGATGTACATCTTTGTACCAACACAACATATTCCATAATTGAGCAATTACTTGATGCAATTTTTAACAAATCAGCTCACTAAGATCTACACACTAACAAATCCAAGAAACGAAACCAAAACCAAAACCCTAATTCGAGGTTTTGAGAATCTGAGGAACCCTAACGGGCTGGTTGAGCTCACCAGGGAGGATCTCCTCCAGCGGCGAGTCCTGATCCTTGCCCTGCTTCACGTACCTCGATGACGCCATCCCTTGGCAGCAAACCCTAACCCTAGAACTCGTCTGCAAGAGCGAGTAAAGATAGGAATTAAAAGCTGGGTGCGGTTTTTTTTTTTCCTCACGCAAAATAGACGAAGGTTGTTTCTTGTCTTCTCTTTAACGGCGCTTGACCAGTCTTCTCCTTCCTTTTTTGTCTGGTTTTTTTTTTTTTTTTTTTTTACCTCTCATAAGAGGTTAAGAGATTCACAGAACCTATTGTAAAAGTCTCTTTTTTAGTTGTTCTTTTTATATAAAAATAACTTCTTATAAGAACCTCTTAGAGCATCTTCAAGGGGACTAGCCAAAATGGCTAGCCAAATTGTCAAAATTATAATTTTGCCTAGTGAATTTGGCTAGCCAAATTGTCAAAATTATAATTTTGCCTAGTGAATTTGGCTAGCCATTTTGGTTCATCTCCAATCATGCTAGCCAAATTCACTAGCTATCCAATATTTTATTATTTTTCAAAAAAAAAAAACATAATATATGATTTTTGAAATAAAATTCATTTTAAGGATTTCTTCATATTTTACCTATGTTAATATTTTACTGCAAATTTTGACAACATAAATTTATTAACCATAATTAAATTTATTGTTTGAATTATAATTAAATTAAAAATATATAATCCAAATATTTAATATATGTATGCAACATTATGTTCAAAAGAATGGAGATCCAAAAAAATGATCAAATATGCATTTTTGGGATACACTCACACTCATTCATGCATTAGTCACATCCTCTGACAAAAGATAAGGAAGAATTTTTTTCTAATGGGTTGCTTGCAAGGTATGATTACTGTTGCTTGCAAGGCATAGTTATTGTCATGTCATTCTAGTCATTCACTTATTATTATTAATATTATTTTTTCCCTATATATACAAGGTGATTTCTATGCTTCATTTCAAACTCATCCTCTAGTTTTTTTGTAAACTTTCATTCTCCAAAAAATAGATATGGCTGGGTTTAACAATAGCTTCTTTCAAATGATTCATGAGGAAGATGATAATCACAACGATTTTGAGTTGTTGGCAAATGTTGTCATAAACGACGTGCAACGTGCTCGTCGTAGACGATCAAAACAACATGGCGGTTCAATTGTAGGCCATAATAAAATCTATCGTGAAAGAGTTAGTGGGCATGATAGACTTTTTCGTGATTATTTTGCAGGAGAACCTACCTATCCGGCCAAGTTATTTCGGAGGAGGTTTCGCATGTCTCGTGATCTATTTTGTCGCATTCAAACTGCTGTAGAAGTCCATGATCCTTACTTTGTCCAAAGAACCGATGCCACTGGACTCGTTGGTTTATCACCCCTTCAAAAGGTAACAGCTGCAATGAGGATGCTTGCTTATGGAGCCTCGGCTGATTCCGTAGACGATTATGTTCGCATCGGTGAAAGCACTGCCATAGAAAGTCTAAAAAGGTTTGTAAAAGCAGCTGTGGAAGTGTTTGGAGACATTTACTTGAGGTCACCAAACGGCAATGACATCATTCGATTAGTAGCGCAAAATGAACAACGTGGTTTTCCTGGGATGTTAGGGAGTATCGATTGTATGCATTGGAAATGGAAAAATTGTCCAACTTCGTGGCACGGGATGTATAGTGGGCACATCCACGAACCAACACTTATTTTAGAAGCTGTGGCTTCACG
This sequence comes from Hemerocallis citrina, assembly GCA_017893485.1. NCBI lineage: Eukaryota > Viridiplantae > Streptophyta > Magnoliopsida > Asparagales > Asphodelaceae > Hemerocallis > Hemerocallis citrina. The sequence goes on from CM030363.1 coordinate 132,657,521, forward strand.
AGATTGTTGGATATGGCATGCATTCTTTGGAATGCCAGGATCGCTCAATGATATCAATGTGTTAGGTCGATCTCCTTTATTTGCCGAGCTTGTTGAAGGACGTGCTCCGTCAGTGAACTACTTTGTAAACGGGCACAACTATGATATGGGATATTATCTGGCTGATGGTATATACCCGACATATGCAACATTTGTGAAAACTATACCATGTCCACAAGGTCCTAAAAATAAACATTTTGCTAAAAAACAAGAGGCGGCAAGGAAAGATGTAGAGCGAGCATTCGGGATTCTCCAGGCACGCTTTGCAATCGTGCGTGGGCCAGCTCGTTTTTGGGATGAAGAAACACTTAAATACAATATGACAGCTGTTGATTCTTGATTTTGATGATCACAACACAGTGCAACATGTGTCTATGTTATACAGCTAACATTGCAGTGTACATACCAAAGACAATTCTAGCTGAACAAATGAACAAGCTCAAAAGGATACAGATGAAGACTTCATTCAAGACAAGACTCAAGACTCAAGACTTCAAGCTCAAATGTGTCAAATTGTTGTGTCTTGTAAACATTGTATTTTTACGTTTGTTGAGTCTTAGTCTGATGTAAAGCCTTGTCACACTCACACACACTCCAAATTTCATAATGTGTGTCTTTTAAAAATCCCAAAAAGAGTCAAAACAGTTTGAAGAATTTTAACTCTTGAGTACCAGTCGACTTAAGCTTCTGCCAGTAGACTGATAGTACAAAACTGTTTAAAATTATTCAAACTCTGGTAAGTCGACTCATATGGCAACCCAGTCGACTGTTCGAGAGCTTTTGACCGTTTTCTGTTTTTCAAAATCGAATTTTTTCAAATTCAAAAGCTTAGATCCGTTGGTTGACAGTTGAGTAACTGTTTCCCAACGTTTAGGAGATCAAACTCTTTAAGTAGAGTTCAGATCTCACTGAAAAGATCAACAGATTTTACTTTTGCAATCCGAGCACTCTTGAAAAAAATTCAGTGACATTTTTTTTGAGAAACAAAGCTTTCAAGTTCATACTCTTTGGTTCTCTACATTCAGTCCAGTATAGCATTGAATTCGCTCTGGACTGAGTATAGAAGTCGACCTGTTCTTTTAGCCACGTGCATCAACACATACACCAACAAGGCTATAGGTTGACTGTAAAGTATTCTTGTTCTCTTGCTCTCGGTTGGAGAGTGTTTTTGACTCTAGGTTGTAGAGTCGGTTTTGTTTCACTCTTGGTAGTAGAGTGGGTCTGCTTTCTCTGGTTGAGAGAAAGGACTACGGGTTAGACAAGGTTGTTGTCGCAACGCCGTAGGGTATTCTTGTAATTTTTCAAGAATAGTTGAAATCTCAAGTGGGTTGCTTGGGGACTGGATGTAGGTCGGGAAGACCGAACCAGGATATATCTTGTGTACTCTGTGATTGATTATCTTGTGTTTGCATTCACTCTTGTTTATTTAAGTTCTGCAAAAAGCTTCTGGACAGTCGACTCCTTGCACTATCAGTCGACTGGTCAGTGCCGTTTGTAGTTGTAGTTTCATTGTGCTTTCAGTCGTCTGTTTCATTCATCAGTCGACTGCACAGAGTTGTTGTTTTTAATTATTTTGGACATATCAGTCGACTGGTTCATAACCAAGTCGACTGCACCGAGAAAATTTCCGCAATTTTTATTAAACACTATTCACCCCCCCCTCTAGTGTTTGTTGTCTTGCCTACAGGATCCAACACTTGGTATCAGATCAAGGTTACAGGCTATGGCAACTACTTCAAATACAAATCAGTACTATGAAGGCCAATCTACACAACGGCCACCACTATTTGATGGAACGAACTACAATTATTGGAAGTGCCAAATGAGAATCTATCTTCAATCAATCAACTATGAGATATGGCAAATGACAAAGACGGAATACACTGCCCCTACCATTCCATATGCACAATGGAATGATGATCAAAAGAATCAGACTATGAACAATGCCAAAGCAATGAATGCCTTATTTTGTGCACTTACAAAGGAAGAATTCAACCGTGTATCCAATAAACTAAATATAAAAAAAAGAAAAAAAAGTTAATTAATAAGGAATACATCACAATCCTCAGAAGGTATGCAAAGGTTGGAGGCAACAATTTTATTTCAGAAATTGAATGTGGCGTTCCAATAAACTAAATATAAAAAAAAGAAAAAAAAGTTAATTAATAAGGAATACATCACAATCCTCAGAAGGTATGCAAAGGTTGGAGGCAACAATTTTATCAGTGCAATACTACCTCAACAACACTATAGAAGGAAGTCAAATATACAGCATTAATATAGTATAGATAGTAGCTGCTTTTAAACGTCTAAATCATTTACTTACATATGATGCTAAAATGAATGTGTATCTACACTTCTAAATCAATTACTTATAATTGACAGGCCCCATTTAAAGTAAAATCAGCAACATTGAATTCAAAAATATTAGAGGCGAGCCAAGAAGTGGCAGTCAGATTGAAGAAGCTATGAATTAAAAATAATCAAAACATCTAGATGGAATCCTATGATAACAATTGTGATTCTAACAGCCACTACTGTGCCCTTCGAAAAGAAAACAATGACATAAGCAAAGTATAAAAATAGTGAGATGAAGGAAATTTGAGATTGAAATTAATAACAATTATAATATAGACTTTGGGGTAATATAGACTTTTTAAGTGATAGAAGTCTTATAAGAATTTGAAAGAGGCTACTAGAAGTCTTTTAGGCTTATAAGAGATTTTGGAAAAAATATCTTATAAGAGGTAAAAAAAAGAACGCTAAAAAAACTCTTGTAAGAGGTGGACCACCTCTTACAAGAGGTAAATCACTTATAAGAGGAGAAAAAGAACACTACCTTAGTGTGTGTGTAATTTTTTTGCCGTAATAGGCCACTTTTTGAATATATTTGCGATTAAGGGTCAGTTTCGAAACTATTAGCACTCGTGGACTACTTTGTGCCACGTCAGCAGCGGCCGCTATTCTCATTACCAACATATTCATTTTGAAAGTCGCTAATGAGAATATCGGCCCATGTTTTAAAATATTTGGAATTTTTTATTTGTTGTCGCTATTTCTGTTAGCGACCAAAGCATATATGAAGTCGCTAATGGGATTAACGACCTTTAATGAACTGTATTCTAATACTTAGCAAAATCTAGAGAGTTTTTGCTCTCTGAAAAATAATAATCAATTTATTTTTGAAACTAATGTCGCTATTCGGAATAGTGACCTTAGTTGTACAAAGTTCACTATTTCAGAATAAATGCCTTTATTGTATTAAGGTTGCTATTCCGAATAAAGGTCTTAGTCGTGTGACTATTTGCAAATTTTACAAAGAACAAGGAGATTGAGTTTAATACTGAGGTCGTGGTTGCGAATAACGACCGAAGTATAGTAAGGTCGCTATTCCCAATAGCGACCTCAGTTTTAAATTTTTTTTTTTTCAAAGAGAGCAAAAAGCTCTCTACAAATCGCTATTTGTCTCAATACATTCATTTGAGGTCGCTAATCCCTTTAGCGACCTCATATATACTAAGGTCGCTAGTAGGAATAGCGACAATAAACAAAAAATTCCAAATGTTTTAAAAAATAGTTTGCTATTCTCACTAGCGAATTTCAAAATGAAGGGGCTCGCTAATGAAAATAACGGCCGCTGCTGACGTGGCACAAAGTAGTCCACAAGCGTTAATAGTTTCGAAATTGGCCCATAATCGCGAATATTCTAAAAAAGTGGCCTATTACGGCACAAAAATTTTTTTTTGTGGGGGGAGGGGGGGGGGGCGATTTAAAAGGCAAATACCTAATATGAGTTCTGAATTGTGCTTTGAGATTAGTGCTTTCATTGATGGTCTTAGTTGCAATTTGGAAAATTTTGTCATGGACTATAAGATTTTCCATAGAGAAAATAGTTCGGAGAATGGTCTTGTTTCCTTAAAGAAACTAAAAATCACGGATTAACATGATTATGATCAAGCAACTACGGGTCTTCAGTAAAATAGTGCTACGTTTGGAAGGTTAGTAATATGATGACAGTTCCCAATGATATGTTTTATTTTTTGTCGCCATTTTTTTGTACCTCTTGTTAGCTTTTGTTACGCATTGCTTTTCAAAAATACGGAATACGAGCACGTGACATTGGCCCAGCGAATAACTTGCGTCATTCATAAGCTGTTATCGATTCAACTCAACAATATAAAAAAGAAAGTAATACAACCACGCATGCATTAAAGGAGTAATCACATAAATAACAATACTTGGAATTTAAGCATAAAATAACCAAACATAATAACAATCAAACATCTGGAATCAACAATAACAATATTCGGGTCAAAAGCCCACAATACAAGAAATAACAATGTTCAATTTTTAAGTCCTTAAAACGAAACAATAGTTATTTAGGCGGCGATGCAAATCAGTTCTTTCACCATCGTTGTTCTCCAGGTTCAATGAGTCAATTCTCCTTGATTACCTATAAGATGTTCATCTAAAAGAGAGAATAATATATCCTTAGAGCAAGTCGTGGACAGCAAGTAGAGAACGCAATGAAACAATGTCATTTACGTTATAACAGTGAATTCAATAAACAATAGAGTTGATGGCAATGAACAATGGCAAAATGATAACGATGCAATGTGCAATGACAATGATCAATAACAATAACAATAAGCAATGTCAATAGTGGTAGCAATAACGATAACATTGTTCAATAATGATGACAATATGCAATGACAATGCGATAAAAATCTTAAGTCTATTTGTCATGCCCCGCTTCCCAAAAAGGAATACGGAATATGGATAAGTGACTAGGCCCAGCGAATGATTTTCATTATCCATAAGCTGTTCAGAATCTTTACAACATCTCACACAAATAATCAGAGTCGGAAGCAAAAGAATCAACCAAGTATGCATAATCGAATCAGATACCAACAAGAATACTTGAAACAAAATATAAAAATCTCAAATAATCCAAATCTAAATAAGTCAAATCTCCTGGGTCACATTGCCCAAATACAAATAAATCCAAGCAAGATACAATATTCAAATAGCAACAGGAAATAATAATAATAGCAGGAAAATCATGATAGCAAAACTCCAGCATCTAGTATTGCATATCACCAACACCATCTGGTACCTGTTCTCCAATATCTGTAATTTAACAATTGCAGGGAAAGGAAAAAGAAAACAAACTCCCGTCAATGCAAGTTACGGGCTGCTTGTAGTGCATGACACAAGTACATGGGAAAAAATAACAACTATAGAATAACAGTAGGAACAAACAAGCATGGTATAAGTGTGACAACAGAAATGTAATATCTAACATGAATTAGGCAAACAGAATCACATAGCATGATATACAAACAAGTACAGGTAACATGTCTCAAGTGTCAAGTAAACAGGTAAACAGGTAAAAAGGTAAACATGTAACAGGTATACAGGTAACAAGTATACATGTAAATAGGTAATCAGGTAATCAGGTAATCAGATATACAGGTAAACAGGTAATCAGGTAATCAGGTATACAGGTAAATAGGTACAAGTACAGGTCTCATGTAACAGGTATCAGGTTATGTTAAGTCTTGTATTATTACTAACTAGGTAGCACTTCATGCAGCCCACACTACATGGTTTCTACATTCAAACATTTTCGTTCATATTTCGTAGTGGAGTCCATAGGGCAGTGTACTTAGGGATCAGGATAAAAGGAAACAGGAACAGGTAGAACCTAGTGGTTCTCTTCTGAGTACACCTTCCTATAGGGAAGCATGTAGTTAGGTACAGGAAATAGGTAGAACCTAGTAGTTCTCTTCCGAGTACATATTTCTATAGGGAAGCATGCAGTCAGGTACAGGAAATAGAATCGTGAATCATGTAGTCATGAACACGTAATAGGCAGGACACAAGTCCTCTTCTCAGTACACATTTCTATATTTTCTACTACTAGATCTTTCCCTTAACCCCGACTTGGTTATTTAGTTATTATTAACAAACAGGCATGTATGTGTCATAAAACAGGTCAAAAATAACATAGCATGAACAAGTAACAAGGTCCAGAATGAAGAATAAATATGTTCAGGTGATAGACAGTTCATAAAGGAATAGAATCATGCAATTGCTAGTTCAGGACAGCAAAACACTACTGTACTAAAACATGGATTGCCATTGCTACAAAAATGCAAATCTGGGTCCGTCAAAGAATCTGAAAATAGACTCCCTTTTAAATCCAGAAAACATATTTAAGTCATATAGTATTTCACAAAATCAAGTCTCAAAACAGATTTGAATCCAGAAAACACGTTTAGCCAGAAATCAGATCATTGTATTCAAAGTCAGGAAAACAGCATAAAAACTCATTACTTAAATCCACAAAAAATTTGGGGTATTCCCCTATATGTGTAGCATCAGAATATAAAGTATCATATTTTTCAATATAAATAGTTTAGTCAACGAAAATCAGAAAACATCAAGATGTGGTAGTTTTGTAAATTTGGAATTGTAAATACTGCAGTACGAAAACAGCAATATCTCACAAACCATAAATCGAAATCCAAATCCACCAAAAGGGTAATATAATAGATATAGTATGCTAACTTTCATATTCAAAAATATTTTAGAAACAGTAAGTATAAATAGGTCGAAAATCAAGTTCTTTATTAAACAGTAGTAAAATTCTGCATGTAAAATCTTTATTTGCAAGCATGAAAAGGTTTGTAAAACTCCTTAAATAAATCCACCAAAATTCTGGGTAAACCCCAATCAAGTCTAGAAATACTGAGCAAAATTTCAGATCAAAATAATAATTTTAATACCAGAATAAAAAATATATTACTCTTCAGAATCATAGAAAACACAATCTGGAAATCTTTCGACACCACTGTAGTAAATTAAATAGGCATAACTCACAAACCGTAAATTGAAACTGAGATCCGTCAAAAGGGTTGGAAAATAGATAGAATTATCTACAAATCATGTTCACAAAATATTTTCAATTACTGACCTTAATAGGGTCTAAATTACTGATCAATATCAGGATAATAGAAAAATACAGATTTGCTCTTCAGACAAAATTTAACATAGATCACACGAAATCATCCAAATCAACCCGAACATGAAATAGAGTACACTAGATGTCCAAGCAACATGTTATAGGGTATTTCACAAGTATTCGACAAGTATAACACGAATAACACATCAAACACAGATATCTCAAGATAGCATGAACATATACATCAAAAGTGATCAACCCAAGGTTAATTCATGTCATATGTGTCGTGAGGCGACTATGGTCAAATTATCACAATAGAGACAATATCAACAAGGGGATTCACACACAAATTGTTTCTAGAACCCAACTACACTACAGACTGTATTTAGTACTTGTATTTGCAAAGGAATTTAATACAAATTACTTGCCTAAAAGACGACGACGAAAACGAAGCAAGAACAAGAATAACGGGAACGGATTTTCGGGCACGAACACAATGAACGGATCACGAATCAATCACGAACACACGATCACAAACAAGATGAAGACGATCGAGATCACGAACACAATCGGACGGCTGAGATCGAAGATCAAGATCAAGATGATCAGATCAGATCGGATGGCCAGATCTCCCTGATGATGAAGATAATGATGAAGATCAAGATCGATCGATCGATCGAATGACTGCGATCAAAGGAAGTTGAAGATCATCATGATCGTGATGATCAAGAAGAGATCGAACGGCTAGGATCTAATCAGATGATCAAGAGGAGACCGACAGCCCACATCCAATCAAGCATGATGATCAAGATCCAATGGACGACCAAGATCACCCTAATGGTGATGATCAAGGTCAAATCAACGGACGGCTAGGAATCAATCAATCAAGATGATCATGATCGCGATGATGATCGAGATCAAACGGACGGCCCACAATCAAATGATCAACACTTGATCAAAAGCAACCCACTGGACGGCAAGACGACAGCCAGCGACTGGGAAGCAGTCGGGGCAGATGACAGCAAGGCGGCAGCCACAGGGGACTGACGGCGGATGGCGGGGAGGCACGGCGCAGTGCAGCTACTGTCGTTGATGTACTATTATGCTGCTGTCGACTAGGGAGCACCGGGGGTTGCAACAGGTGGAGCGCGAGGGGTTATGCCTAGTGGTTCTCTTCCGAGTACACCTTCCTATAGGAAAGCATGCAGTGAGGTACAGGAAACACGCAAAACTTAGTGGTTCTCTTCCGAGTACATATTCCTATAGGGAAGCATGCAGTCAGGTACAGGAAACACGATCGTGAATCATGTAGTCATGAACACATAACAGGCAGGACACATGTCCTCTTCTCAGTACACATTTCTATATTTTCCACTACTAGATCTTTTCCTTAACCCCGACTTGGTTATTTTGTTATTATTAACAAACAGGCATGTATGTGTCATAAAACAGGTCAATAATAACATAGCATGAACTAGTAACAGGTCCAAGATGAAGAATAAATATGTTCTGGTGATAGACAGTTCATAAAGGAATAGAATCATGCAATTGCTAGTTCAGAACAGCAAGACACTACTGTACTAAAACATGGATTCCCGTTGCTACAAAAATGCAAATCTGGATCCATCGAAGAATCTGGAAAATAGACTCCCTTCCGAATCCAGTCAACATATATAAGTTATATAGTATTTCACAAAATCAAGTCTCAAAACAGGTTTGAATCCAGAAAATACGTTCAGCCAAAATTTAGAAGATTGTATTCAAAGTTAGGAAAACAGCATGAAAACTCATTACTTAAATCCACGAAAAATCTGGGGTATTCTCCTATATGCTTAGCATCAGAATATAATGTATCATAATTTTTCAATATAAATAGTTTAGTCAACAAAAATCAGAAAACATCAAGATGTCGCAGTCGGGGCAGATGGCAGCAAGGCGGCGGCCACAGGGGCTGACGGTGGATGGCGGGGAAGCACGGCACAGTGCAACTGCTGTCGTTGTTGTATTGTTGTGCTGCTATCGACTAGGGAGTACCGGGGGTTGTGACAGGTGGAGCGCAAGGGAGGCGTTGTCGACTGGGAAGTTGAGAACGGGGACGACGGGGGCTGGTGTCGCGACAGGAGTGCAGGGCACGGGACAGGGCGAGGAGGCTAAGGAGAGGAAGGGAGGTGGTAGGGTGCATTGGCTGGTGCTGTCAGTGCTGTGGGGGTGCAGCACAGGGGAATCGGGGTGCTGCATCTGGCAGCGCGATGAGGGAGAGGGTGCCAGAAGATAGGGAGGAAGGAAGGAGCAATGGGTTGCGAGGCTAGAGGGACAGGGGGCAGCTGCATGAACAGGCTGATGGAGATGAGCAGGAGAGAACTCGGAAGAGGAAATGGCTAGTGAAGGGAAGAAGGTGAACAACCGCATGTACAATGGGTTAAATATATAGGCTGGGAAATATTAGGGTTGGGGAAATAGAGATGACGGCTAAATAGGAGTAGGGGTAACCGGGTTTGGGTAATTGTGGCTAAACGGGTATGGGTAGAAGATAGATGGGTTTTGGTTGGGTTTAAATAGGTTTTAGGGTGTATTGGGTAAACGGGTGTGGGTAGGGTTAGACTAACGGGTATGGGTTAGGTTTTAATGGGTTTTGGGTGATATTGGATTGATATATATATAGGGTAATAGGTTTGGAAATGTAACGCCCCGATTTTCGGTAACTGAGAAACCATGACATAAGCCAGAATCTTTTCTTCGATTAGCTACAATACACAGAAAAACAAAAAAATTTAAAACTTTTTATTCAACACAAATGTATTACAAGTCCGATGTTACAAAATTGTAATACATTATAATAGTGTTACAATAATACCTTTATAATCCCAAGTGTTACAACTTTCAACATATTACATCAGAGTACAATGAATAAAGAACAATACTTGATATTCCACTTAGATGCTTTCCAACAAATAAATAATTTACAACAATTTACAGCGAAAAACTTTAATGAAATCGACTCCCTGCTCTCTCGCCTTGAGTCCTCCTGAATCTTGTACCTGTACCTGTACCTGTACCTGTACTTCTGTAATCCAGTACCTATTGAAGTGAGGACGTCAGTATTCACTGACGCTTTAAGGCTGATAACTAGTAGCGAATCTCAACTATAGCAAACAGATTGATGAAAAGAGAAACGTGTATATATATAATTGATGTGTCAGTTTATGCTATGCCTTAGACTTTAATACCTGATTAACTAAGGCGATGATGCTCTTATTCTAATGCAAGCAAGTCTTCGGAATAGTATGCAGCCCATACTACATATGCCCCTTTTCAAGCCGTTTCTTCATATATAGGGATTTGAACCCGCGCCATGAAATCTACTTTTGTACCCATCCTGTTCCTGACATAATACTACATGACTGGCGACTATTGCCCGGCGTACCAGATCACACTCAAAAGCCAACACGAACTACAAGATACTTGTCAACCTTCTTTCGTGCCCTCAACTGGTCATGAGATGGCATAGAACCTGCCTGGGATCATAGGGTCTATTTCCCTAGAAAACCATCTCGTTTTTATCATGGCACATTCAGGAATTAACAATCAAGATACGGAACCCGTGCTCCTAACTTGTCATGAAAAGCACCGCCCGTATCCCTTTGACAGGGGAATATATCCCGATAACACCACCTAGTGTTAACCTATAGGAGATGTTGGATTATAGGGTATCACTCCTAACACCAACTCTCACCCTTTGGTAATATATAGATAAAAATGGTTAAGTAACTGTTACTACCCTAACGATGTCACTAACCCTAACCAAACAAGCGAGACATACCACCGTACTTCCAACTTGACATGAAAAAATACAGTATGTGTCCCTCTTCTAACCAAACAAGAGAGACATGCACTGTGCTTCCAATTTGACATGAAAAAGTACCGTACGTGTCTCTCTTCTAACTAAACAAGCGAGACATGCACTGTGCTTCCAATTTGAGATTAAAAAATACCGTACGTGTCTCTCTTCTAACTAAACAAGTGAGACATGCACTGTGCTTCCAACTTGTCATGAAAAAGCACCGTATGTGTCCCTCTTCTAACCAAACAAGCGAGACATGCACTGTGCTTCCAACTTGACATGAAAAAGCATCATACATGTCCTTCTTCTAGAGAGTGTAACAATTTGTTGACACAATTTACCAAGTCCTAATCTAGACTTCTCAAGATCTCCTCGGATTCACTCACAGCCTACCTATTCAAGACAATACCTACATACGAGCTTAATGAGCTTCGTACGAAACAATAACATACATACGTGCCAAATAAGCTACGTATGAGACCAACAGCTACATACGGGCCAGTCGAGCCACGTGTGAGACAACAACATACATACGAGCCAAATAAGCTACATATGAGACCAACAGCTACATACGGGCCAGGCGAGCCGCGCATGAGACAACAAACTACATATGAAAACAACCATACATGTAATCAACCTAGAAGCATCCAAACGTGCTTACTAGCAAAACTTGATCTTCTATAATTAGAAGCAATAGAATAGTCTACTAACAGTCTAGTACAAATATACTACCAAAGAAAAGTGCGGAAAGCGACATAAAAACCTTCCGACAGCCTAGAAGCAACCAGTGTTGTGCTTGTCGGAATTTGACAGAAATATACTTTTTTAGAAAAGTAAGAATATTTGGCACAACTCTCTAGTGGAACACTATTTCAGATTCTGTAAGGAATCCGAAATTTGGTCCATCGAACACATGCAACAGTTTAACCCAACTGCAGATTTTCAACAAAAGTTGAAACTTTGCAAGCTGGTAACTTTTGCTCCACTCGTCGGAATCTAACGAAACTGGACAATTTGAAAAGGTGGGAACATCTACTAAAACTTCCCATTTGACCAGTTGCTCAGATTCCGCAAGAAAATCCAAGTTTCTACCCGTCGAACATACGTAAACAGTTACCAAACTACCGATTTTCAACAAAAAGTCGAAACTTCCGTAGCTTGTAACTTTTGCTCCACTTATCGGAATATAACAAAACTGGACAATTTGAAAAGGTGGGAACATCTACTAAAACTTTTCAGTTGACCAGTTGCTCAGATTCTGCAAGGAAATCCAAATTCTTACCCGTCGAACATACACAACCGGTAACAAAAACAGCCAACTTGCCCTAAGGAAAACTGAAACTTTGAAAGCCTATAACTTCTACTCCGCTTATCGGAATTTAACTCGAGAGACCCATTCGAAAAGGGGAGAACGTCTACTACAACTCCCTAGTTGGTCCGAACCTCAGATTCAGCCAGTAAGATACTCTAAAACTACAAGGAAGTCAAATAGATACAATTTCAACCTGCCGAAATACACAGCCAGCTGAAAACTTTCAAAGCCCATAACTTCTACTTCGCTTGTCAGAATTTAACTTGAAAGGTCAATTCGGAAAGGGGAAGATGTCTACTATAACTCTCTAGTTGGTCCAAACCTCAGATTCTACAGGTAAGACACTCTAAAACCTCAAAGAAACAAAAAAGGAAGTATTCAGTCAGACAGCTAGTTGCTATATTTTGCAAACGGCATAACTCCTACTCCGCTTATCGGAATTTAACCCGAGAGGCCAATTCGGAAAGGGAAAGATGTCTACTACAACTGTCTAGTTGGCCCGAAGCTCACATTTTACCAGTAAAACACTCTAAAACTACAAGGAAGTCAAATAGATACAATTTCAACCTGCCGAAATACACAGCCAGCTGAAAACTTTCAAAGCCCATAACTTCTACTCCGCTTATCGGAATTTAACCCGAGAGGACAATTCGGAAAGGGAAGAATGTCTACTACAACTTCCTAGTTGGTCTGAACCTTAGATTCAACCATTAAGACACTCAAAAATGGCAACCAAACAGAACAGTGAGCTTCCCAGCCGGCTCGCTGTCCTGATTTTGTAATGGGCATTACTTTTGCGTCTCTTATCGAATTTAACCCGAGAGATCAATTCGGAAAGAAAAGATGTCTACTACAGCTCTCTAGTTGGTCCGAATCTCAGATTCATCCGGTAAAACACTGAAAAACATCAAAGAAGCAAAACAGGTTGTTCACCCCCAAAACAGCAGTGCTGTCTTTTACCCGCGCTCGCTGGTTTGGGGAAACGGTCGTTTCACCCATCAAAATGGCTCCGAAAAATCCCCAAAAGTTCTAGCATGCTAATAACACATATGAGAACCTCCCACATAAATTTCGGGTCAAGATTCTACTTTTAACCCAATTAAATAAAATCAACTCTAGAACAACAAAAATCGAATTTTTATGGTTCTAATTTGTGTTATACAACTCCAAACTTCACATACACTTTGTTCTAGTCTATAAACAACCACAAGCACATGATTTAGTCTAATTTACAATCTACAACAATAAATAACTAAAACAAGCATGAGATGAGAAACCCTCACCTTTGAAAAGTGTAGGAAGAACTTGCCCTCTCCTCCTTGATCCTTGTTCTTGCTCCTTAAGAACACCACCATGAAATCAAAGAACCCATGAAACCCTAGCTCTCTTTTCTTTCGATTTGATCTCCTCTCTTTCTTTTTCTTTCTCCATTTTTTCTCTAAAATAAAAACCAAGTATAGTGGAAGGAGGAGAAGAGATGGAGAATGAGATGAGAAGGGAGATGGAGATTGAACAAATGAGAATGAAAATGGGAAGGGGAAAGGGGGGGCGGCCATTTATATAGGAGAGGGAGAGAGAGGGGGGGGGGGTGTGGGGGAGGTGTTATGTAGGGGAGAGTTTATTTGGTGAAGGTGAGAACACTTGTCTCATTCAATTGGTGTTTTATTTATAACTTTAAATTACAATCACCCCCTAATTCAATCCAAAACCTCCATCTCATCATGATGGGTCACCAAATAAAATATAATTTCTCAAGTCACATACTATACGATTTGTATAAACACCCAAAACCATTACAGTTCACACACGTGCATCTATCTGATCATGCAGATAATTTTTATCAGTTAAAACAAATAATCTGTACAAAAATCATTCAATTCCGAGAAATAAAAAATAAAATAATTTTATTACTAGCTCAGAAGATTCCAGTATCAATTTGATACAAAACAGATATATACAGACTAGTATCTATATATATATAATGTTTATTAACAAAACCGGGTGATATCCACCAAAAATATTTCAATTCTAGAAATATAAATAAAAATAATAATAAAATAATTATTTTTAATATCAGCCCAGGATTTTCCAGACGTTTTTCTCAAAAATGTGTTTTTTCAAGTTTTTGTACAAGTACACCAAACTGATACAATACCTGTATATACTTACTAGTATATATGTCCAGGTGACTTTTTATGAGTAAAACCAAGAAATTCCCATTTAAAATATTTTAATTTAAAAATAATAATTATACAAATATAATATTCGTACGGGATATTACAGAAAATTAAATGGGTTAAAATGGGTTTAATAGAAAAATCAATAAGAAGAGTAAAAATATCTAATAAATTATAATTTATAAAATAATGTAATTTACATTACAAAATAGGATTTATTTAAAATACTACATATACAGTTAGTAAATAAAAGTGGATTTTTAATAACCAGTCAAAAATAAAAAATAATAACAATAATACAAATAACAATAATATTAATAAGAGTAATAACAATAAAAATAAAAATTTTGTTACAATATAAAAATCATGGAAATAGTTACAAATAAAATTATTGATCGAAAATAAATTTTAATAAGAGATCCAATAGTACAATTTGACAAAAGAAAGTGAAAGCGGAAAAATAATTTACAAAAAATTTAAATGTAGAAAATACGCAGAAAATACATCCATATACGGAAAACAAGGGTTACACTATTATTCATTTTAATCCTAACTAATGCACGTACTACTGCATCCCATAACTATATGTTCGATGCATACAATTAATTTCGTTTAGGCTAAGGTGGTAGATTCTATAGGTCATGTACTCGGCACGATATAGCATTAAAACGATAACACTGGCTATTGTAGCAATTTCTTGCACAATAACGATAACACTGGCCATTGACGCAATTTATTGCACCATGACAATAACGATATTTTGGAATCAAGGCCCACACTTCCGAGTACAGTCACTATATTATCAACTACTCTAATCAACACTTAACCCCGGCTTGATTAACATTCTTTATTCAATCAACATGCAATACTGGTTGGCAATATTACGATACTAAAAGGGAACAATAGGGACAGTAATTGTAACCCCTATTTTCCACTTTCTGTATTTTTTGGATGTATTTTTCTTTTTGTGTATTTTTTTTCAACTTGTATCTCTTTTTTGACTGTGTATTGGATCTCCCTTTTCAATGTATTCATTTATTTGATTCTTATTTGAGTTCTTGATTCTATTGTCAGTCTATTATTTTATCTCTGTTGATCAAGCTATTATTTTGAGCCCCATTCTATAATTGTTCATGTCCTATTTTATTTAGTCATTTTTTCCCATTTTATTCTATTTGGATCTCTTTTACCAAACCCAATAACTCTATTCAAATCCCCATTGGATACCCTAAACCTATTTAATACCCAATACCCAATATCTAACCTATTAGTCCATATACACCTAACCCTAATATCTATGTTATCCCTATCATATATATACCCCCCTCACCTGTTCATCTACCCTATTCTAAAAACCGTAGCCGCTATCCTTAAACCCTACCTCCTTGTGCCCCCGACCATCCTACCCTCTCCTGTGCGCCTCTCCCTTGTCGCGACCCCCCACCTCGCCACAACGTCGACACCAGTGCCGACCTCGCAGCATCGCCCGTCTCCTCTGCTTCCTGTCGCACCGCCAGCAACCGCGCTGAACCACAGCGCGACCCTCCCTGTGTCGCGACCTCCCTAGCACTGCCCTCTCTCCCATCGACGGAGGCAGACTGCAACAGCAACAACCCCTCCATCCGCCATGCCTTGTGCGCCCCTGTGCTCCTCTCGATGACGCAGCAATAACAATACCCTATGCCCCCTCGGCCTTCCGTCGTCGCTCTTGGCCGTCCTCGTCTCCCGCCACTGTCGCCGTCGTCCCCTTCAACCGTCGCCATCCCCTCGTGCACCCGACCTCTCTCTCTCCCTCTTGTGTGCGGGTGTGTGATCTCGAGTTGTGATCGTAGTTCGTTCATTCGTTCGTCGAGTTCGTCGCCCGAGAATCCATTCCCGTTATTCTTGTTCTTGCTTCGTCATTTTTGTCGGCATTTATAAGGCAAGTAACTTGTATTCTTTTTATTGTGTATTACAAGTACTAAATATCACCTGTATTGTAGCTGTATTCTAGAGACAATTCTTGTGAAAAATCCCTGTTATATCCTGTCTCTATGTGTTGATTTGCCCGTAGGCGTCTCTAGTTACACACACGACATGAATTTTAACTTAGATCTAATTAATCCCTGTTGCATATCTGTATGTTGGTTGTGAACCACAATATGATGTGTGAATCTTGCATGTTTGCGTGATACTAGTAGTATACCATGTGTTGATTCTGTTAAATACCCTATACCATGTTGTTTGGACATCTAGTATACCCTATTTCATATTTTGTAATGATTTGGATGTGTTTCATATGACCTAGTTGATTTTATGCATGAGGAATAATTCTGTCCTTGTTGTTACCTCATTTTTGTTCAGTATTTTTGTAACCCCCTATTTCCGCAAATACGTATTTTATGAGTATTTTCTGTATCTCGATATTTATAAATTCGTTATTGGTTAAATTCATTTTGAACTTCATTTTAAAGCATTTTTCTAAATAATAGTTATAATTATTTCGAATAAACTTTGTTTCTATTTCTACTTAATCAACTATTTACTTTTTTAACTCAAATCAAAGATATTATTACTGATTGGACTATTTCAACGAATTCCTATTTTTATATATTGATATTATTATTCTGACGATTGCTATTATTATTGTTAGTATTTTTATTCTTATTGTCATTATTATTATTAATGTTATTATTAGTATTACTATTTTATTGTCATGGTTAATATTTCTATTCTTATGGTTATTATGATTATTTATTATTATTATTGATTATTAAAACAAATCAATTCTTATCTAATAATTGTGTTTTTAATCATTTCAACTAATTTATGTAATGTGATACAAATTGTATTCCGTTATGAATCATATTTTATCGAATAGCTTATTCTTTTGTATTTGGGTTTATATTAATCCATTATATTCATGTACAATCTATTTTATTTATTGGATTTACACCCAATTACCCAATACTCAATATCTCATCTTTTCCCCTATAAATATACTGATCTCTTTTAAACCCTAATTAATTCCCTAACCCTAGCCGTCAATAATTCATTAACCCCGTTCTTGTGCATACCCCAACCCTCTCTCCCTATTCATCCCTCTCATCTTCATCCGCTCTCTCTCTGCCTCCCTGTTTCCATCCAACCGAAACCCAATCGCCCAACTTCCATTCTCACCATCCGATCGCCCTCTCTTCATCACCGTCCTCCCCTCATCACCGCCATTTCATCCCAACCTCGTCACCATCAACCCATCGTCTTCCTCCCGCTCGAACCCAACTCCACCGAGCTGCCATTGCCACTGAATCCACTGTCCTCCTCGCCGTTGCCACCATGATTCCTCTCCGTGCACCCCCCTTCATCCACCGCAGACCCCCCCTAGCGTCCTCGTTGCCGTCCAAGCCCGGACACCCATTCGTCGTCGTTTCCCCTGTTTTCGAGCGAAAACTGAGCCTCTGCCTCGTCGTCGCCTTGCCATTGCCTCGCTACTGCCATCGCTTCCAAACTGTAGTGCCATTGTCTTCGTCGTCATTGCAGTTGTCGTTGTCATCTCGTGCACTGCCAGTCATCGCCGAAGTCCCGCCCGCTCTCTCTCTCTGCCGTAGTGAGGAAGGAGACGAGCACCCATTGGTCGAAACCGATGTTTGGTGTTTGGGTGTAGAGGATCCGACTCCCGTGTTTGCTATTGTGTAGGAGGAGATCTGAATATTGTGTGGGTGTTTTGCTCTTGGATCTGCTGTGCTTGCTGATTGCTTTTGCTGTTTGGTATCTTGCACGTGGATCGCACGTGCTCTTGCGTTCTCGTGGATCGTTGCCCGGGATTCTTATCCTGTTATTCTATATTATTTGAATATGCAATTTGACAGGCAAGTTGCTTCTTGAACTCGTATTTTATTTTGTTCAAGATTCCTTTGATCTCTGCAAGTAGATCCCTTCTTTTTTCTTATCATGCTGTATTTGAAACTCTGTTAAGTCTATTGAGGGTTTACACGAGCTAACCCAACATATTCTTAACATCGTGCCACTCTCTTGATCTAAAACCTAGTTCTTATTGTTTCATTGCATATGCACAAATACATGAAAATAACTAGATCCATGCTATAAACTTGTTGATGAATTGTATACATATTAGATTGAATTTGATTGATGAATATATACTATGCCTGCGAAATTGTATCTTAAACATAGAAATATGTATGTTGACACCTAGGATCACTTTGATTACCAATTTGCATGAAATATATGGTTGCATGATTTATTTATTGCCCCTTTTATGTTAAAACAAATTCTGGACTGCTAGTTGTCTCTTTTTGAATCAGGTTTTCGACCATGTTACTGTCATAATTTGAAATAACTTCCTGAACATGAAATTTAGCCTCTGATGTCTAGTTACTGCCCCTTTTTGTGAATTTGAATTTCGATGTGTAATCTGTTAGATATCATCATTTTAGTACAGCTGTGTTAGAATTTTCAGATTCATAAATGCATGCGTATCCTGCTGTTCTATAATTTATATGAGCATGTTAAAAGTAACATAAAAATATGAAATAAATCTAGTTGAACCTAGATATGTGTAAGAATGCCCCAGAATTTTAATAGATTTATTTGATGAGTTTTCTGACCTGAAAAAAATAGGTGAACACAATTTACATCATGCTGCCTGAACATAAAATCTGAATAGAATAGAGTTTTCACCCTAGTTTCTGTATCTTTTATATGCCTTATATATAATTTTTGGAACCGGGTGGAAGTCTGGTTTCTAGAACTTTTCACGGATCCTGATTTTCTATTTCGTAGTAGCAGTAATCAATGTTTTAGTACAGTAAGGTCATGCAGTCCTGATTATGTAAATGGTGTGTAAATGACTTGTTTGCTTCATGATTTGTCTGTAACGAATAGAATTAGAAACACTTAGTATAGAATGAAAATAAACTATTAACAAGCCGGGATATCATGGGTATACTTGTTAGTGAATGATCAGAAAATGTACTCGGTAAGGCCTTCTTGCCCGCATGAACACTTGACATGGAAGGAGGAGAAATCTTTATCTTGTTATCACGTTATCTCGTTATCTTGTTATCTTGTCATCATGTTATCTTTTTATCTTGTTATCACGTTATCTTGTTAACCAAGTACACGATCCGTGAATTCACCATCAGTCTAAAATGTTCACTGTGTGTTTGTGCTGAACCTGTAGTATGGGATGCAGTAGTACGTACACTAGATAGGCTAATAAAATGATTAATAACCTGCATACTTGATTCTGTATTGAATTTGACTTGACATCACTCATTACATGCGTGATTATTGTAAACCTTTGAAATTATTGCCTGCTCTTTGCTTTGTTCTTTGACTTTGATCCTGTCCATTTTCTTTGATATTCATATTTCCTTTATCCTCTATTTTTCTCTACTTGCTGCCCATGAATTGCTCTAAGGTCACTCTTTTCTCTCTTTTTAAATCAAGAGCTTACAGGTACCGAAGGAGCAATACCAGAAGAACTTGGTGAGCAAACTATCTAAAGATCGGAGCTAGACCATTATAGTGCTTTAGCTATCTCTTGTTATTTTCTTATTTTATTGTTTTATCATACTTTGTATTCTTGGGCTTTTATGACCCGAAGTTTGTTCTTATCCCAGATGTTGGATTATTATTTAGTGAATTTATTTCATGATTATTTGGAGTTTATTCTTTGTTTATGTGATTATATTCTTCCCGCGTGGTTATTTTCTCTTGTATATTGTTGAGTTAATCTGCTATAGCTTATGGATGATGTATAATCATTCGTTAGACCTTCGTTACGTGCTCGTATTTCCATATTTTGGGAAGCGAGGCGTGAAAATTTTAGACCATATTAAGGTCAGTATATGAAAATTATTTGTGAATAAGAATTATAGAGAATCCTGTTTACTTTCCAGATTTTCTGACAGATCTCAGTTTCGATTTATGAGTTGCAAGTTATGGCTATTTTACTACAGATGTGTAGAAAATTCCAGATCCAGTTTTATATGAATTTTGTATGATAATTTATTTTTATACTGAGGTTAAAGGTAATAGTTCGATCCAATATTTTGCTGAATGCAACTAGACTTGATTGGGGCTTACCCCTAATTTTTGTGGATTTAATTAATGACTTATATACTCTATTCTATACTTATAAACAACTACCTTACTGGCAGAATTTTCATACTATTTAGTAAAGATACATAATTTCGACCTGATTCTATTTGCTTTTTATAAAAACTTTGTGAATAAGAATTTTAGCCTACTGTATATATTTTATCACCCTTTTGAAGGATCTGGATTTCTATTTATATTTTGTAATCTATTGCTATTTTAGTACTGCTGTGTTTATGATTCCAGATTTACAAAACTGCTGTATCTTGCTGCTTTCTGGTTTTAATTGACTATTCTATCTATGTTGGAAAATTATGAAACTTTATTTTCTGTTACTAAACATACTAGGGAATCCCCCAGATTTTTCTTGGATTTAATCAGTAAGTTTTTATGCCGTTTTCCTGTTTATGAATACAAACTTTTGATTTCTGGCTGAACATGTTTTCTGGATACAAACCTGTTTTCAGTCCTGTTGTTGTGAAATACTATATGACTTAAATATATTTGCTGAATTTGGCCAAGAGTCTGTTTCTAGATTTTCTGATGGATCCAGATTTGCACATTTTTAGCAACGGAAATTTTAGATTTAGTGCAGTATTGTCTTGCTGCCGTGAACTAGAATTTTTTTTATTCTACCCTTTTATGAGTTGTCTTTCATCCGTACATTTTATCTTTCAAATCTGAACCTATTACCCGTTTATACCATATTATTCTTGCTCTGTTTTGTGACACGTACATGCCTTCCTGATAATAATAACAAAATAACCAAGCCGGGATTAAGGGAAGGAAAGATCTAGTAGATAATATAGAAATGTGTACTTGGAAGGGGGCCTGTGTTTTCCACATGATTATCCATTATCTGTTACGTGTTCATGACTACATGATACACGATTCTGTTATCTGATTACCTGATTGCATACTTCCTTATTGGAAGATGTACTCAGAAGAGAACTTGTAGGTTCTATCTGTCTGTCTGTATCTGCTATTTGTCTGTCTAATACCTGAGTAATCGGCCCTATTCAGTCCACTACGAAGTCTAAATGTAATTTGTTTGAAAGTAGAAACCATGTGGTAAAAGTTGGGATGCATGAAGTGCTACCTAGATAGAAATAAATACAAGACTTGATATAATCTGAAATTTGTTATCTGTTACCTGTACCTGTTATCCGATATCTGTTATCTGTATATCTATTTGTATACTAGCTGACACTTGACATCTGTTACATATCACCTGCACCTGTTAGCATACCATGTTACTTAATTCTGTTTTCTTATTCATGTTAGACATGCTGTTTTGCTCTGTCATATCTATTCCATGCTATGTTTGTTTCCGTTGTTACTTATATTTGTTTATTTTTCCCTGACTTGTGCCTGCACTACAAGCGGCCCGTAACTTGCATTGACAGGCATTTTGTTTTCTTTTCCTCTTCCTGCAATTTTCTAAATTGCAGATCATGGAGATCAGCTGCCCGATGGAGTAGGTGATCTGAGATTTTAGATGCTGGAATTTTTGCTATTATTATTTCCTGTTGCTAATTTGAATAATTGTATCTGTTACTTGGAGTATTTTGTATTGTTCATTGTGTCCCAGGATTATTGACTTGTTCAGATCCGGTTTATTTGAAATTTATTAAGTTTTGTTTCAAGTAAATTCTGTTGGTATATTGATTCATTTATGCATGCGTGGTTGACTTCTTTTGCTTCCTACTCTGATTATTCTTGTGAAGTGTTGAAAAGATCCTGACAGCTTATGGATGATGAAAATCATTCGCCAGACTTAGTCATGTATCCGTCTTCCGTATTTTCTTTTTGGGAAGCAGGGCGTGACAAGGTTTTTTAGTGGTATCAGAGCCCAGGTTTGGCTAATGTATTAGTTTGAATGATATATTAGACAAGTTTGGCTTAATCTAGGATTGGCTCTACAGTACACAGACCATGCATACATGAATGAATTATATTCAACTTTGATCTGGATGATGATTGTTTTTTATTTTGTGCAGACCATGGCTCACAGAATTTCTACTTCTCGTCCTCAGGAAGATCAGCCCGGGCTTGAGGCCGTTACCAATGTGTTGGAACGGTTGATCAATATGCAGCAAAACCACAGTGACCTTGTGATGGCTGCTTTGGAAGCTACCCGGGTTCTGCCTCCCGCTGTGCCTATGCAGGAAGCTCCCCCTCATCATCCGGGTACAGTCACAGATTTAATGAGGCTGCATCCTGACAGATTCTCCGGCACCGAGACGCCTTTGGAGGCCGAACAGTGGTTGATCCGGACTAAGCAGTTGCTTTTGGCAGCAAGAGTTGCCAATGCTAATAGAGTGGATGGGGTAGCCATCTAGCTGGTGGATCTGGCCCACATTTGGTGGAGGTCTGAGTCCGAAAGGCTCGAACGGCTTGTCACTTTGGCCATGTTCACTAGGAGCTTCTTAGAGAAGTTCTTCCCTAGCAACACTCGAGTTGAAATGGAGCAACAGTTCCCGGCCCTGAAACAGGTTGGTCGTATTCTATTTTGGAATTTTTTACATATTGTTCATGCAATGTTGTAACATGAGACTCTCTTGAAAAACAGGGCTCTAGGTCTGTGGATGAGTATGCATCGGAATTTACCAGACTTAGCAGCTTCGCAGCCGTTCTTGTGGCGAACGAAGAGGACAGGGCTCGTAGATTCACATTGAGACTTGAACAAGAGATTCGGGGGCAGCTCGTCTCCCTTCACTTCCTACTTATGCTGAGGCTCTTGAGGCAGCTCGAGCTCAGGAGCAGGCTCGTGGCAGGTTGAATCCTCCCCAGCAGACTGTTTCGCACTCTGTTGTTGCTAGGCCTTCTGGTGGGCCAATTCGGAGGCATGTTCCCGCCCATCCTGTCAGGGCAGCTCCTTACTCTTCTGCTGTTTCCCGGGGTGCTAGTTTCTACGACTTTTTCCAGTTGGATGGGCATGATTGCAGGAAATGTTGGCACACCAACTGCCGATGCTTCAGATGTGGTGCTACTGACCATTCAGTGTGGGATTGCCCGCAGTAGTAGCAGATGGCTCTTCTAGCGGGGGGTCCAGTTCAGCAGGCAGCCCCAGCTTATGGTCCAGTTAGGCCACCGCTTCCTCCTCAGCACCAAATTATCGGTCAGAGGACCACTGCCCCCAGGAGAGCTCAGGCTTTCAACCTGACTGCTGCAGATGCTGAGTCAGCAGAGGGTGTTACTGCAGGTAAATTTTGCTTTTGTTGCTTTGTTGCTTTGTTGTTTCTCTTTTGCTTCTTTCATTTGTCTTACATTATTCTTTCATGTTATCTTTCTGCACTGTGTTTTCCTCACCATTGATCATCAATTCCTTTCCTCTTGCTTTTGATTCTATCTTAGGTGTTGTCCTTGTTTGCTCTTTCCCTGATCATGTTCTTTTTGATTCCGAGGCAACCCATTCCTTCGTCTCTTCCCGCTTCATGGCTCACCATCAGTTGGAGTGCAGCGTCATGTCGGAGGCTTGGAACATTGCGACAGGTGGCGGTGTTGTCATTTGTTCCCGGGAGTGCAGGCAGAGTTCCGTGGTTATTGGTAGCGCAGATTTCAAGGCCGACCTGATTGTAATTGGGAATTTAGGATTCGACGTCATTCTCGGTGTGGATTGGTTGGGTGAATCCCACGCCATTATTGATTGCCGTGATAAGAAAGTTATATTCCGAATTCCAGGTCGCGCAGAGTTTGAGTTCCATGCCGGGGAGATGCCCCTTGGCCGAGCTGAGACTACAATTGATCAGAAGGTTTGTGCAATGGAATTGCATTCAGGTTGTGAGTTTGTGCCTCTAGTAGTGCGGGATTTTCTAGATGTTTTTCTAGAGGAGTTGTCTGGATTACCCCTGGATAGGGATGTAGAGTTTGGTATTGAAGTTCAACTTGGTACGGAGCCGATATCAAAGAGTTCCTGCAGGATGGCCCCGATTGAGTTAGCAGGGCTTAAGGTACAGATTCAGGAGTTGCTTGATTTGGGGTTCATCAGACCCAGTGTTTCACCGTGGGGTGCTCCTGTCCTTGTTGTCAACAAGAAGGATGGTAGTCATCGACCGTGCATTGATTATTGGAAACTGAACAGTGTTACTGTGAAGAACCGGTATTTGTTGCCCAGGATCGATGACCTATTTGATCAGTTGAGTGGAGCAGCTATTTTCTCAAAGTTGGATCTTTGTTCTGGGTATCATCAGGTCAAGGTGAAGGCGACTGATGTACAGAATACCATATTTAGGACCAGATTTGGGCACTATGAGTATCTTGTGATGCCGTTCGGGGTCACAAATACGCCTGCTGTATTCATGAGTCTTATGAACAGGGTCTTTTCCCAGTTCCTGGATAGATTTGTGGTGGTCTTCATTGATGACATTCTAGTGTATTCTCGAAGTCGGGAGGATCATGCTGAGCATCTTAGGTTGGTACTGCAGACTTTGAGAGAGAATCAGCTCTTTGGGAAACTCAGTAAGTGTGAGTTTTGGCTCGACAGAGTTACCTTCTTGGGGCACATTATCTTGGGCAGTCGTATTTCTGTAGATCCGTACAAGGTTGAAGCTGTGAAGGATTAACCCAGTTCCCAAGTCAGTTTCAGAGGTGAGGAGTTTCCTTGGTCTAGCTGGCTATTATCGAAAATTCGTCCAAGATTTTTCAAAGATAGTGAGACCATTGACTATGCTGACAGGGAAGCATCAGAAGTTCTGTTGGTCTGAGGCTTGCAGTGTGACTTTTGCTGAGTTGAAGAGCAGGTTGACGTCAGCACCAGTGTTGACTATTCTATATGGTTCAGGTGGATTTGTGGTTCACTATGATGCTTCTGGCAAGGGTCTTGGAGCATTTCTGATACAGAAGGGCCGAGTCGTTGCTTATGCATCGAGGCAGTTGAGGCCACATGAGAAGAACTATCTGACTCATGACTTGGAGTTAGCGACAGTAATCTTCGCTTTGAAGCTGTGGAGACATTATTTCCTTGGGGACCGAGTGGAGATCTTTACAGACCACAAAAGTCTCAAGTACGTCTTCACCCAGAAGGAGTTGAACATGAGGCAAAGGTGTTGGTTGGAGCTTATGGTCGATTATGACATCAGTTTGCAATACCATCCTGGTAGAGTAAATTTGGTGCCAGATGCTTCGAGCAGGAGACTAGCAGCTATGTTCCTGACTCAGCAAAGTGATTTGGTTGAGCAGATGCAGAGGTTGGAGTTGGATGTGTTGTTGCCGAGTTCTGATCGGAGTTGTTTGGTGCTTCAGCTTCAGTCGTCTCTTGTTGATCTGATCAAGGAGGCTCAGGCTGGTGATCGGCAGTTGTAGGGTTTTAGAGCAGTAGTTTAGGCCGGCTCCCGAACGGATATGGTTATTCATGCTGATGGATCACTTCATTTTGGGTCCAGGTTGTATGTCCCGAAGGGTGATGTTCGTCAGAGGTTGCTTGAGGAAGCCCACCAGTCATCGTATTCTATTCATCCTGGAGGTACTAAGATGTACTGGGACTTGAAGCTTCATTTCTAGTGGCATGATATGCAGAGGGATGTGGCTCGGTTTCTGTCTCAGTGTTTGATCTTCTAGCAGGTTAAGGCAGCGCATCAGCGAACCACCGAACTTCTTCAACCACTTCCCATTCCGGATTGGAAGTGGGAACACATCACTATGGATTTTGTTACCGCTTTGCTGAGGAGTCCTAAGGGTCACAATGCGATTTGGGTGACTGTCGACCGATTGACGAAGAGTGCTCACTTCATTCCCTTCTGAGTCGGACAGTCTACTGAGAGCCTAGCTAAGAAGTACATGCAAGAGATCGTCAGACTTCATGGGGTTCCAGTCAGTATTGCATCTGACAGGGATACAAGATTCAGATCTCAGTTCTGGGAGAGTCTTCAGAGTAGTTTGGGGAGTAAATTGAAGTACAGTACAGCTTTTCATCCCCAGACTGATGGACAGTCAGAGAGGACCATCAAAACTCTAGAGTACATGTTGAGGTCCTGTATGCTGCCGTTCGGTGGATCATGGAAAACCATCTGAATCTCATAGAGTTCACGTACAATAACAGCATTCAGGCCAGTCTTAAAGCTGCACCGTTCGAGGCACTTTATGGGCGGAAGTGCAGATCACCAATGTGCTGGGATGACATTGGTGAGAGGAAGTTGTTGGGTCCAGAGTTGATCATCATGATAGTTGATGCGGTGACTCAGATTAGGAAGCACTTACAGGCAGCCCAGGATAGGCAGAGGCGATGGGCTGATGTCCATCGGAGAGTCTTGGAGTTTGAGGTTGGTGACCATGTTTTCCTAAAGGTATTGCCTTGATGAGGTATCATTCGGTTTGGTGGTGGGGGCAAGCTCAGCCCTAGGTTTATTGGGTCGTTTGACATTATAGAACGAGTAGGCAAGGTGGCCTATCGTCCTGCATTGCCGCCAGCTTTATCAGGAGTGCACGATATTTTCAATGTCTCACAACTCATGAGATATATCCAAGATGAGAGCCACGTGATAGACTATTCTGAGTTGACCGTGCGGCCGGATTTGACTTGTGAGATTCCGCCAGTTGGTATTTTGGATCGGTGGGAGAAAGTGCTTAAGAATAAGGTCATCAAGCTGGTTCGTGTTTCTTGGAATCCTCACTTGTCGGGTGAGTCGACGTGGGAGTTGGAGGAGGAGATTCAGCAGAAGTTTCCTTATCTGTTTGAGTAGTTTTTGTTTTGTTCTTTCTTTTCTTTTTGGTGTTACCCTATGTACTTCTTGTTTAAATTTCGAGGACGAAATTCTTCTTGTTAGGTGGGTAGGATTTGTAACCCTTGTTTTCCACTTTCTGTATTTTTGGATGCATTTTTCTTTTTGTATATTTTTCAGCTTGTATCTCTTTTTGGACCGTGTATTGGAACTCCTTTTTCAATGTATTCATTTATTTGTTGGGTTTCGGGGCACAAACGCAGCGAAAAAAAAAATCCGAAACCCTAACCCTAGGATCCGTGTACAAGACATGGCTGATTATGGAGAAACGAAATTTTACCTTTTAAGAGCTTTACGAAGGCTGAAAGATGGAGGTCTAATCACCACACAACCCTTGTAGCAAGATCCGTGTCTCTAAAGCAGTCCACACGAACGTCCGATCGTCCAACGATCAAGGGAGCCGGTACTAGCCGATGATGCTTGCCTCTATCTCTCTCTCTCTCTCTCTCTTGCCTCTCAACAGTTGGAGCGGCTAGGGTTTTCTATGGAAAACGAATTTGCCAAAAGATGAACCCTAAACCAATACATCTCTATGTATTTATAAGAGAGAATGAGGTGGGCTTAACCCTAATCGGTTTGGCCAAACTGATTTGGTTTAATGATAACTGATTTGGTTTAATGATTTAAATTCGAATTATACTTTAATTAATCAAGTCCAACTCAATTAAATAACTAATTTCGAATTTATAATCATTTAATTTAAATTTCGAATTTAAATTAAAACTCCTTTTAAACGTTCTAAGTGTGTGACCCTTTAGGTTATTATTACGTTGGCAATAATTTTATTATCTAATAATAAAATTATAAACAATGAGCAGCATCTAGTAATACATCATTGCTACCCAAGTAATAATAATAATTGGTGATTCAATTAAACCTTTCGTGACTAATGTCTTCGTGTAATATAATCCTTTTAACCTTGATATTATAGATTAAACTAGAGGCATGGTTCGTGTCATCCTCTTAATAATTTAATCTTTATTTTCTTGATCGATGAGTAGACTATTCAAACAAATCAATATTTGAGCATGGCCATGCATTTCATAGTCTCACTCAAACAAGAGGCCGATAATATCGCTCCTAAAATTAGGAGGGTTAAATTCCATCTAGATCATTCACATTTCTCACACGATTCATAATGAACCCAATACTATCTTTATCATTACCCGATTAAAGATAACTTTTGATAGAATCAAAGTACATTAATTCTCGTGTAGAAATATAATGATTTCAGGTCAGAGGACCATTACACCATTATCACAGTGAGATTACTTATGACACTTATCCATGTTGAATCTCACAGTGGGTCTGTCCAGTACAATGTACTCTTATATTTACCTATGTATTGATTTTAGTATCTCTATACTAATGACCCATGAGAGGTGGTCATCAATCAATCAACATACTAGTCTCAATGTATTATTACTGTCCTAATTATAATAATACTCGACTAGGGACATTTAAGATTATTATACTATATATAATCTCATGTTCATATAGTTCGTATTAATAATCTAAGGACATTTATCATGCTAACATTTATAACGCAGTAAATACGAAGCATAATAAATTATTAATATAATCAAATAGAACATAATGTCAATAATACTGATTACATAATATCATTGTATTGCCTCTAGGGCACCTACACTAACAATCTCCCACTTGCACTAGAGCCAATCACTCATGTATCGAATACCAATAGAACTAGTGTGACCCTCGTGCTTCTGCTGCGACAAAGCCTTAGTCAGTGGGTCAGCTACGTTATCATTTGTTTGCACTTTACATATATGTATATCTCCTCGTTCATTAATCTCAAGAATAAGGTGATATCTTCTAAGTATATGTTTTGCCCTGGAGTGCGATCTTGGTTCCTTTGCTTGTGCTATGGCTCCGCTGTTATCGCAATAAAGATCGATAGGATCTGCTATCGATGGAACCACACCAAGCCCTGTGATGAAATTTCGGATCCAAACTGCCTCCTTAGCTGCTTCGCAAGCAGCAATATACTCAGCCTCCATTGTAGAATCAGCTACTGTTTCTTGCTTTGAACTTTTCCAGCTTACAGCACCTCCGTTGAGACAAAACACGAAACCAGACTGGGATATTGAATCATCCTTGTCTGTTTGAAAACTAGAATCAGTGTAACCTTTTACCACTAGTCTCTCTTCTCCCCCATATACCAAGAATGAATCTTTAGTCCTCTTCAAGTACTTAAGAATATTCTTGACAGCTGTCCAGTGACCTTCACCTGGATTAGACTGGAACCTGCTCGTCATACTCAAAGCATACGACACATCAGGACGAGTACATATCATTGCATACATGATAGATCCAATTGCAGAAGCATATGGAATCTTACTCATGCGGTCCTTTTCATCCAATGTTTTAGGACTATTGTCACTCGAGATCGATATCCCATGAGACATCGGGACAAATCCCCTTTTAGCATCTTGCATCCCAAAACGATGCAGTACTTTGTCAATATATGTACTCTGACTTAGGCCGATCAATCTTCTGGATCTATCTCTATAGATCCTGATCCCTAATATATAGGTCGCCTCGCCTAAATCTTTTATGGAGAAATTTTTCCCAACCAAGTCTTAACAGCCTGTAGAGAAGGTATGTCATTCCCGATAAGTAATATATCATCAATATATAATACTATGAATGCCACGTGGCTCCCACTAACCCTTTTGTAAACACAAGATTCATCTTCGTTTTGAATAAAGCCAAATTCCTTGACTGTCTGGTCAAAACGAATATTCCACCTCCTTGAGGCCTGCTTCAGTCCATAAATGGATCGACGCAACTTACATATCCTTCTAGCATCCCTTGGACTGACAAAACCTTCAGGTTGTGTCATGTACACATCCTCTTCAAGGCTCCCATTAAGGAAGGCTGTTTTGACATCCATCTGCCAGATCTCATAATCATGATAAGCTGCTATTGCAAGCAAAATCCTAATGGATTTGACCATAGCTACAGGTGAAAAAGTTTCATCATAGTCAATACCATGAATTTGTTTGAAACCTTTTGCAACCAACCTAGCTTTATAGGTCTGAACATTTCCTTCCATGTCGATTTTCTTTTTGAAAACCCATTTGCACCCTATAGGTTTTACCCCTTCAGGTGGATCAACCAAAGTCCATACTTGGTTATCATACATGGAATCCATTTCAGATTTCATGGCTTCTAGCCATCTCTCAGAGTCAGGACTGTTCATAGCATCTTGGTAGGTGAGGGGCTCATCTTGATCTATGAGCATCAAATCACCATTTTCTATTAAGAGAAATCCATAATATCTCTCAGGTTTTTGGCGAATCCTACCAGATCTACGAACAATCTGTGTTTCTTGAGCAGTGTCATCTTGAATATTATCTTGAATATCCTGCTCAAGTTCCAATTCAGGTTCAACATTATCTTGTGGGTCTCGAGCTACATCGAGTTCTATTTTCCTCCCACTGTTTCTTTTGGAGACTAGCTCTCGTTCAAGAAATATAGCAGTGCGAGAAACAACTATTTTGTTCTCGGTCGGATTATAGAAGAAGTAACCCTTAGTTTCCTTCGGGTACCCCACAAAATAACACTTGTCTGATTTTGGTCCAAGCTTGTCAGAGATCATACATTTCACAAACGCTTCACATCCCCATATTTTCATAAATGACATGCTTTGACGTTTCTCAGTCCATATCTCATATGGAGTCTTTTGAACCGCTTTAGTTGGAACTCGGTTTAGTGTATATGCAGCCGTTTCTAGGGCATAACCCCAGGAACTTATTGGAAGATTAGCATGACTCATCATCGATCGTACCATGTCCAACAAGGTACGATTTCTCCTTTCAGAAACCCCATTCCATTGTGGTGTTCCAGGAGGAGTGAGTTGTGATACTATACCACACTCCTTTAAGTAATTCTTAAAATCATGGCTTAAGTATTCACCTCCTCGATCAGATCGAAGAGTTTTAATACTTCCGCCTATTTGCTTTTCTACTTCAGCTTTAAATTCTTTGAACTTTTCAAAGGATTCAGATTTGTGTTTCAAAAGATACACATATCCGAATCTACTGAAATCATCAGTAAATGTTATGAAGTAATAAAAGCCACCTCTTGCCATAGAACGCATTGGACCACATACATCACTATGTATCAGTTCTAATCGTTCGTTGGCCCTTTCACTTTGTTTAGTAAAAGGAGCTTTTGCCATTTTACCAAGTAAACAAGCATCACATTCATCGTATGATTCAAAATCAAACTTATCCAAAAATCCATCTTTATGTAGTTTGGATATGCGATTCTCATTTATATGGCCTAATCGACAATGCCAAAGGTATGTTTGATTTGAGTCATTTGCTTTAAGATGTTTATTCATATTATAGATGGGAGTATAATCAAGATCAAGAACATATAAACCATTAAATAAACGCGCTACACCATAAGTTAAATCATTTAAACCAAAAGAGCAACAATTGTCTTTTATTATAAACGAAAAACCCTTCTTGTCCAAACAAGAAATAGAAATAATGTTTCTGCAAATCGCAGGCACGTAATAACAGTTCTCAAGTTCTAAAATAAGCCCAGAGGGCAACGATAAATAATAAGTCCCTACGGCCATAGCAGCAACCTTTGCTCCATTGCCAACGCGTAGGTCGATCTCTCCCTTTGCCAAAGATCTACTCCTTTGAAGTCCCTGCACATTAATACAAATGTGAGAACCACATCCAGTATCCAATACCCAAGATGTAGGAGTAGATAAATTGACTTCTATAACATAAATACCTGAATCAGAAATATTCAGAGATTTCACGCTCTTCAGACTTTCCAAATAAGCTGGACAGTTTCTCTTCCAATGACCTGGTTTCTTGCACCAGTGACAATCACCCTTATCAGGTTTAGCAACACCACCTTTAGGCTTGAGAGCCTTCTTGAAAGTGGGCTTGGAAGGAGCAACTGCATTAGATCCAATCTTTTTCTTGCCCTTCCATTTCCCCTTTCCCTTAGCACCTTTATTGCCCACCATCATTATGGGAGCATTCTCAGGTGCCTTTTGCATGTTGGCTTCGGTGGTTCTTAACAGTGCCAACAATTCAGTGGGCGTTTTGTCTTGCTGGTCATGGTGAAAGTCATAATAAACTGGGCATAGTTGCTGTTCAAAGATTGCAAGATAATATCTATTTGAGCCTCTCGAGAAAGCCCGGAGCCCAAACGGTCTAGGTATTCAAAATACCCAATCATCTTCAGAACATGCGGTCCAACCGGGTTATTTCCTTGCTTGTAGTTAAAAAGTGCTTTGTACGTATTGAACCTTTCTTGACGAGCCTGTACTTGAAACATCGTCTGAAGATGCTCAAGCATAGCATAAGCATCCATATGCTCATGCTGCTTCTGAAGCTCAGCACTCATAGTTGCAAGCATGAGACAAGCAACATCCGTCGCATCATCAATATGCTTCTGGTAAGCATTTAGTTGAGCACGAGTTGCACTGTCACCAGGATGGACCGGTGGAGGAATTTCAACAACATGGAGCTTACGCTCCCGCCTGAGGACAATCCTCAAATTCCTAGACCAGTGAAGGAAGTTTGTTCCTGTCAGCTTGTCCTTCTCAAGGACTGATCGCACGGAGAAAGAGTTGTTTGTGTTTTGCGCCATTTAGTATCTACAATGTTTAAAATGCATAAGATATGTTAGATTGTCAAATAATTAATAATTATGTTCAAGTGATTATGGTACATTCAACTTAATATACCTCCCACTATTTTGTTCAAACTAATAGCCCTTACTATCAATTCGGAAACTAATTTTCTAGTGAGCCAAGATCCATATTTCATTATGCCTTGAGTCAGCGTTGGCCAATTCTCCCAAAACATAACTATTTAGGTAGACAACATTTGTCAATTATATCACATATAATTCTTGGATAGTTTGGTGAACAACTATTGTTCTAATTTATCTAATAAATTCTTCGCCAAACTCTATGCTTCTAAGTTCACTATCCACAATCCTATTGTGACGACCTAGTTAAGTTGGACCCAATGATTAACATGACGAATATCACATTTATTCTTTCGCACCTAACCACGATTAAAAGGAGTGCTCTACTTTGGCAAACTCACCCCTTATGATCTAGGCTTTGATGAGTGTTAATTCATTGGAAAGCATCTAATTAACTTAATATTTTGTTAAGGGGTTTACTTATAAACGATCATGATCCCATCATAAAGAGATTCCCAATTTGTCTTGAAACTAAATATTTCAAATCAAAAATTCGTTGAATGAATGATTTCCAGATCAGAGGTTAACGCACAGACGGCATTATTGGCACCCCTTTTCTTACAGATTCGTAATCGGTTGTTGACAAAATCATTCAATCGTTGAATCAATGAAAATTCATATTTAATTGCCGTGTTTCATAAACACGAGAATCTCATGATCGTTTGTTTAATGTTCATCTTAAATCGTTACAGATTTTATCTTGCTTAAGCAGGCATGGCATGGGTGATGTATCTAATACATACATTAATACATTATTAATCTAATTGAAGCATGCATCATAATGTATTCTACACATGCATTCATACATCAATATGTAAAGTGCAGTATGTAAACGTGCTTGGTTATGGCCTTTATTCTACATGATCCTTTCAAGCTAATGAAAGGATCGAGGTCAATCTATGGTGGAAAATATAAATACAATTACATGTCTTCATTCTCCTTGGTTGCTCCACTTCTTGGATCGTCCTTCAATCTTCAAGTACATTACATTGAATAATTGAAAACAACCTATACTAATGTACTTACATAATAAAACTCGAGTTACATTCGAGATTAGACAATTACAAGAATGAAGAAAACGACATGCAAGTCGTATTTATAAAACCGAAACCATAAACCATTAATCTAAGGGTCTTAAGGCCATAACCAGCACCATGCTCAAGCAAACAATTAAGAACACAAAAAAAAAAAAAATATACAGCAGGGGTCCGGGGGCGGCAGCCCCTGGCTGGGGTCGAGCTGCCAGGTCAGCTCGAAATCAGAAATTTTTTTAATTCCAGAAGACTATCCCTATTCAGAAATCATCGATTTCGAACAACAGATCATATCTTTTAGTCTCTGCTGCCACTGCATCATATACAGTTCCGGAACCATGTATCATATACATTCATATCACATCCCAGTTTACAGATCGTGTCCAAACACAATCTGTCCATCAGTTTATATCACCATATAAACCAAACATCATGCATAACATACAAAATCGCTTACTGATCAGTCATGGCAGATTGTAAAACATACCTGTATCATCAAATCACAATATATAGCATAACAGAATCATATATGATCGACATAACATATTATAATCGACATATCATATAACCATATCAAGGCAGATTCATAAAACATGCATACATGCATCGAATGCAGTAAACACGTAACCAAATCAGCCCCTTCTACAACCTGCTCTGATACCATTGTTGGGTTTCGGGGCACAAACGCAGCGAAAAAAAAAAATCCGAAACCCTAACCCTAGGATCCGTGTACAAGACATGGCTGATTATAGAGAAACGAAATTTTACCTTTTAAGAGCTTTACGAAGGCTGAAAGATGGAGGTCTAATCACCACAAAACGCTTATAGCAAGATCCGTGTCTCTAAAGCAGTCCACACGAACGTCCGATCGTCCAACGATCAAGGGAGCCGGTACTAGCCGATGATGCTTGCCTCTATCTCTCTCTCTCTCTCTTGCCTCTCAACAGTTGGAGCGGCTAGGGTTTTCTATGAAAAACGAATTTGCCAAAAGATGAACCCTAAACCAATACATCTCTATGTATTTATAAGAAAGAATGAGGTGGGCTTAACCCTAATCGGTTTGGCCAAACTGATTTGGTTTAATGATAACTGATTTGGTTTAATGATTTAAATTCGACTTATACTTTAATTAATCAAGTCCAACTCAATTAAATAACTAATTTCGAATTTATAATCATTTAATTTAAATTCTGAATTTAAATTAAAACTCCTTTTAAACGTTCTAAGTGTGTGACCCTTTAGGTTATTATTACGTTGGCAATAATTTTATTATCTAATAATAAAATTATAAACAATGAGCGGCATCTAGTAATACATCATTGCTACCCAAGTAATAATAATAATTGGTGATTCAATTAAACCTTTCGTGACTAATGTCTCCGTGTAATATAATCCTTTTAACCTTGACATTATAGATTAAACTAGAGGCATGGTTCGTGTCATCCTCTTAATAATTGAATCTTTATTTTCTTGATCGATGAGTAGACTATTCAAACAAATCAATATTTGAGCATGACCATACATTTCATAGTCTCACTCAAACAAGAGGCCGATAATATCGCTCCTAAAATTAGGAGGGTTAAATTCCATCTAGATCATTCACATTTCTCACACGATTCATAATGAACCCAATACTATCTTTATCATTACCCGATTAAAGATAACTTTTGATAGAATCAAAGTACATTAATTCTCGTGTAGAAATATAATGATTTCAGGTCAGAGGACCATTACACCATTATCACAGTGAGATTACTTATGACACTTATCCATGTTGAATCTCACAGTGGGTCTGTCCAGTACAATGTACTCTTACATTTACCTATGTATTGATTTTAGTATCTCTATACTAATGACCCATGAGAGGTGGTCATCAATCAATCAACATACTAGTCTCAATGTATTATTACTGTCCTAATTATAATAATACTCGACTAGGGACATTTAAGATTATTATACTATATATAATCTCATGTTCATATAGTTCGTATTAATAATCTAAGGACATTTATCATGCTAACATTTATAACGCAGTAAATACGAAGCATAATAAATTATTAATATAATCAAATAGAACATAATGTCAATAATACTGATTACATAATATCATTGTATTGCCTCTAGGGCACCTACACTAACATTATTTGATTCTTATTTGAGTTCTTGATTCTATTGTCAGTCTATTATTTCATCTCTATTGATCGAGCTATTATTTTGAGCCCCATTCTATTATTTCATCTCTTTTGATCGAGCTATTATTTCATGTCCTATTTTATTTAGTCATTTTGTTCCCATTT
Source organism: Hemerocallis citrina (assembly GCA_017893485.1). Classification (NCBI taxonomy): domain Eukaryota; kingdom Viridiplantae; phylum Streptophyta; class Magnoliopsida; order Asparagales; family Asphodelaceae; genus Hemerocallis; species Hemerocallis citrina. The sequence continues at coordinate 132,693,778 of CM030363.1, forward strand.
TATTCTATTTGGATATCTTTTAACAAACCTAATAACTCTATTCAAATCCCCATTGGATACACTAAACCCATTTGATACCCAAAACCCAATATCTAACCCGTTAGCACATATTCACCTAACCCAATATCCCTATCATATATATACCCCCCTCACCTATTCATCTACCCTATTCTAAAAACCTTAGCTGCTACCCTTAAACCTTACCCCCTGTAGCCCCGACCTTCCTACCCTCTCCTGTGCGCCTCTCCCTATCGCGACCCCCACCTCGCCTCGACGTCGACACCAGTGCCGACCCTACAGCATCGCCGGTTTCCCCTGCTTCCTGTCACGCTGCCAGCAGCCGTGCTGAACAACAACGCAACCCTCCCTATGTCGCAACCTCCCTAGAGCTGCCTTCTCTCCCTCCGACGCAGGCAGGCCGCAATAGCAGCAGCCCATCCATCTGCCATCCCCTGTGCACCCCTGTGCTCCTTTCGACAACGCAGCAATAACAGCACCCGACGCCCCCTCGACCTTCTGCCATTGCTCTTGGCCGTCGTCGTCTCCTGCCGCTGCCACCGTCGTCCCCGTTCAGCCGTCGCCATCCCCTCGTGCACCTGACCTCTCTCTCTCCCTTTTGTGTGCGAGTGTGTGATCGTAGTTCGTTCGTTCGTTCGTCCAGTTCTTCGCCCGGAAATTTGCTCCCGTTATTCTTGTTCTTACTTCATCGTTTTTGTCGGCATCTATAAGGCAAGTAACTTGTATTCTTTTAGTTGCGTAATACAAGTACTAAATACTGCCTGGAGTGTAGTTGTGTTCTAGTGACAATTCTTGTGAAAACCGCTGTTATATCCTGTCTCTGTGTGTTGATTTTCCCGTAGGCGTCTCTAGTTACACACACGATATGAAATTTAACTTAGATCTAATTTATCCCTGTTGCATATCTGTATGTTGGTTGTGAACCACAATATGATTTGTGAATCTTGCATGCTTGTGTGATACTAGTAGTATACCCTGTGTTGATTCTGTTAAATACCCTATACCATATTGTTTGGAAATCTAGTATACCTTAGTTCGCATTTTGTTATGATTTATATTTGTTTCATATGACCTAGTTGTTTTGATGCATGAGGAATAATTCTGTCCTTGTTGTTACCTTGTTTCTGTTCAATATTTTAGACCCTATTAAGGTCAGTATATGAAAATTATTTATGAATATGAATTATAGAGAATCCTATCTACTTTCCAGATTTTTCTTACAGATCTTAGTTTCAATTTATGAGTTACAAGTTATGGCTATTTTACTACAGATGTGTAGAAAATTGCAGATCCAGTTTTATATGAATTCTGTATTATAATTTATTTTTATACTGAGGTTAAAGGTAATTGTTTGATCCAATATTTTGCTGAATGCAACTAGACTTGATTGGGACTTACCCTTAATTTTTGTGGATTTAATTAATGACTTATATACTCTATTCTATACTTGCAAACAACTACCTTACTGGCAGAATTTTCATACTATTCAGTAAAGATACATAATTTCGACCTGATTCTATTTGCTTTTTATAAAAACTTTGTGAATAAGAATTTTAGCGTACTATATATATTTTATTACCCTTTTGACGGATCTGGATTTCTATTTATATTTTGTAATCTATTGCTGTTTTAGTACTGCTGTGTTTATGATTCCAGATTTATAAAACTGTTGTATCTTGCTGCTTTCTGGTTTTAATTGACTATTCTATCTATATTGGAAAATTATGAAACTTTATTTTCTGTTACTAAACATATTAGGGAATACCCCAGATTTTTCTTGGATTTAATGAGTAAGTTTTTATGTCATTTTCCTGTTTATGAATACAAACTTCTGATTTCCAGCTAAACACGTTTTCTAGATACAAACCTATTTTAAGTCATATTGTTGTGAAATAACATATGACTTATATATATTTGCTGAATTTGGTCGATAGTCTATTTTTCAGATTTTCTGACGGATCTAGATTTGCACATTTGTAGAAACAGGAATTTCAGATTTAGTGCAGTTATGTCTTTGTTGTCCTGAACTTGACTTTTCGTTGTTCTACCCTTTTATGAGGTGTCTTTCATCTGTGCATGTTTATCTTTCAAATCTGAACCTGTTACCTATTTTTACTATGTTATTCTTGCTCTGTTTTTATGACACGTACATGCCTACCTGATAATAATAACAAAATAACCAAGCCGGGGTTAAGGGAATGATCTAGTAGTGGATAATATAGAAATGTGTACTTGGAAGGGGCCGTGTTTTCCACATAATTATCTGTTATCTGTTACGTGTTCATGACTACACGATACACGATTCTGTTATCTGATTACCTGACTACACACTTCCCTATAGGAAGGTGTACTCAGAAGAGAACCCGTAGGTTCTATCTGTCTGTCTGTATCTGCTATCTGTCTGGTACCTGAGTACTCGACCCTATACAGTCCACTACGAAGTCTAAACGTAATTTGTTTGAATGTAGAAACCATGTGGTAAAAGTTGGGATGCATGAAGTGCTACCTAGATAGAGATAAATACAAGACTTGACATAGTCTGACATCTGTTATCTGTTACCTGTACCTGTTATTTTTATATCTGTTAGCATACCAGCTGACACTTGACATCTGTTACATATCACCTGTATCTGTTAGCATACCATGTTACTTAATTCTGTTTTCTGATTCATGTTAGACATTCTGTTTTGCTCTGTCATATCTATTCCATGCTATGTTTATTTCCGTTGTCACTCTGTATTTGTTTATCTTTCTCTGTACTTGTGCCTGCACTACAAGTGGCCCGTAACATGCATTGACGGTCGTATTTTTTTTCTTTAACTCATCCTGCAATTTGCTAAATTGCAGATCATGGAGATCAGCTGCCCAATGGAGTAGGTGATCTGAGATTTTAGATGCTGGAGTTTTTGCTATTATTATTTCCAGTTGCTTATTTGAATAATTGTATCTGTGTAACCCCTGTTTTCTATTTTATATATTTTGAGTGTATTTTCTCTTTCCTTGTATTTGATTCAGTTTGTATCTTTTGGACCATATTTTGGATCTTTTCATCTATATTCATTTGATTGATTATCGTCTCAATTGAGTTCTTGATTTTGTTGCTATCGGCTTATTATTATTATTATTTATTTTATTTTTTGGGTTGTTCATTGTTTCATAATCAATTGTTTTATCCTTCAATACCCCATTTTAAATCCTATTTTAATTCAACTTATACTCTAACTACCCATTACCCTGTTAATATTCACCCAAATCCCCTAAACCTAATTAAACCAATCCTAATACTACGCCCCCTAACTTGATACCCGTTATCACCCCTCACATGTGCTGCATCCACCTGCTCACCCCTAACCCTAATAATTTCTGTACCCATATATAAACACCCCCTCCTAACCCATGCAGCCGCCTACCTATCTCCCGTGTATCCCTCTCTCGTCTCCTTGTTATCTCCCCATTGCTGCTCTTGACCATATTCCTGTGCCCCGTCCTCCTTAGCTTCGCCTATCTGCCATCTCCCCTCCCTCTCCCCGGCCGTTTCCCTGTCTCCCTTCACCCCGACGTATCCCCTCGGCCTCCTGTAGTGCTCATCGATGCCAGCAGCAACAACACCTTGCTGGTGCTGTGCTTCGTCACCGGTGTGCAGCATTGACTGCCTGCCGTCTCTCCCCGTCGCCGTGGGTGTTGACGATCTTGCTGTCATTGTTGTGGTCGACCTTGCTGTTGTGCTTTGTGGTCGTAGTGGGCACGTGCGTTCTCCGTGCACGAGCTTTGGAGAGTTCGTTCTTGGAGCATTTGGTTCTCGTTCGTGTTCGTGGTTGTGTTCGTCGTTCGATTGTGTTCGTGCCTCGGGAATCTGTTCCCGTTATTCTTGCTTTTGCTTTGTCGGTATCCGTCGTCGGTTAAGGCAAGTAACTTTTATTCTTTTGTTTGTGTAATACAAGTACTAAATACCGCCTGTGGTGTAGTTGGGTTCTAGAGATAATTTGTGTGTGAATTCCCTTGTTGATATTGTCTCTATAGTGATGATTTGGCCATAGTTGCCTCACGATATACCTGACATGAAATAACTAGGGATGACCACTTTTTGGATGTATATATGCATGCTATTCTGTGATATCGTGTGCTTGATGTGTTATTCGTGGTAGACTTGTTGTGGACATGTGAAATACCCTATACCATGTTGTTTGCACATCTAGTACACTATATTTCATGTTCGTGTGAGCTAGTTGATTTTGTGCAAGAAGGATATTTTCAGTTTTGTCGATTTTCCCATTTTGATCAGTATTTTAGACCCTATTAAGGTCAGTATTTGAAAATATTTTGTGAACATGATTTGTAGAGAATTCTGTCTATTTTCCAACCCTTCCTACATATCTCAATTTCGTTTTATGGTTTGCGAGTTATATCTACTTTTACTACAGTGGTGTAAAGAGGTTTCCAGATTTCGTTTTATATGAATTTTGTGGAGTAATCTATTTTTATCATGGTGTTAAAAGTATTATTTTGATCCTATATTTTGCACAGTACAACTATTCTTGATTAGGATTAACCCTAAATTTTTGTGGATTAATTTTTTGAGTTTTACAAATAGTTTTATGTTTCCAAACAACTACTATACTAGCAGATTTTTCATACTGTTTAGTAAAGAACTTGATTTCCGATCTATTTCTACTTGCTGTTTGTAAAATATTTCTGAATATGAAAGTTATCCTACTGTATCTATTTTATTACCCTTTTGACGGATTTGGATTTCGATTTGTGATTTGTGAGATATTGCTATTTTCGTACTGCAGTGTTTGTGATTTCAGATTTACAAAACTACTGCGTCTTGATGTTTTCTGATTTTACTTGACTATCCTATTTAGATTGGATAATTATGAAACTTTATTTTCTGTTACTAAACCTATAGGGGAATACCCCGGATTTTTCGTGGATTTATTTAATGAGTTTTCATGCTGTTTTCCTAATTTTGAATACGATCTTCTGGATTCTGGCTGAACATGTTTTCTGGTTTCAATTCAGTTTTGAGTTATGATTTTGTGAAATACCATATGACTTATATATACTTGCTGGATTCGGCCGGGAGTCTATTTTCTAGACCTTTTGACGGATTCAGATTTGCATGTTTGTAGAAACAGGAATCCTTGTTTTAGTGCAGTACTATCTTGCTGCCTGAACTAGAATTCTCGTCGTTCTACACCTTTAATGAGTTATATTTCACTTATGCTTGTTTATCTTACAACTTGAACTTATTACTTGTTTGTAACAGGATAAACTAGCCCTGTTCGTGACACATACTTGCTTGTTTGACACTAATAATAATAGATAACGAAGCCGGGGCTTACGGAAAGATCTAATAGTGGATAATACAGAAACATGTACTCGGAAGGGGATCCACAGATCCTATGTGATTACTTGATACATGATACTTGACACGTGATTACTTGACACTTGCACGCAAGACACGTGATTACTTGCCACTTGCACAACTTGACACGTGATACATGATACATGATACATGATACTTGGAGCTTGGAGCTCGATTACTTGATACTTGTCCCTTAGTACACTTCCCTCTATGGTCCACTATAAAATCTAAAGCGAAACTGTTTGAATGTAGCAACCATGTAGTAAAACCGGGATGCATGAAGTGCTACCTTGATAGTAATAACTACAAGACTTGACCATGACACTTGAACCCGACACTTGATACTTGTTTACATGATACTTGATACTTGTTTACATGATACTTGATACTTGTTACTCGTTTACATGATGCTTGTTCACTTGACACTTGATACATGCTACTGACACTTGTTCACTTGCCATGCTAGTTGTTACTTTTGTTATCATGCCTATTCCATGCTTTTTGTTTATCTTTTCCATGTACTTGTATCCTGCACTACAAGTGGCCCGTAACTTGCATTGACGGGAGTTTGTTTTCTTTTTCCTATTCCTAAAATTTATTTAATTGCAGACCAGGATGATCAGCTGCCAGATGGAATTGGTGATATGAGATATTAGTGCTGAAATTTTGCTATTATTATTTCTTGTTGCTTATTTGAAAAATTGTACTTGATTACTTGGATTTATTTGTATTTGGGCAATGTGACCCATGATATTGACTTATTCAGATCTGGATTATTTAAGATTATAATATTTTGGTTTCAAGTATCCTTTATGGTATTTTGGTTCATATGTGCATTCTTGGTTGATTCTTTTACATCCGACTGTGATTATTCTTGTGAAATGTTGTAAAGATTTCGAACAGCTTATGGATGATGAAAATTATTTGCTGGGGTTAATCACGTATCAGTATTCCATATTTTCTTTTGGGAAGCGGGGCGTGACAATGTTTTTAGTGGTTTCAGAGCACCAGGTTTGGCTAATGTATTAGTTTCACTGATATATTAGACAAGCTTGGCTCGATCTGGGATTGGCACAACATTTCACTAACCATGCATACATAAATAAATTATTATCAACTTTGATCTGGATACTAATTGTTTTTGGTTTTGTGTAGACTATGGCTCATAGAAGTTCTGCTTCTCGTCTTCAGGATGAGCATCCAGGGCTTGAGGTTGTCACCACTGTGTTGGAACGGCTAATTAATATGCAACAGAACCATAGTGACTTGGTGATGGCTACTTTGGAAGCTTCTCGGGTTTCGCCGCCCGCTGTGCCTATGCAGGCAGCTCTTTCTCCCCGCCCGGGTACAGTCACAGATTTCATAAGGATGCATCCCGACAGGTTTTCAGGCACTGAGACGTCTTTGGAGGCTGAACAGTGGTTCATTCAGATTGAGCAACTGCTTTTGGCAGCTAGAGTTGTAGATTTAGATCGGGTGGATGTGGTGGCCATCCAGTTGGTGGATCTGGCTCATATTTGGTGGAGGTCCCAGTCCGAAAGGCTCGAACGACCGATTACTTGGGCCACTTTCACTAGGAGCTCCTTGGAGAAGTTCTTTCCTAGAAGCACTAGAGTTGTGGTGGAGCAACAAATCTTGGCCCTGAAACAGGTTGGTCGTTATTTTTATTATTCGAATTTTGTTACATATTGTCCATGCAATGTTATAACATGAGACTTTCTTGAAACAGGGCTCCAGGTCTGTGGATGAGTACGCAACTGAATTTACTAGACTTAGCCGCTTCACAGCCATTCTTGGGGCGAACGAAGAGGATAGGGCTCGTAGGTTCATTTTGGGGCTTGAGCGAGACATCAAGGTGCAGCTTGTCTTTCTTCGCTTGCATACTTATGCTGAGGCTCTCGAGGCAGCTCAAGCTCAGGAGCAGGCTTGTGGTGGATTGGCTCCTTCCCAGTGGACTGTTCCATAATTTATTACCAGACCTTCTGGTGGGCCTGTTCGGAGGCCTGTCCCAGCCCCTTCAGTCAGGGTAGCTCCTTACTCTGCTGCGGGTCCTCAGAAGGTTGGTTTTTGCAACTTTTGCCGACTTCTAGGGCATGAGTGCAAGGATTGCCGACGTGCCAATCATCGCTGTTTTGGATGTGGTTCTACTGACCATTCAGTACAGGACTGCCTGCAGTTGGCTCTTCCAACCAGGAGTCCAGTTCAGCAGGTTTTCCCAGCTCGTGGTCCAGTCAAACCACCGCTTCCTCTGTAACGCCAGATTATCGGTCAGAGGACCGCTGCTCCCAGGAGAGGTCAGGCTTTCAACCTGATTGCTGCTGATGCTGAGTCAACTGAGGGTGTTGTTGTAGGTATATTTTGGCTTTTGTTGTTTTTGTTGTTTTGTTGTTCCTCTTTTGTTCCTTCATTTCTTTTTGGATATTGCGTTCATATTTATCTTTATGCTTTTCGTGTTTTCCTCACCCCTGTTCAACATTCTTTTCTCTGTCTCTTTTTATTCTTTCGTCGGTGTCGTCCTTGTTTGCTCTTTTCCTGCTCATGTTCTTTTTGATTCCGGGGCAACCCATTCTTTTGTCTCCCCTCGATTTATGGCTCGCAATCAGTTGGAGTGCAGCAACATATCAGAGGCTTGGAATATTGTCACAGGTGGTGGAGTTGTCATTTGTTCTCGGGAGTGTAGGCAGTGTCCCGTGATTATTGGCAGTGCAGGTTTCAAAGCCAATCTAATTGTAATTGGGAATTCAGGATTCGACGTTATTCTGGGTATGGATCGGTTAGGTGAAACCCACGCCATTATTGATTGCCGTGCCAAGAAAGTTGTATTCTGGATTCCAGATTATGCAGAGTTTGACTTCCATGCCGGGGAGATGTGCCTTGGCCGAACTGCGGTCTATCAGGAGGTTTGTGCGATGGGATTGCATTCAGGTTGTGAGGCTGCGCCTCTATTAGTTCGGGATTTCCTGGATTTTTTTCCAGAGGAGTTGTCGGCTTACCCCCTGATAGGGATGTAGATTTCAGTATTGAAGTTCAGTCGGGTACGACACCTATATCGAAGAGTCCTTACAGGATGACACCGGTTGAGTTAGTAGAGCTTAAGGTGCAGATTCAGAAGTTGCTTGATTTGGGATTCATCAGACCCAATGTTTTGCCTTGGGGAGCTCCAGTCTTTTTTGTCAATAAGAAGGATGGTAGTCGTCGACTATGCGTGGATTATCGAGAACTAAACAGTGTTATTGTGAAGAACCGGTATCCGTTGCATAGGATCGATGATTTATTTGATCATTTAAGTGGAGCTGCTATTTTCTCGAAGTTGGATCTTTGTTCTGGGTATCATTAAGTCAAAGTGAAGGCGACTGATGTACAGAAGACTACTTTCAGGACTAGATATGGCCACTATGAATATCTTGTGATGCCGTTCGGGGTCACGAATGCGTCTGCTGTATTCACGAGTCTTATGAACCGAGTCTTTTCTCAGTTCTTGGATAGATTTGTGGTAGTCTTCATTGATGATATTTTGGTGTATTCTCGAAATCGAGAAGATCATGCTGAGCATCTTAGAGTGGTTCTGCAGACTTTGAGAGAGAATCAGCTCTATGGGAAACTCAGCAGGTGTGAGTTTTGGCTCGACAGGGTTTCTTTCTTGGGGCACATTATCTTGGACGATGGTATTTCTATGGATCCGGCCAAGGTTGAGGCTGTGAAGGATTTTCCTTTTCCCAAGTCAGTTTCGGAAGTCAGGAGTTTTCTTAGTTTAGCTAGTTATTATCGAAAATTCGTTCAAGATTTTTCGAAGATAGCAGGACCATTGACTAAGCTGACTGGGAAGGATCAGAAGTTTTGTTGGTCTGATAAGTGTGGTATGGCTTTTGTTGAGTTGAAGAACAGATTGACATCAGTGCCTGTGTTGACTATTCCAAATGGTTCAGGCGGATTTGTAATTCACTGTGATGCTTCTGGTAAGGGTCTTGGAGTAGTTCTGATGCAGAAGGGCCGAGTCGTTGTGTATGCATTGAAGCAGTTGAGGTCGCATGAGAAGAACTATCCGACTCATGACTTGGAGTTAGCGGCAGTAATCTATGCTTTGAAGTTGTGAAGACATTATTTACTTGGGGACCGAGTGGAGATCTTTACAGACCACAAAAGTCTCAAGTATGTTTTCACCCAGAAAGAGTTAAACATGAGGCAAAGGAATTGGTTAGAACTTATGGTCGATTATGACATCAGTTTGTAATACCATCCTGGTAAAGTAAACTTGGTGCCAGATGCTTTGAGCAAGAGATCGGCAGTTATGTTCTTGACTCAATAGAGGGATCTGATTGAGCAGATGCGGAGGTTGGAGTTGGAGGTTTTGTTGCCGAATTCTGGTCGGAGTTGTTTGGTGCTTTAGCTGCAGTCGTCTCTTATTGATCAGATTAAAGCGGCGTAGGATGGTGATGCACAGTTGCAGGGTTTTCGAGCTGAGGTTGAGTCTGGGTCCAGAACGGACATGGTTATTCATGCTGATGGATTGCTTCATTTTGGATCCAGGTTATGTGTCCCGAAAGGTGAAGTTCTTCAGAGGTTTCTTGAGGAAGCTCATCAGTCATCCTATTCAATCCATCCTGGTGGTACTAAGATGTATCGGGATTTGAAGCTTCATTTCTAGTGGCATGGTATGAAAGGGGCTGTGGCTCAGTTTGTTTCTCAGTGTTTGATCTGCCAACAGGTTAAGGCAGAGTGTCAGAGGACCGCTGGACTTCTTCAACCGCTTTCTATTTCTGGAGTGGTGGAAACACATCACTATGGATTTTGTGACCGCTTTGCCGAGGAGTCCTAAGGGTTTTAATGCCATTTGGGTGATTGTCGACCGTTTGACGAAGAGTGCTCACTTCATTCCTTTTTGTGTTGCACAGTCTACTGAGAGCCTAGCTGAGAGGTACATGCAAGAGATTGTCAGACTTCATGGGGTTTCAGTAAGTATTGAATCCGACCGGGATATGAGATTCAGATCTCAGTTCTGGGAGAGTCTTCAGAACAGTTTGGTGAGTAAATTAAAGTACAGTACAACTTTTCATCTCCAGACTGATGGACAGTCAGAGTAGATCATCCAGATTCTTGAGGAGATGTTGAAGTCCTGTATGCTTCAGTTCGGTGAATCATGGGAGGACCATTTGCATATCGTAGAGTTCTCGTACAATAACAGCTTTCAAGTCAGTATTAAAGCTGCACCATTCGAGGCACTCTATGGGCGGAAGTGCAGATTACCAGTGTGCTGGGATGACATTGGTGAGAGGAAGTTGTTGGGTTCGGAGTTGATCACTAGGACAGTTGATGCGGTGGTTCAGACCAGGAAGCTTTTGCAGGCAGCTCAAGATAGGCAAAGGCAATGGGCCGATGTCCATAAGAGAGCTTTGGAGTTTGTGGCTGGTGACCATGTTTTCCTAAAGGTATCGCCTTGGCACGGTGTCATTCGGTTTGGTGGTGGGGGCAAGCTTAGCCCTAGGTTTATTAGACCATTTGATATTGTGGATTGGGTAGGCAAGGTGGCCTATCGTCTTGCATTGCCGCCAGCTTTATCAGGAGTGCACGATGTTTTCCATGTCTCACAACTCAGGAGATATATCCGAGATGAGAGCCACGTGATCGACTATTCTGAGTTGACCGTTTGGCCGGATTTGACTTGTGAGATTCCGCCAGTTGCTATTGTGGATCGGCGGGAGAAAGTGCTTAAGAACAAGGTCATCAAGCTGGTTCGTGTTTCTTGGAATCCTTACTCGCCCAGTGAGTCGACTTGGGAGCTGGAGGAGGAGATTTAGCAGAGGTTTCCTCATTTGTTTGTATAGTTTTTGTTTTTGTTCATTTGCTTTTTCGGGATTATCCTATGTATCTACTTGTTTGAATTTGGAGGACAAAATTCATCTTGTTAAGTGGGTAGGATTTGTAACCTCTATTTTCCATTTTATTTATTTTGAATGTATTTTCTCTTTCCTTGTATTTGACTCAGTTTGTATCTTTTGGACCATATTTTGGATCTTTTCTTCTATATTCATTTGATTGATTATCGTCTCATTTGAGTTCTTGATTTTGTTGCTATCGGCTTATTATTGTTATTTTTTTTTTTTGGGTTCCTCATTGTTTCATAATCAGTTGTTTTATCCTTCAATACCCCATTTTTAATCCTATTTTAATTCAACCTATACTCTAACTACCCATTACCCTGTTAATATTCCTTCAAATCCCCTAAACCCAATTAAACCAATCCTAATACTACTCCTCCTCACCCGATACCCGTTATCACCCCTCACCTGTGCCGCCTCCACCTAGCTGCCCTCTGCCGCTCCCTCTCATCGGCCGTTTCCCTGTCTCCCTGCACCCCGATGTATCCCCCTGGCCTCTGCCATACTCATCGATGCCAGCAGTAACAGCACCATACTAGTGCTGTGCTTCGTCACCGGTGTGCAGCGTTGACCGCCTGTTGTCTCTCACCGTTGTCGTGGGTGTTGACGATCTTGCTGTCGTTGTTGTGGTCGACCTTGCTGTTGTGGTTTGTGGTTGTAGTGGGCACGTGCGTTCTCTGTGCACGAGCATTGGAGAGTTCGTTCTTGGAGCATTTGGTTCTCGTTCGTGTTCGTGGTCGTGTTCCTAGTTGTGTTCGTCGTTCAATTGTGTTCGTGCCTCGGGAATCCGTTCCCGTTATTCTCGCTTTTGGTTCGTCGGTTTCCGTCGTCGGTTAAGGCAAGTAACTTGTATTCTTTTCTTTGTGTAATACAAGTACTAAATACCGCCTGTAGTGTAGTTGGGTTCTAGAGACAATTTGTGTGTGAATCTCCTTGTTGATATTGTCTCTATAGTGATGATTTGACCATAGTTGCCTCACGACATACATGACATGAAACAACTAGGGATGACCACTTTTTGGATGTATATATGCATGCTATTCTGTGATATCGTGTGCTTGATGTGTTATTCGTGGTAGACTTGTTGTGGACTTGTGAAATACCCTATACCATGTTGTTTGGACATCTAGTACACTATATTTCATGTTTGATTATGATTTGGATGAGTTTTATGTGAGCTAGTTGATTTTGTGCAAGAAGGATATGTTTAGTTTCGTCGATTTTCCCATTTTGATCAGTATTTTAGACCCTATTAAGGTCAGTATTTGTAAATATTTTGTGAATATGATTTGTAGATAATTCTATCTATTTTCCAACTCTTCTGACATATATCAGTTTCGTTTTATGGTTTACGAGTTATGTCTATTTTACTACAGTTGTGTAAAGAGGTTTCCAGATTTCATTTTATATGAATTTTGTGGTGTAATCTATTTTTATCATGATGTTAAAAGTATTATTTTTATCCAATATTTTGCACAGTACAACTATACTTGATTGGGATTAACCCTGAATTTTTGTGGATTTATTTGATGAGTTTTCCAAACCGTTTTATGTTTCCAAACAACTACTATACTAGCAGATTTTTCATACTGTTCAGTAAAGAACCTGATTTTCGATCTATTTCTACTTGCTGTTTGTAAAATATTTATGAACGAGAAAATTAGCCTACTGTATCTATTTTATTACCCTTTTTACGGATTTGGATTTGGATTTGTGGTTTGTGAGATATTGCTACTTTCGTACCACAGTGTTTGTGATTTCAGATTTACAAAACTACTGCGTCTTGATGTTTTCCTAATTTTACTTGACCACTCTATTTAGATTGGAAAATTATGAAACTTGATTTCTGTTACTAAACATATAGGGGAATACCCCAGATTTTTTGTGCATTTATTTAATGAGTTTTCATGCTGTTTTCCTGATTTTGAATACGATCTTCTGGATTCTAGCTAAACATGTTTTCTGGTTTCAACTCAGTTTTGAGTTATGATTTTGTGAAACACCATGTGACTTATTTATACTTTCTGGATTCGGCCGGGAGTTTATTTTCTAGACCTTTTGACGGATTCAGATTTGCATGTTTGTAGCAACGGGAATCCTTATTTTAGTGCAGTACTGTCTTGCTGTCCTGAACTAGAATTCTTGTCGTTCTATGCCTTTATGAGTTATATTTCACTTATGCATGTTTATCTTACAACTTGAAATTGTTACTCGTTTGTAACATGATAAACTTGCCCAGTTGGTGACACACACATGCTTGTTTGACACTAATAATAATAAATAACCAAGCCGGGGTTTAAGGAAAAGATTTAATAGTGGATAATATAGAAACGTATACTCGGAAGGGGATCCACTGATCCTACGTGATTACTTGATACATGATACTTGACACGTGATTACTTGACACTTGCACGTAAGACACGTGATTACTTGCCACTTGCACAACTTGACACGTAGTACATGTTACATGATACTTGGATCTTGGAGCTCGATTACTTGATATTTGTCCCTGAGTACACTGCCCTCTATGGTCCACTATGAAATCTAAAGGAAAACTGTTTGAATGTAGCAACTATGTAGTAAAAACCGGAATGCATGAAGTGCTACCTAGATAGTAATAACTACAAGACTTGACCATGACACTTGAACCCGACACTTGATATTTGTTTACATGATACTTGATACTTGTTTACATGATATTTGATACTTGTTACTCGTTTACATGATGCTTGTTCACTTGACACTTGATACATGCTAATTACACTTGTTCATCTTGCCATACTAGTTGTTACTTTTGTCATCATGCCTATTCCATGCTTTTTGTTTATCTTTTTCCATGTACTTGTATCCTGCACTACAAGCAGCCTGTAACTTGCATTGACGGGAGTTTGTTTTCTTTTTCCTATTCCTGCAATTTATTTAATTGCAGACCAGGATATCAGCTGCCAGATGGAATTGGTGATATGAGATATTAGTGCTGAAATTTTGCTATTATTATTTCTTGTTGCATATTTGAACAATTGTACTTGACTACTTGGATTTATTTGTATTTGGGCAATGTGACTCAGGATATTGACTTATTCAGATCTGGATTATTTGACGATGAGTTAGGGGTTGAAGATGAGTTAGGGGTTGACAACATAAATCACATCAAGTTACATCTATGTGAGCATGGTATTAAGATGTATAATGTCCATAGTCTTACTAATCACAATCAACCAATACACCAACATTAGACATATAACAACCAACACTAGCGTACAATCTACAATAGTTGTGTAATGTCATGACATGAATTACAATAACAATCCCTATTCATATGTTCGATAATTATCTACATGAATGCATGCAAGATCTCTATAAATCGAAGGCAAAAAGACGGCACAAAGTCAAGACTACTACTTGGATTCGCTCGTATAAATTCGTAGTATCCCAACGATAGATACCAATAGACGATATACGATAATCAATATAGATCTACTTGCAAAATTCAATAAATAATCTCGAATACGATACAATACAATTCGAGGGTGAGATGACTTGCCTTTAGAACGACGTTAGATCTAAAATATTGAGAATAACGGGATTTGTAACACCCCAAATACCAAATATGTCTGAATTCGAAGTTCCACAGGATCTTTACACTTCACTTCGTACAACTTTACAAGGAATTAAACTTTTATAAAACAATGTTTACATCAACACAGCGGAAGCAAATTACAACATAATACATGAATAAAATAACTCTTGAAACAATTCTTTACGCAGCATTCCTTCTTTAGTCCTTTCGTTCATTTTATCCTGCATGGAAATTGTGGGCACGTCAGTTGCATACAACTGACGCTAGGATATAATACATCAATTTCTCTTACTTGGAAAACACACACTTGATCACAAACAAAGCTAAGGGGGACTATCTTATTGATGTCGTGTGTGACTGTGCACTTAGTCTTAATGCAGTTATTTATATTTTTTAACACTAATGCACAGTTGTTCAAACTTATGCATCCCATTCTACATAAATCTGAGGGCAAGCCCTTAACCGTACTTCATCTTGTAGGGTTGGATCCCTCGCTATGAGTTTAACTACTATGGTAACTACAATAAGTATCCGAAATGTTTTATGAGTTACGAGCCCATGCCCAGACAGCCTAGAGAGGAATCCCACGTCATGGCATGACGCATCATGCAGACAACCTCTAGACAATTCGCCTCCGTCATGGAATGATGGCACTACGTAGTCACCAAGCACCCCACAAGCGTCGCCACGATCCCGATAATTCCGGAGATGCATTTACGTCATGACATGACGCATCATGTAGACAGCCTGTGAACACTCTCACACCGTGAATCAGAGGCCATCATACTTGTATTTTTCTCTTACTTTCATCACATCTTCACTATAGTGTAGTCCTTAGATATTTGAATCATGAGTAAAATTAACACCCTAGAGTTAGCCTTTCCTCTACACCGTTCTTAAACATCAATTGATAAGAACGACTCAATCTTGGTCTTTTTCTGCAACATTTATTTTTCAAGAATTCATTCATGCCGGTATAAGGACTTAGCTACACTCTAGTTCTTAACCTCTTTTTATGTTCACCAAAAATTTGAGTGTTCATACTCAAAAATTTCTATAATCCATCATGATCTTTTTGTTTCATTTTTCAAGCACAATTATATGTACAAAATATCAATTCCTTATTTAACTTACCATATCTCATAATTTAACCTCTGCACAAATTTCTTATTTCTTTACTTATACCAAATTCATATTTTTAAGAAGAATTTTCAAGTTATTTCTCCCATCATTTAAATATAAAAATTACTTTCAATTCTAACAAAGTGTATTAAAATATTGTGGAAATAATTTTCATAAAGCCTAGATAATATTTGAGGAATACTAGAAATTTTTCCCAATTTTTTTTATTCTCAAAACCCAAGAATATACCCAAAATCGAAATATATAAAAAAATATCAAAACCAAAAAAATGGGCAAGTGGTCAGATTCGAACCCAAGACCAAACCCTCAGCCAAGCTACAGTAACAGACCCAAAGCGCACCCAAAGACCAAGAATCCAAGAGTGACTAACAGATATGAGTTTGGTTAAATACTTTTTGTATAGACCATACTGTATTTTGAGAAAAATCAAATTTTGATAAAACATGGCCTCTTCAAGACTCGAATCGGAGACCCTATACACTGTACACAGCACCCTATACTCACACCGAAAGCCAATTTTCCCAAACCAATTCTCTGTTATAAAGAGGAGTCGAAATAACTTTATATATTCTATATGTTTGAAAATCTCCTTTACCAAATTTCAATTTCTCAATAAATTTGTATCTTTCAAAATCAAACTTTTTTCAGAATATTTTCCTAAAAGAATACACTATAACAGCAATTAAAACTCTTATTTTTGACCTTAAAATAAGTTGTCTTTACAATTTATATTTAAAGAATACCTCATTGAGTTTGAAATAAAACTATAGTTCCTTCTCAACAACACCAATATAAATCCACTAAAAGTAGGTTCTTGTTCTCTTTCAATTCTACAAGAGTCTGGCAATTTTTCTTTTATCACATCAACATTATATAACAACAATTTATCCATTTATCAACTAAACATAACAATATCAATTCATCTCAATCTACAACTAAGCCATTCATTTAAGCAAAATCATCACACTAGAATGGTTCATTAAAAATGGATATTCTAGCATGGGTTATATTAATAAGATACCATGATGAGTTTTAAGTCACTAATTCAATCAAGATTTTCTCTTTTTTCCTACTAGTTTTTTTATAGCAATCACATGGTCAATTTTTTACTAGTTTCTCTAGCATATTCATGAAATTAATTTCCTAGCATGGTAATTACATTAAAAGTAGAGAAATCGCCCACCTCTTTGAAGAAAGAATTAAGAATTCTCAAAGAAACTCCCTGAAGGCATGAATGCCTTCCCTTCTTAGCCGCGAGCCTTCTCTTCCAAGCTATTGCACACCTGAGACTTCTCCTCCTTGATGGTGTACAACTGGATTCCTTCTCCTCCTTGATTGGTAGCCGGCCTCCAATATGCAAGAGCGCACACACACTCAACTCAATATTTTCTCACACAATCTTTATCTTTCTCTCACACAACTCAACCTTTTTCTCTTTCAAATTTCTAAGTGCAAAGAGTAATGAATGACCAAGGGGCTATTTATGCACAACTCATGAACAAATGAAGGGTTGAGATGAGTTTGGACGAAGGGCTAAGATACATTTCGGAGTTAGAAGACTACCCACTAGCGAGCAACCAACTCTCCATTATCTCCATCTCCCCACACCAAGAATTGTCCGGCCTAGTCTTCTCATCCATTGCACGTGCCCTCACATGTACACCTAGTTGTTTGTTCATTTATTTGTTAATTAATTGGTTACATGACAAGTCTACTATACAAGTTGTTTTAATTAATAAATGAATTAACTAGTGTGCTAACTAGGTGGGCTATTTCCATGGGCTCTTAATTAATTAATTTATTTTATTTTGGGTGGGCTAGAATTAAGTCATTAGGCCTAAGAATTAATAATAAATAATAATAGGCTTTTTAAAAGAGAAAGAAAATGTTTGTTCATAACATATAAAATAATAATTTTAGAGCCAAATGCACACATTAATTTGCCCGTGCAAAACACGTAAAATCAATGAAACTTTTTTATATTTAATTATATGAAAATTCAGGATGTTACAGGATTAGGATCCCGGGGCAACGAGCACGAACTTGCAACAACACGTGCAATCACCGTGCAAGGAACACAGCAAAACTTCAGCAAATCGACGACAACAGCGAATATACGTGCGGTGCACGTAATAGAAGACAGCAGCAATATAGGCAAGGGTGGGAATAGTAATCGACGGCAGTAGCAACAATGGGCAACAACGGCAACAACAGTTCGACGACTTCGCAGTGGGGCTCGGTTCTGACCGTTCGACGGTGGAAGGCACGACGGTGGTTCGACTGGAGGTGCGGCGTCGAGGTGCGGGGTTCATCGATGATCGGAATAGGGTGCAAACGGCGATGGGACAACGGGGCCGACTGATGGGTTCTCAGCGACGGGGTGGCGTTGCAAGGCGGTTGACGAGGAGCAGTCGAAGGGGGTTGACGAACTCAGAGGAAGAAGTCGATGAAAACAGGGCTTCAGTAGTTGACTGAAAGGAGGGTGAGCAGCAATGGCAGATGCTAGCGGCGGAGGAGGTCACGACGAGTGCAGAAGATGGAGACGACTGGGTAGGGTGGCTTAACGAGGCAGTCGATGGGTTCAGGCGACTGGCAATGAAGGGTTTTGCGATGGCGGTGAAACAGAGAAGAGGGTGTGGGATGATGGCGAAGACGATGGAGGAAGGTGGTGATGGTGAAGAGCGGCGGTGGAGGGTGGTTGCGGTCGGGGGTTGAGTGGTCGGTGAGGTAGGAGGTGAAGGGTCGGGAGTTGAGGATGGACATGAGAGAGGGGAGGGGGTTGTACAGTAGGGGCAGCTATGATTGATAGTAGGGTTAGGGTAGGTTATAATATAATAATAGTATTATAATAACCATATTAATGGGGAAGGATGCATGGCTGATTATTAGGGATATCAAATTGGGGGTTATAGGATGGAATAATGGTTAGGAGGGATTTTTGGAGATTGGCTATTAGTGGAGATATGGGGTGGTTTTGGGTTTGTGGGTTTGTGGGTCAAGATCCAATAGGAGGTGGGTTATAGGGTTTGGGTACAAAATGGGTCAAATAGGAAGGTAATTATCAACCCAACAAGGAAAAAGAAAAAATCCATGAAATTAAATTTGAATCAGGAATACAAGAAGTAAGATTCAAATAATCAAACTGAGATCAAGGATAGATCGTGAATAATATTAGAGATATTATTCAATACAATAAATGAAACAAAATGAAATGTTATAGAATCACAAAGGGGTTATAATGGAGATCAATAAATAAATAAATAAATAATAATAAAATGAAAATGGGAGTTACAATCCTACCCACCTTACAATAAAATTTTGCCTTCAAAATTATTTAAGTGGCAATAGGATAATCCTGAAGAAAAAGAAAAAAAAAGAATCACACAAAAAGATGGTGAAACTTCTTCTGGATCTCATCCTCAAGCTCCCATGTCGACTCACCAGGCGAGTGAGAATTCCAAGCAACCAGAACCAACCTGATGACCTTATTCTTCAAAAGCTTCTCTCGTTGGTCCAAAATCGAAACCAGACGAATCTCACAGGACAAATCTGGCTGAATAGACATTTCCGAGTAGTCGATAACATGACTGTCATCCCTTATATGATTGCTAAGTTGGGAGACATGAAAGACATAGTGCACTCCAGATATAGCTGGCGGCAACGCGAGTCTATATGCCACCTTGTCTACTCGCTCCACAACATCAAACGGCCCAATGAATCTAGGGCTTAGCTTTCCCCCGCCTCCAAACCAGATAACTCCATTCCATGGTGATACTTTGAGGAACACATGGTCACCCACTTCGAACTCTAATGGTCTCCTGTAAACATATGCCTATTTCCTCTGCCTAACCTGAGCTTCCTGTAGGTGTTTCCTGATCTGGGCCACTGCATCAACAGTCCTCGTGATCAGCTCAGGACCCAAAAGCTTCCTCTCACCAATGTCATCCCAGCACAATGACGATCTACACTTTCGACCATACAAGGCTTCATACGAAGCTACCTTAAGTCTTGCTTGGTAGCTGTTGTTGTACGAAAACTCGACTAAGTGTAGATGATCTTCCCAAGATCCTCCAAACTGCAGAACACAGGATCTCAACATATCTTCCAATGTCTGAATGGTTCTCTCCGATTGCCCATCTGTCTGCGATGGAAGGCAGTACCATAGTTTAGCTTGCTCCTAAGACTGCCTTGAAGACTCTCCCAGAACTGCGATCGGAATCTAGTGTCTCTGTCTGGTACAATGCTGACAGGGACCCCATGCAATTTGACAATCTCCTGCATGTACTTCTCTGTAAGGCTCTCTATAGACTAGCCCACTCTGAAGGGAATAAAATGGGCACCCTTCGTCAAGCGATCCACAATTACCCATATGACATTGTGATTCTTGGGACTTCTTGGCAAAGCAGTCACAAAGTCCATGGTAATGTTCTCCCATTTCCACTCCGGAATAGGAAGAGGTTGAAAAGGTCCAGTCGTCCTCTGATGTTCTGCCTTCACCTGCTGGCAGATTAAACTCTGTGAAACATATTTCGCCACGGCTCTCTTCATACCATGTCACCAAAAGTGCAATTTCAGATCCCGATACATCTTAGTACCACCGGGATGAATAGAATACGGCGAACGGTGAGCTTCTTCGAGCAACTTCTGTCTGACTTCCCCCTTCGGAACACATAGACGGGTCCCAAAGCGGAGAGATCCATCCTCATGAATAACCATGTCAGTCCTCGAACCTGCCTCAACTTCAGCTCGAAAATCCTGCAATTGCTCATCACCTGACTGTGCTTCTTTAATCTGTTCCACCAACGACGACTGCAGTTGAAGCATTATACAGTCCTGATCAGTACCAGGAAAAATCACTTCCAACTCCAATATTCTCACCTCTCATTGAAAAGCTCCTTCTGCTCAGTAAGAATCATAGCAACCGGTTTTCTTCTCAGAGCATCAGGAACTAAGTTGATCTTATCAGGATGGTACTGCAAATTAATATCGAAGTTTGCCATCAGTTTCAGCCATCGTCTCTGCCTCATATTCAGCTCAAACTGGGTAAACACGTACTTGAGACTTTTGTGGTTAGTGAAAATCTCCTCCCATTCTCCAAGCAAGTAGTGCCTCCAAAGGTTTAGGGCAAAAATCACAGCAGCAAGCTCCAAGTGATGTGTAGGATAATTATTCTCATGTGGCCTTAATTGCCTAGAAGCATATGTGACAACCTCGCCTCGTTGCATCAGAACAGCACCCAAACCTCTGTCTGCGGCATCACAGTGAATTATGAAACCTCCTGATCCATCCGGTATTGTCAACACAGGTGCTGATGTCAACCGATTTTTCAGCTCAGCGAAGGCTTCATTACAGGACTCATCCCACACGAATTTCTGCTCTTTTCCAGTAACTTGGTCAACGGCCCGGCAATCTTTGAAAAATCCCGAACAAACTTCCTATCGTAACCTGCTAGCCCAAGGAAACTACGAACTTCAGAAACAAACTTCGGCGTCGGCCAATCCTTAACTGCAGAGATCTTAGACGAATCGACAGAAACTCCATTACCAGAAATAATATGCCCCAGAAAGGCAACCCGGTCTAACCAAAATCACACTTTCTAAGCTTCCCATACAGCTGATGTTCCCTCAACGTCTGCAAGACAACTCGCAAGTGCTCAGCATGCTCATCACGACTCCGAGAATAGACGAGGATATCGTCAATGAACACCACAACGAACTTGTCCAGGAAGGGAGAGAAAACCCGATTCATCAAGCTTATGAACACAGCTGGAGCATTAGTAACTCCAAAAGGCATCACCAAGAACTCATAGTGACCATATCGAGGGCGGAAGGCAGTGTTCTGTACATCCTCAGCTTTCACCTTGACCTGATGGTACCCAGAACAAAGATCCAGCTTCGAGAATACAGAAGCACCTCCCCATTGGTCGAAAAAGTCATCGATCCTCGGCAATGGATACTGGTTCTTCACTGTGACATTATTTAGCTCACGATAGTCGATGCGCAACCTGCAACTACCATCCTTCTTGTTGACGAACAGTACTGGAGCTCCCCAAGGTGAGACACTCGGCATGATGAAACCCTTATTCAGTAACTCCTGAATCTGCGCCTTTAACTCCGCTAACTCAACTAGCGCTATCCGATACGGGCTCTAAGAAATAGGAGCTATACCTGGCTGGACGTCAATCCCAAACACAACTTCTCGGTCTGGCGGTAGTCCTGGCAAATTATTCGGAAACACTTCAAGAAACTCTCGCACAATCAAGGGTGCGACAATACAATCAGCATCCACTTCCTGCATTACTCTAGTTTCAAGACTTGCTGACTTCTCAACACGGCCAAGTGGCATTTCACCAGCGCGGAATTCAAATTCCTGATAGTCTGGTGATTGGAACACCACCTTCTTTTTATGGCAGTCAATCATAGCATGAGTAATACTGAGCCAATCCATACCCAAGATCACATCAAAACCAGAATTGCTGATGACAATCAGGTCGGATACAAAATCAACTCCTCCAATAACCAAAAGGCTCTGCTCACAGATCTGAGAGCACACGATGGTACCTCCACCTGTAGTGATGTTCAAGCTATTGACATCTCACTACAGACCAAATTGTGCAAGCCGACGAAGCGGGAGGAAACAAAAGAATAAGTTGCCCCAGAATCAAAGAGGACATGGGTGGGAAAGGAGTGAACAAGAATAATGCCTAAAAAGAATTCAAAGATGAGAACACAATATGCAGAAGGAAAAATGCAAGAACAGAGATGGATGAAAGAATAACATGATAGAGCAACAGAATAAAATAACAAGATAGCAAGAAAATCAAAATAAAACACAACTAAAGATATACCTGAAACAATGCCAAAAGCGGTCTCAGCATCCTCAGCAGTCAGGTTGTAGACCTGACCATGACCTCCAGAAGGATCTCCCTGTGGAGCGGCTCTCCTCTAACCGAAAACCTGCCTCTGAAGTGGGAGTGGTTGTCCGCCCTGACCACGAGCAAGCGATCTCTGCGGAGCGGAACCTCCAACCAG
This sequence comes from Hemerocallis citrina, assembly GCA_017893485.1. Classification (NCBI taxonomy): domain Eukaryota; kingdom Viridiplantae; phylum Streptophyta; class Magnoliopsida; order Asparagales; family Asphodelaceae; genus Hemerocallis; species Hemerocallis citrina. The sequence continues at coordinate 132,716,794 of CM030363.1, forward strand.
TGCAAGGGGCCTGGACCTTAGGCAATCATGAACCATGTGGTCGTTACTACCACACAGGAGGCATTGGCGATTGGCTATCGTGCAGTTCTTGCGCAAGTGCCCAGTCCTGTGACAGTGCGTACAGACCAGGTTCTTCCTCTGAGCGGCAGGTGGATACAGCAGGTGGACTCAGCAAATCGACGACAACAGTGAATATACGCGCGGTGCACGTAATAGAAGACAACAGTAATATACGCAAGGGTGGCAACAGTAACCGACGACAGTAGCAACAACTGGCAACAGAGGCAAAAATAGTTCGACGACTTCGAAGTGGGGCTCGGTTCTGACCGATCGACAGCGGAAGGCACGATGGTGGTTCGACTGGAGGCATGGCATCGAGGTGCGGGGTTCAGCGGTGATCGGAATGGGGTGCAAATGGCGATGGGACAACATTGCCGACTGATGGGTTCTCAGCGACGGGGTGGCGCTGCATGGCTGTCGACGAGGAGCAGCCGAGGGGGGTCGACAAACTCAGAGGAAGAATTCGACGCAAATAGGGCTTCGGCAGTCGATTGGAAGGAGGGTCAGCGACAATGGCAGATGCTCGCGATGGAGGAGGTCGAGACGAGCGCAGAGGACGAAGACGGCTGGGTAGGGTGGCTCGTCGATGGGTTCGGGTGACTGGCAGCGAGGGGTTTTGCCGTGGAGGTGAAACAGGGAAGAGGGTGTGGGATGATGGAGAAGATGATGGAGGAAGGTGGAGATGGTGAAGAGCGGCTGTGGAGGGTGGTTGCGGTCGGGGGGTGAGCGGTCGGTTAGGTAGGAGGTGAAGGGTCGGGGGTTGAGGATGAGAGGAGAGAGGGGAGGGCGTTGTACAGTAGGGGCGACTGTGATTGATAGTAGGGTTAGGGTAGGTTATAATATAATAATAGTATTATAATGACCATATTAATGGGGAAGGATGCATGGTTGATTATTAGGGATATCAAATTGAGGGTTACAGGATGGAATAATGGTTAGGAGGGATTTTTGGAGATTGGCTGTTAGTGGAGATATGGGGTGGTTTTGGGTTAGTGGGTTTGTGGGTCAAGATCCAATAAGAGGTGGGTTATAAGGTTTGGGTACAAAATGGGTCAAATAGGAGGGTAATTATCAACCCAACAAGGGAAAATGAAAAATCCATGAAATTAAATTTGAATCAGGAATACAAGAAGTAAGATTCAAATAATCAAACTGAGATCAAGGATAGGTCATGAATATTATTAGAATTGATATTATTCGATACAATAAATGAAACAAAATGAAATGTTATAGAATCACAAAGAGATTACAATGGAGATCAATAAATAAATAAAAAAATAATAATAAAATGAAAATGGGAGTTACAGCTTTGTTCGACAAGAAACAAAGGTGTGGTTTTCGTTGTCGCTCTTTAGTTAACATTTATTATTATTTTTTTGAGTTAAAAGGTGGAATGTTAACATTTATTATTTGGGAAGAGGAAGGAGCGGTTTGGAATAAGGATTTGAGCATTGGGTTTTGAGGAGTTGAAATGGTTCGTGACTACAAGTTTGTAAGGCATACCTTGGATGGGCCTTCAAAAAAGTGATCTTCACTTGGACAACGTGCATTTGGTTAAATTGGAGAAATGAAGCTATATTTGTTGACTATAATCTTGATGGTAGGATGACGTTGTTAAAAACAACGGAAAGTTTGCTACAAGGAGCATATTTATGTCGTAGATTGAATTCGTAATATTGATGTTGGTATTATGCAGCGTTGGATGGAGTGATTAGCAATGACTTTGTGATAACATACGCCTATAAGCTTCCCATAGCTTGTTTGCTAATGGTAAGTCACTACTTTAGTGTGTAAGAGCATCCACAGTCGTTTTGTATATTTGCCAATTTGCAATTTTTTGACAAATGGCACGCTGCAATCGTTTTCTATTTTGCCATATTTTGGCAAATTGGCTACAGTCGATTCTCAAAAATGAGAAACAAAATAGCGATTCTCAAATTATAGAGGACAGTATAACATATACCGTCCCTCTTATTTTAATAATTTTTAATCGAGTCGGACGGTATAACATATATTGTCCCAAATTTTTTTTTATAAAAATTTTAAATAGGTGTCGGACGGTATAACATATACCATCCCATTTTTTATTATTATTATTATTATTTTAAATCCAACGGCCAGATTTCATTTTAGAAAAAAAAAATCCCACAATTCTCGGATGGTACGACATGTACCGTCCTTGAATTGTGGCTTTATTAGTGGGTAGGTTAGGTTTAGTTAATTAGGTTTAGTTAGTTTTTAATTAGGTTTAGTTATTATTACATTATCTAATTTATTTAATTAACATATTTTAATAGTTAATAAGTAATTAAATTTTTTAATTATTTTTTTAAACGAATGAGATGGTACAACATGTACCGTCACTCGCTTTTTTCGAAAAAAAAATTGCTCGACGGTAACTGTTGTACCGTCCCATGTAAAATTTTTTAAAAAATGAGAAACATATAGCAAACAACCACTGCAGCAACTATCGCTATTTGCTACTACTGTAGCTGCCATTTTTTACAAAATGAGAAACACCATTGTGGATGCTCTAGGAATGCTTCTTTTTGTCCTTTTAGTTATTACTTGTTGTTTGTTTGATTTTGTAACTGGTGTTATGAAAAAGGTACTTCAAGATTTTTTTTACTAGAATCAAATTCTCCCATTATTTTAATTTTGAATCGACCGTGTCAGAGGCGATTTAGAGCCAACATGTATAGTGAAAAAGAATCCATTGCTGGAAATTATAGATCTAATGTTGTTAAGACCAGATTGTCTATACTAATGAAACCGTAGTTCTTACAGAAAATTTCAGAAAGAGAAGAAGGAGAGAGTCAGGAAGAGGAGAATAAACGGAAGAAGAAGAGTGTTAGGGTCTATATCTTGCATACTAGGTTCTATTAAAAGAGAAAGAGGTGAAGTGAGAAGATATTTCAAAGCGAAAAAGGAGGCAAAAGGAGGTGCTAGATTGGTTGTTTGAGAGATGTAAGTTGACTGCTGTTTTAGCAGTCAACCGCAACCTAGTCGAGAGCTCTCTGTTTGCTCTTGACATCAAAGAAGTCGACTACCACTTTGGGCAGTTGGCCGCAAGTAACATACATTATCATATGGACTGATTCTTTGAGGATCTGTTCGAGCCAAGTTTCTTCTCCAAGTTACTTCGTACGACTCTTATCACATGACTTTCTCTGCAGATTTTATCAGACAGTGAGGATCAAAACTATAACTCAGAATTTTCTAGATCTCTATAAATAATTGTAATGACCTCCAATGAGAGGTGAGTACTTCATATGAAAGTTTTCAATTGTAAACAACAGAGTATCTTCTAGTGTGGCTTGAGAGATAGATAGATTCTTGGTGAGAGTATTGTAACTATTGTCTCATATCTAATTGAATAATATCTCGGTTCTTTGGGGATCTGTTTGAGCCAAGTTTCTTCTCCAAGTTACTTCGTACGACTTTTATCACATGACTTTCTCTTCAGGGGTTATCAGATGGTAAAGAATCAAGTCTACAACCTAGGATTTTCTAGCTTTCTGTAAATAATTGTAATGATCTCCATTGAGAGGTGAGTACTTCATATTAAAGTTTTCAATTGTAAACAATAGAGTGTCTTCTAGTGTGGCTTGAGAGATAGATAAATTCTTTGTGAGAGTATTGTAACTCTTGTGTCATCTCTAATTGAATAATATCTCGCTTCTTTGGGAATCTGTTTGAGCCAAGTTTCTTCTCCAAATTACTTCGTACGACTCTTATTCCATGAATTTCTCTTTAGGGTTTATCAGACGGTAAAGGATCAAGACTATAACCTAGGATTTTCTAGATTTCTATAAATAATTGTAATGACCTTCATTGAGAGGTGAGTACTTCATATGAAAGTTTTCAATTGTAAAGAACAGAGTATCTTTTAGTGTGCCTTGAGAGATAGATAAATTCTTGGTGAGAGTATTGTAACCCTTGTGTTATCTCTAATTGAATAATATTTTGGTTATTGGAGATAAATTTTGTGCTTTTGTGTTTGGTATGGTCTACTGGTTGGTTGTTCCTTGTGATCGATTGTTGCATATCTTAGCTCCTGTAAACTTCCACTGCGTTGTATAATTCCTGACTCTACAAAGCGGTATCAGAGCAAGGGTTTGCTCGAGTTCTTTCGTTATGGTGAAGATAATCGATCATAGTTTCTTGAAGATCAAGCAGTTCAACAGTAAGATCAACTTCCATCTGTGGAAGGTGGACATGTATAATATATTGGTTCAATAGGGCATGCATCTTGCCCTAGAAGGAGCTAAAGAGAAGTCGAGTGTGGTGATAAAGCCAGACATCATGAAACATGAGATGTGGGATCAGATTTGTTTAAAAGCATTGAGTTTAATCCGACTGTCATTGGTGGATGAAGTCAAGTGCAACTTCCCTATAGAGAAAAGCACGGTGAGTCTATGGGCGAGGCTCATAATTGACTATTCGAGATCGTCGTTACTTGATTCGATGTACATGAAGAGAAAACTATTTTATTTCTCATTGAAGAAAGATACTTTTATTTATGATTATATAGTGAAATTCAATAAGGTTTTATCCGAGTTGAAGGTGGTAAACACAGATGATCTTAGTGAAGAGGATAAATCTTTCAACTTGATATTCACTACCAGATTCGTACGAGCATTTGATAACCGCCATGCTACACAAAAAATCTGCTAAGAAGATCTCGGTGGTCGGTGTGATCAAGAGCTTGAAGGAGGAAATTAGGAAAGAAACTCAGCAATCAGGGTCTACTTCTCTAAGTTGCATGGCAGGTGGAGGAAACTTCAATTGGAATAAAAAGTGAGCGTAAAGTGGGGTCATTGCCATCATTTCAGAGGAGAAGACCATTACAGGAGGGATTGCCACAAGTTGTTGAATCATAAGGGTGCTAACATAGTTAGTGCTACTGAGTTAGGTGATAACTTTGATTGTCTTTTTGTTTCAAGTTCTAAAGATGTGGATTCTGGCTAATTTTTTTTGATTCAGGTAGTTCTTCTCATATTTGCTATGAGAGGTATATGTTTTCTACTTACAAGACTACAACAAGTCATTTTTTGAGGAAGATCACTGGTGAGAGTTGTGATGAAGTGGGAAAGGAGATTGTTGAGTTGAAGATGCCAGATGGAAAGGGGGTTCACATTAAAGAAGGTCATGTATGTTCCTTTGTTGAAGCATAACCTAATATCCATAAGAACTTTAGAAGCACGGAGCTGCAGGTACACAGCTAGAGGTGGAGTTCTATCAGTTTGGGAAGGGCGTCGTAAGTTGATGTAGGAAAAGAGGGGTTTTCAGCACAATCTGTAACGCTCCAAATTTCATGCACTAGAAATCCATGACACATCTAGAATCTTTTACTTCAGTTGAGTACATAAATATAATATAATGCAGGGAAATACAAAAAATCGTACTACATGTCCATGTCATATAAAGTAATATCGTGACAGACCCTCAGGATGCAACACTTGTATGCTATCCCCTTATGAAAACTTTCCTACAAAACTACAATCTGTGGGATCGTCTGTTTGTGAAGCTGACTGTAAAATTCTCAACAAATTTATTGAATTCCTATTCAATTATATTAAAAGTTATTTAATAAATAATTTCAATTCTAAATGAAACAGTCAAAATATGGAAATGTCAATAATTTTATATCATTAATGATTGTCCAATAGGATACTACTTCATAAGTTTTATATGCACCTGTTGGGTGTACTATTCTATTGCATGCTTGTTTGGAATGCTATGAAGTCCATACAACATAGTTCCCAATTACAAACTACTCGGTATTTTCTTCTCAATAAAGGGTTTAATCCCTTTTTATGCATACCTAAACTCAAAGACTAGTACTCCAACGGGCAATCACATGTAAGTCAAACTTTCAAGATATTACACATGCTAATTTACTGGGCGTGTCCTCAGTCATGAACATTCATAGGAGCGACAGCTTTTTACCGGCCATTTCATGGACCTTACAGGCCTACCACTAGCCCACATATGTGTATTTTCAGGGTGAATCCTCAATCGCGAACCCCAGCGAATCTATCTTCCGTAACTACGGACCTTACTGGCCTATCCCTGTCCCACACACGAGGATTTACTGAGTGTATCCTCAGTTCCGAACATTCCTAGGAGCCTCAGCTCTTTACCGGTCATGTCCGTCATTGTTTTAGTCATATCTTCTTCTAATGCAAGTTGTTCACTAAGTGATGAAAAATATAATCTAGACTTAAGTATCCATATTCTGGACGTACATTTCACACAAACTAGAATATTGTTTACAGCGACCCTATTCCACTCCTCCCTCGGAGTTCTCTAACTCTACCGGACTCGGGCCTCGCCTAAATTATAATCATTCCCTTAGATTTGACCAAGTCATTCTCTCAAACTCATGGACCTTACCGCCCTACCCCTAGCACACACACATGGATTTACTGGGCGAATCCTCAGCCCCGTATATAAATCCACTGTTTGAATATTCAACTCTGTCTTTGAATAGCAACATATTAGTCATGCAAAAACCATATAAATTCCAATACTAATTAGAAAATGGATTTCTTTGTTTTATATGAAACGTGAATGAGTCTACTACAACATTGTAGTTAAGAACATCTCAATTTAAGCATAACTATTTTTCTATATCCACATGCAAAACAGTAGGCTTAGGTTTCCAGAAAATTGCAACTACTGCTACTTATAAAAATCATGGAAAATATCACACACCATGAAAATTTGAGTTCTTAGACTTGAAAATAGATGAATGAGTCTACTTCAGAATCTCAGTTTTGTGTTTCCTCAAAATACTACATATAAGAGGTTAAAATGGTCCTAAACCAGAAGATGTACAAATTTCCAGAATCATGACAAAACTGTCGAACCAGTCATAAGTTCGGATTTCTTTAAAATACCAAACATGATCTAAATCTCATGAAATTTTGTGAAATTTTGTGGAGAATTTATAGACATATACAAGATACATTTATAACAATTTTAGCTTAAAGTTCCATTTAGTTATAGAGAAATGGTTTTTGGAAATGAACCAAAAATTCAGGATAGAAACTATACATTGATTCCAAATCAGCCTCTTTACGTCATCATTTTCTAATTCCTTCTACTACCGTAATTTCGCACAATTAATTGACAAAATTTCACACCTGTCTATGCATGAATACTCATCCAATATGACATATATAGCTTCTCTAACATGCATATACACTACAATATAATTGAAATTAGAATAGTAAAGTTGTTACCCACCTATAGCGTTTTGAGCTTCCTTAGTTAGTTCTCTGCCTTAATCTCTTCAAAGACCTTCAGTTTAGGAGAAAAACAAAAGAGGAAATGGTTGAGAATAAGGGGAGGCATTCTTGGCTTTTATATACAAAAACTCACAAGCTTAGCATAAGAATTAGAAATTACAAGATAATTCATGTACATTCTCCCCCTTATCATCACCCATTCTTTTCTTTCATCATTTAACCAATGCGTCATACTTCATTTAACCACATCTTCCTACAACCAACCTATAACTATCCCATGTCAAACATTTTACACTTTAGTCACTATCAATTCCAAATTTCCATTTAGATCCAAACCCCCAAATTTATTGATATTTAGCATAAACCAGAAAAGTCATAATATTGAGTTCTCAACAATTACCAGAAAATTTGGAGTATTATATAAAACATTATATGCAATGTTACAAAATACACGTGCATAGCATGCTGCAGAAAAATTGTCATAATTCAATTTTGCAGGATGTTAAAAGTTTTTTCCTTTGAACTTACTAGGGTACAAGTTTGTATCTTGAACACACCACCTTAAGCAAAAAACTTCTGGATAATCTTTCTTCATTCTATCCTCGGACTCCCAAGTGACTTCATCCACCTGGTTATTCCTCTAGAGAACTTTGACCATTTGAATCTTTTTGGTTCTCAAAGCCTTATCTTACCTATCTACAATCTGCATTGGGGTTTCTTTCTTAAGTTAAATTCACTTGAAGGTTATCTGGGGTCTCTATTAGTATGTGTGTAGAGTATGGTACATACTTTTTCAACATCGATACATGAACGCTGTGAATCTGTGCCAGTTCCATAGGTAATTGCTGTTAGTAAGCGGTCGCTTGCCTTTATTCCAGTTGTCCCTCTTGTTCTTCACCAGTTGGTATTGCTCCATGTCTGATTCAGTGGATGCAGACATTCACACTAACTTGTCGAACCTTCAAATTCTGAGGGGTATCATGTGAGACCTAACCCTAGTCCCAGACCTTGCTCGAACTTTCTAGCCTTCTTGGCTTCATTTACTACCAGTTCAGGCAGATACCTTGAGAGTTGAGTGAGCTTAGTCTCATACTCCCTAATCATCATTCCTTCCTGCTGTAGGTTCAGGAAATCCATTGCTTTCTTCCCCTGAATGTCCAAGGGGAAGTAATGACCCATGTACTCTTCCAAGAACTCATCCCAAGTCAGTGGTGCATTACCTTAAGTCCTTTTCACTGACTGCCACCATTACCCTGCATCATTATCTACTTGGATAGTAGCCAACTTTACTTTGCTAGCCTTCGGTGTTTCCTATACTAGAACACTATCTCTATCCATATAATCCAGTCATTGGGTGCAGTAGGATCGGCTTTCCTTTTGAATACCAGCACCTTCATCTATTTGAAAGAATTGACTTGTCTGACTGGGTTTTGAGATACCATTGTCAGCCCTGTAGTTGGTCCGACTATGGTGTTCTGGGCCACACTTGACCTCATGAATGTATTCAGGGTCTGATAAACCCTGACAAGTTGCGTCTCTAAGTTGAGTCCATTACCATTGGTCTTGTCGTTTCCTTCCTCAGCACGGTTCTTCCAAGCTCTATCCTCCTGCCATCCTATCGGAAGAGGAAAGGAAAGAAAAACCAGTCTATGTGTAAGGTATTATAAATGCAAAGTTCAAAACCAACCATAGCATTTATGATCCAAAACTAAAACTAACTCATCTAGTGTCATCCTAGGTCCATTTTCCATACTATGTTTAGTACTGCTAATTGAAGTTGGCTCTGATACCACTCTGTAACACCTTGAATTCCATACACTGAAAATTCGTGATACATCCCGAATCTTTTATTTTAGTTGAGTACATAAACATAATATAATATATGGAAATACAAAAAATTTGGCTACATATCCAAGTCACATGGAGTAATATCATGACAAGCCCTCAGGATGCAACACTTGTACGCTATCTCCCAAGATAAACTTACCTACAAAATCACAATCTGTGGGATCGTCAGCTTGTGAGGCTGAATGTAAAAATCTCAACAATTTTATTGAATTCATATTCAATTATATTAAAGGTGAATTAATAAGTAATGACATTCTAAATGAAACAGTCATAACATAGAAATGTGAATATTTTTATATCATTAATGGTTGTCCAACAAGTTACTACTTCATAAGCTATATATGTACCTATTGGATGTACTATTCCAATGCATGCTTGTTTGTAATGCTATGCCGCCCATACAAAATAGTTCCTAATTACAAGCTTATACTATGAATTTTCTTAATATAGGGTTCAATCCCTTGATATGCATACATAAACGTAACGACAAGTACTCCCATGCATAATCACGTGTAAGTCAAACTCGCAGGATATTGGACCTTATTGGCCTACCCCCTAACCCACACATACGGATTTACCGAGCATATCCTCAGTCATGAACATTCCTAGGAGTTGCAACTCTTTTCCAGCCATTTCATGAACCTTCCCGGCCTACCCCTAGCCTACACACGTGGATTTTTCCGTACGTATCCTCAGCCATGATATAACCACTATTTTTCTATTTTGAATTTTTATTGTATTGTATTTTTCTTTTCTTCTTTATTGTAATCGAATTTTTCCTTGAATAATAAATCTTGCTTTTCTTTGGGCTCATTTATTCCCTTTTGGTCATTCCGTAATCTTTTGGCTTGAATCCTACTATTTTTGGCTCGCTGCAAATTTTGCTCCTTGTGATTTGAATTTGAGTTGATCTGCTATATGTCTATCTCATTAATCTAGATTTGTTTTTCTCTTTTTGGAGCCTAAACCCGTACCCTAAACCCATTAACCCACAACCTAAAACCCCACATCTCAATCTCGTATATAAATATCCCCTTTTAAACCATAATATTTTAATCCTAATCTATCTTTCTTTGTCTCCAACCCGTCGCTCACCCTCTCTCACATACCGACTCTGTCTCTCCCTGTTCCCTTTGAACCTATCTCCGTCCAAATCACCGTCCGCCTCTCGTTGCCCCTCCGACCACCTCCGATCGCCTCATCATCACCCCCATCCCCTTGTCCCATCGACACCTCCCGCTCGAACCCATCACCTCGACGACCACCATTGCCGCATCCCCTCGCCCTCATCTGCAACCTTCACCCCGCAACCACTGGCGACCCCTTATCCCCGTCGTTGTTGTCATCATCGAGCTTCGAGTCCCCTGTTCCCTCTGCTGCTCCTCTATTTCGGTGAGAAATAGAGTATCCTCGAGCCCCGCCGTCCTCATTGCTGCGTCGCTTCTCGACTGCCAGTGCCCCTGCCGTCAGCCGCCCTCGCTCTCGTCGCTGTTGTCTCTCCTCGCTGCAGACGCCAGTCGAGCCGCTGCTGTCTCCCTCTCTCTCCATCGACTAGTTTAGAAGAAGGGGAGGGATTGATCCGGTGTTTCGTGTTCAGTTGAGAAGGGATCCGATGTTTGGGTGTTTGCTGTTCGGGTGAGGTAGGGACTTGGCTGCTGTGTTGGTGTTTTGTTTGGATCTGCTGTTTTGCTATTTTGCGTCTTTTGCATGTAGTTCACACATATTTTTGTGTTCTTGGTTCTTCGTCCGGGATTCTCATCCCATTATTCTATATATTCGAAATTATCATCTAACAGGAAAGTCTCTTCTTGAACTAGTTATTATTTTGTTCAAGATCCTTTGATCTCCACAAGTAGATCCAAATCTTTTTATAATATTGCTATTTGAATTTCGTTAAGTATATTGAGGGTTTACACGGGCTAACCCAATATATGCTTAACATCGTGCCTACATCTTTGATCTAAAACCTAGTCCCTCTTACACATTGCATATGCACGTTTACATGAAAAATAACTAGATCCATGTCATAGAATTGTTTGATGAATTGAATATGTCGATTGAATTTAATTTAATGAATTGATTACCATGCCTGTAAAATTGCATCTGAAACCTAGGAATATGCATGTTAAATATCTAGCATCACTTTGATTATTAATAAGCATGAACTAAATGGTTGTAGGATAAAGTTGTTGCCTATTCATATCAAACTATTTTCTGGACTGTTGTTTGTGTCTTTTTGTATCAGATTTTCGACCATGTTACTGTTGTAATTTGAAATAACTTTCTTAATATGAATTATATCCCCATGAGTCTATTTTCCAGAACTTTCGACGGAATTGAATTCCGATGTATAATCTGTGAGATATCAGTATTTTAGTACAACTTTGTCTGAATTTCTAGATTCACAAATTCATGCGTATCTTTCTGTTTCATAATTAAATAGGACATGATAACAGCAAAATAAAAATATGAAATTAATTTGGCTGAGACTAGACATGTGTAGGAATCACCCTGAATTTTTGTAGATTTAATTAAGGAGTTTGCTGACCTAATTCATATGTTTGAACACAATTCATAACCTGTTGCCTAAACATAAAATCTGAAAAGAATAGGAGTTTCGACCTAGTTTCTGTAACTTTTATATGTTGTGTATATTTTTGCTGGAACCGATAAAGAGTCTAGCTTCTAGAATTTCTGATGGATCCATATTTGCTATTCTGTAGTAGCGCTAATATGTGTTTTTGCACAGCAACGTCATGCTGTCCAGATTGTGTGATTTGTGTTAATTTAATATATTTGCTTCTTGTTTTGTATGTAACGAGTAGAATTAGTCACACCTAGCATGATACAACCCTGAAACCTTCTTGCATGCTCACATAGGATGAAATAAAATGTTAACAAGCCGGGTTATTATGGGGTGATTTGGTAGTGAACAATAGGAAACTGTACTCGGTCGGGTCCTACTGTCTGACTTGTACTGACTGATGGCCATAAAATACGGATTGATAATTACTGTCATTGAATATTAACCACTAATTACTGGGCCGAGTACACGATCAGTGAATTCACCATCAGTCTAAATTGTTCACTGTGTGCTTGCGCCGAACCTATGGAATGGGACGCAGTAGTACATGCACTAGATAAGCTAACAAAATGATTTATAACCTGCATTTGACATTTCATGTTTGATCCCGTATACTGTCATCAACATTGGACTTGAATTGAAACTGTTAATTAATGCATGCTCAATATAGAGCCCTTGACATTATTGCTAATCTTTGTATAATACCCTGCTTTTTCATTTATGTGAATTATTATTTTTGTATCATTAAATTGTCCGTGTTGTGCACGTGCAAATCTTGTTTGTATAAATTCTATTTTTTATTAAGTTATTTTTACAAATGAGTATACATATATAGATATATGTCCTTTCTATTGTTTTTATTAAAGCCTATTTTGACAAGCAAAAGTATTTCTTTATTTTGAGCCCAATCTAATTTATTTTAAATGTAGAATATTTTGGCCCACTAAATAAAAAGCCCATCAATTTATTTTCTCTTTTAATTCTTACAACTTGTAGTGTAGACACTTTTATAGACTTTTCATAAAAAATAAATGTACAAATTTTTGTAATAGGGGGACTTTAGAGACACGTGCACTGCACTAGCACGTGTCTTTGTGCTTGTTCACTAGTGGCCGGATAGGAATGGGAGGAAAGAGAGAGAGTGGAGTTGTGGGAGGTGGTTTTGTGATCATGGGTGGTTACTACAACTTCCCACTGAATCCTAGCTCTTGTTTCCTAACTCCTAGATCAATCATAGCCTTCCATTTGCCCCAAATTCTTGTATAAATACCCCCCCTAGCCTAGCTATCCTTACACTTCTCATTCATCAAACCTATAGTGAAAGAAAATAATTGTTAGTAGTAAATGTTGTGTTGGTAAAGAGTGAGAATAAAAGACTGAGAGAGAGAGTTGAGTGTGCTTGCATTTGAAAGGAGGCCGGCAACATCCAAGGAGGCTCTGGTGCACTACAAGCGAGGAGGAGAAGCACTTTTGGGCAAGCTCAAGCTAGGAGGAGAAGGGCTCTTTCATTTTAGGAGTTGTTTTTGTGGTTTTCTCTCCAAAATAGGTGGGTGATTTTCTTTACTTCTAATTATAGTTACCATGCTAGGAATGATGACATAATTAGCATAAAAGAAACTAATAAGAGTACATTTGACTTGAAAAAAGGGATTGTTAGATGATTTAATTAATGCTTGGTAAATTGTATGTTAATTTGTTGTGAACCTTAATATTGTAGTAAAAATTGCTTTATAGTCATGGAAATGTTAAATTGGAACCATGATGATGTAGAGATTGATCATGAACTACTAGTAGATGAAATTATTGATTTTATGCACTAAATGAACTATTGTGAAATACGGGTTTACTGTAAATTTTTAAGTAGATTGTAATCTGGAAAGTTACGTTTCAAAAAGAGAAGAAAATATATTTTGAGACTTGAAAAACCCCGCAGCACAGCCGACTGGCCATATGTAACAGTCGACTGTCCTGATCATTTGATTTCGAGTTTAAAAACATCGCAGGACAACTGACTGATCAGATTTAACAGTCGACTGCCCTGACCTTCTTATTTTCGAAATTTTGCATTATTGCGGAGCAGTCGACTGACCATATTCGACAGTCGACTTTGCCGAAGTTTCAAGTAAATCCATCTTTTTTTTTCGTGAGATAATTCCTATGACTTGTGGCCTAGTATAAATGAGAATTTGAGACTGTTTTTCAAGGAGGAATTTATTTTAATTATTAACTTTCTTTTATAAAGGAAATTGAAGGGATAGTTTAAGGGGTTTAAAATGAAATTTTGGTAATGAGAAATTTGAAAGGTGTGAATTTGTGAAACCAATTGAAAATGTGAACTGTGGAATTGGTATTGATTGAAATAGAATTATGTGAGCATATAAACTAGTGAATGTGACATGCTAGAAGAATTTCATTCTTTTTTCAATTATTTATGCATTGGAATTTGATTATGATGAGTTATGAAAGATGCGAACACATGAATACTATGCTTTTGAAACATGAATTGTGATTAATCATGAAAAGGTCTTATGAGTATGACATTGTAATTATGAGTTGAAATTGAGAATTAGGGTATAGCCAAGCCTTATACCGGCAATGAAAGAATTGTGAAATGATATTTTGGAAATGAGAAGACCAAGGTTGGGTCATGTGAAATTAAATGAATAAGATCGGTATAGTGGGAGTGCTACATTCTAAGAGATTGATTTTATTCATGATTCAATTAAACTAAGGATTAGTACATAGTGAAGATGTGATGAAAGTGAGAGAAAAACACAAGTATGAGGGCCTCGAGTCTACGATATGGGTGTGATTCACAGTTTGTCTTCACGATGCGTCGTGACATGACGTGGGCACTACTCCAAAATTATCTAGATCTTGGCGATGCTTGTGGGGTGTTTGGTGACTGCGAGAGGATCGTGTGCCATGACGAAGGCTGAATTGTCCATAGGTTGTCTTCACGATGCGTCATGACATGATGTGGGATTCCCCTCCAGGTTGTCTGTACATGAGCTCGTTACTCATTGAACATCTAGGATACTTACCGTAGTTACAGTAGTAGATTAAGTCATGACGAGGGATTGAACCCTACAAGATGCAGAATGATTAAGGGCTTGCCCTCGGACCTATGTAGTATGGGATGCATAGAATCCGAACAAGTGCGCATTAGTGTCATGTAATATAAATAACCACATTAAGGACTAAGTGCATAATCACAACAAGACATCAATACTATATTCCCCTTAGTTTGATTTGTGAACAAGTTTGTGTATGTTAAGTATGGAAAATTATTATACTATTTCCGGCATAGAGAGGATGGCCGTGTATAATTTTCGTCGGTTGAATAAACTGACGTACCCACAGTTTGTATGCAGGATAAATGGCAGGATAAAGATTAAAGAAGAACTGATGCTTAGAGATTATTCAATTGTTGTTGTAATTTCATTCATGTAAATGTTGTATTTTTGCTTCTGCTGTAAAATGTAAAGATTCATTTGTAACTCTGATGTAAAGTAAAAGTTTTAAATTCCTTGTAAAATTGTACGAAGTGAAGTAAAGATCTTGTGGAATCTCGAATTCAGTTGTATTTGGAATTCGGGGTGTTACACTTTGAATTTTGTTATTGACTTTGATTCCATCCCTTCTTTTGATATACCATGTTCCTAATATTCCCTGTTTTTTTCTACTTGCTGTCCACGACTTGCTCTAAGGACATTATTTTCTTTTTTTTAGATCACGAGTTTTCAGGTACTGAAGGAGCAATACCAGAAGGAATTGGTGAGCAACGATTCTAGGAGATAGAACCAAAGATTGCGCTGCTTAATTTACGTTATTGCTAGAATTATTTCTTTTGAACATTGTCTTTGACATTATGCTTTGTTTTAGGTTTTGTGACCCGAAGTTTGTTTTATCCTAGATGTTATTATTATTTGGATTATCTCATTTATTATTGAAGTTGATCTTTATTATGTGATTATATCTCCTTACGTGGTTGTGATTGTTATTTCATATTGTTGAATTAGTTTGATATAGCTAATGGATGATGTTTACATTATTTGTTGGGCCTACGTTACGAACTTGTATTCCGTATTTTGGGAAGCGGGGAGTGACACACGAACACGACCAAATCGTGTAAATACGGACTTTATCGGCTTACCCCTAGCCCAACATATCGATTTACCAGGCGTATCCTCGGTCCCGAACATTCCTAGGAGCCTCAGCTCTTTACCGGTCATGTCCGTCATTGTTTTATTTATATTTTCTTCTATGCAAGTTGTCACGCCCCGCTTCCCATTATACAGAAATACGGGCACGTAACTGAGGCCCAGCGAATGGTATAAGTGTTAGGTTTCGATGGTAGTCTCAGATCAAATACACAATGGAAAAATTACAGAGAAATATAGAAACCTAGCAATAGATCCATGCGAAAACCATAAACCGTGTTTAGGAGTTATACTTTGAAGATGAATCTGCTGTCTCCAATGAATGATCACAACACTGCAATATTGTTGTGTCTCTATGGTATCCACACGAACAGGTCAAAACAAGCTTTCCCTCACGCCGCGTGTTGGATCCTGTATGTAAGGCAAATAACACTAGAGGGGGAGGGGGGGGGGTGAATAGTGTTGTATAAAATTAATCAATAAATTAAACTTTTTGCACTGTTAAGTCGACTGAAAATAGAAGGCAGTCGACTGAAGCATCAGATTAGAAGAGTAATTTGACTTAAGAGTTACAAATCTGTTAATTCGATTTAGAGAGTAACGCAGGCGACTAAACAGACTCGATTTACACAAGAAACTCAGAGAAATTGAAAATGCAAGTTTAGAGAATACAACCACAGAGAGTCAACATTGTAAACACCACGATGTATCCTGGTTCGGTCCTCCCGACCTACATCCAGTCCCGAAGCAATCCACTTGAGATTTTTCATTATTCTTGAAAAAAATTACATGAATACTCTACGACCTTTCACAACAACTATGTCAAATCCGTAGACCTCTCTCACCACTAGAGAGCAAAACCCACTCTACACCTTAGAGTGAAATCGACTCTAAACCAAGAGTTCTACTCTCCAACCGAGAGAACCACTCTCACAACCCGAGAGTGAAACTACAACAAAAAGAGATTTACAACAACCTAAAGCCTTGTATGTGGGAGTGCTTTTTGTATATTGGCTATAGGTCGACTTCTGACTTCAGTCTAGAACGAATTCACTGTTATACTAGACTGAAAATCAGAGAACCAAGTCTTAAAGAAAGTGTATGCTTGTTCTTCTTCTTCTCAAAAGAAAAGACTTGAAAATGAAGGTTAAGGAGTTAGGGAGCCTATCCCAATTGAAAACTATACTTTATTTATGGAGTTAGAAACTCTTGAACATTGAGAAATTGTATCTCAACTGCCATACAACGGTAGTAAACAAGTTTGAATTTGAAAAACAAGTTTTAAATTCATAAAACTTTCAAAAACCGCTTGAACAGTTGAATGGGTTACCATAAGAGTTGACTGGTCAGAGCTTGATTGAGTTCAATCAGTTTCGTACTCTAACAGTCGACTGCTCTAAGAGTAAGTCGACTGGTACTCAATCAGCTGAGCTTATACAAGCTTTGTTTTGACATTTTGATTTTGTAAAACATTTTCTTTATTTAGGGAATGTGTGAGTGTGTGTGTGTGTAACAAGGCTTTTCTAAGATTCTAAGACTCACAAATAATACAAACAATATTACAAGACATCTGTTCAAATGTAGCTTAATCACTTGAAGCTCTTGAAAGTCTTGAACTTGAAACTTAAAAGCTCTTGAAAGTCTTGAACTTGAGTCTTTGTGACTTGATCTTGCCTTTGTGGTTTGAGCAAACACTTTTGAAAGCTTCTTCACATTGTATTGGCCTTGAACACTTTTGATACACACTGCAAAAAATATGTAATATAGAACAATTGTGTATTATGTTGCAGTCATCAAAATCAAGAATCTACATTATCCCCCTTTTTGATGATGACAACACAAAAACTTAAGATAATATAGAAATTAAGTTTACATATCATGATACTCAACAAAATTTGAAAAGATATACAATTGTTACAATCTCCCCAAAATAAAGTAAAATATGTACACAAAAGATGTTAAAACAAAACAACATAACATAACATGCATAACAGAACGTGCATAACATAACACCATATTTCTCCCCCTTTGTCATCAACAAAAACATAAGGAGGAAAGACAAACCATAGATAAAAAACCAACAGTTCATAAAGATAAAACATAAGTCAATTACATAAATTGAAGATAGAACAACATGAGAACATAAAACATAATTGCAAAATGGCAAAAAACAAAACAAAAAAAAATACATCAATCGTCTTCTTCATCTTCATCAGCACTATTTGAGGCAGGAGTTGGTTGTGAAAACTGCCTAAGAAACATTTTAGTGAGGTTAGCCATGCTAGCCTCAAGAGAATCCTGTCGACCTAAGATGAGATCGGTACAATCCAGTAGATAATTGACAGAAGTGTAAAGACTCTCAGGATCAGAAAAACTAGCTCTAGGATGAGAACTAGAGGACGAACTAGAAGCAGAAGACCGACGAGGAATTGAAGTGGCTAAAGGAATAGGAGGTGCATTCCTTTGAGGAGACCGAGGGGATGAGTTAAGAATTTTCATACGTGCTAGGCTTGCACGATCAAAAAGATTCATAACGAGTAACAACACTCGACTTGGATTCAAGATCAATGTTATAGTAGTTAAAGACACGGGTAAGTAAAGCACCAAAAGGAAGAAAAGAGGAATGAGACTTATGGAGACGATTAAAAATTACTCGACTCCAATTTATGTGGATGATGCCGAAGATGGCATACACGGCTTGTTGCAATTCAAATGAAAATTGGTTGTAGCTACCTGTTTTAGGGATAATGTTATTACGAAAATATGCGGGCAACAAGCTTTGCTAGAGGAGTAATTAATTTGTTGGTCATTGGAGGGCCTCGATTAGGCAAAAAGATTTTGGACAAAATAGATTGATCATCTATTTCAATTTCCCCTAAATCTAACCCTTCATTAGAGATATTCAAAATATTCCTTAATTTTTCAGCAGTTATTTTCATTCGAACATTTTCCACCATTGTAGTAAAAAATATTTCATTACAATCCTCGAATGTTGCAACCTTTATATTTGTATAAAATAAATATATGAGTTGGGGATAGTAATAGGGTAGATTGACTAAGGATAGAAATTCAAATAAACCACATTGTTCAAACAATGGGGCAATCGGAAATCTATCTAAGTCAGAAAGTTCATAATTTGGAAAATGATAAAATACTTCTCAACAAGAGAAGGGTGCCTTAAGTACTGTAGATAATTGTGAGAAGATTGCTCTTCTTCAACATTTGAACCTCTAGATCTTTTGGATTTAGGCATATTGAGAAGCAAGAAAATTTTGAAAAGAGAGATTGAAAGAAGATTACCAACAACTAGAGAGAAACAAAAGACTCAAGAAACTCCGAATGGATTCAAATCTAGACTGAGAACTCAACGCCAGGAGGAGCAACGATGAGATCTTCAAGAACAGCCGACTTTTTTTGGGCAGAGAACTCAACGCCAGGAGCAACCGACTTAGCAAGAGTAAAAAGTGAAAATATGGAAGAAGAGTTTAGGGTTTTTACTAGAAGTAAACGGCTGTGATTGAAAGAATGTTTGAGTGAAGGGTCGAGATCAAAAAGAGGGTAAAAGAAAGAGAGAGATAGAAGCCTCATACTGTGATGATTCAGAGTCAGAAAGACAATTTGATGTCGCGACAGTCGACTGGGTTTTATATCAGTCGACTAAGTCGAGAGCAAATAAAACCAAACAAAAATTAAACTACTGCCATTAGACTAAGGTTGGAAGACATTCGACTGGGCAGAACAAAAATTCAGTCAGAAATATAGACAACGAAAATATTGTATAAGTCGACTGGAAATCAATTATAAGTCGACTTAAACATAAAAAATTTCAAGAAATGTCATGAAATGAGAAAATGCCTAGTTCTCTTCTAAAGTTGATAAAAGTGTCTTCTTTAAGAGGTTTGGTAAATATATCTGCTACTTGTTTATCAGTAGAAATAAAATCCAATATGATATCTCCCTTTAACACATGATCACGTAGAAAATTATATCGAATATCAATATGTTTCGTACGTGAATGTTGAACTGGATTTTTAGATAAATTAATAGCACTGGTATTATCACACATTATAGCAGGTCTTGAAAAAGAAATACCATAATATAATAAAGTTTGTTTCATCCATAAAATTTGTGCACAAGCCAAACTTGCAGCAATATATTCAACTTCTGTAGTAGATAGGGATACCGAATTTTGCTTTTTACTGCACCAAGATACTATTGAATGTCCCAAAAAGTGACAAGTTCCACTAGTACTTTTACGATCAGTTTTACTACCAGCAAAATCAGCGTCACTATACGACAAAAGTTGAAAGTTATTGGTGCGTGGATAGAACAAACCATATTCAGATGTGCCTTTAATGTATCTTAAAATATGTTTCACTGCTTTTAAGTGAGATTCTTTTGGATTAGACTGATATCTAGCACACAAACATATGCTAAACATAATATCAGCTGGTCTACTAGTAGTTATATATAAGAGTGAGCCAATCATACCTCGATAGAGCTTTTGATCGACACTCTTACCTAATTCATCTTTGTCACATGTAGTAGTAGAAGCCAGCCATAGGTGTGGTCTTACTACTAATGCTATCCATGCCAAATCGTTTGAGTAATTCTTAGCATATTTTTCTTAATTAATAAATATGCCATTTTGAGACTGTTTTCACTACAAGGGATTCGACATATAGTGACAGCAAAAATCCGTGGGTAAAAGGCGAAAAACCGTAGGTATAGCCCGTAAAACTTATACCAACGGACATTTTTTTCCGTCGTTTTTAATTAGCTATATCCACGGCAAAATGCCGTCACTATAGCCTATAGCGACGGTTTTTTCACCCGTTGGACAAAACCTTGGGGTTATACCCACGGTTTCGTATCCGTTGGTATAGGTTTTAAAGACACATTTTGCTTTCCTGTACCCACGGTTGAAGCTCCATTGCTATAGGTTTTAGCGATGGTTTTCGCATCTAATTATTTGAATATATACCCATCGCTCTATACACAATTTTTTCTTATTAATTACGCTTATGATAATTTAATATTTTCTTTTATAATATTAATTCAATTATAAACCAAATACACAATGAAATAAATACATGTGTTTATGAAACAAAATTAAATAAAATTAAACTTTAATCATATTAAAAATTAATGAAGTATTACAAGCATGTCAAATTCAAATTACAAAATAGTTAAAATGTCAACCTAAGAGTACCATACTGACATATAATAAGCATATAAAGTCTTATAACAATCTCATCCACTTAATTTCGAGGTTTGCTCCATCAACAGAAAATTAGCTTCCATTGCCAATAAATAGTGTACATCTACAACTCGCCAATAAATAACTCCGATCTACAATGCTGACTGGAAAATTATCTCAGCAAGTTCCTGTACCATCAAAAATTTAAAAGAATAGTTATTAGGCACATTCAGCGAAGGGTAATAAAGAAAACTTGTTCGGCACAGGGCAAATCTCAAAACTATTTTACCATCAATCTACGAAAAAAGAAAACCATGTAACATATCAGGAAATAAATCACTAATGAAAGTAAGTATAAACTCTTAAAAATAAACTTACTTCTAATGTATTAAAGATGGTTTTAGCAGCGTGGCGAAAAACCGTTTCAGCATAACCTCCCGAGCTTCCAGGTTGTAGAATAGGGTCTTCCACTGTGTATAGGTATATAAACTCTGTTTTGGACTTTTGATGAACTAAACTTGATTAAAAACATGTTGTGATTGCATACATTTCATGGGCAACTGATCTGAGGGGTTGCATATGTGTCTAATGAATTACAAGAGGGGTTTATGGATCAAAGAATCAAGTTTTGAAGTTAAGGGGATTGGGTATTAGCTTTTGGATCTGATTATGTGAAATTTTGTGTGTTTTGCAAAATCCTCGATTAAATCTTGCTTTGTTTCATGCTGAGATCACTTCAATATTTCACTACTTCCTATTGATGAGAATGCAAAGCTTTAACTGATATATATATGTACAATGCATCCTTAAAGTTTAACTAATGCACAACTACACTCATACACACATTCACTTTGTATACTTGCTGTTTTGAAGTTTCTTCCATGAAGATACCTCTGTTTTGAGATCCCGATAGGCCCTGGGGTATTTTAATAACCCCTATATGTTATACCTAGAGATGGTTAATCACCTCAAGAAATTAGACTTTAAGTTTGCAAAGCCTATTTGAGTATCAGTCGAAAACATGCACACACAAAAGAAAATACCCAAAGCAGGTTACTGATACTGCAGATTTTCTATTTACTATTAAGTTATCAAAATTGCCTTCTTTAAAAGTTTCTGATACTGCAAACAGGTAGAAAGAAACTACTGCAGCAACAATTGCATGGAAGGTAGAAAAGCCTTGTACAAGAATTGTGCAAAAGATTATGTAGAGACTAAGGAATTCACAAAAATAGATCTATCTAGTGAGAAACATATTAAACATGTTACACAAATCATACCGGTTATTCCACTCAATCTTTTGCAATTTGCTTAGCTTGTTATAGCCTTCAAAGTGCAGACAGCTAATCCAGCCTGTAATTTCATATGCCTACACAAATAAAAACACATCAGAAAAACCAATAATGCTGAGATAATTCATAAATCGCAATAGCATATGAAGAATGCTACTCTATATAACAACTTCTGATCAGTGAAACCTAATAATTTCTTTATGATGTTATATACAAGTACAGAAGTACTTGCAAACATCCAGCCTATACTCGTGATTTGGTTAATTTGGGATTTGAAATTCTCTATGGAAATGCACAATATAATTAATTTTCGATGTATTGCCAATTTTATCTAGATATTGAAAGTTAGAATGAGCCTTTAAGTGTATCAATTATCATTTATTTATTTACGAAATTCAAAGTCTTGGGTTGTGGAATGAGGATAGCTAATTTTCTTCTAAAATGCAATAAGCATCCATGACTTTCTAGGTTGCAATTTCTAGGTTCTTACCTGTATGTATGTATGTATATATATATATATATATATATATATATATATATATATATGTTTCGATTCAATAGAGTTCATCTTCAGTTATCTATACTCCATCAGTAAAGAGTAGTTTTCTATATCATATATACACTCAAATGTTTTAATCATTAAAGAGATATACACATACCCACTTCTGTATATGTTTCATTTCAAAAAGGGGATTTTACTATATATATGTTTATGTTTTGCCCTACATCAGTGTAAGAGAACTCTATATCAACATATATACATTTATACATACTCCAATTCAATCAGATTTACTTCTAAAATCTGCATATACCTTACTTCTACTGTAAACTGCATTGAACAATTTTTACAACCTGCATTGGATTAAATTCCACAACCTGCATTGCTTCATTGCATCAACTGTATATGTCCTATATACCTGCATTTGATTAATTCTTCAATCTGCATATGTTTTCTAATTCTTCAACCTGCATATGAATCCAATTCTACAACCTGCATATATTTTGTATTTCTTCAATCTGCATATGGCTTAGGGTACTTGGATGAGGGCCATTATTTATACCCAGAAAAAACATGATCAAGTCCAACTTGAAATTGCAATATGTACTCTATACAAAAAAGATGATCCCTGGTATTCCTAGTATTAAAAGCTATGTTGAGGAAACTGAAATCTACCATGTATCTGCAATTGCATATTTGATATAAGATAAGTCAGCATTATGTCTAGAAGGAAAAAAGTACTTTTTTTTCGTAAAAAAGAAAAGAAAAGGTAATTAATTTCAAAGATGTATTTTAACAAGGAGTGCAAGATACAAACAAAAACAAGAAATGCATGACAAGCATCAATATAGAAGTCTAGGCTACACCAGGCAAACTTTGTATACAGAATCAAGTATTCATCAGTAGTTAGCATATTGTTCTCATAGTTTAAACTTCAAAATTTACTTCTTTGAGGGAAACAATTCAAAAAATGATGACAATAAATTGACACTACCTAGACTAGTAAGGTAGTGTCAATTAAGGAGGAACAAGGAAATTATTTTAACTAACGACCTTGAGTATCATAGAACTGTAGAATGCAGTGACCTACATTGAATAGTCATTGGCTTCCTTCAATCTTGAAACCAAGAATATGTCAGAAATTGGAATCAATAATTGATAATTAAATACAAAAATTTAAATATCCGACTGCAAACAATGTCATGTCATCCCTAATTAAATACAAGAAATTTGCCATTCACTACATAATTCAATACATTCACTAACTTCCATTACAATAACTAAAGTTACTTGTCTGGGCTTCATTCATTGTATAAATAAGTAGAAGTGTCAAATTATGCCAAGTATGATAAAAGGCATGGACTAGTGCTGCTAAACAGGTTCCCACCGGGTAATCATTATCAGAACCCTTTGTATAACATGGAAATTTATTGAAGATACAACGCGCAACACATATCAAAAACAAATTCTATACATATCAACAAGGCCCAGAGCAAGTTTTTGAAAAGAGAATATCCACCTTTATAAGGCCCCTCTCGGCATCTTTTTCATTCTATTTTATTTAGACCTTCAGGGTTAAAATTAAAGTAGCTTTCATGTTAAGCTTGTTAAGTTTGAAAATAGCTGAAGCAAATTTTCAAAATAGTTCATGTAAATAAGAACATTCAATATAAATTTGATTTGTCATTTCTATTTCTTAGGCTTAGGCAAATTTTCAAAATATTGTTTATTTAATTAGCTCTTCAATGTAACCTACAGATATATCCTAACAAATTATATTTTGAAATGACTAGCTTACTTTCAGAACTGCAATCAAAATTTTACTTTGTTCTTCTTAATCCTTCCTTGAAGGCTTGAACTTGGTTCTATAACATAAAAACAATAAGCAAAGGTTTATAGCGATGGGAAGTGCAAGAGAAATCCTTCATAAGATCCAACTATATTGAAGTTTACTTTATAAATAGCACCGAAGAAGATGTGAAGGAAAAGGTTAAGAAATACCTGTCCAACCTCGCTTCCCTCACAGAAATGAACTCCAGTGCCTCTGACCAAGTAAATTCAACATGGAATCCCATTCCTATGTCTACAAAGATGTGCCGTGTATCAGGCCTGCAAAATGCAAATTATGGAAAAGGAAGGATATTAAAAAGATGATCATATGTTTGAGTCCCCTCCATCATCTCAATTGTAACATAGCTTTTGGTACAACAGATTGACAAGTGGCACAGAGAATAAGAGCAGCATTCAACATATTAATAGGCTTACACATCTGCTTGCGCATAAATTTCAGACCCGAGATTTACCATCGTACGCAGAGAAGTTGCCCAATTCTTTTGCAAATTCTCAATGTTCCTCTTCAAATCTGAGCTGAATATTATACGTCAAGAAATCAAAACATCCAAAACAACGCAAATCAAAACAGCTAAAAATAATCATCCCTCATGTTCGATTGTGAATCACTGAAATAGGATACAAAATCTTCTGCTGCTCAAACACCTTATCTCTGTCATCAAACATAGAAATAATCTAAGTACCAAGAGAGAGGTAGAGACAAAGAAAGAAAATTAAAGATGAAGAATACCGCTGGGCAATGGCATTGACAAGATCAGGCTTGAGGCGCCGATCGACAAAATCCTCAAATCTGTGTACCTTCTCCTACTTCAATCGACAAGAGAGAGGTAGATTTACATCACTTGAAATTTTCTACACATATTCCATTTCACATGTCTCATTGGATACTCCTTTGATCTTGATGTCTTGTGTGCAGGTCCTCTTGACAAAGGTTCCTAGCCTGCCACCATCCTTTCAGGAAACACCTAACAAAATTCAGGAGCTAAGTATAGCACGTAAGGTTTAAACCATTGTCATGTGTGTATTAGGTTATCATTATAGTATAATTGTAGGTCCTTTTTCTTTAATCTTTAATAGGTATTATAATATCATGAATGTAACTATTTGAACGCAAGTTGTAGTAATTGTTCTCTCTCATTCATTAAATTGACAAGCAAAGCAAATTCTTTGTCAAATCAATTACTTAATGTAGTTCTTTCTTGGAAAATTTTCAGGAGGTATATATGAGCATGCAGTTGTTTTAAGTGTCAAGGTGGAAGATCAGGATGCATTTGAAAGAGACTTCGGTCAACTGAAACCTTATTATACAGATACACTTGTCAATTGAGTATGCTTCTTGTTTTAGGAACATTGTGCATCATGATACTCTTTATTCATTTTGGCCTTTTGATTTTCTTTCTTCTAAGCTACGTTGAACTCTTTGTTTCTCATGATTAAGTAAATAAGGTAGTTAGTAAATGATGTTCATTATGGTTATAGAATTATTAGCTATGTAGTACGGACACGGGTACGGGATACGGGTACGACATGACTCGGGTACGCAGATACGTGATTTCTCAAACATTTAGGATACGGGTACGTTAAGGGTACGTTGAATATAAAAATAATAAATTTATTATACATTATGTTAATAAATATAAAATTCGAAAAAATTATAACAACTAGAAAATGATTGTAAACTAGAAATTGTAAGTCCTAAAAATTCCTAAATCAACACATTTTACTAGAAGAACGACATTTTTTACTTTTCATTGGTGGGAGCTTCAAAGAACTAATCTTGTAGTGATCTGTATTTTGTAGAAGTGACTAAAGAAGGGATCTGTATTTTGTAGAGAGAGGAACTAATCTTTGGAAATATGTCTTTAACATTAACATTAACATTGACAGAAGAAATATGTCAAAAACTAACAAAAACTAACATTAACATTAACAGTGACTGAAGAACTAATCTTTATTTGCATATTTCTCAATCTAATTTCATATTTCTCAATCTAATTTTTTTAACTAATCTGTATTTTGTAGAGAGAGGAGAAGAACTGAAGAAGTGAAGATCGAACCTTGCAGGAATTTGACGCGCGACTGTGAGAACTGAAGAAGTGAAGATCGATGAACATGCGCGACTGTGACGTCGAGGAGAGATGCGCGACTGTGACGAACACGCGCGACTGTGACGAAGTGAAGTCGAGGTCTTATTTCGAGGCAGACGTCGAGGAGAGACAACGATGTCGAGGATCAGGTCGTCGACCGTCGAGGATGAGGTCGACGTCGGCGAGAGAGACGCGTCGAGGACGTCGATCGATTTTGGGGAAAGATGGGTTTCGATTTGTTGGGGATTTAGGGTTTCAATTTTGGGGAGAGAATTTTTATTTTGGGGATTTAGGGTTTCGAAGAGATTTGAGGGGGTTTTGATCTGTAGTTTTGAGATAGAGAGAGATGGAGAGAGAGATCTCTCCATCTACGGATTAAAAACCTAAAGCCTAAATCTATACCTACGGATTAAAAACTCTAAAGCTATAGGATACCTATACCCACAGCTTATTATACGTCTGTAGGTATACAATGTCTATACCCACGGTTTTAGTGATCCGTCACTATAGGTGTCCGTTGGTATATGGAAAATTTCTTGTAGTGTTTATTTGTAGTCCAAGGAAATAATTGAGTTCACCCATGTGACTCATCTCAAACTCATTTTTCATGGTATTAGCAAACTCTTGACATAGATTACTATTAGTAGATCCAAAAATTATGTCATCCACATATATTTGTATGATTAAAATATCGGTCTTTATTTTCCTAATAAATAAGGTAGTATCTACTTTACCAATTTCAAAACCAGTTTCTAAGAGAAAAATTTTTAAGCCATAATACCAAGCACGAGGTGCTTGTTTAAGACCATATAAAACCCTTTTCAATTTAAAAACATGGTTTGGGAATTGTTCATGTTCGAAACCGGATGCTTGCTTAACATAAACATCTCCCTTAATAAAACCATTCAAAAAAGCACTTTTAACATCCATTTGGAAGAGTGTGAAATTCATAAAACACACAAAAGATAATAAAATCCTACTTGATTCTAGTATAGCAACAGGAGCATATATTTCATCAAAATCAATTCCTTCTTCTTGATTATATCCTTGAGAAACTAATCTAGCCTTGTTCCTAACAACTTGTCCTGATTCATCTAACTTATTTTTAAATACCCATTTGGTACCAATTATAGTATGATCAGGAGGTCCTGGAACTAAATCCTATACATCATTTCTTATAAATTAGTTAAGTTCATCTTGTATGGCATTCAACCTAAATTCATTCTCACATGCTTCTTATATATTTTTCGGTTCAAAATCCGATAAGAAAGCAGTATAAGAAATCATGTTAAAATGAGATCTTGTTTGAATACCATGTGAAATATCACCAATTATTATGTCATGAGGATGATGTCGAACTTCAACAAATGACATTGGTAATGTTTGAGTTATCACAATAGGATCAGTCGACTTAACAAGTCCATCAGCCGACTGATTCACATTAGTCGACTTAGGAATCCTATCAATCGACTTGTCTAGGGTAGTTTGCTCTAGTGATTTAATAACGTTATCTAGTGGTGATGATTCAATTTCATCAACCTCAATAACATTAGACGAAGGTAAAGATTCATCAAATGAAACATGCATAGATTCTTCAATAGTCAAAGTTGACTTATTTAAAGTTCTATATGCCTTACTCCTGTATGAGTATCCAATGAAGATACCTTCATTAGATCTAGCATCAAATTTATCTAGATTATCTTTTGTGTTTAATATGAAACACTTGCAACCAAATACTTTAAAATATGATACTTTAGGAATTGGTTCATAAAAAAGTTCATAACAAGTTTTCTTAAGTTTTGGCCTAATCAATATTCTATTTAAAACATAGCATGATGTAGAAACACCTTCAGCCCAGAAGTATTTAGGCAAATTGTTTTCAACACGCATAGTACGTGCACATTCTTGCAAAATCCTATTCTTTCTTTCAACACTCCATTTTGGGGTGAAGCTCTAGGAAATGCAAATAAATGTATTATACCATTCTTATTGCAATATTCTGAAAATATTTCATTCTCAAATTCCCAACCATGATCACTTCTAATAGTGAGTATATTTAGAGATTTTTGATTTTGAATACGTTTGCAAAAAATTGAAAATTCTTCAAAGGCTTTATTTTTATGTTTTAAAAAGAATACCCATGTAAATCTTGAAAAATCAACTATTAAAACAAATACATATCTACTTTTATTTAAATAAGCGACTCTAGTAGGACCAAATAAATCCATATGGATTAATTCGAGAGGCCTACTAGTAGAAATCATTTTTTTGTTTTAAAAGTAGATTTTACTTGTTTTCCTAGTTGACATGCATCACACATCTTATCTTTCTTAAAAGATAATTTTGGCAATCCTTTAACTAAGTTATTCTTAGATAATTTAGCACTGTTTTTCATATTTACATGACCATATCTCTTATGCCAAAGCCAAGAATCATTGTTAAAAGCAACTAAGCAAAAATCATTTGAAAACTCATTTGATTTTAAACATAATTCATATATATTATTTTTCCTAAAACCTTGAAAGATCACATTTTGCATAGATGAATCATAGATTAAGCATGCTTCTTTTTCAAAGACAATTTTATAATCCTTATCACAAAATTGACTAATACTTAATAGATTATGCTTTAAACCACTAACTAGAAATACCTCTTCAATAGTAGGGGTAGTGTTCTTACCGACCATACATATTCCAATGACATTTTCTTTGTTATTGTCACCGAATGTAATAGTTCCTCCATCTATCTCTTGTATGGAAGAAAGTAGGTTTGCATGGTCAGTCATGTGCTTAGAGCATCCGCTGTCAAGTATCCAGCGTTCCATTTTAGGTACATATAAAATAAGAATTGTGAATATGGTACCCTTTTCATTGGGTCTGAAAGAGATTAGTGTTTGAGAAACCAAACCCAAAGTGAGTTTGATTTACCACAAAAAAAGGTATATAATTTACAGAATTACACACATTATTAATAAAAGAATTTATATAAGTAATCCTATCATTTAGATTCAGGTTGACTGGAACCCAAATATTTTGTCTGTGTAGTCGACTTTATTGTACCCTTCAGTCGACTGTACTGTGAAGTCAATCGACTGGGAGGTGAAACAAGTCAACCTATATGAGGTTGCTGTCTTTTTGAATGAGACTCCAAACCTCTGGGCAGACGACCGAATTTTTGGGTCAGTCAACTGGTCTGAATAGAAGGATTACTCTTTTCATGATCAAAAATAATTTTTGGTTTTTCAAAATAATCATATAACTTCTTTTCATACTAGAAACATAATCAATCTTATTACTACTAGTATTATTAGAAGAATGATGTTTTTCAAAAGTTGTTTGAAAACCTTGTCCAAACTTTTTATTAGATTGAACTTGGTTTTGGAGAACTTCATTTAAATTCTCTTTTCCTTTGTTGAACTTAGAAACATTCTTAGATATATCTTCATAATTTTTCTTAAGAGATACAAGATCTATATCCAAGTTTGAAAGACGAGAATTTAAAGACTTGACTTCAACATTTAAGTCAAGATTTTCTTGGGAAAGTATTTGATTAACTTTCTCTAGATTTTAACTCTTATATTCTCCTTTTTTAGTTCATGAAAAACCTCATTAAATGCTTCTAATAAATCATTTGAATTAAAATTGTCACTTACATCATTTTGAGTAGCCATGAAGCACACATTTGCGACTTCATTTGATTCTTCATTCTCTTCTTCGGATGATGAGTCACTATCATCGCAAGTTGCCTGATATGCCTTCTTGTTCTTCATGTACTTGTTCTTTGTGTACTTGTCCTTCTTGAAGTTAGGAACTTTCCCTTTTGATTTTGCATTTTCTAACGGACAGTCCTTCTTCATGTGACATGTCTTGTTACACTTGAAACAAGTGGGAAGATCATTAGTATCTTTAAACTTAGAATTGAATTTACCCTTTCGAAGAAGTTTCTTGAATTTTCTAGTGAACATGGATATTTCTTCTTCATCTTCTTCTTCATCTTCTGAATCAGACATGGCCTTGAAGACAGGAGTCTTCTTCTTGGCTTGTTGAGGTTTTAGATCCTTCTTGCGTTCTTCTAGTTGTACTTCGTATGCCATTAGATTTTCCACAAGATTCTCAAGAGAGAGTTGTGTTAAATTGTTGGCTTCTTCTATAGCGGTGGTCTTCTTCTCCCATTCGGGGGTTAGGACACGTAGGACCTTCCTCACCATCTCTGCTTGCGAATATGTATTTCCAAGAGCCACAAGAGAGTTTGCGATGTCCATGAACCTTGTTATCATGTCCGACACATTTTTTTCTCCTTCAAATGGAACATCTCGAACCTATGAACAAGAACATAGATTTTAGATTCTTTGACTTTTTTTGTACCTTCATGTGTTACCTCAAGAGTGTGCCATATTTGATAAGCCGTTGCTACGTTTGAAACACGATTAAACTCTTCTTTGGTAAGTGCACAAAAGAGAGCATTCATCGCCTTTGCATTGTTCACGGTGTTGTTTTTCATGTCATCGTTCCATTATCTCCATGCATGGTTGTGATTGTTATTTCATATTGTTGAGTTAATCTAGTACAGCTTATAAATGATGTTTACATTATTTGCTGGACCTACATTACGTACTCGTATTCCATATTTTGGGAAGTAGGGAGTGACACACGAACACAACCGAATCGCGTAAATACGGACCTTACCGGCTTACCCCTAGCCCAACATCTCGATTTACCAGGCATATCCTCGGTCCCGAACATTCCTAGGAGCCTCAGCTCTTTACCGGTCATGTCCGTCATTATTTTAGTTATATTTTCTTCTATGCAAGTTGTCATGCCCCGCTTCTCATTATACGGACATACGGGCACGTAACGGAGGCCCAGCGAATTGTATAAGTGTTAGGTTTCGATGGTAGTC
Source organism: Hemerocallis citrina (assembly GCA_017893485.1). Classification (NCBI taxonomy): domain Eukaryota; kingdom Viridiplantae; phylum Streptophyta; class Magnoliopsida; order Asparagales; family Asphodelaceae; genus Hemerocallis; species Hemerocallis citrina. The sequence goes on from CM030363.1 coordinate 132,748,533, forward strand.
TCAGATCAAATACACAACAGAAAAATTACAAAGAAATATTGAAACCTAGCCATGGATCCATGCGAAAACCATAAACAGTGTTTAGGAGTTATACCTTGAAGATGGATCTGCTGTCTCCAATGAATGATCACAACACTGCAATATTGCTGTGTCTATGGTATCCACACGAACAGATCAAATCACGCTTTCCCTCATGCCGCGTGTTGGATCTTGTATGCAAGGCAAATAATACTAGAGAGGGGGGGGGGTGTGAATAGTGTTGTATAAAATTAATAAATTAATTAAACTTTTTGCACTGTTAAGTCGACAGAAAATAGAAGGCAGTCGATAGAAGCATCAAATTAGAAGAGTAATTTGACTTAAGAGTTACAAGTCTGTTAAGTCGACTTAGAGAGTAACGCAGTCAACTGACCAGACTCGATTTACACAAGAAACTCAGAGAAATTGAAAATACAAGTTTAGAGAATACAACCACAGAGAGTCAACACTGCAAATACCAAGATATATCCTGGTACGGTCCTCCCGATTTACATCCAGTCCCCAAGCAACCTACTTGAGATTTTTCACTATTCTTGAAAAAAAGTACAAGAATACTCTACGGCCTTTGACAACAACTATGTCAAATCCATAGACCTCTCTCACCACTAGAAAGAGCAAAACCCACTATACACCCTAGAGTGAAACCGACTCTAAACCAAGAGTCCTACTCTCAAACCGAGAGGACCACTCTCACAACCCGAGAGTGAAACAACAACAAAAAGAGATTTACAACAATCTAAAACCTTGTATGTGGAAGTGCTTTTTGTATATTGGCTATAGGTCAACTTCTGACTTCAGTCTAGAACGAATTCACTGTTATACTAGACTGAAAATCAGAGAACCAAGTCTTAAAGAAAGTATATGCTCGTTTTTCTTCTTCTCAAAAGCAAAAGATTTAAAAATGAAAGTTAAGGAGTTAGGGAGCCTCTACCAATTGAAAACTATACTTTATTTATAGAGTTAGAAACTCTTGAACGTTGAGAAATTGTATCTCAATTGCCATACAACGGTAGTAAACAAGTTTGAATTTGAAAAACAAATTTTAAATTCATAAAACTGTCAAAAATGGCTTGAACAGTCGACTGGGTTGCCATAAGAGTTGACTGGTCAGAGCTTAAGTAGTTCAGTCAGTTTCATACTCTAACAGTCGACTTCTCTAAGAGTAAGTCGACTAGTACTCAATCAGCCAAACTTAATTTGTTTTGACATTTTGATTTTGTAAAACATTTTTTTTATTTAGGGAATGTGTGAATGTGTGTGTGTGACAAGGCTTTTATAAGATTCTAAGACTCACAAATAATACAAACAATATTACAAGACATTTGTTCAAATGTAGCTTAATCACTTGAAGCTCTTGAAAGTCTTGAACTTGAAACTTGAAAGCTCTTGAAAGTCTTGAACTTGAACTTGAGTCTTTGTGACTTGATCTTGCCTTTGTAGTTTGAGCAAATACTTTTGAAAGCTTCATCACATTGTATTGGCCTTGAACACTTTTGATACACTGCAAAAAATATGTAATATAGAATAATTGTATAGTGTGTTGTAGTCATCAAAATCAAGAATCTACAAGTCCTAGCTGCGGGAAGGGGATGTTACTCAGGATCTCTCTGTCACACAACTTCTGTGTTGGCTAGGGTTTTCTCATGTGACCCTTTTCCAAAGATACGTATCATATATATAGATGCAGAAAATCAACCCTAAGAGAGTAATGAGACTATTGGACACACAATCGGACATGGTTCAGATTTGTGTGTGGGTCTTGGAACTTTAGTCAGCCCATTTAATATAATTAAATATCCAACTAATGTCAGGAGTCCAAGTCTTACTTGGATCCTCAATTAAATCCATCTTATAAATTTAAATCCCAATTTTGATCCATTTTATGTGTGTGACCCTGTAGGTTCCCGTTACATTGACAGTAATACTAAAATCACATTCTAGTATTACAAACAGTGAGCGGTTACTAGCGATACATCACTGCTACTCAAGTAACGGGAATGTCAGTTATTAGACATAACATATCCGTGACCAGTTTTACTATGTAGTCTAGTCCCTTTGTCAGATATCTTAATTGACCACAAGGCATAGAGCGTGTCACCTTTGTATAGTTCAATCTTTGGTTTCTTGATGTCCGAGTAGACTCACTAAAACAAATGAGCTCAATATCTCATATTGACTCATTTGAGCATGGCCATACATTTTGCAGTCTCACTCAATCAGGGAGCCCATAGATATTTCTCCTGTTATGTAAGAGGGACAAATCCTTTCTAAGTCACTCACATCCCTCTACATGATTTGTAGTATATTCAATGATCGACTTTATAATAACCTTATTATAGGTAACGTTTAACGACATTAAAACATACAACTTCTCATGTAGGGAACCATAGTGACTTCAAGACAAAGGAATATATACATCATGGTCACTGTGAGAACCGCTTATGACACTCACGTAACGATCCATGCAGCATTCTCATGGTGGGCCAGTCCGGTACATTATTACTCTAATATGTGTGAAGACTTGATAACTCATATCCATGACCCGTGAGATATGGTCATCAGTCTACGCACATACTAGTCTTTATGTATTATTGTTGAACTAATTCATAATAATACTTGACTTGGGACATTTAAGAATAGTGTTCTAATGACAACCAATAGGATCTCACAATCAAGTCATGCACTTGATATCCTATGGTATTGAACCTACTATTCTAAGCACTTTATTATGTTCATTTAATAACAATAAAAAACACAATAAATAAAATACCTCATATATGAAATAAATATCATGATACAATGTACACTAGTAATGTCAATACACAACGGGCTTATAGGGCATATACTAACAATAAGTATACCAACTCATATCATCCATAAGCTGTACAATACCAATAAGCTGAAGATATAATAATAATCACAGGAACAAGAATATAATAGAATAACTAATATCTGGGATACAAGAACTTACAATATACTCGAGAATATACACACAGTAAACAGTCCGCCAAGTTTCTTTAGTATCCCATCAATGTACCTGTATAATATTAACTCAAAAAAAAAAGACAGATGGTACCCGTTAGAGCAAGTTACGGGCCGCAAGTCATACAAGCAAAAAGAAACATGAACAAGGATAAAACAAGAAATAAGGAATCATGTATACAAAGAGAAAACCATGTAACAGAAAAATGCAAACATATAAACCGGGGTCATAAAAACTTGACTTGTAAACAGGAATCATGTAACTTGTAAACTGGAACAATGTAACATATAACGAGAGTCATGAAACTTGTAAACAGGAAAAAGCATGTGCTCAGTATTAATTTTAAGTCTGTTCATATTTTATCAGTCCTATCTAATGCACGCAATTTTGTATCTCATACCACAGGTTCGGGTGCATACAAATAAGTGAACGTTTAGACTATATTGGTGAATTTTATAGATCATGTACTCGGGTCTTCTCATGACTATAAAACTTGGTCGGTAACTTGATAGGCAAACTTGGTTGGTAAACTTGATCGGTAAACTTAGTTGGTAAACTTGATCGGTAAACTTGGTCAGTAAACTTGGTCGATAAACATGTAACACGGGAAATACGGGCCCCCTTCTGAGTACAGTTTCCTATATTGTCAAATACTATGTCTTTCCCTTTATTACCTCGGCTTGTTATACTTTTACTATAATTAAACGTGAACAGTGAACATGATCAGTAACTTGGACATGCAATCAATAAGAGCGGTATCAGAATATGATCAGGGATGTGTCAAGTGCTATGCAATACATGAAATATACATAGTTCAATTCATTAAATATATAAAATAACGGGTTTATATGCAAAAACTTAATAATGCAAGTTCTGGACAGCAATACGTTGCTGTACAAAAACTCACTTTTCCGTTGCTACAGGAAAGAGAAATTAGTTTCGTTAGGAATTCTAGAAACTAGAATCCTTGCCGGTTTTGATGCATATTTACACAATACATTCAAAAAATAGAAACTAGGTCTAACAGTCTCTTTATGGATTTACTATTCAAGCAGCAGGTTGGGGTCAAATTCTTATATATATAACTCGGCTGAAAAATCATTTAAAATTATTATAAAAATTATATAGGGAATTCTAATCATGTCTAGTAACATCCTGATAAATTTCAAGACTTTATTCTACTATTAATATGATATTTAATTAGATAATCGAGAAGATATGGTTCAAAATAGTAATATGAAATTAAAAACACATCGGTACTAAAATCAGTATATCTTGAACTCTACATATCGGATTTCAGATCCTTCAGAAGTTCCCAAAACTAGATTCAGGGAGCTACGATCTCATTTATAAAGTTCTAATTGATTTAAACTGTAACTAGGTCAAAATCTCGATACAAGTCAGAACAAACAACATGGCAGAAACATACAAATTGATATTTACGATCTTTTGATGGGCATCGAATTACAGAGGCAAATGGATTGATTCGATTCAATATATAACGACTGATTTAACCATGGAAAGATTGAAAGCATGACAATACGATGATTCAATCAAATGAAATTTATAAAGAGCAATTTTCATGAACATGGATGGTAACGAGGTTCAATTACGATAATCAAATATAAAAACTAATTGCGGGAGGTTAAATGAAATGCTTGTACGGAACAATAAAAATGTACAAGGTAATTGCCTTTTAGATGAGTATTCTGAATATGAACGAAGATGATATGAGAAGATCCCAATGGTGAAAACATGTGCAAACGACGAAAATAGCACGTGTAAAAGCAACTGCAGCAACAACAGTGAAAGCAACAACGAGAACAACAAGAGACAGCAAAAGCAACCGCAACCATGCATAGCAGCACGTGCAAGTGACGGGACAGCGGTAGCACTGAGGACTTTGGTGGTCAACTGGCGTCGCAATGGCAGTCGGTGGGGACTGCAGGGATGATTGTCGGCAGCGGCGAGGGTGCTGCAGTTGACTTCAGGTAGTGGTCGTAGCAGCCAAGGGGAGCTTGGTTTGCAGGTGTGGAGTGAGAGGGGCTGCAGCGGCAGGGGGTTGGGTTCTTTTCGGTGGCTCCGGGGAAGATGACAGCGATGGTGTAGGTGGTGAGGTGCTGATGGAGTTGTTGTGATCGGGAGATGAGGGGGTGCAGGCTATCAATGGGGCTATGGAGGAGGTAGAGGCGGTCGTGGCAATGGCGTCGAGCGGGAGCTGCGACAATGGTAGGACTCGGAGTGGAGATAGCAGAATGGCTGCAGTGGTCATTTGGAGAGACAACAGGGGGTACGGCAGCAGCTGGAGACCAGGCAGAGAAGGAAGAGATGAGGATGAAAAGGGCAGAGGCAGGGTGGCGGTGCTTGCGGTGGTCGCAGGGCGCAGCCAAGGAGGAAGGAGACGAAGGCAGGCGGCAGGTAGGATGCAGCGCGGGTCGCGGGGTCTAGGTGAAGTTGATGAGGGAGGCAGCGGAGGAGAGGGAGGTGAGGGGCTGCTGGCAGCAAAGTGGAGGCAAGGTGCAGTGGCAGAGCGCATGAGGGCGGAGCTCGGGAAGGGGCATCGGCTTCTGCAGTGGTGGCAAGTGGCGATGATGGAGGAGTGGGCGGTCGGGTTTCGGAAGAGAGAGAGAGAGAGAGAGAGAGAGAGAGAGAGAGAGAGAGAGAGGAAATTGGGGATTAGAGGGAAGAAATTGGGGATTTATTAGGTTGTATGGGGGTTGATTAGGTGGATATTAGGGAGATAATTAGTGGAGTAGTTGGTGAGGATTAGTGGGTGGTTAAGATTTAGATTAGTGGGGTTATAGGGTTACGAGATTGTTAGGATTTAGAGGAGAGATTAGAGGGGTCTGGTTGAGTTTGGGTATGGGTTGATTGTGGGCTTGAGTTAGGGTCCAATAAGATTTGTTTAAAAGTGTGGGCTTGGATTAACGGGCACAAATTCAATTAATAAATTAACAATAGGATGACATTGGGCTTCAAATAAAAATAATAAAAATAATAAATCCAATAATATTGGTTGGGCTTCACAAAAGAGATCAAACAATAATAACAATAGTATGAATTAAAATTGGGCTTTGACAAAATAATAGATAATCAAGATAAATATTGTAGAATGGAATATGATTTGTGTTTGGGTTTGGATCGGGCTTTGAAAAGTTAACAAATAATCCAAAGAGAAGGAATAAAATAGGATTTTGCCAAAATATAAAATCAGGCGAAAAGAAGCATAAGATTGTAGAATAAATTAAGATTTTGGGTTCAAGAGAATATAGGTATCAATCAAATATAAGATGTATATAACAGAATTTAAAGAAGCAATTTATAAGAAAATTGGAATACAAGAATACGAAGAAAAGAGAAATGAAAATCCGTATAAACAGGAACGGGGGTCACCCATGTTATTCACTAAGTGATGAAAAATATAATTTAGACTTAACGATCCATATTCCAAACATCATTTCGCATAAACTGGAATCTTGGTCACACAGACCATATTCCACTCCGACCTCGGAGTTCTCTAACTCTACCGGACACGGGCCTCACCTAAGTCACAATCTTTCCTTAGGATTTGACCAAGTCATTCTCTCGTATTCATGGACCTTACCAGCCTACTCCTAGCCCACACACGTGGATTTACCGGGTGTATTCTTAGTCCCATATATGGAATCCATCATTTGAATATTCAACTCCGTCTTTCGACAACTACATAGTAGTCATGAAAAAACCATATAAACTTCAATACTTATCAAAAAATGGATTTTTTTAGTTTCATATAAAACCTGAATGAGACTACTAAAACATTGTAGTTAAGAACATCTCAATTTAACCACACTCATTTTGTTTAAATCCACATGCAAAATAGTAGGTTCAGCTTCCAAGAAAACTGTAACTATTGCAACTTATAGAAGTCACCGAAAATACCATACTGCATGAAAATTTGATTTCTTAGACTTGAAAGAAAGATGAATGAGTCTAGTTGAAATTTTAGTTTTGAGTTTCTTCAAAACACTGCATATAAGAGGTTAAAATGGTCTGAAACCCGAAAGTGTATAAATTTTCAGAATCAAGGCAAAACTGTCAACTAGTCCTAAGTTCCATTTAGTTAAAAAGAAATGATTTTTGTGACTAAATCCGAAATTCAGGACATAAACTGTACAGTGCATGATTCCAAGTCAACCTCTTTACTTCATCAATTTCTAGTTCTTTCTACTACAGTAATTTCACACAATTAATTGACAATAATTCACACCCGATTCAATCAATCTAAGCAAGAATATTCATCCAATACAACATATATAACTAATCTAACATGCATACCCTCTACAATATAATTGAAATCATAGCAGTAAAGTTGCTACCCACCTATAGCTTCTTGAGCCTCCTTAGTTAGTTCTCTACATTAATATTTTCAAGGACATTCAGTTTAGGTGGAAGAGAAAAGAGGAAAGCTGAGAATGAGGGGAGGCATTCTTTGCTTTTATATACAAACACTCACAAGCTTGGCATAGGAATTGTAAACCACAAGATAATTCATGTACATTCTCCTTCTCATCTTCTTTCATTCTCTTCCTACTTCATTTAACCACATATTTCTATAGAATTTAACCAGATCTTCCTACAACCAGCATATAACTATCCCATGTCAAAAAAATTACACTTAAGCCCGTATCAATTCCAAATTTTCATTTAGATCCAAACCCCCATAATTTAGTGATATTTACAAATAGACCCGAAAAGTCATAATATTGAATTCTCAACAATTACCAAAAATTTTGAGATATTATATTAGACATTATACATAATAGTACAAAATACATGTGCATAGCACATGTGGGAGCGAAATTGTCATAACTCAATTTTGCGGGGTGTTACACAATCTCTACAAATTTTGTGGGAACGAGAAATCTTGGCCACCACTAGAATCACTGAAGCGAGATCACGATGTTCGAATACCTTCGAGAGGTGGAGGATACCTCATGGTAGGTGGAGTTCATACGGAGGATGACGTCTCCATGTTAACACCTACTTGGGTATGCCCTTGATGGGGCATACAACTGGAGAAATAACAAGTGGGATAAATTCAATTAGTAGAAGAAGACACTAAATCGTGCTGTTTACTAGAGGAGAAAGAGAAGAGTCAAGAATTAATAAATCACACAGGTGTTGAAGCAGTTTGTATGTAATTCAAGGTGCAGATTTTTAAGGTTTATGTCTTGCATAATGTTTGATTAGAAGAGAAAGGGAAGCAAGAAGAGGATTCGAAGCGAAGAAAGGAGGCGAAAGAAGGTGCTGGATTGGCAGCCTAGGAGATGCAAGTCGATTACTATTTTAGCAGTCGACAGCAACCTAGTTGAGAGCTCTCTGATTGCTCTGGAAATCAAAAGCAGTCGATTGCCACTTTTGGCAGCTGACCGCAGGTGGCAAACAACAGTATGTTGGACGATTCTTTGGGGATCTGTTTAAGCCCAATTTCTTCTCCAAGTTACATCGTACAACTCTTTATCGCATAGCTTTCTTTGTAGGGTTTATCGGACGGTGAAGGATCAAGACTACAACCTAGGGTTTTTTAGATCTCTGCTATAAATAATTGTAGTGACCACCAATGAGAGGTGAGTACTTCATATGATAGTTTTTCATTGTCAACAACAGAATATTTTCCAGTGAGACTTGAGAGATAAATTCTGGGTGACAATATTATAACTCTTGTATTGTCTCTAGTTGAATAATATCTCTGTTATTCTCTCATAGATTAGGTTCACCGAACCATAATAAATTTTGTGCTTTTGAGTTTGGTGTGGTCTACGTTGCTTGATTATTCATCGTGATCGGTTGTTGCATACCTCATTGCCTAAAGACTTCCGCTGCGCCGCATAATTTGGTCTACAGAGAGGGTGCGGAGGGAGGACCTGAAGAAGGGAAAACGAAGGCATCGACAGAGGTGGTCAGGGTGATCGTGATGACGAGAGCGAGAGAAAATATTTTTTTCTATTTATGCTAGTGGGTCAGGTTTGATCAAGGATAAAGGATCCAAATTTAGAAGGGCACGTTCAGAATTACAATGAATAAGCATTAGAAAGTGCCATGATAAAGGATATATTATTAGAATTACAATAAATCACAATGAATTATTATTATTACATTTTTTAAGTGCCATTTGAAAAAATCGCCATAACGGAAAGAACCACCAGAAGATTAACCCCCTTACTCTTTAATAGCATTTCTTTAATGAATAGAGTTAAAGCCCCATAATAACATATCCTTATAACACAACTTGTAAACAGCTTAAATGAAATAGCATGAAATATATTAACAAAGATTTAAGTAAAATACTATGAAAGTAACTGATGCTGCTTATTTTTTTGGGTGAGGGGGGCAACAGGTGTGAGTTCTTATAATTTGTAAAGCGGAAGGCACGATAATGACGTTGCTATGATCCCCGGTTGTAGAACTGGCTCGGGAGTAGCAAGAGATAGGTTGAGGCTCGTAGCTCGGCTCGGATGTTGGGAGCTCGGCTCGGATGTTGGGAGCTCGGCTCGGATCTTCGGACCTGCACAATGCCTAGAGACCCTGGGAGAGTTCCCGGAGACAGGCCCTCCGACGATCTAGTTCGTCACTGAGAAAGCAACAGTAGCTAGGGTTCAGGTGAAGAAAGATTGATTACCTTTGAAAGTGAGGAGGGGGTCTGGTATTTAGAGGCAAGGGTAAACGGGTCTGAGATCCTAACAGGCCGGGTTGGACCCGTTTGCCCATGGGCCTGAGCTGGTGGAAGCCCGTTGGGATTGTTTGACCTGACGATCACCGGAGAGCGAAATTTGAGGAGATCTAAAGGCCCAAATGGGACCACGTAATTTATACCATATCATAAGCCCCCCACTCCTGGAGTGCTGTGTAACCCAGCCGTGCAGGAGTGGTCTGTCTTTGTGGGAAGAGACGAGGGGAGTGTTTGGCGAAGATTTGTTACTCTGAATCCCTAGGTGGTATTTTTGAACTGGCCACAACTTAGGTCGAAGGTTGAGGGACGAAGGCCAAGGGACGAAGGTCGAGGGACGACTTCGTCCGACAGCTACCGAGCACTCCGTGAGGGGAGCTTAGGGAAAAGAGCCAAGTGGGTGCTCGCTGTCACTGTCGAGCTCCGAGCTTGGAGGATCGGCTTGGAGAGCTTCGAGTGAGGCAACTTCGGTGAGAAGCTGAGTTGGTGCTCGAAGTCGCTACTGAGCTCCGAGCTTGGAGGGTCGGCTCGGAGAGCTTCGAGTGAGGCAACTTCAGTGAGAAGCTGAGTGGGTGCTCGAAGTAACTACCGAGCCCCGAGCTTGGAGGGTCGGCTCGGAGAGCTTCGAGTGAGGCAACTTCAGTAAGAAGCTGAGTGGGTGCTCGAAGTCACTATCGAGCCCCGAGCTTGGAGGGTTGGCTCGGAGTGCTTCGAGTGAGGAAACTTCAGTGAGAAGCTGAGTGGGTGTTCAAAGTCGCTATCAAGCCTCGAGCTTGGAGGGTCGGCTTGGAGAGCTCCGAGTGAGGCAACTTTAGTGAGAAGCTGAGTGGGTGCTCGAAGTCAGTACCGAGCCCCGATCTTGGAGGGTCGGCTTGGAGAGCTTCGAGTGAGGCAACTTTAGTGAGAATCTTTGTGGGTGATCGAAGTTGCTACCGAGCCCCGAGCTTGGAGGGTCGGCTCGGAGAGCTTCGAGTGAGGCAACTTTAGTGAGAAGCTGAGTGGGTGTTCGTGGTCACTGTCGAGCCCCGAGCTTAGAGGGTCGGCTTGGATAGCTTCGAGAGAGGCAACTTTAGTGAGAATCTGAGTGGGTGCTCAAGGTCACTGCAGAGCCCCAAGCTTGGAGGGTCGGCTCAAAGAGCTTCGAATGAGGCAACTTTAGTGGGAAGCTGTGTGGGTGCTCGAAGTATTTGCCATGCGCCGAGCCCCATACTTGGGAGGTAGGTTTGTTGGAAAAAGCAAGGTGGGTGCTCGTAGTACTTGCCGAGCGGCGAGCCCTCCAGACTTGAGAGGTAGCTTTTCCAAATAGATTAATAATCTAATGAAAAACAAAAAGGAATTCCATTGAAATTGATTTTTATTGACCAATCAGAATTACCTCCCACGACCTATAATTGTCTCAAAAGGTCCAATATAAGGGTTTGAGAGGTAGCTTTGTTGGAAAAGCTAGGTGGGTGCTCGCAATACTTGCTGAGCACCGAGTCCCCCTGTAGCATCCCGAATTTTCAATATAATATCTCAGAAATACGTGGCACAATTCCCAACGTTAACCTCAATTGTAATAGTAAACATAGCCAAAACACAGATAAAATTTTTTAACTTTTATTACATGAATTATTTACAAAGCATAGCGGAAATCCAAACATCTTGAATTACAAATTTTTTTCTTTTAAAACACATTCTTTTACAATTTACATAAGCCATAACATCAATCTAGCACAAGCATCCAAATTCCAAGCTACAAGTACCTACCTATAAAACATGAGGCTAGAGATAACCCTAACCCCCAAAACTACAGGGGTCGGCCATAATGGTGTGACTGACATAAAAATAAATGCAATGTAAATAGAACATAAAGCATAGAGTCATAAACAACATGTATCAACAGTAAGAACAAATGAAATAAGAAATAACAGTAAGTAAAACATGAAAACATCAAGTGAAACTAGACTAAGTGTCAAGTGTAGAAAAATAGGAAACAACGTGCATGAGAACAAGTCAAGAAAACACCAATGCTATATGCTGACTCTCTAATGCATACTTGTCGGATTCTATGCATCCCACTCTACATAGGTCCGGTGCAAGCCCTTAACGTTCTTCATTTGATGGGATTTAATCCCCCGCTATACAACTAATCCTACTACGATGACTACTATGAGATTAGACATTCTGCAAGTATTGGTTATCGCCCTTGGAATACTGGAGACTAATCCCACCCGCGGATCATCCTATGGCCCTTACGTCTATCGTCCCTAAAATTGGATTTTGCCTCACTCCGCAGGTCATCCTGGAATCCTCATTGCACAAACATCCCATGAGCATCACTCTCGTCCTCGGAATATTGGAGATCAACCCCACTCGGCGGATCACTCTGTGGCCCATACGTCCATCGTCCCGGAATACTGGGGAATATCTCACTCCTTGGATCATCCTGGAGTCCATAACTCACATTTGCACTCATTTCATCATATCACCATCTAGCGTCTGTCCTGATCTTGTTAAGCTAATTAATTATTTATTAGATTTCGAATCTCTTAGAGTTGGTGTACCCTACCGGGCTTAACTTAACTGAACAACAACCAAAATCTCAACCACCAGTAGATAAGGCCCCACTCGAGCTCTAAAGACTCATAACTCAACCATCAATACCAAAACTTTCAATAAAACTCATAAATCCATCATCAAAACGATTATATGAAAAAAACTTCTTAAATCAATAAAAATCCAAATCTATATAATGTACTCGTAAAATTTCAGAATTCAAATAAAATATTAAATCTATTAAATATCAGAAAACCATATTTTAAGTCATAGAATATCACCAAAACATCAATTCGTTTGAAAACACATATAACTCACTTAATAAGATCATAAGAATACGTTTAAAACTCTATTATAAATAAAATAGTACTCTCTGTAAAAATACTGTAATCTGTAGTAAAAACATAATCTAAAACAGTAGGGCAATAATCCATAAGATCAAGAAAATAACCGTTTAAAAGAAACGAAGAGAATTCAGCAAATCAGCCAAAAGAGCAACTAACGGTCGACCGCACATGAAGGGCAGTTGACTGTCAATTAGAAATCCTCAATATAGCAGAGTGACGGTCGACCGTGCGGTCGATCGTGACTTTCTATACAGCCGATTAGGCTCTTTGTGCATGTTTTGATATGCTACTCGATTAAATCCTTGTAATACCAAAATTTAATTTCTTGAGATGATCAAACATATCTAGTATTACATATAGGAGTTATTAAAACACATCAAAACATATCAAGATCTCAAAATAGATTTTTTTCACAAAAATCATTCAAAATCAGCAAAGTAGTATATATATATGCATAGGGTAATTATGCATCAGTTTAAACATCAAAATACGTCAAATAAGAGTAGTAGAAAGTTTAAACTCATCTCAGAATCAACACACTTGAAATCCAATCAAAACCCCCAGCAAAATTCCCAAATTCTTCAAAACAGTGGATTATGAATGTGAATGTGTATATATGCGTGTTTGTGCAATAGTTAAACATTAAGAATCTATTGTATATGTTACCGCTAAATCTGGTGTGGGGGTAAACAGACAGAATTTGTGAGTTCGAGGAAAACCTGAATAACAAAACCTAACCTGATCCGTCGGAGATTGATCGTTGACTCCCGCCGTTAACCTGCAAAAAGTGCAAGACACCGGGGGGGATCCCGGCGACGCACCTTCCGACGCTCAAGTCAGTAATCAAAAATGATTAAGAAAGAGCGTAAAGTGGGAAAATACTGATTACCTCTCAATGGAGATGGATGGGGGTATTTATAGGCGTCTTAGGGACTGGTTTTAGGAATGTAATCCCCGTGATTAGATAAGGAATATTCCTCGTAATCAGATAAGGCATGTAATCTGATAAGGTATATTCCCTGTAATCAGTTAAGGAATTTAATCCCTAATCCCCAGTGAAAAGATAGATGTGAATCATGGCCGTTGATTTAGATCTAATCAGGGACCTTGATTGTATCTTGCTGGACCGGGCATGCAGCGGGTTGGAACCCATACCCAGTTGACGTGGATCCGTTCATGAGTTATTGGGCTTTGAATAAAGACCCAGTTCCCATTTCAGACCCGTTTGTAAGCGAAATTACCGTTTTACCCCTGAGCTTTAAGATTCGTGTCCGATGTGAACGGTCCCGATTTAATCCTATTTTTAGCCATATCACGAGCCCCCCACTCCTAGAGACTGAGTTTGATCAGCCTTTGAGGAGTAGTTTTACTGTTCTAATGGCATACGGGATTTTATCGGTGTTCTTTAAGGGACTTAGGATCTCGCTCGGGGGTGTAACGGTGTCATTCTGGGCTTGTAAGATACCCAAAAATATCCTCAGAATTTTTTGGATTTTTGGTGATTTTTCCAGATTTTTCCGAATTTTTTATTCATTTTCCGAATTAAATAATTAATTATCGAAAATATTAATTAATTATTCTAATTTAATAATTATTTTCCAGAATTTTAAAATAATTTTTCTGAATTAATTATTTTTTAGAATTTTTAATTAATTTTTTTCGATTTTTTAAATATTATTTCGAATTTTTGAATAATTAAAACAAATAAATAAATAAATTAAATATTACCTGGACACATGGCGCGATCGTGTGCGTTGATCACGATCGAGCGAGCGCGCAACCGGAGGAGAAAGAGAAGGCCATTTTTTGGTGTAATAGGGTCGGTGCCATGAATCGCTTCGGCAAAAAGTGGCCGAAGTCCACGTGGACACCACGTGGCAAGTCAAAAGTTGACCCCTCTTTTTTTTTGTTGCTTTTTTGTTTTTTTGCTTTCGCGCCAGCTCTTTTCTTTCTCTTCTTTTCTTTCTCCGCTGTCTCTTCTCCTTTGTTTCGTTTCGTTTCCTTCTCCTCTGCTTCGACATTGGCCACGCCGCCTTGCCCCCGACCATGCACCCTCTCCGACCTCGTCTGGTGCGGTGGAGAGGTCGAGCTTGGAGGGAGAGGGGCTCGTTGGCAAATAGCGCGAGCTCGGCGAGCGAAAGACGAGGGGGTGCTCGGCGAGCTAGGGAGAGCTTTGGTCGAGGAGTTTGGAGGTAGGTTCTGTTCTCAGAAGAAGCTAACGAAGCTCTTCGCTGGAGCTCGCAGCGGAGGCGAGCTCGCCGTCGGAGCTTGGCGCAGTGGTGAGCGTTCGAGCTCGTCGATGTGTTGGGTTTTGGAGCTCGACATTGCGGATGTCGACGCTTCGGAGCTTGGTGACGGAGCCCGTCGGAGGTAGAGCTCGATGTAGGTGAGCTCGGCGTCTTGGAGCTGAGCTGTTGGAGGAGGAGTTCGGCGAGGGAGAAGGAGGTCTCCGCAATGGTGAGGTTGAGCCTGCGAGAAGTTGGGTTCGGAGATTTGTGATGACGGAGCTTGAGGAGATGTCGGAGCTGGGCATCGTGGCCAACCATGGCGAAGCTCGAGGAGGGAGCTGATGGCGAGTGGAGACGAGCTTGGCGACGAAGCGAGCTCGGCAGGTGAGCTCGGCGACGAAGCTTCGTGATGGGTTCGAAGCTCTTGCAGGTGGCGGAGACTTTGTGAGCTCGGCGATGGGGGCTGTGCTCGAGGATGGAAGTGTGAGCACTGCGTCGGAGGTTGAAGAAGACGGAGCTTGAGGAGATGTCGGAGCTCGGCATCGTGGCCAACCATGGCAAAGCTCGAGGAGGGAGCTGATGGCGAGTGGAGACGAGCTCGGGAGATGAGCTCGGTGTCAAGTTTGGTGTCGATGAGGTCGAAGGTTGAAGGAGGTGTTTGCGAACTCGGGATGGGGAGCTCGACGCCGTGGAGAGCTCGGCATCGCGAGGGGCATGTGGAGCTCGAGCTCAGTAATGGGTTCGTAGCTCAGCGCCGGAGCTGGGAGGCCGGCGAAGATGTGCTTGAAGCTTTTGAGCTCGGCATTGCGGCGCGGCTTGGTCGCGAACTCGAGCGCGGAGCTCATTAGTGGCAGCGATGGGCTCGGAGCTAGCGCCGTGGAGGAGCTCGCCGCAGGAGCTCAGTCGTGGGGAGTTCGGCGTGGGAGTTTGCGACGAAGCGGAGTTCGAAGCTTCGGAGGTTGATGGGTTGGCGAGCTTAGCGATGGGTGCTCGACGCCGTCGGAGGAGCTCGATGCCGCAGCGCTCGTCGGAGCTCAACGTGAGCTCGGTGGAGGACGAGGTCGGCGAGGGAGCTCGGCAGTGTTGAGCTTTGGGTTTCTTCATCGCTGTTTTGGCGCCAGGAGTTTTGGAGAAGGAGATGGGAAGGTGGGTTCGGGTTTGGATCCTTAATGGGTCCGAACCCGGACACTTATTTTTTTTTTTTTTCCTTTTTTGAAGCTCCGATGGCAGATTGCTTCCAAATGTGTCGGCGAGTCTTTGCGAAGTGTTGAGTAAGTTTTTTCCATGTAACGCTCGGAGGCTGGTGTCGAGCTCAAGCCCGCAAAACGGTCGGTGCCAAGGACGCTCGGCGGCTGGTGCCGAACTCAAGCCCGTAAAACGGTCGGTGTCAGGAACGCTCGGTAGCGGGTGCCGAACTCAACTGTGCCGAACTCAAAGACTTGTTGATTTTTTGGATATCTTGACTGCTGAACTCAAGCCCGTAATACGGTCGGTGGCAAGAACGCTCGGAGCTGGTGCCGAGGCATGAGACTTAGAGATTTTTTGGAAATCTTGACCGCCGAACTCAACCCCGTAATACGGTCGGTGGCAAGAACGCTCGGAGCTGGTGCCGAGGCTTGAGACTTAGAGATTTTTTGGAAATCTTTATCGCCGAACTCAACCCCGTAATACGGTCGGTGGCAAGAACGCTCGGAGCGGGTGCCGAGGCTTGAGACTTAGAGATTTTTTGGAAATCTTGTCTGCCGAACTCAACCTCGTAATACGGTCGGTGGCAAGAACGCTCGGAGCTGGTGCCGAGGCTTGAGACTTAGAGATTTTTTGGAAATCTTGACTGCCGAACTCAAGCCCGTAATACGGTCGGTGGCAAGAACGCTCGGCAGCTGGTGCCGAGGCTCGAGACTTAGAAATTTTTTGGAGATCTTGACTGCCAAACTCAAGCCCGTAATACGGTCGGTGGCAAAAACGTTCGGCAGCGGGTGCCGAACTCAAATGTGCCGAACTCAAATGGTGCCGAGCTCAAGCCCGTAAAATGGTCGGTGGCAAGAACGCTCGGCGCGGGTGTCGAACTCCAATTTTCCCTGCAGAGTTCTTCTTGATATTCCCGGTGCTACGGAAGTCGGCTCGGGGCGTGCGACCCCTTGTTTCGAAACTAATCCGAAGATCTACAACTTCTCTTCAGGAGTAAGATGAAGATTCACCCTCCTTCATGGTCAAAATAGCCCCGCAACATCCTTGTCTTCATGAAGTTGAGGAGTGTTTTGGTCGTGGGGATTTTGGAAGAGGAGTTCCACTCCTAAGGGCGGAGAAGCTGTGCTGGGAAAACCCTTGTGCCAGGAAGACCCTTGTAAGAGCTGTGGGAAGACCCATCCTTTGAGGTGAGCAAAACAAAGAGCTTGGCTTTAGGAGAGAGCCATTTGGAAGACAAGTTCGAGGAGCAACTCTAGGAGAGAGTTGTGAGCTCCGAACCTGTTCGAGGAGAGGTCCGTCTGGGAGGCAAGCGGAGTGAAGAGCTCGACTCTGGGAGAGAGCCATTTGTGAGACGAGTGTAAGGAGCAACTCTAGGAGAGAGTGGTGAGCTCCGAACTCGCTGAGAAGAGGTCCGCTTTTGGAGGCGAGCGGAGCGAAGAGCTTGACTCTGGGAGAGAGCCGTTTGTGAGACGAGCTTGAGGAGCGACCCAAGGAGAGAGTGGTGAGCTTCGAACTCGTTGAGAAGAGGTCCGCTTTTGGAGGCGAGCGGAGCGAAGAGCTTGACTCTGGGAGAGAGCCGTTTGTGAGACGAGCTTGAGGAGCGACCCAAGGAGAGAGTGGTGAGCTCCGAACTCGTTGTTTAAGTGAGGGAATCAACGGTTGTGGGAGCAATTCCGAATGGCGAACTACCCCTAGCTCGCTTAGGAGCGAACTTGCGGAGTAGAGTCGAACCAAGTGTTGGACTCCGAAACCATTGTCAGTTTAAGGGTTGTGGGAGCAATTCCGAATGGCGAACTACCCCTAGCTCGCTTAGGAGCAAACTTGCGGAGTAGAGTCGAACCAAGTGTTGGACTCCGAACCATTCAACGGCTGTGGGAGCAGTTCCGAATGGCGAGCTACTTCTAGATCGCTTGGGAGCGAACTTGCGAAGTAGAATTGACCCAAGTGTTGGACTCCGGAACCATTGTCAGTTTAAGGGTTGTGGGAGCAATTTCGAATGGCGAACTACCCCTAGCTCGCTTAGGAGCGAACTTGCGGAGTAGAGTCGAACCAAGTGTTGGACTCTGAACCATTCAACGGCTGTGGGAGCAGTTCCGAATGGCGAGCTACTTCTAGATCGCTTGGGAGCGAACTCGCGAAGTAGAATCGAGCCAAGTGTTGGACTCCGGAACCATTGTCAGTTTAAGGGTTGTGGGAGCAATTTCGAATGGCGAACTACCCCTAGCTCGCTTAGGAGCGAACTTGCAGAGTAGAGTCGAACCAAGTGTTGGACTCCGAACCATTCAACGGCTGTGGGAGCAGTTCCGAATGGCGAGCTACTTCTAGCTCGCTTGGGAGCGAACTTGCGAATTAGAATCGAGCCAAGTGTTGGACTCCGGAACCATCGTTAGATTTATTTAACGGTTGTGGGAGCAATTCCGAATGGAGAACCACTTCTAACCCGCTTAAGAGCAAGTTATTCGAAGCAGAATCGAACGAAGTGTTGGACTCCGGAACCATCGTTAGAGTTTAGTGAGTTGCGGGAGGAGCCATGTAGAAGAAGCTGGACTCCGAAATCACCATTTAACGAGTCGTGACTCGGAGAGATTGAGATGAAGCAAAAGCAACAATTTCCAATGAAAAAATGTAAAGTTTTATTGAAATAAACTAAGTGGCTGCTTCAATAGGGCGAGCCATTATTACATGCTATTGGCCGGGTTACAAGCATCGGCCTTATTGAAAATCAAGATCCTACTTCTATGATAAGTGAAGACCTCTCGAGAGAAGCTGGGAGGTTCTGAGTCTTGAAGTTCGGCGGGTCTTTCCGTACGTTCGTTGGCTCCTTAATAGGGAAGCTCGGCCCCATCTTTTTGGACGAACTTGGTAAGGTGCCCCTGCTGTATGAGTTCTTCGATCTCCTCCTTGAGAGCCCGACAATCATCCGTGTCGTGGCCGTGGTCCCTGTGAAAGCGGCACCACTTATCTTTGTCCCTCTTCTTATCAGGGGTATTCATTCTAGGGGGAGCGCGGAGTAGTCCTTCCTTGTCCACCTCCATAAGGACTTCTGATATATTAGCAATGAGGGGGGTGAACTTCTCAAAACATGGAGTCGAACGACGCTGGCCATTACTGTCCTTCTGGGATTTTTGGGACCCCTCTTCGCTTGTGCTCTTTCGTTTGTTCCCGAAAGATGTCTCCTCAAGAGTAGGGGGGTTGAGAGCCTCTTCGGCCCGAATGTACTTTTCACACCTGAGAAGGAGGTCGGCAAAGTTCTGTGGAGGCTTCTTAGCAAGAGAGGAACGAAGGCTGGAATTGAAGACATTGGATTGGAAGGCGGCTGTTGCGACGGATTGGTCGAGGGAGGCCATGGACCTGACCTCCGCAGTGAACCTCTTCACATAGTCTCTTAACTTCTCACCTTTCTCTTGCCTGAGCTGGAGGAGTGAGATGCTGGTCTTCTCCGTGCGCCTGCTACTCACGAAGTGGGTGATGAAGAGTGTTTCGAACTGCTCGAAGGAGAATATGGAAGACGGGGCGAGGCGGGAGTACCATTCCCGAGCTGAGCCCTTGAGAGTAGCAGGGAATGTCTTGCACAGCAGGGCATCGGAGGCTTGGTGGATGAGCATGAGAGTCTTGAAGCTCTCAATGTGGTCAACGGGGTCAGTCTCCCCGGTGTAAGTCTCAAATTGGGGAGGTTTGAAGCCGAACGGCACAGGTGCATCCACAATGGTTCGGGAGAAAGGGGTCGAGTAGGACGTAGGGTCCTCCCCCTAAGCTCTTCTTTTCGACCTATCTGACCCAGGCGCCTCTCTACCTCATGAAGGGGGCGATACATGGCGTCGTCCCTCCGATGGTAATCAGCCGAGCCTCCAGACTCGTCTTCGTAGGAGGGAGAGCGAGGGCTGCGGCGATGGTAACTTCGGGAGCGACGAGGACTTGGGGTACGCCGGGAGTTGGTAGGAGCGGGACGAGGAGATGGGGACCGTCGGCGAGGGCTTCGGACTGGAGGAGGCGACGGGGCCTTCGGCTCATTAGGGTTTTGACGGAGGTTGAGTGCCTGTTGTACCATTGCTTGGAACTGCTGGAACTCGGCACGGGTGATTGGTGCCTCATTGTTCCTGGGCTGTTGCTGATCTGCAGGGGAGTGCCTCCTTCTGTAATGCTCGGGGGACTCCCTCCTTCCCCTTCGGAAAGGGGATCTTCTGTAGTCTCGGCGGTGAGGGGATCGCTCACCCGGACGTTGTTGGCGGGAGGCTCCCTCTCGGGCTCGCTTCTCATCCAGACGGTGGCGTAAGTCCTCCACCTTCTGCCGGTTTTAAGGATTATGAGAGGCCATGGAATCCGTAGAGGCTTTGTGTATGGAGACGCGGTCTTGATGGAGAGGTTGCTTCATGCGGGAGCCCCCCGCACCGGCATTCTGAGGGCCGGTGGGTCCCTTGGGGGTTCCTGATTCTGAAGAGGAGGCTGATCTTGTTGAAGAGGGTCCTCCACTTGAGGCGGGGGTTGTCCCTACTGCGGAGCGGGTTGGACGGGGACTACCTCTTGCTGATCGGCGGGGTTGGGCCCGCGGTTGGACCCTCTGGACCTGACTTTTCTCGGAGGCATGGCTGGAGAAGATAGGACCAATGGGAAGAGGGGCTGCTATTCGTTTGGTTTTCCTACAGACGGCGCCAATCTGTTACCGCTAAATCTGGTGTGGGGGTAAACAGACAGAATTTGTGAGTTCGAGGAAAACCTGAATAACAAAACCTAACCTGATCCGTCGGAGATTGATCGTTGACTCACGCCATTAACCTGCAAAAAGTGCGAGACACCGGGGGGGATCCCGGCGATGCACCCTCCGACGCTCAAGTCAGTAATCAGAAATGATTAAGAAAGAGCGTAAAGTGGGAAAATACTGATTACCTCTCAATGGAGATGGATGGGGGGTATTTATAGGCGTCTTAGGGACTGGTTTTAGGAATGTAATCCCCGTGATTAGATAAGGAATATTCCTCATAATCAGATAAGGCATGTAATCTGATAAGGTATATTCCCTATAATCAGTTAAGGAATTTAATCCCTAATCCCCAGTGAAAAGATAGATGTGAATCATGGCCGTTGATTTAGATCTAATCAGGGACCTTGATTGTATCTTGCTGGACCGGGCATGCAGCGGGTTGGAACCCGTACCCAGTTGACGTGGATCCGTTCATGAGTTATTGGGCTTTGAATAAAGACCCAGTTCCCATTTCAGACCCGTTTGTAAGCGAAATTACCGTTTTACCCCTGAGCTTTAAGATTCGTGTCCGATGTGAACGGTCCCGATTTAATCCTATTTTTAGCCATATCAGTATATATGTAGCATACTGTTTCCAAACAACCTCATTGCCAAACAACTCAGATCTAAATCAAGATTTCACAAAAATGCGCCAAAGCAAATTTTCTGCCTGAGCACAACAGGCCCGAACTCAACCTCATCTCAAAATCTGATTCTTTTAGTTCAAAGCTCTTTTATAACTTGTTATAAGCATATTTCACTAATTTTAATTGTTTAATGATGAATATATGTGAATACTACATACATATAATCGAGTTCCACTCATCCAAATCTCACAACAGATCACATATATAGGTACACACAGTAAAGGTCAAGTCTTGTTCTCTTATTTTTATCAATTTGTGCATTTCAACATATAATCTCAATACAACGATCAAAACAACAAGTATATGATAGAAGATAACATACCCATAAATTCTATTAGGTTCTTTAACAATCACAAATTATCTATTAAGGTTTTAATTCATTAATGACACAGTTTCTTGAAAAGATTCAATTTTTAATTCATCTACTCATCAAAATTCATTATATCTACATATCATCATCTGACATGCTTTCTAATAGATAAATCATCACATACAACATGCTTAGAACAATAAGAAAAACAAACACGTGTCACTCACCTTATTGAAGAATCAACCAAAAATAATAAAGAAATAAGAAAAATCCCTCATTTAGCAAGAAAACCAAGATCCTTGCTTTAAAACTCCAAGAAAATAATAATAAAGAAATACCTTTGTGTTGTGTACCAAAGAGACAGCTGCACTCCACCCTATATAGGCCGGAATTTAGGGTATCTAGGGTTTTGGAATAGATTTGTAAATTACTTCTTTTAAATATTCCTTTACATATATAGATTCTTATACTTGGAAGTTAAATAAAAACAACTTAATTAATATTTAAAACAAGAATAATCCTTTCTATTATCAGCCGGCACTATTTTGAAAACCCAGAAAACGAAATTGCACTTTTGCCTCTTTAAGTGACAATTTTGCAAAAAGACCATTCTTGATCAAAACTTGCAAAATAACCCAAATTTATTAAAAAAAGTAAACTCTTTTCCTTTGAGTTGACTAGGCATCATGCCAAGCCTAAAAATCTAAAAATCTGGAGTTTTCACTCCAAGTGGTAATTTTGCACAAAGTCCATTTTTTTGTAAAATTTGCAAATAGGTCAAACAATTATCAAAAAAATCCAAAAAATTCACAAATAATATCTAATAATAACTAATGAGTTTAACGAAAATAATTTTTGACTTTGAACTTTCCAAAAAAATATTTGCACGTGTTTTGCACGTATTTTGCACGTGTAAAAGGTAAATTTCAGAAAAATGTTTATTAAAACATCAGAAATAATTTTAATTCTTTATTAGTCTTAAAAAAATTATTTAAAAATTTGGAGTATTACACCCCCAGACTTGAGAGGTAGCTTTGTTGGAAAAAGCTAGGTGGGTGCTTGCAGTACTTGCTGAGCGCCGAGCCTCCCAGGCTTGAGAGGTAGCTTTGTTGGAAAAAGCTAGGTGAGTGCTCGAAGTACTTACCGAGCGCTGAGCCCCTATACTTGAGAGATAGCTTTATTGGAAAAAGCAAGGTGGGTGCTCGCAGTACTTGCCGAGCGCCGTACCCACAGACTTAAGAGGTAGTTTTGTTGGAAAAGCTAGGTGGGTGCTCACAGTACATGCCGAGCACCTGAGTCCCCCGGGTTTGAGAGGTATCTTTGTTGGAAAAGCTAGGTGGGTGCTCGCAGTACTTGTCGTTCGCCGAGTCCCCCAGACTTGAGACCTAGCTTTGTTGGAAAAAGCTAGGTGGGTGCTCGCAGTACTTGCCGAGCACCAAGCCTCCCAGGTTTGAGAGGTAGCTTTGTTGAAAAAATCCCGGTGGGTGCTCGAAGTACCTGCCGAGCGTTGAGCCCCCATACTTGAGAGGTAGCTTTGTTGGAAAAGCTAGGTGGGTGCTCGCAGTCGCTACCGAGCCCCGAGCTTGGAGGGTCAGATAGGATAGCTTCGAGTGAGGCAGCTTCAGTGAGAAGCTGAGCGGGTGCTTGAAGTCACTACCGAGCCCCGAGCCCCCATACTTGGGAGGTAGATTTGTTGGAAAAAGCAAGGTGGGTGCTCGCAGTACTTGCCGAGCGCCGAACCCCCAGACTTGAGAGGTAGCTTTGTTGGAAAATCTAGGTGGGTGCTCGCGGTACTTGCCGAGTGCCAAGCCCCCCGGGTTTGAGAGGTAGCTTTGTTGGAAAAACTAGGTGGGTGTTCGCAGTTCTTGTCGAGAACCAAGCCCCCCAGACTTGAGAGGTAGATTTGTTGAAAAAGCTAGGTGGGTGCTCGCAGTACTTTCCTAGCGCCGAGCCTCCCAGACTTGATAGGTAGCTTTGTTGGAAAAAGCTAGGTAGGTGCTCGCAGTACTTGCCGAGCGTCGAGCCCTGAAGCCTCGAGGAGCGGCTTTGTTAGAAAAAGCTAGGTGGGTGCTAATAGTACTTGCCGAGCACCGAGCCCCCATACTTGATAGGTAGCTTTGTTGGAAAAGCTAGGTGGGTGCTCGCAGTACTTGTCAAGCATCGAGCCCTGAAGCCTCGAGGGGCAGCTTTGTAGGAAAATGCTAGGTGGGTGCTCGCAGTACTTGCCGAGCGCCGAGCCCCCATACTTAAGAGGTAGCTTTGTTGGAAAAACTAGGTGGGTGCTCGCAGTACTTGTTGAGCGTCGAGCACCCCAGACTTGAGAGGTAGCTTTGTTGGAAAAAGCTAGGTGGGTTCTTGAAGTACTTGCCGAGCACCGAGCCCCCTAGACTTTAGAGGTAGATTTTTTGGAAAAATCAAGGTGGGTGCTCGCAGTACTTGCTGAGCGCCGAACCCCCCAGACTTGAGAGGTAGCTTTGTTAGAAAAGCTAGATGGGTGTTCGCGGTACTTGCCAAGCGCCGAGCCCCCATACTTGGCCTTTATAAGGCCATCCCTCGGCCAGAAGTGTAGTTCACCATTTGGTGTGTCCTAGGTGTTAGTGAAGCTTCGAGTGTGAAGGTCACGGGAATTCAGACGGTCTATGGTCCAATAGGGTAATGACACATGGAAATGATGATGTCATGCTTTTCACAGAATTTTAGGAGTCGCCTTTCATGCTATATATCCTCTACCCCTCCCTCATTTCTCGCATTTGCTTACTTCTCTCAAATTTCCAAAATCTTCCTTTCTAGTGCAGTTTGGTCACCGGCGGTGAGTTTTCCGATACCCCCCACCGTTCTTAGAATAGGTTAGTTAAATTTATTTTTGAGTATGTAGCGAGCCCATTCCAGTTTGTCTGCCACTACCTCGGGTCAGGATGACGGTCCCCGTGCCTCTGACTCAACATCATGGGAGTCAGAGACAAAGGTATATGATGTCGCACCGCTACGTAGTAGGAGGCCTTTCGTGGTTGAGTAGAGTGATTTGGAACGGGACGTACCCTTGGTCAAAGGCGAGGAGGAGGTCGAGGTGATCGAGGGGGGCGAAGGACAGATTGCAGTGGCCGAGGAGGATGAAGGCGAGGTTGAAGTGGTTGAGGGAGAGGTAGAGCGGGTGGTAACGGCTGAGGAGGGTGAAGGTGGAGAAGGAAATAACTCGTCCGAGGATGAAGATTTGAGCCCTTTGGCGACACCATCTCCTCCGAAGGGCCCTCGAGTTCGACATAGGAAGACGAAGTGGGTTCACCCCGACGGTCCGGACGAGACGGCCCCTATTGTTAACCTTGAGGTTCCGTTTGAAGCCAGCCGCACTCAATCTTAATATATCCAGATGATGTGAAGGAGTTGTTTCGATACAGGGGGGGTGCTGACGAGGATGTAGAGGCTTCCTTACCCAGTAGGCAAAAAATTGCTATGGACAGGGTCCCGACCATCCTTACAGCGAACGATCTTCCCGTCATTCGTACAAATTACTTCATTGGTGAAGAGTATGAGCTGCTGATCCCCAGCCCCGGGATCCGACAGACAGATAAAATGGTGCCGCATTTCTGTATGTTCCTAGTTGATGCCTTCTGCTCTGGGTTACGGCTGCCGATCCATCTGTTTATTGCTGAAGTGTTGAATTGGGCGTCCCTTAGCCCAATGTAGTACAAGCCCAATTCCTGGAAGCAGATAGTGTGTTTCCTGCTGCTCTGCATGGAGCGGGGTGTCTGGCCAAAGCTGAAATACTTCCGGGTGATCCTCGGCCTCAGCTCGTCCGGTGAGTACGAGGGGATCTATTATATTTTGCCAAGACAGATGAGGAAGGTCATGTACGAGCATCTGAATTCCATTAATGGGTGGAAAAAGAAGCACTTCATCATTGGAACCTGACTCCATGGTGATACCCACGGCTTAGAGATTTTGTAAGCCCAATTTGAAGGGCCCTCACAAGTCAGATTTGCCGGCCGAGGAATAGGCGGACGTTGAAAAGATATGTTCGGGCAATAGCATTGGTTGGTAGATAGTGAAGGAGAGGCACTTGGCTCGAATCGGACTGAGCCCCACTCCTATAAGTATGTTTTATATCTAGTTTTCTTTCAAGTATTTTCGCTCGTCTTACATGATTTTCCCCTTCGCAGGTATGAGTGATAATGCGATTGCCGTGAGGAGGGTGCTGCTAAAGAAGTAGGCAGCCGAAAAGGCCGACCGTCCTCATCACAAGAAGCATGGGAGAATCCCTCCCGAGGGGGTTGCGAAGGAGTCCCCTTTTCCAGTCTCCGAAGAAGCACAAGCGCTCAAAATCGGGCCCCAGCTCTAGCTGCCTTCTGGTCGCCTATGTGATGAAGGCGGGCCTTCCTTCCGTTGCTCCAACGGCAGACCAGATTGTCAGCGAGGTTGGTGTGTGGCCCTGGGCTCCGGATTGGGGAGTTAAGGCTGGGGATACCATCTCAGACGGGCTGGTGGCCATCGATATTATTGAGAAGATCGCACCACCTCAAGATCAGAAGGCTCGGGAGTGCGACACTGTCAAGTCCTCGTACATGAAGTGGGCTCTGGTGAGTTTGCAGGTAAAATGACAGTTGATTATGTTGAAGTATTTTGCATTTTCTAAAGTTAGTTTCTGCCGGTTGCAGGCCTGCGTAGAGGGGAGCTCTGCTGGTGAAGCTACAGAAGAAGGAGCTGGCGAACGAGATGAAGAATACCCAACGCTGGGAGCAGAAGGCTAAGAACCTCAAGCTAGAGAAGACGGCGCTCTGGTGCCAAATCCAGGCTCTCCGGGCGGAGTTGGCGAACCAGGAGGATGCTTATATGAAGAAAATGGCCCACCCAAGGAAGGTGGGCGACGAGCGGGTGTAGGAGATGGAGACGGCCGGGATGGATAAGGTGATTGAGGCCCAGGACATGGTCTATGCCAGGGCGATCCAGCATGTCAAGCACTTTCATCCGGAGCTGGACCTGAGTGGCTTTCATTATGACTTGGACGTGCCCGAGCTCCCGCTGACTCCCGGGGGTGGTGATCACGCTGCGAACGATGAGCCCTATCCTGAACATCATGCCGAGGAAGAGGTGGGACAGGAGTAGCCCTTGTCATTTCTTTTTCTTCGTTCGTTTTTGTTTGTACTTTTTTGTAACAGCCGAAAGCGGACTGGCCACCGCACTTTTTGTAAAATTTCCCTTTTTGAGCAATAAAAAGTGTTTTGGCCGAACCTCTTGACTTGGATGCATTTGGATTTTCCAGCTTGATTTTTTAGCCAAGTGTTTTTAGCTTGGAGTGATATTCTTTTGTTTTTGACAGATGAGAGTGACCCCAGCGGGGGACCTTGTGGGCTCGGAGGTGAACCGGTTGAAAGGTAAGATCTTGGCTATGGAGTTTGCTTTGGCGCGATACCATAAGGAGGCTCGTGACCGTGAGGCCATCGTCAAGTACTTTATTGACAAGTCCAAGGGGCTCAGCGTGGACCTGTGAGGTTCAAGAAGTTGTTATCCGACCGAGACCTAGAACTTACTGGAGCTTCGTTATCGATGGCCAGTACCTCTGCCCAGAAGCCTTCGTCTGAATATTTCTTCCGTGAGGTTATAGTAGAGAAGGAATTGGACGTGCAGCGATACAAGATAATACTCGGGATGTCCGGATCCCGGTCCATTTCATTCACTGGCACCCATCCTCTTGATGGTGCTTCATTTCCGACCCCAAGGATTGGTCCGGCGAGGCCTTGTGAGGCGCAGAGCTCCGTCGCCAGCATGTCCACCTTGGCAAGACCGGGAGACCCGATGAAGAAGCCCACTCGGTCGGCTGGACTAGAGCTCGTCTGCTTTGACCCTGTGATTCCGACACAGGAGCCCTAAGATAGGTTTTACCAATATATTTTATTTTCTCTTTGTAACGACACAATTTCCTTTGATGAAATAATATGAGAAGATGATTGTCCTTGTCTTGGCTATTTTTCCATCTTATGACTAATATTTCCAGGGAAGATGCTCAGCATCCAAGTTTTTCGGAAATCTAGTGCCTTGCTCGAATACATGTCGAGTGTCAAGCATTCAGGCTTGTGAGAAAGCTGGTGCCTTGCTCGAGATACATGCCGAGCATCAGGCATCCATGCTTGTAAGAAAGCTGGTACCTTGCTCGAGATACATGCCGAGCGTTGGGCATCCAGGCTTGTGAGAAATCTAGTGCCTTGCTCGAGATACATACCGAGCATCGGGCATCCAGGCTTGTAAGAAAGCTGGTGCCTTGCTCGAGATACATGCCGAGCGTCGAATGTCCAGGCTTGTGAGAAAGCTGGTGCCTGGCTCGAGATACATGCCGAGCGTCGAGCGTCCAGGCTTGTGAGAAAGTTGGTACCTTGCACGAGATACATGCCGAGTGTTGGGCATCCAGGCTAGTGAGAAAGCTGGTGCCTTGTTCGAGATACATACCTAGCGTCGGTCGTCCAGGCTTGTGAGAAAGCTAGTGCCTTCCTCGAGATACATGCCAAGCATCGGGCATCCAGGCTTGTGAGAAAGCTGATGCCTTGCTCGAGATACCTGCCGAGCGTCGGGCATCCAGGCTTGTGAGAAAGCTAGTGCCTTGCTTGAGATACATGCCGAGCATCGGGCGTCCAGCCTTGTGAGAAGGCTGGTGCCTTGCTCACGATACATGCCGAGCATCGGGCGTTTAGACTTGTAAGAATGCTGGTGCCTTGCTCGAGATACATGCCGGGCGTCAGGCTTCCAGGCTTGTGACAAAGCTGGTGCCTTGCTCGAGATACATGCCGAGTGGTGGGCATCCAGGCTAGTGAGAAAGCTGGTGCCTTACTCGAGATACATGCCGAGCATCGGTCGTCCAGGTTTGTGAGAAAGTTGGTGCCTTCCTTGAGATACATGCCGAGCATCGGACATCCAGGCTTGTGAGAAAGCTGATGCCTTGCTCGAGATACTTGCCGAGCATCGGGCATCCAGGCTTGTGAGAAAGCTGGTGCCTTGCTTGAGAT
Source organism: Hemerocallis citrina (assembly GCA_017893485.1). Classification (NCBI taxonomy): domain Eukaryota; kingdom Viridiplantae; phylum Streptophyta; class Magnoliopsida; order Asparagales; family Asphodelaceae; genus Hemerocallis; species Hemerocallis citrina. The sequence goes on from CM030363.1 coordinate 132,777,252, forward strand.
ACATGCTGAGCATCGGGCATCCATGCTAGTGAGAAAGATGGTGCCTTTCTTGAGATACATGCCAAGCGTCGGTCGTCCAGGCTTGTGAAAAAGTTGGTGCCTTGCTCGAGATACATGCCGGGCATCGGGCAACCAAGCTTGTGAGTCGGGCGTCCAGGCTTATGACAAAGCTGGTGCCTTGCTCGAGATACATGCCGAGCGTCGGGCATCCATGCTTGTAAGAAAGCTAGTACCTTGCTCGAGATACATGCCGAGCATCGGGCATCCAGGTTTGTGAGAAATTGGTACCTTGCTCGAGATACATGCCGAGCGTCGAGCGTCCAGGCTTGTGAGAAAGCTAGTGCCTTGCTCGCGATACATGCTGAGCATCGGGCATCCTTGTGAGAAAGCTGGTGCCTTCCTCAAGATACATGCCGAGCATCGGGCATCCAGGCTTGTGAGAAAGCTGATGCCCTTCTCGAGATACTTGCCGAGCGTCCGGCGTCTAGGCTTGTGAGAAAGTGGGTGCCTTGCTTGAGATACATGCCGAGCATCGGGCGTCCAGGCTTGTGAGAAAGCTTTTGCTTTGCTCGAGATACATGCTAGGCGTCCGGCTTCCAGGCTTGTGAGAAAGCTGGTGCCTTGCTCGAGATACATGCCGGGCGTCAGGCTTCCAGGCTTGTAAGAAAGCTGGTGCCTTGCTCGAGATACATGCCGTGCGTTAGGCATCCAGGCTTGTGAGAAAGCTGGTGCCTTGCTCATGATACATGCCTAAGCATCGGGCGTCCTGGCTTGTGAGAAAGCTGGTGCCTTGCTCGAGATACATGCCGAGCATCGGGCATCCAGGATTGTGAGAAAGCTGGTGCCTTGCTCGAGATACATGCCGAGCGTCGGGCATCCAGACTTGTGAGAAAGCTGGTGCCTTGCTCGAGATACATGTTGAGCGTCGAGCATCCAGGCTTATAAGAAAACAGGTGCTTTGCTCGATATACATGCCAAGCATCGGCCGTCCAAGCATTTGAGAAAGTTGGTGTCGGATTTGTACAAACTTTTAATCAACAACAAATGTGCAGCTTTTATACCATGACCATTTCCTTACAGGAGAATTGGCACGTATCGCTTACAACAGTGGACTCTACCTCACTTTCCCTCTTGAAATTTGATGAGGTGCTCCGCGTTCCACAGCCTCTTAACCATCTTGGCCCCCAAGTCTTCGAGGCGGTACGTGCAGGGACGTACCACCTGGGAGATGTTATACGGGCCCTCCCAGTTGGGGGCAAGCTCGCCTCTGGCTGTGGGCTAGGAGATTACTAGCTTTCGGAGCACGAGGTCCCCTTCCTTAATGTTGGTTGGGCGAACTTTCTTATTGTAGAGCCTCTCGACCCGTTGTTGGTAAATGGCCCGTTGGATGCTGGATCTTTCCCGTACCTCATCAATGAGGTCCAGGTTGGCCTTGAGGTCACTTGAGTTTGATTCTTCGTTGAAGCCCGTGTACCTCGACGATGGGAGGCCGACTTCTAGTGGGATGACCGCCTCGGTCCCATATGTCAGATTGAAAGGGGACTCACCGGTCAGAATTCTCTTAATAGTCCGATGTGACCAGAAAACGTTTGACAACTCCTCGACCTGTAGACCCTTGGGAGACTGATCCAGATGCTTCTTCAGACCGTCAATAATTTGATGGTTGGTGTTTTCGGCTTGGCCGTTCAGTTGGGAATGAGAGATTGACGCGAAGCGCTGTTGAATATTGAGGTCGTCGCAAAACTTCTGAAAGTTTTTGCCGGTGAATTGGGTTTCGTTATCAGGTGATTAGCATGCGCGGGATTCCGAATCGACAGACTATGTGTTTCCGGAAGAATTTTTGAGCCTGATGCTCGGTGATGGTAGTTAGGGGCTCCGCAATGGCCACGTTGAGGAATTGCCTCTGGCCGGTCGCCAGAGGAAAGGGGCCGACCAGGTCCATTCCCCACATGGCTAAGGGAGTAGGACTAGCAAGGGACTTCAGCTCGGCCTGGGATGAGTGTTTAATGGGGGAGAACCTCTGACAGGGGCCGGGGCCCCAGCTTTGGATGAGGTTTTTAGCATCTTGCAGCATAGTTGGCCAGTAGTAGCCGTGGATTAGTCTTTTCCAAGCCAGCGACCTGCTGCCCATATGGCACCCCCCGATCCCTTCGTGTAGTTCTTCCAGGACGTACTTAGCCTCATCTGGTGTTAGGCAGCGAAGATAGGGTCTCCCGTCCGACTTGGTGTAGGAGCGTTTAAAGAGCACGCCCCTAATTAAGGTGAATCTTTCGGACCGAACCTGAATGCTTCGTGCCATGGCCAGGTTTGGTGGAAGCTCTCTAGTTGTCAGGAACCTGTGTATGGGGCTCATCCACGTCTCGGTGGAATCGTCGTTGGTGAGGTAAAAGACTTTCGTTTCTTTGATTGTTGGCTTAAGAAGGACCTCGACTAGGACCGTACGGTTTAATCCTCCGAGAGAAGACGATGCGAGTTTAGACAAGGAGTCGGCGTGACAGTTTTGTTCCATTGGGATCCGATGGACATCTGCCTTTACGAAGAGCTGCAAGAGCTGCTTTGCTCGCGATAAGTATTGGGTCATTCGGTGGTCACGGGCCTCGTACTCTCCGGTGATCTGTTTGACCACGACTTGTGAGTCACTGAAGACTTGTATTTTCCTCGTGCCCGTCCGGTAGGCCAGTGTGAGTCCCGCGATCAGAGCTTCATATTCTGCCTCGTTGTTTGTGGCTGGAAAATTGAGCCGAAGAGAATACTGAAGGATAAAATCATCGGGGCCTCTGAGGATGATGCTCGCTCCGCTCCCTTCCTTGCAGGACAAACTGTCGACATAGACGTCCCCAGCTGGGGCATCTTGCTGAATTTCCGGTGACTCAGGCATGGTGCATTCAGTAATAAATTTCGTGAGCGCCTAGCCTTTTGTCACGCCCCGCTTCCTAAAAAGGAATACGGAATACAGATACGCAACAAAAGCCCAGCGAATGATTTTCATCATCCTTAAGCTATTTCAGTAATCTTTACAACACATCATAGAATATATCAGAGTCGGAAGCAAAAAGTGGAACCAACATGCAATACTTGAAAGAAATTACCAACAGAAATTTACTTGAAATCAAATACAGTATTCCCAAATAAAATCCAGAGTCTGGAGAAAAACAATATTCTGGGTCACATCGCCCAAATACAGATAATATCCAAATAAACCAAATACAAATTGTTTATTGTTCAAGAAACAATTAAGAATAAGCAGAAAACAGAAATTTCAACTTAATAATTCCCTTCACCATTACCATCAAGCAGCTGTCCAACCTGATCTGCATTAAGTAAATTTGCAGGAAAAAGGAGAAGAGGTGAAAACAAGTACCTGTTAATTGCAAGTCCGGATCACAAATAGAGTAGGATAGAAGCACCTGGGGAAAACTAAACAGATCTAACTAATATCAGAAACAGACCTAACATGGTATGGCAGAATCAATTAACATGATATCCTAGCATATGCCTCAAGTGTTAAGTGTCAAGTATCAGATAACAGATATGTCAGGTAATCAGGTAATAGATTTCAGATTCAGATTCATATTTCCATATAACAGATTCATATTCAGATTTCAGAACAGATACAGATTCAGATTTCAGATTTATTTAAGTCTTGTGTGATTACTATCTAGGTAGCACGACATGCGCCATACTTTTATCACACGGTTACTACATTCAAAACAGTTTTGTTTGTAGATTTCGTAGGGGATCATATAGGGCCGTGTGCTCAGGGTTCAGACAGATAACAAACGATCATGTAAAATGATCTCAAACAGACGATCACGTAAGTGATCTCAAACAGACGATCATGTGAAATGATCTCAAACAGACGATCACGTAAGTGATCTCAAACAGACGATCATGTAGAATGATCTCAAACAGACGATCATATAAAATGATCTCAACAGACGGGAAACAAGGGCCCCCTTCTAAGTACACATTTCTATGCTTTCCCACTGCTAGATCCTTCCCATAAACCCCGGCTTGGTTAATTTTATTATGGTTATCAAACAGACATGAATGTGTGCAAAATAGTATCCAACTAACATCATATAATCAGGTTTAGGTTCAGGGAATCATATCAGCACGTATAGGTTACACAGAGTCACATAAACGAGCACAAAGGTGTATGTTCATAATCAGGACAGCAAGACCAATCAGTAGTAAAACAGAGATTCAAAGAGCTACAGACATGAAAATCAGAATCCACCAAAGGATTTGGAAACTAGACATTCACACGCATCCAAAGAGTATAATTAAGCCATATACTAGTTCACAACATCTCAACTCAAAACTGATTTGAATGCAGATTTTATGTTCAGCCAGAAAACAGGGGAACGACTTCAAACGCATAAAAACAGCATGAAAACATATCAAATAATTCCAAAAAAAATCTGGGGTAATCCCCTATAGGTATAGACTCAAAATAATAAGTTTCATAATATTCCATTAAGTATAGATAGGTCATGAAAAATAGGAAGTAACACAAAATCGTAGTTTGACGAATCTGGAATTTCTCAACACTGCTGTACGAAAACAAGCATATATCGCAAACAGTGCATCAAAATCTAATTCTTCCAAAACAAAATGAAAATAGATAAAATTTTACAACTTTCATATCTCACAAATAACGTTCATATAACATAAGGAATTAGGGTGAAAACTGGGTTCAACATAGAACAGCATGCAATTTACAGCAAAAGTAGAGTTTAGAAAAGGATATGAAACATCACTCAAAACTCATTTTTAAAATACACCAAAAATCTGGGAAGTCCCTAACATCATAAGGAAACACTGAGCAAAATATTATAGCAAGATATTATGTATATCCTAGATCTTGAAAATAAATAGTTCACAAAATTGACACAAAACTGAATCTGAAATCTACTGACACGTCTGTACCAAAATTATCATATCTCAGTCATACGAACTCCAAATGCAGTAAAACCAGTGGGATTTGGAAATAGACACAATTATCTACAATTTACTTTAAAATCTCCAAGTTGAGATTCGGACCCTAGCATAGGTGAAAACAGCAAACAACACAAAACAGCCCGAAATTTCCAGATTTCACACTTCATCTTAAAACAGCCCGAATCTGCTGGTGGATAATGTGGAAGCCATCGATAGGGTTAACTTCACCCAGGATGAAGGGTATGATTGAGCCCTTGTGCACGTCCTCCGAAGGTACCCGGACCTCGACCTCGAGGGCTTTAGTTTTTCCATGAAGTTCAGCGATGCTCATCCGAAAAGGTTTAGGATTTCTTTGCCTTGGACAAGCAACTAACGGGGATTTCCTCGTGGGGGGAGGAGAAAACCTGTAATAACCCATATATATATATATATATATATATATATATAATGTGGGCTATAGATTGGGTAGTGTGGTGATGGACCTATAAAGTATTTGATTAAAATGACTATAGGCCTAAAGGAGTTGTTGGCTGGTGTATGCTTTGCTTGGATTTGTGGGCCTTGAATTAATTAAATTAATTAATTGGGCCCAAGATGTGTGCATGTTTGTATATAGCCCGAATGGTTGGACTTGGTGTAGGTTGTCACATGAGGGAAATAGGGATGCTTTCAAATGATCCCACATCAGGTGGGGTGTGGGTTTGAGTAGAGGTTATTAATAATTGCCTAAGATCAAGGGGTACCAAATAGCCATGACACTTTTTGTGAGGCAATCCTGTGGTGGGCCGTTGTTACGACCTGTTTTTTTGCATTGCGTAGCTGTGTGCGCAGCTGAGCCATGCTCGGGGCGTTACAAAACCTGCTCACTTGGGGAAGATGCCGACCCCCCTGAAGGTCCATTACCCGGACGGAAGATGTGCCTCCTTATCCTAAGAAGTAGGAAGTTAGCTCCCTTACTTTTTCTTTGTTGTTTGTTTTTTTTACACTCCCTGATTGCGGATTGGCCATCACTTTTTTGTATGAACTTTTACGAGTTTGAATAAAAATAATTTTTTGGGCCGAACTTCTCGACTTGAAATTTTTGTGTGTTATTTTGTAGTCTTCGAATTGAGCCAAGTTTTCAGAGCTCCGCGTAATATGAGATTTCCTTTCTATCTAGATTAATGACTGTGCTTTGGTCGACACCCACGATGTTGAGCTCAAATTCCTTAGGGTAAAGTGCGCACCATGGAGTTGAGGTTGCCTCGTAGCCGTAAGGAGGCTAAGGACAGGGAGTTAGTGTTTTCGTACTACATTAAAAGGTCATCAAGTGAGTTTGGAACATTCTCATCTAAAAAAGGTGATGGTCGATAGGGCTTTTGGCCATACCGAGGCTCAAATATCTACCCTTGCAGTTCATCCTGACTACCATCTTTGGAGGGCCCCATGCGTTCGGCCGAATCTTTTCTTCGGGAGATGTTGGTGGAGAAAGAACTGAAGATATACCGGTTAAAGGTGGCATTCGAAGTAGCGGGGTTTCAAGCGACCTCTCTTCGCAGCGGTTGGACATCTTTCAGAGGTCATCCTCTGACGCTTAGATTAGAGCCGACGAACCCCATGGATGCTTAGAGTTTGGTGGCTGGGCTATCCCAGCTTGGCCATCCCTAGGGAGGAACCCGATCGATCCATCGAGGGGCAAACCCGATCCGTTGGACTCGAACTGGTTTATGCCAGCCCCAGGGTACCCCCTGCCGAGGAATAGGATCCATCGACAACCATCATGGCTTGTTGTAATTTATTGTATCTTGTTGTAATCCTTCGGCCATGACGATTGTATCAGTATGTACCTATCCCTCGGTTGACCGGTTGTGTAATAGTTTATTAATGAAGAACTTTGATTTGAATCTCTTCTGAGCTTTGCATTGATTAAGTAGATTTGTTGATTCTCAGGTGTTCACACCCAGTTTGCTGAAGTCGAAGTGTCTCACCTTGGGAGTCAAAATGTTACTATCTTGAAAGTTGAAATGTTTCGTCTGGGAAGTTGAAATGTTTGCCTTGGAACTTGTAGAGACACCCTCTAGCAGTCGTTAGATGGGGTGGATAGTTCGGATCTGTCCATATCAACATTGCGGGGATCGAGGACTTCCTCCCACAAGAGCCTATATAATCCCCCATTCCTTTTTTGGACTTTTAGAGAATGTCAGGGTTCATGTGGTTCTTCTACTACCCGCTGATAATTAGGGGTAGCGGTGAAGCTTGGATACTCTGCTACTCTACCGTAGACTATTAGTGGGTGAAAGAATGATCACTTCTTCCTACTCCCTTTGTCATTCATCTGGGGTAACTGCGGGTGTTCACGTGGTCCTTTTGACACATGCTGACATATTGGGGTAACAGTCGAAACAGGACGGCTTACCCCGACTATCAGTGTATGACCGAATGATTGGCATGACAGATTACGTCAGTAGTAGACGAGCTTCCAAATTGCGAGTCCCATTCGCACAGTTAACGACTGGTTTCTCAAACCATTGTTTTGTGTTGTGGTTCAATGTCCTTGTTGAGGAACGAGGCCTTGCAAAGAAGGACACTTCTTTGCGTGTGTCTCAAAGTCCATGCCAAAGCCAGACCAAGCGAAGTTGTGAATCTTTCACGTGTGGCTCAAAGTTCATGCGGAGCGCCGAGGCACCGAGGCCACGCAAAGTTTTGAACATTTCGTGTGTGGCTCGGAGTCGATGCAGAGCACTGAGGTGATGAGGCCAAGCATAGTTGTGAATCTTTCGCGTGTGGCTTGAAGTCCATGCGGATCACCAAGACGACTAGGCCAAGTGAAGTTGTGAATCTTTCGCATGTGGCTGGGTGTCACGCGCCGCTTCCCAAAAGAGAATACGGAATACGGATACGTGACTAAACCCAGCGAATGATTTTCATCATCCATAAGTTGTTTGGAATCTTTACAACATTTGACAAGAATAATCAGAGTCGGAAGCAAGAAAAGTCAACCAAGCATGCATATATGAATCAAAATACTAGCAAGAATACTTGAAACAAATATATTATAATCTCAAATAATCTAGATCTGAATAAGTCAACAATCCTGGGTCATATTGCCCAAATACAAATAATCCAAGTAATCAAGTACAATTGTTCAAAATAAGCAACAAGAAATAATAATAGCAAAATCCAGCCGCTAGTATCTCATACACCTACACCATCTGACACCTGATCTCCAAAATCTGCAATTTAACAAATTGCAGGAAGAGGAAAAAAAAAACAAACTCCCGCCAATACAAGTTACGGGCCGCTTGTAGTGTAGGATACAAGTACATGGAAAAGGGGTAAACAACTAACATGAAATATTCATGATGATAAAATATAACAACTATCATGGCAAGATGAACAAGTGTAAGTGGCATGTATCAAGTGTCAAGTAAACAAGTATCATGTAAACAAGTAACAAGTGTCAAATATCATGTATCATGTATCAAATGTCAAGTATCAAGTAATCACGTATCATGTTCAAGTGTCCTGGTCAAGTCTTGTAGTTATTACTATCTAGGCAGCACTTCATGCATCCCGATTTTTACACATGGTTGCTACATTCAAACAGTTTCGCTTTAGATTTCATAATAGATCATAGAGGGCAATGTACTCAGGGATAAACTCTTAAGTAGTCAAGCTCCAAATACCAAATATCAAGCTCCAAGTACCAAATATCAAGCTCCAAGTAACCAAATATCAAGCTATGTGTCAAGAGTACAAGTGTCAAGTAATCACGTGTCAGGCTCCAAAAAACCAAATAACAAGCTCCAAATAATCAAATATCAAGCTCCAAATAACCAAATAACAAGCTCCAAATAAGCTCCAAATGACCAAGTATGATCTATGAATCCTCTTTCGAGTACACGTTTCTGTATTCTCCGTTATTAGATCTTTCCCTTTAAACCCCGGCTTAGTTTCTTATTATTATTATCAAACAGGCATGTGCGTGTACAGAACATGGCATGAACATGTAACAGGTTCAGGACGGAAGATAAACATGTACAGATGAAAGACAACTCATAAAAAGGTTAGGACAACGAGAATTCTAGTTCAGGACAGAAAGACAATACTGCACCAAATCTGGGATTTTGTTGCCACAAACATACAAATCTGGATCCGTCAAAGAATCTAGAAAATAGACTTTCGGCCGAATCCAGCAAATATATACAAGTCATATGGTATTTCAAAAAAAATAAGTCTCCAAACATATTTGAATCCAAAAAATGTGTTCAGTCAGAAATCAGTATTTTGTATTCAAAGTCAGAAAAATAGCATGAAAACTAATTAATTAAATCCACGAAAAATATTGGGTATTCCCCTATATGTGCAGCATTAGAATATAAAGTTTCATAATTTTTTAATAAAAATAGAGTAGTCAAGAAAAATCAGAAAACATCAAGATGCAGTAGTTTTGTAAATTTGGAATCACAAACACTGCAGCACGAAAATAGCAATATCTCACAAACCATAAATCGAAATCCAAATCCGTCAAAAGGTTAATAAAATAGACACAGTAGGATAACTTTCATATTCACAAATATTTTACAAAAAGCAAGTCGAATTAGGTCGAAAATCAGGTTCTTTACTGAACAGTAAAAAATTTTACATGTATAGTAATTGTTTGGAAACATAGAACAGTTTGTAAAACTCATCAAATAAATCCACAAAAATTCAGGGTTAATCTCAATCAAGTCTATTTGTATTATGAAAAATATTGGATCAAAATAATACTTTTAACATTAGAATAAAAATAGATTATTTTTCAGAATTCATAGAGAACAAAATCTGGAACTATCTACACCTCTGTAGTAAAATAGACATAACTCACAACTCGTAAAACGAAACTGAGATCTGTCAGAAGGGTTGGAAAATAGAAAGAATTCTCTACAGTTCATATTGAAATACTGACCTTAATAGAGTCTAAGATACTAAAAAAAATGGAAAGTCGACAAAACACAAAATCTCCTTCATGCACAAAATCAACTAGTTCACACGAAACTCATCCAAAACATAACCAAACATGAAATAGGGTGTACTAGATGTCCAAGGAACATGGTATAGGGTATTTCACAAGTCCACGACAAGTATAGCACGAATAACACATCAAGCACATGATATCACAAAATAGCATGCATATAACAAGAAGTGGTCATCCCTAAGTTATTTCATGTCATGGGAGTCATGTGGCAACTACGGGCGGGTCAATCACAATAGAGACAAGATCAACAAGGGATTCACACACAAGAATTGTCTCTAGAACACAACTGCACTACAAGCGGTATTTAGTACTTGAATTACACAAAGAAAAGAATACAAGTTACTTGCCTGAGAGACGACGACGGAAATGGCACAAAAGCAAGAATAACGGGAACGGATTCCCGGGGTGACGAACACAATAACGATCACGAACAAACACACAAATCACGAATAACGACCCACAAGCACAACCACGAACAATGAACCCAATGAACACAACCACGAGCACGCGAACACCACAGACTCAAACATACGCACACACTCACCACCCACTCACTCAAGAGCAGGGGTGGAGTGTGCACAGGGTGGTCGACAGAAGGAGGGTCACGATAGGCGGAGAAGGGATGCGTTGCGACACCGGGCTGGCCATTGCCGCTGTCTGCCATCAGAGGAGCACACAGGGGGTGCCGCAGGAGGGTGGAGAGGGGCACGGGAGAGGCAGGGGATGGCAGTGAAGCAACGTTGCAGGAGGAGTCGGACGAGGCTGAGGCAGGGCGGTGCGACAGGAAGGAGGGGATGCCGATGGCCGCTGCGAAGTCGGCAGGGACACACACAGGGAGAGGACGAAGAGTAGTTCAGGGTCTGCTTTAGCTTTTGTGAAAGTCCTTTTCCATCACTAATAGTGAAATCTACTTGGTTTACACAAGCATTCCATACTTATTCTCCAAGCATCTGCAAAAAATGAGACATACGGACTTTCCAAACATCATAACATTTTCCATCAAAATAAGGTGAACGTGTTAGACTTTTTTCCAATGGAGATGAATGACTTCGATGTGTGCAAGTTTTCGGGAGGAGGGATTTTGACCAATGGACCTTTTGTTCTAAGCTTTTAAGCTATTTGTGAGCACATCGCTCTAATACCATTGTAAATCACCTTAGAGAGGTGGATAGGGTGATTGTGCAGAAATTAAGAACTTAAATAAAATGTGTAAAATAAGGAGATAGAGTTAGAAAAAGTAAACAGAGCAAACAAACAAGACACAACGATATAACGTGGTTTGACCCCCAGATCTACGTCCACACCACCTACTTGTAGTAATTCTCTACCACAAGTGTTTAACTATACTTTAAAACCCTTGTACAGTGATTCTCGGATTCTAGCCGAGACACCTACAGGACTTCTATGAATAAGTCCAGTAAAACTCACCGAAGTGGAAGAAAAGAAAAACTCTCAAGATCTATAATGATCTTGACTGAAGAAAACAATAAAAGCTCACACACTCGGATCGTTGATTGAATGATTAGTTCAGAAGAATAATGATAGAAAAGAGATGATTAATACTTAGTAAATTCACCTCTATTTATAAAGTGAAGAAAAGTTTCTTTCCAAGAAGTAGAAAAAAAAAATTCTGTATATGCAGGTAACGGTAGACTGCACTTTTGTGATGTCGACTGTCAATTTCTACCATTACCTGCATAGAAGAGTTTCTATGCAGGTAACGGTAGACTGCACTTTTGTGCTGTCGACTGTCAATTTCTTCAACCAAAGTCGAGAGGATTGACAGTCGACTGCATCATGTTTTGCACTACATTTGCGGTCAACTGTTTGGTACAATCGACTGTGTATATGTGCGGTCGACCCTTTCCTGCCAGATGCGGTTTTATGAGATGAATTCACTTTTATATTCTTTCCATAACTAATTATTCAATCAACGATTCTATACATATTAATTCCTTACATTAACATAAATAAATAAACACTATTGGCTGGCTTTCTTGAGGATTTAAAGCACATGTTTCTTAAGGCACATCTTTTGTTATTTTGTAATCTTCTCTTATTCTTTTCTCTTTTGCTTGAAGTCAAATCTTTTTGATTCATTGTTTGAATTTTGATTTCCTGAAAACCTGTAAATCTCAAGTGAAGAATATTAGGTTTAATAGTACATTTTGTGCACAACGATATGAGTTGGATGACGTAGCCCCTCCTGGGCTGTCAGATCTCCTCAAATCCTGCTCTTCCCTGATCATCAGGTCAACAGAAGTCCAACGGGCCCCTACCGCCTCAGGCCCACAGGCAAACGGGTCCAACCCGGCCCGCTAAGGTCCCAGACCCGTTTTACTTCTGCCTATAAATAGCAGACCCCCTCCTCACTGCAGAAGGTAATCAATCTCTCTCCACCTGAACCCTAGCTACCCAATCTCCTTCTCAGTGACTGACTAGATCGTCGGTGGGCCTATTGCCAGGACTTCTCCCAGTGTTTCCAGGCGGTGTGCAAGTACAGAAGACCGAGCCGAGCCGAGTTGCCGGACTCAATCCGACCTGCTGGATCCGAGCCGAGCACCCGACCTCTACCTCTCCGTTCCTGCTTTCGAGCCGAGCATCCAGCCTCTACCTCCCGACTCCTATCCCCGAGCTACTCCCGCTCCCCGGAGTCGAACCGACGCCAGTACTACGGTTTCCATTTCACAAATTACAAGAACTCACACCTGCTTCCCCCACACCCCAAAAATAAACAACATCAGGTTGGCTCCATCTGTGGAAAAGCCTCTTAGTACTGTCGGCAGACCGAGCCCGGTCGGGGACGTTACCTCGCGTCCGAGCTCCTCCATGGCTCCCGAAGCCAGAAGGGCCGTCACCTCGGCAAGACATCCAGACCCTACACATCCGAGCAGCACGGATGCCCAGGGTTCCAACCAACCTCGGGTAAACGGCACGGTCAGACCGTTGAATGCGACTGATCTACGTCGCATCATCTCAGATCGGTAAGCCAGCCGGACTAGGGGAGAGGCCGCTTCCAACTCGATCTCGAACCATCACCAACGGCCATCCCAGGCGCGTGATCCAGAACACAGCCGCTCGCCCCGTGGACCTGTAGGGCAAGCCTTTGTCACAAGGGTCGAGTTCCAAAATTTTTGGGACGAGATCCTCCAAGCCATCCGAGGCGGCCAGACCATCGAGGTCCGTAATAGCTCCGACCCACAGTCAAGAGCAGGAGGTGGAGAATCTCGCGGATCGGCCCGCCCCCAGGAACAGGCAAACTTACCCCTAGCTCGGTCGTATTTTTTATATACTTATTTTCTTCTCTGAACAGTCGACTGAGATTTCAACAACTCGACTGATCAGTTGTAATAATTATTTATTTTTCTCTCGACTAAGTCGACTGTACCTTAATACCAGTCGACTGTCGCGAATCAGGATGTCTTCAACATCGAATCGTCACACAGTTTTTGAGAAAACATCTTATCCTTTGACTCGCCCTTGACTACTTTTTGAGCCGTTGATTTCATTTCCATTCAATCCCAGCCGTTCGCATCTGTTGAAAACCCTACTTCACTGCCTCCATCTTTTCACTTTCACTTTTACCCACTTCACTTTTACCAGATCTGAAACCCTGAAGAGAAAGAGCAAGATTGAGAAGTCCACTGAAGGAGCTGCTATTTTCCAACTCTCTTTTGCTGTTTGATTCCCTATTCTTTGTTGGTATAATCTCTTCCCCTTCATTTTTTTTCATGGCACCGAAAAGATCCAAAACCTCTCATGTAGATGATAGTTCTACCTCTAAGGACTATTCTCAATATCTTAGAAGTCCTGATCTCCTGGAAAAATGGCATATTATTTGTACCATTCTTATTTTTCCTGGTAGATTTGTCAATTTCAATGATCTTGATAGGTTTAACCTTGTCTCTCTCTTTCAAAACTGTAGCCTTTATGATTTTTTATACTTAGAAAATCAACCACATTATTACCCTCAACTCATTTATCTCTTCTATACCAATATCAGAATAGTTCAATCGGATGATGGAGAAGTTATCATTTATTCTTCTGTGAAAAATAAGAAGATTAAACTCACATCCGAACGAATTAATCTAATTATGAGTATCGATGATGAAGGACTTGATTTAGGAGAGATCATAATGGACGATGCATCTATCATGTCTAAAATCTTTTTCCTCAACCATGGACCCCCTATGTCTAATAAATCAATTACACCTATTGCAAAACTTGTTGCTCGGATACTGTCCTATAATATTATCCCTAAAACAGGGAGTTATGATCAGTATTCCATGGAATTGCAACAAGCAGTCTATGCAATTTTTGGTAAAATCAATGTTAATTGGGGTCGTGTCATTTTTCCTAGAATTCACAAATCACATTCCCACTTTCTACCCTTTGGTGCTCTCCTTACTCGTGTTTTCTGTGCTTATGATATTGATCTCGACTCCGAGACAAATGTTGTTAAACACTATGAATGTTTCGATCATGCAAGTTTAGCACGCATGAAGCTTCTTGATCCTCCACCTAGCTCAACCACTAGGACTTCTCCCCACACCCAAGTTCCTTTAGCCACTTCTGCTAGACCATCTTCAGCCTCTAGCTCTTCTCTCCCCCGTGCTGATTTTGATGATCCACGCAGTCTCTATAATGTTGTTAACTACCTCATGGATCGTCAAGATATCCTTGAATCCCAAATTTCCCATCTGACCCATCTGTTCACCTCTCAATTTCCACCTCCGTCTCAAGATGTCGAAGATGACGACAACGAAGATGAAAACTGATGATTTTATTTTATTTTTTTTTACTATGTATTTTCCTTGCTGCATTTTCTTATTTTGGTATTTTGTAAAACTCTGTTATTTATGTAAAGACTCAGTTATTAAGTTATTTCAGTTGTTACTTATTCTCTTACCATATTGTCTCAATGATTTGGTTCTTCCCACTTGTGTATTTTTGTTGATGACAAAGGGGGAGAAAACGTCATATTAAAAACCTCATATTTGTGTATCTTTTTTTCTGTTTTGTTCTCAAGTCGACTGATTTCTTGTGTTAAGTCGACTGATATGATATACTTTTTTAAGTATGATTTTTGATGTTCAGTTTTGTGATGATTTATGCATTATGTATGCATTATGTGCTTTTGATAGGAGGAGCATATCAATGCTTGTATTACTATCAATGCTTGTATTATGTACAATCTTTTATTATCAGCTATTGTGTTGTCATCATCAAAAAGGGAGAGAATGTTGATTCTTGATTTTGATGATTACAACACACTACAACATGTATCTGTGCTATACTGAATATAATTGCAGGTTGTATCAGAAGATACACAAAGGCCTCATTTCTCTAAAGCTGAACCAATGAACAAGCATAGCTCAGGATAAAGACAATGGCTTCACTCAAGACTCAAGACTCAAGACTCAAATCAAGAAAAATGTTTCAATGTCATTTATTTATGTGTCTTGTAAACAAATGTAAAATTTTTCTTTATTGAGTCTTAGAATGATGTACAGCCTTGTCACACACACATACACTCACATATAAACTTTTTATAACTGTGTGTTTTCAAATCCAAATGTCAAAACAGCTTGAACTAGATTAGCTGTTGAGTACCAGTCGACTGCTACTTGTTCCAGTCGACTGAGTCTGTACAAAACTGCCTAATCTTATTCCAACTCTGTCCAGTCGACTCATTATGGCAACCCAGTCAACTGTTCAAGTGCTTTTGACAGTTTTCTGTTTTAAAATCGGTTTTTCAAATTCAAATCTTTTTATTTCCGTTGGTTGACAGTTGGAACAACTGTTTCTCAACGTCCAGTGTATCTAACTCTATAAATAGAGATTAGAATCCACTGTGAATGATACAATACTCCAAGTAATTTTGAAATCTTAAGTTTTATACTTTCAAGAGATAAAAGCTTTCAATTCACTAAGACTTGGTTCTCTGTCTTCAGTCCAGTATAACATTTGATTTCGTTCTGGACTGGATATAGAAGTCAACCATTTTAGCCACGTACTATATCACAATCGCAAACAAGGCTATTGGTTGATTGTAAACAATTTTTATTGTTTTCTTTTCCTCTCGGTTGGAGAGTAGGACTCTAGGGTGTAGAGTCAGGTTTGTCACTCTTGGTGGAAGAGTGGGTTGCTTTCTCTAGTTGAGAGAAAGGACTACGGGTTGGACAAGGTTGTTGTCTGAATGCCGTAGGGTATTCTTGTAAACTTTTTCAAGAATAGTGGAAATCTCAAGTGGGTTGCTTAGGGACTGGATGTAGGTCGGAAGGACCGAATCAGGATACATCGTGTGCACTCTGTGGTTGTATCTCTCTACTTGCATTTCTATTTTCTCAGTTTGTGTTTTTACTGTGAAACTTGTCTGGACAGTCGACTGAGTACTCAGATAAGTCGACTGGTCAGACTCGTACTCTCTGAAGGTTATTTGCATGTTAAGTCGACTGTCTCAACTCTAAGTCGACTTCATAGACTTATTTAAATTATTTTTCATTTTTTTAATACAGTCAACTGGTGTATCCCTTAAGTCGACTGTACAGAAGAAAAATCTCTATTCCGCATTTTAATTTCTTACAAACACTATTCACCCCTCCTCTAGTGTTTGTTGCCTTGCCTACAGGATCCAACACTTGGTATCAGAGCAAGGTTAAGGGCTATGGCACCTTCTTCAAATGCAAATCAGTACCATGAAGGCCAATCTACACAAAGGCCACCTCTCTTCGATGGAACAAATTACAATTATTAGAAGTGCAGAATGAAGATCTACCTTCAATCCATCAATTATGAAATATGGAACATGACTGAAACAGAATACACTGCTCCCACTATTCCATACGCACAATGGAATGATGACATGAAGAACCAAACAATAAATAATGCAAAAGCGATGAATGCATTATTTTGTGCTCTTACAAAGGAGGAGTTCAATCGTGTGTCAAATTCAACAACCGCACATCAAATCTGACACACACTCGAGGTAACTCATGAAGGAACAAACAAAGTGAAAGAATTTAAAATATCTGTTCTTGTTCACAGGTTTGAAATGTTCCGCATGAAGGAAAGTGAAAGTGTGTCCGAGATGATCACCAGATTTACTGACATTACAAACTCACTTGTGGCACTTGGAAAGATATACACTCAAGCAGAGATGGTGAGAAAAGTTTTTCGTGCACTTACTCCTGAATGGGAAAAGAAGGCCACTGCAATAGAAGAGGCCAATGATTTATCACAACTTTCTCTTGAGAATCTTGTGGGAAATCTAATGGCTTATGAGGTTCAAATTGAAGAGCAGAAGAAGGATGTTGAATCACAACAGTCAAAGAAGAAATCATTAGCATTCAAAGCCATGACAGACTCTGAAGATGAAAAAGAAGATGAGAAGGAGATTGCTATGTTCACAAGGAGATTCAAAAAATTTCTAAGGAAAGGTAAGTTCAATTCGAAGTTTAAAGATTCTAATGGTCTTCCAACTTGTTTCAGGTGTAACAAAACAGGCCATATAAAGAAGGATTGTCCACTAGAAAATACAAAATCTAAGGGAAAGACATCCAACTTCATGAAGGACAAGTACACTAAGAACAAGTTCGCAAAAAACAAAAAGGCATATCAAGCAACTTGGGATGACAGCGTGTAACGCCCCGAATCCCAACACACTGAATTCGAGATGTTCTACAGGATCTTTTCACTTTCTTTGAGTACAATTTTACAAGGAAATTCAAATCTTTCTTTTTACATCAGAGTTACATCAATATTACACTTTTCTTTTGCACAGCGGAAGTAAGATTTACAACAATTAAACAAATGTACAACAACATGGTAAAATCTTTATGCATCCATTCCTCTTACACATGTAATTACCTGCATACAAACTGTGGGTACGTCAGTTTATTCAACCGACGATAATTATACATGGTCATCCTCTCTATGCCAGAAACAGTATAACGAATCTCATTTCTTAACAAATCACAAACTTGTTCATAGTAAGAATACAATTTAAAAGAGAACTCTTAATGATATCGTGTCGTGATTGTGCACTTAATCCTTAATGCAATTATTTAATTCACATGATACTAATGCGCACTTGTTCGGATTCTATGCATCCCATACTACATAGGTCCAAGGGCAAGCCTCTTAACCGTTCTTCATTTTTGTAGGGTTCAATCCCTCGCCATGACTTAAACTACTTCTGTAATTACAGTGAGTATCCTAGATGATCTATGAGTACAAGCACGTATCCTGGCCCCTGGAGTAGAATTCCGCACCATGTCTTGACTCATCAAGCATGCATTCTGCAACAATTCAGCCTCCTCCCTGAACACGATCCTCTTGCAGTCACCAAACACCCCACAAGCGTGACTAAAGTCCGATCATTCTGAGTTGTGCCCGCGCCATGTCTTGACTCATCAAGCATGCATTCTGCGGCTCACACACCCGCACCGTAAACTCTAGTTCTCATACTTATGTTTTTCTCTCACTTTCATCACCTCTTCACTATGTACTAAAATATTAGAATCATGAATAAAAATCAAAGCTCTAGAGTTAGCCTCTCCACCAAACCGGACTTATCATTTCATTTCAATACATGACCATCCTTGGTCTTCCTTTCAATTTCATTTCATTTCCTTCATTTCACTGCCGGGGGAGACTTAGCTACTCTTCGTTTCAATTTCCAATTCACAATTTCTAATTGAGCACTTTCAGCTCATAATTCATTTAGAGTCTCACAGACTTTCTTATCATGATCTTAGTCTTTCATGTTCATTTAATTCTCAATTCCCATTTATGATTCATTTTACATAAATCCACACAGTCATAAAAAGAGTTCATAGATTTCAATCATAAAGTTCACAACTTCCAACAGCAATAAATAAAATGAAATCTCATACATATCAAAGTCCACTCTGTACAGTCGACTTGGAAGGACACCAGTCGACTCATACAGTCAATACAGGTTCATCATAAATACTCGGGATAGTCGACTGCTGCACACAGTCAGTCGGCTGTCCCGCAACCTTTCATGTTCACAGTCATCCACGTGACAGTCGACTGATCAGCCACCAGTCGTCTGTCCTGGGATTTTTAACAGCACATTTCTAAGTTCAGCTCAGTCGACTGGCTACACGCACTAAGTCGACTGGACAGTTTCATAATTAAAAAACAGAAATTATCTTTTCAACCGTTCTCACATGCATTTTTATTACAGCATACATACATTCACATTTCATAAACACCACACTTCTTACTTGTTCAGTAGCATTGTAGCATGGAATTTCAAATTACTAATATGTTCTTTTCTTTAAGGAAAACACTTTAAACATGCACTCACACTATTCACAACTTTCTTACGAAGATGAAGATGTAAATCTCAAGTCATTATACTAGGTCAACATAATGGAATATCTCATTTCATGGAATTGCCGAATATTCATACTTAAATCGATGCACCAGTCGGCTGAACACCTTGTCAGTCGACTGCACCGACAGTTCTTAGTTTTGTCAATCATCGCTAGTTCTTTTCATCCATTCACCTTCCCTCCATCATATGTGTCATAGGGAAAATATAAATTAGTGATCACACGATTACGTCTATTTGCACATATGTTTATTACCACATCATGAAAAATAATTGTCTCGTACCAGTCGACTGGTTCATGCGACAGTCGACTGTACCGACTCACTCGTTCTTGTTATCAACAGCATGCTCAGGCAATTTCTAATATATTAAATTTACTTTTCATAACATTGCAGCAATTATAACAATCATGGTATAATTCCTACATTAGAAGTCCTGAGAAACACCCACCTTATTTGACGAAGTAATCGAATCCAGCAAAGTTCCTCAATACGATGCAGCACTCCTTGCTCCTTGCTCCTTGTTCCACACCGAAGCCTTCAGAATGCTACTCGGTCCCCCACAGAAAAGCACACACACACACAACTCTCACAAATACTTCTCTTGAAATAATAATCTAGTGTAAAAGAAATAGAGAATGAGAGGGGGTATTTATACACAAATTAGAGTGAGATGGAGGGTTGGGATGCACTAGGGAGTTGGAAGATCAAGGGCTAGGATGGACTAGGAAGTTGTGAAAACTACCCACACCTCACATTAACCGCCCATGATCTCACACCCACTCACCACAATCCGGCCAAGCTTGTGCCTTGTGTACGTGTACATTGAGTGCACGTGTACACACAAACCACTCTACAAAATTTGTACATCAAATACCCGGTAAATAAAAAGGGAAAGATGCTACACATTACAAGTTGTAGAAAATAATAATAGAGTTTAAATTCATGGGCTAAAATTAATTGGGCCAAAATAATTATTTTGTAGAAGAGATAAATAAATTAACACTTGGGCTTTTTAGGGAAAAATCCTTTATAAAAACAATGCTCTTACTCATCATGTTGAAAATAATAGCCAAAATATTACACGTGCATACCACGTGCAACAAAACAAATAATCTTCAGTCATTAGGAAAAATCGGGGTATTACACAGCGATTCTTCTTCAGAAGAAGAAATTGATGAAACCAACGAAGTTGCAAACATGTGTTTCATGGCATCACAGAATCAAGTAAGTAATGATTATGATTCAGATGATTTACTTGATGCATTCAATGAAATTTTTCAAGAATTGAAAAGAGAAAAGATTAGAGTTAAGAACCTAGAGAAAGTTAATCAAACACTTTCTCAAGAGAATCTTAACCTTGATAAAGAAGTAAAATCGTTAAATTCTCGTATTTCAAGTTTAGATATGGATCTTGAATCTCTAAAGAAGAATTATGAAGAGATATCTAAGAACGTATCTAAGTTCAATAAAGGAAAAAAGAATTTAAACGATTTTCTTCAAAATTAAGTAAAATCTAGTCAAAAGTTTGGACTTGGTTTTAAAAATTCTCTTGCAAAGGATCTTTCTTCTAAAAGCACTAGTATAAATAAACCTGAATCTATTTCTAGTGTTAAACATAAACTGTATGAGTTCTTTAAAAAGCCTAAGCTTGTAAGTTTTATTGATAAAGGCAAATCTAAAGTTCATCCAAGTCGACTGTATCCATCCACCAGTCGCCTGTCTAGAGGTACTGAGTCTTATTCAACAAGACCAAAACCTTATATAAGTCGACTTACTTTTTCATCCAGTCGACTGACATACAGTAGAAGTCGACTGAAGGATGTTATAAAGTCGACTGGACAGAGCAAACTTGTATGGGTTCCAGTCAATTTGAGTTTGAATGATAGAACTACTTATATCAACTCATATATGTTAAACGTATGTAATTCTGTTAATTTTATTCCTGCTTATAGAGGAAGATCAAACTCATTATGGGTTTGGTTTCCCACAAACTAATATGTTTTGGACCCAATGAAAAGGGTACCATATTCACATTGAAAATTTTATAGGTACCAAAGAAAGATCGTTGGATACTTGACAGTGGATGTTCTAAGCATATGACTGGTCATGCCAACCTCCTATCCACCATACAAAGCATCAATGGAGGAACAGTTTTGGTGATAACAATAAAGGAAAAGTCATAGGAATCGGCATGGTTGGTAAAAACACTAACCCTTCTATAGAAAATGTTTTATTAGTTAGTGGACTTAAACATAATATGTTAAGTATTAGTCAACTATGTGATAAAGATTATAAAATTGTGTTTGAAAAAGATGCTTGCTTAATTTATGATTTCACTATGCAAAACATTATTTTTCAAGGTTTTCGCAAAAACAATTTGAATACAAATGAGTTTTCAAATGATTTCTGTTTAATAGCTTCTAATAATGACTCTTGGCTTTGGCAAAGACGATTTGGTCATGTGAATATGAAAATTCTCTCTAAAGTATCTAAG
Source organism: Hemerocallis citrina (assembly GCA_017893485.1). NCBI lineage: Eukaryota > Viridiplantae > Streptophyta > Magnoliopsida > Asparagales > Asphodelaceae > Hemerocallis > Hemerocallis citrina. The sequence goes on from CM030363.1 coordinate 132,799,052, forward strand.
TATAACCTAGTTGAAGGACTGCCAAGACTATCCTTTAAAAAGGATAAGTTATGTGATGCATGTCAACTAGGGAAACAAATCAAATTTACTTTTAAAACAAAAGAAGTAATTTCTACTAGTAGGCCGCTCGAATTAATTCATATAGATTTATTTGACCCTACTAGAGTTACTTCTTTAAATAAAAGTAGATATGTTTTTGTTTTAGTAGATGATTTTTCACGATTCACTTGGACATTCTTCTTAAAATATAAAAATGATGTTTTTTATGAATTTGCAAATTTTTGTAAACGAATTCAAAACTAAAGATCTCTAACCATAGTCACTATTAGAAGTGATCATGGTGGAGAATTTGAAAATGAAACGTTTACAGAATATTGCAACAAGAATGGTATAACACATTCATTTGCATTTCCTAGGGCTTCACCACAAAATGGAATGGTTGAAAGGAAAAATAGGACTTTGCAAGAATGTACACGTACCATGCTCGTTGAAAACATTTTACCTAAGTATTTTTGGGCTGAAGCTGTTGCTACAGCCTGTTATGTTTTAAACAGGATCTTGATAAGACCTAAGCTAAAGAAGATTTGTTATGAGTTATTTTTTAAACAAAATTCCTAAAGTCTCTTACTTTAAGACATTTGGTTGTAAGTGTTTTATTCTGAACACTAAAGATAATTTAGATAAATTTGATCCTAGATCTAATAAGGGTATCTTTATAGGATACTCAAATAGGAGTAAAGCATAAAGAATCTTCAACAAGTCAACAATGACTATTGAAGAATCAATGCATGTTACATTTGATGAATCTCTGCCTTCATCAAATTTAATTAAAGATGATGAAACTGATTCATCACCTTTAAATAAAGTAATTACATCTTCAGAACAAACTAGTCTCGCGGATAAGTCGACCGATCAGGACGTCAAGTCGACTGATGTAAACCAGTCGACTGAGACACTTGTCAAGTCGACTGATCCTATTGTGATATCTCCAACTTTACCAAAATCTTTTGTTGAAGTTAGAGATCATCCTTATGACTTAATAATTGGTGACATCTCCCATGGTATTCAGACAAGATCATATATTAATATGATATCTCACACAGCCTTCTTGTCGGATTTTGAACCGAAAAATATACAAGAAGTATGTGAGAACGAATTTTGGATGAATGCCATGCAAGATGAATTAAACCAATTCATAAGGAATGATGTATGGGATTTAGTTCCACGACCTCCTGATCATACTATTATTGGTACCAAATGGGTATTCAAAAATAAGTTAGATGAATCAGGACAAGTTGTTAGGAACAAAGCTAGACTAGTTACTCAAGGATATAATCAAGAAGAAGGCATAGATTTTGATGAAACATATGCTCCTGTTGCTAGATTAGAATCAATTCGTATTTTATTATCTTTTGCTTGTTTTATGAATTTTATACTTTATCAAATGGATGTTAAAAGTGCTTTTCTTAATGGGTTTATAAAAGAGAATGTTTATGTTAAACAACCACCAGGTTTTGAACATGAACAATTCCCAAACCATGTTTTTAAATTGAAAAAGGCTTTATACGGTCTTAAACAAGCACCACCTGCTCGGTATGATCGATTGAAAACTTTTCTTTTAGAAACAGGTTTTGAGATAGGTAAAGTAGATACTACTTTTTTTTATTAAGAGAATTAAGAATGATATTTTAATCATACAAATATATGTTGAAGATATAATTTTTGGTTCTACTAATAATAATCTATGTCAAGAGTTTGCTAATACCATGAAAAACGAGTTTGAGATGAGTCACATAGGTGAACTCAATTATTTCCTTGGACTACAAATTAAACAGTCTTCAAATGGCATATTTATTAATCAAGGGAAATATGTAAAGGAATTACTCAAACGGTTTAACATGGATAGCACAAGTAGTAAATCCACACCTATGGCTTCTACCACTACCCTTGACAAAGATATATTAGGTAAGAGTGTCAATCAGAAACTCTATCGAGAAATGATTGGCTCACTCTTATATATAACTGCTAGTAGACCAGATATTATGTTCAGCGTATGTTTGTGTGCTAGATATTAGTTTAGTCCTAAAGAATCTCATTTAAAAGCTGTGAAACAAATTTTAAAATATATTAAAGCCACATCTGATTATGGTTTATTTTATTCACGTACCGATAATTTCCAACTTTTGTTGTACAGTGATGCTGATTTTGCTGGTATTAAAACTGATCGCAAGAGCACTAGTGGGACATGTCACTTTTTGGGACATTCACTAGTTTCTTGGTGCAGTAAAAAGCAAAATTCGGTATCTCTATCTACTACAGAAGCTGAATATATCCCTGCAAGTTTGGCATGTGCACAGATTTTGTAGATGAAGCAAACCCTATTAGATTATGGTATATCTTTTGAAAAACCTTCAATAATGTGTGATAATACCAGTGCAATTAACTTATCTAAAAATCCGGTTCAACATTCACGTACGAAACATATTGATATTCGACATCATTTTCTACGTGATCATGTTTTAAAAGGAGACATATCTTTAGACTTTATCTCAACTGATAAACAAGTAGCCGATATCTTTACAAAACCCCTTAAAGAAGACACTTTTATTACTTTAAGAAGAGAACTAGGGATGTGTGATTTTCTTGATATTTGTTGAAAATATTTTTTTAAGTCGGCATGTATATGCTGTTCAGTCGACTTGCCCGTATTTTTTATATACATATTTTCTTCTCTGAACAGTCGACTGAGATTTCAACAAGTCGACTGATCAGTTGTGTTACCGCTGATTTCGGTGTGGGGGTAAACAGATAGAATTTGTGAGTCCGGGAAACACCTGAACGATTGACTCGGTCTTCTTGCTCCTGGCACAACCTGCAAGGAAGTGCGAAACACCGGGGTTGATCCCGGCGACGCACCCTCCGACGCTCTTGTCAGTAATCAGGCAAAGATTAAGAAAGAGCTTAGGTGGTGAAAAAGTGATTAACCTGGTCTCGGGGGCAGAGGGGTTGTATTTATAGTCGCCTTTGGAGCCATTTGGGGCCTAATTTCCTGCCTAAGCAATAGGAGAAAAATCCTCCTATTCTGTTTTGGGAAGTTAGGCCTTGATTCCCTGGTGAGAGCTAATCAGGTTTATTGATTTGACCAAATCAGTGGCCTGATTCTCTTCTTGGTGGATTGGGCTTGTATCGGGTCGGGACCCGTACCCAATTGAAGTGGATCCATTCGCGGGTGGTTGGTTCTGTGAGAAGGAGGCCCAATACCCGTTTTGGATCCATCTGTATGTGAAATTACCTTTTTACCCCCGTGCTTCAGGATTCGTGATCGATCTGGACGGTCTCGATTTAACCCCAATTTTAGCCATATCACGAGCCCCCCACTCCTAAAGACTGAGTGTGATCAGACTTTGAGGAGTAGTTTAGCTGTTTTAGTGGCTGATGGAGTTGTATCGGAGTCCAGACGTGGGATTTTGAATCTGGAAAGGGGGTAGTGAGGCGACTTTTGACGCCGCTGGCGGTTCTCTGGTGACATCGGGTATTCAAGAGTTTTTATCTATTTTTTTCGGACTATTTGTTTAACTTTGCGACCGTTTGCTAATCATTCGGGGGCCTTAGCCGTACATTCTGGGCGATAATTGTTCGTTCAAGGGTTCGAAAATGTGCCCCCTAAATCTCAATTACTCTCCAGAATTTTTGGCTAATTTTCCCGAATTTTTAACAATTTTCTCGCAATTTTTAAACAAATAAAACAAATTAAATAGATAAAAAATGATTTAAATACCGATTTATGACGTGGCTCGATCTGGGCCGCTGATCGCGGAAGGGCGCGAATTTCGGAAAGATCTGACGGTTGCTGCTGCTCGGCAGCGTTTTTCTCCGTTTACCAGTTCGGGAAGGCCTCTGCTCGGCAGCCGACCGAAGGGATGGGGGTTCGGCAGCCGACCGAGGGCTTGAGTGACGTGGCGTAATCTGGGCCGTTGGATGTTGGCACGCATCTCGAGATGGGAACGGTTCCCCAGAAAACGCTATCTTGTCTTCTAGCGCACGTGGCGCAATCTGAGCCGTTCGCCATTGGGAGCGTGGATTTCTGAGAGATCCGACGGCTGAGATAGCTCGGTGCCTTTTTTTCTCCATTTACCAGTTCGGGAAGGCCTCTGCTCGGCAGCCGACCGAAGGCGATCTCGTGGCGCTATCTGTTCGGAGGCGATCTCGCTTCCGAGGGTATTAATGGCGCTCGGGGTTTGTGCTGCATTCCCCTTCCCCAGGCCATTAAGAATAACTCCTTTGATTAATGCGTGGCGTTCCGACTTCCGGGGATCAATAATTCCCTCAATTAAAACGCGGCGCTTCAATTTCCGAGGGTAGTAATGGCTGGTTATAGGGGGCAGGCTATAAGTACCCCATCCCTTTTGTCATTTTCGTCACAACCAAATTGGGTTCCAGACCTCGGAGGCATCTGCCTTGGGTAGCTTCTCTCTTGAAGTTCGGAGTGGTGGTTGCTCTTCTGCCTGGTTTTCCCTTTGTTCCTGACGGCCCCAAAGTGGATGTCAGGAGCGAGGGAGAACGAGGCAGTAGTGGTGACGACCGTAGTCCGCACTTGGGGGATGAGTTATCTCCGAAGGACGGGTGGTCGCTCTCTTACCTTTTTCTTCTCCCGTTCCGGACGGTCCCTAAGTGGGTGTCGGGAGCGGAGGAGAATAAGGCAAGAGTGGCGACGACCGTAGTCCGGATCCGAGGGATGGGCCTTCCCGGAAGGACGGGCGGTCGCCCCGCTGTCTTGTTGTTTCCCCATCCCTCCCTGCTCCGAAGGGGTGTGAGGGGTGGGGGCAACAAGACAGTAGCGTCGACGGCCATGGTCCGGACCCGGGGCGCGGACCTCTTTCGAAGGACGGGTCGCCATTCTCTCACCAAGATCTTCTGCCTTCTTCGGTTGCCCCGAAGTGAGTGTTGAAGTAGGCAGAGATCTTGGTGGGAGAGTGACGACCCCTGTCTGATGTCGATCTCCGGGCCATCTGAGTCCGTTTGTTGCAACTGTGAAGGCGCCGCTGTTAGAGTCCTTCGACAAGCCGAGCCTTCCAGTTGCAACCAACTAGCTCGGGATGGTGCGTCTCTTTCGACCTCTGAGTGTTGGTGGGTTCCCTCCCATCTCTGTCTTCCTTCTCGGGCTGATGGCTTTTGACGGAAGTCAGCCCGGGGGAGTTAGAGATGGGGGAGTGCCGATCTGCTCCTGATCTGCTTCTGACCGGGGCCTGTTGTCGGGGTTATACCAACCGAGGCACGGGACCCGGGGGGCGCCTGCCGAGGGCGGCGCCTTAAAACATAATCAAAAATTTTCCAGGTTCTTTTATGCATAGGCGAGGCGTCCGAGGTCCCGATCGTCCGAGCGACGTGGCGCTATCTGAGCCGCCGGATGCTGACACGCATCTCGAGGTGGGGCGCGTTCTCCAAGAAAACACTATCTTGTCGTTTAGTGCTCTTGGCGAGATCCGGACCGTCTGATGAAGATCAGGCGCGGAAGTTGAGGGGGAAAGGAGTTTTCCCCATTTACCAGCTCGGGAAGGCACTTGCACGGATTCCGAGCGGACTCTATTGCAGCCACGTTCGGTTTTGCTCGCAGCTCGGATTCTCGTCCCATCTTGCCGAGCTGGTTGACTTTGTGGTGGTCCTTCGAGATGCTTCGAGAGTAGCCCAAAAGTCGCTCTGGAAGTCCAAGAGGCGCCTCATTTTCACTATAAATCTTTACCCCCCCCCTTTGACCAAGTCTTCACTTTTCACTTTTACTCTCTCTCTTTCGTATTTACTTTGCTTCGAGGTCTTTAGCTCCCTGGTGGTGTCGCTAGCTGTCGCGGTAGCGTTCCTAGTTCCGGCGAAGTTTCCGACCGTAGCTGTCAATTCAAGGTCAGTCTCTTTCCCTTCTCTCTTTAGGAAAATATGGTTAAGATTTCGGTTGAGACCCCCGCCTCGGAGCAAGCCGTTGGCCGAGGGGAGAAAGAGAAAGGAGTAGTGGAGCCGAGCGAGCAGGACGTTGTTCGTCCAGACGCGGAGGGCGGAGTGGCCGAGGTGCCCCAAGAAGTCACGGCGGAGTCCCGAAAGGGCAAAGCTGTAATTACTATAGTGGAGACGCCGAAGAGAGCGGGGGAGTTCGGTCGGCAGCCCATCGTCGTGTCGAGCGTGGGAGGAGTCCGGGATTATACTGAGGATATCTTGGAGAAGGTCACCCAAGGTACGGCTAAACTGGTGGAGGAGAACGAGCCTAGGGAGCTATCCGAGGTCGATCGCAAGATCTCGACTCTTACCGAAGGGGACCTTCGTCTGGTCCGAGAGGGCTTCCGGATCCCTCTCGAGTACACGTTGCTCCTTCCTGGGCCGGGGTTCCGAGCCAACACTGGGTCCTCTCCGGACATGTGCGTCTTTCCGGTCGACTCCCTCATTGCCGGTCTTCGCTTTCCCCTCCACCCGTTCGTGGTTGAGGTCCTGGTTTGGTATGGTCTGAGTCCCGCTCAACTGATGCCGAACACATGGAGGCAAGTTGTGGCGTTCCTCCTCCGATGCCAAGAGATCGGCGCCAAGCCGACCATGTACCTCTTTCGGAGTCTCTTCCGACCCGTCCAGCCGAGGAAAGACGAGAAGAGGTTTTATCTTTCGCCCCGGCCGGGCGTGAAACTGATCGAGAATCCAGACTCGATCAAACACTGGAAGGACAAATACTTCCTCGTTCGGAATCTGACACCATGGGTGATACCGTCAGTTTGGGCGGACGGACTACCCAAGCGCACAAAGAAGGACGTTCCACTGAACGCTGCAGAGACTGAGGTTCAGAAGAAGATCCTTGCTCTGCCGACGCTTAGCTGGAAGGATATCACCGAAGAGCATCTGTTCCGTGGGGGTCTCAGTCCGATCGACCCTCGTACGCTTCTGGTATTTATACTTCTCTCCGTAAAGTTTGCATTCAATTTTTCTAAGTTTTTTCGTTCGACTCTTGCAGAGACCATGAAGCTCGATTACAAGGCCCTGGTGGCGAAGGGCAGGTCCGAGCAAGAGAAGAAGAAGAGGCCGTCGGCAGCGCCTCAGGACAGCCGAGCTTCGAAGAAGGCCTCGGTAGTGAAGGCAGCCGATCAACCGAAGGTTGCGGTCCTGAAGGAGGGAGAGGTCGAGGTCCTTGTCCCTTCGGCAAAGGTCGCGGTCCCCGAGCAGGGTGGGGTCGTGGACCTCGATCCTTCGGCCCCGGGTGCTCCTGCTCCCACCCCGGAGGCGGACGCTCCTGGTCCGTCGAGCAATGAGTTCGGAGTGGCCGATGCGCTGTCCCTCCAGGTTCCGCCACTCACCCCCGGCGCGGAGAAGATCTTGACCGAGCATCATAAACAGATCTTCGTCCCTGATTGGCAGGTGATGAACGTCGACGGCTTTTTGGGCGACGGGAACATCTGCATGGAGGCAGTGAGGCACCTGCCGACCCCGAAGGACCGAGCGACCCTGAGGGCCGGGATGGCAGGGGACAACGTGATGCAGATGGCCCGGAGCACTATGTCGGTGAGTGTGTCGAACCCTTCTTCATTCATATTTTTCTAGATTTTTTTTTCTAAGTTCTTGGGCTCGGATTTTAACGCGTTGTTCTCTTCCAGACCCTCTGCCACTTCAGTTGGCTGGTCGAGGAGATGGCGAGGAAGGATCAGGAGAAGGAGAAGGAGAGGACGGAGCGCGTTCGGGTGGCGAAGCAGCTTGAGTCCGAGCTGCTTCTTTCGACGAAGAGAGACGCCGAAGCGGAGGACCTGGAGAAGAAGCTGGCCGATGCTATCCAATCGTCGAAGGATACGGCGGCCAAGTTTGAGAAGGAGGTGGCCGAGCTGAAGGAGGAGCTGGCCAGCGCTCGGTCGGGAGCCGAGAAGGAGGTCACCGGGCTGAAGGATGAGCTGGCCAAGGCTCGGTCGGAAGGGGAGACTGCTCGGAAGAGAGCCGAGAGGATCAAGGCCAACCACCTGAAGAAGGTGAAGGAGGTGAAGAAGGCCGTGCAAGAGGAGGCCGCGCAGCACATGATCCAGAATATGCTGGACGCCTACGGCCGTGCCCTGACCCATGTAGCCGCGAAGAACCCCAGCTTCGACTCGTCCTCCTATGACTTTTACGAGCCCGTGGAGGGGGAAGAAGGGATCACCGAGGGTTTACTCGGACCCGATGGTGAGACAGAACCCGCCGAGGGCGATGGTGAGACCGAAGCCGAGGGTGAGGAGGAGGAACTCTCCGAGGAGGAGAGCTGGAGCGAAGGCGGGGACGAGGGTGACGGCGACGGCAAGGCCGAGGGGTCGACGAACCCGAGCGGCAAAAAGGTCGACCCCTGACTCGGTTGTCTTCCTACTTTCAGTCTTTTCGGTTTTGTTTTCTTTTTGTAAGCCTTATCGCGGACTGGCCACCGCCCTTGTTTTGAATGAAAAAGTATTTTGTTTGGCCAAAAATTTGTCCAAGTGTTGAGCCTCGGACTTAGTGTGCGTTTTGGGCGTTTTGGGCGTAAATTTCTCCAACTGTTGGGCCTCGGATTTATTTCCGCTTTTCAGGTGGTGTTTGGTCCGGTCACGGAGCTGGTCTTCCTTCGGAAGGAATTGGCCAACTTGAAGCGTGAACTCTCGGACAGCCGGCAGAGGCGGTTTCTCCTGCTCGGCCAGGCGGAGGAGGTCAGGGCAGTCCTGAGGAGGAACTGTCGCGAGCTGCATCAACTCCGGAAGCGCTCCCTGGGTCCTGGTTCCGAAGGGGAAGTTGAGCGGCTTCGCGGGGAGCTTAAAGCCGCCGAGCAGAAGAACGACGACCTTTTGGACGAGGTACAACACTTGGAGCTATCGGAGAGAGAGCGCTCTGCGGAAAGGGAGAAGATGGCCTCCGAGCTGGAGGGGGCTTTGGCTAAGCGTAAGAGACTATTGGCCGAAGTCGACATGCTCAGGAGGATCACAGTAGATAGGGGGATCGAGGTCACCCACTATCGGCGGCTTGCAACTGATAGTCCCAATGCCTCCGGGTCGTTGAAGGCCCCTCGATCAAAGAAATTGGCGAAGGACGTCGTCCTGAGGGATCGGATTATCGAACTGGAGGAGGAGATCGCGTCGCTTAAACCTACGCCGGAGAGGGCTAATGTTCGTAGCACGTCGTGCACTCGCGAGGAAAGTGAGAGGGGGATCACGTTTTATGAACTCGCGACGCGCCCGCTAACGACCAGGCGGAGTCCGACTGACGCTCAGAGCAGCGCGGCTGTCTCGTCGAGCGGGGCATCGGTCGGCGCGGCTGTTAGGACTAGCAGTGAAGGGGGGTCGCGCTTCGTTGGTTTAGGGTCGAGCTCAGAGGGTCGGCCTCGTCGTCCTCGCGTTTCCCTAAACCGAAGCATTCCCCTTCCGAAGAGGACTTGATTACGTCACTTTTCCTTTCTGTTGGCCGTTGTAATAACTTAGTTGTAGGGTCGGTCGACCGTCTGTAACACTATTATGTCTGAATGCAAAAAATTCTGAAAAACTTTTTAAGTGTTTGTCTTCGACACTGTATTGAAAACGCTTTGTTCGTTTTTTCTATTTTTCAGCTTGTCGCGGCGATCCATGGATCGGACTCCGGGCGTCCGAATGATGACACCGCATCCGAGGCGACTTCTGGGACGGTGGTTCTGAGCCCCAGGAGTGTCGATCTGAAGCTACGCCGATCCGAGGGCGAGTGGAATCATCTTTCGTTGGTTCTCAGTCTCCGGGAGGCCGAAACACAACGCTTGGAGAGCAAGATCGTCGAGCTGAGCCCCGTAGGGGAGGACGAGGACTCGCAGACCGCATTCAGCAATGCTCTTCGGGTCAAAAGTATTCGGCACATTCAGTCGAAACTCATCGCCGAACGGGACGACTTGCTCTCGGAGATGGGACAGCTGCGGGCGGAAATGGCGAAGCTTCGAGGTGAGGCGGAGGAACCGTCTGCCGAGGAGGGCGAACAAGATGGAGAGGATGCATTTTTATGAAAGACAAGTGTAGTGGGTCGGGGGGTGTATGTTTTGTTTGCCGACACTTTTGTAATGGTCTATTTTGTACTGTACGCCGATATTTAATAAAATCTCCTTTCGGTGTTTTTTTGTACGTCTGTCTTTGTTTATAACTGTGTTGGCCGTGCCGAACTATCTGAACCGAGTGTGTTTATTCAGTCGAATGGATCCCCCGGGGTACGGCGATTTGTCGCTTAGTGGGTCTGACACGGCGATGTTCTCGAGAGTGTTATTTCGCCGTGGCGAGATCTGAGCCGTTGAATGTAGGCGCGGATCTCGAGGTGGCTCGTTTTCCAAGAAAACGTTATCTTGTCGTTTTGCGCGAGTGGCACGATCTGAGCCGTCTGATGAAGATCAGGCACGAAAGTTGAGGAGGAAGTGTGTTTTCCCCGTTTACCAGCTCGGGAAGGCACTTGCTCGGATGCCGACCGGATATGTCTGCCTTCGACCCTCGACTGTCAGTCAGGAGTGGTCTGGATGCGTGTTCCGGACCTTAGGCATAGTCCAATGGCTGCGGGAGCAATTCCTAACGGCGATCTACCCCTGGTTCGTCCGGAGACGAACCGAGGAGGTAAAGTCGAGCCGAGTGTTGGGCTCCGAACCATCGGTATAGTTCAACGGCTGCGGGAGCAATTCCGAACGGCGATCTACCCCTGGTTCGTCCGGAGACGAACCGAGGAGGTAAAGTCGAGCCGAGTGTTGGACTCCGAACCATCGGTATAGTTCAACGGCTGTGGGAGCAATTCCGAACGGCGATCTACCCCTGGTTCGTCCGGAGACGAACCGAGGAGGTAAAGTCGAGCCGAGTGTTGGACTCCGAACCATCGGTATAGTTCAACGGCTGTGGGAGCAATTCCGAACGGCGATCTACCCCTGGTTCGTCCGGAGACGAACCGAGGAGGTAAAGTCGAGCCGAGTGTTGGACTCCGAACCATCGGTATAGTTCAACGGCTGTGGGAGCAATTCCGAACGGCGATCTACCCCTGGTTCGTCCGGAGACGAACCGAGGAGGTAAAGTCGAGCCGAGTGTTGGACTCCGAACCATCGGTATAGTTCAACGGCTGTGGGAGCAATTCCGAACGGCGATCTACCCCTGGTTCGTCCGGAGACGAACCGAGGAGGTAAAGTCGAGCCGAGTGTTGGACTCCGAACCATCGGTATAGTAAAGAGGGGAGGAAAAAACATGCAAATTCAAAAACAAAATGGAACTTTCTTTATTTGATATTTGACGGCGAACCGTTTTACATAGTAGGATTCATAGAACAGGTTACAAGTTAAAGGAGAGGAATGGCGCGACACCTCGGATTACTTAGAGAGGCGCCGGGGCGCTCTCTTGGTATTTCAGGAGGTGATCGGCATTCCAGGTCCTCGGGAGCTCTCTACCATCCATGTCCTCAAGTCGATATGCTCCAGGCCGAACAACTTTTGCGACCCGGTACGGCCCTTCCCAATTCGGAGCTAGCTTGCCCTTCTGACTGGGGAGGGATATGGCTAGCTTTCTCAACACCAGGTCTCCTTGTTCAAGGTTGGCGGGTCGGACTTTCTTGTTGTAGGCTAGCTCGACTCTCCTTCTGTAATTCTGCTGCCGAATCGATGCCCTTTCCCTCAGTTCATCTATCAGGTCCAAGTTTCCTCTGAGTTCCCTGGCATTCTGTGCTTCGTCATAGGCGATGAGCCGAGGGGAAGGAATCCCGACCTCGAGGGGTATTACGGCTTCGGCCCCATAAGTAAGGCTGAAAGGGGACTCTCCAGTGGGCGTCCGCTTGCTTGTGCGGTAGTTCCACAACACATTAGGGAGTTGATCGACCCACTGCCCTTTGGAGCACTTGTCCAACCTCTTCTTGATCCCCGCAAGGATCTGCTTGTTAGCGTTCTCGGCTTGTCCGTTCGACTGGGGGTGCGAGACGGACGAGAAACGCTGTTGAATGACGAGGTCGTCGCACAGGGTTCGGAATGCTGAGCCAGTGAACTGGGTCCCATTATCTGTCACGAGGACGCGCGGGACGCCGAATCTGCATATAATGTTCTTCCAGAAGAACTGCACCACTTTGTTCTCGGTTATCGTGGCGAAGGGCTCGGCCTCGACCCACTTCGAGAAGTAGTCGATTGCGACGACTAAAAACTTGAGCTGACCCGGAGCTGGAGGGAAAGGCCCTACCAAGTCCATTCCCCACATCGCGAAGGGGATAGGGCTCGATAGGGAGGCGAGGTTGGCTTGAGGGAGGCGTCGGATGCTGGAGTGTCTCTGGCAGGAGCCGCACTGCCGAACGTGTCGCTCGGCGTCTTGGAGAAGTGTCGGCCAGAAGTAACCATAATTCAGAGCTTTTCGGGCCAGGGACCTAAATCCCGAGTGTGCCCCGCCGATCCCTTCATGAAGCTCCTGTAGGGCATATTCGGCCTGTTCCGGAGAGAGGCATCGTAGATATGGTCGGCCGTCCATTTGGGAGAAGGAGCGCTTGTATAGGATGCCCTCGATTAAGACATAGCGCTCGGCTCGGGTTCTAACTCGGCGAGCTTCTTTGGGATCTGAGGGCAGAACTCCATCCCTTAGAAATTCTACCAGGGGCTTCATCCAGTTGTCTTGCAGCATGACTGGCAATGACTCCGCCGAGCCTAGTGCCTCGTCTTCGATGCTCGGCTTAGCGAGGACTTCAATTAGTACGGTCTGCTCGAGTCCTTGTAAAGAGGACGAGGCCAACTTGGAAAGTGCATCGGCCTGTGCGTTTTCCTCCCGAGGGACCCGCTGGATGATGGCTTCTTCGAACCGACCCATGAGATCCCGGACCTTGGCGAGGTACTTCGCCATCCGCTCGTCCCGGGCTTCATATTCGCCCAAGACCTGGTTCACGACCAGCTGGGAATCACTGTGAATCCGGAGACGATGCGCCCCAGCGCTTCGCGCGAGTCCGAGACCGGCTATGAGTGCCTCGTACTCCGCCTCGTTGTTCGAGGCCTTGAAGCTCATGCGGATCGCGTACTGTAGGACGAAGCCATCAGGGCCGTTCAGGATGATGCCGGCGCCGCTTCCCTCATTGCAAGAGGATCCGTCCACAAAGACTGTCCAAATGGGGGGTCCGTTCGGGACGTGGCCGACCTCGGGGATGGTGGATTCTACAATGAAGTCGGTGAGGGCCTGCGCCTTAATTGCTGTCCGAGGTTGATAGGAGATGTCGTGCTGACTCAGCTCTATCGACCACTTCATCAGCCGGCCCGAGGTTTCGGGTTTATGGAGGACTTGCTTGAGCGGTTGATCGGTGAGGACGATGACTGAATGAGATTGGAAGTAGGGCCGAAGCTTTCTTGCTGCCATGACGAGGGCGTAGGCTATCTTTTCTATCCCCGGATAACGGAGCTCGGCATCCCGAAGTACCTTGCTCACGTAGTAAATAGGCCTCTGGGTCCGGTCCTCTTCTCTGACCAGGACAGCGCTCAGGGACTGCTCGGAGGCTGCCAAGTAGAGAAAGAGAGGCTCGCCTGGGACCGGCTTACTGAGCAGAGGGGGGTTCACCAAATAGGCTTTCAGCTGGTCGAACGACGCTTGCTGTGCCTCGCCCCATTCAAATCCCTTAGCGCCTCGGAGTGCCTTGAAGAAGGGAAGGCACTTTTCCCCTGACTTGGAGAGGAACCGACCGATGGCTGCGAGCCGACCGGTGAGCTTCTGCACTTCTCTGACGTTCCGAGGCGGGGCCATGTCTAATATGGCTTTGATCTTTTCGGGGTTAGCTTCAATCCCCCGCTGGCTCACCATGAAACCGAGGAACTTGCCAGAGGAGACTCCGAACGCACACTTGTTCGGGTTTAGCCGCATGTTGTACTTCCTCAACACGCCGAACGCCTCTTGGAGGTCGGCTACATGGTCGGTGCCGTGGATGCTCTTGACGAGCATGTCATCGACGTACACCTCCATATTTCGGCCGATCTGATGCTGAAAGACCTTGTTAACGAGGCGCTGGTAGGTGGCTCCCGCGTTCTTCAAACCGAACGGCATTACTCGGTAGCAGTAGAGGCCTTGGTCGGTGACGAAGGAGGTCTTCGGGATGTCCGGAGGGAACATCCGGATTTGGTTGTAGCCCGAGAAGGCATCCATGAAGCTGAGGAGCTCATGGCCCGAGGTGGCGTCGATTAGGGTGTCGATGTTCGGGAGAGGGAAGGGATCCTTCGGACACGCTTTGTTGAGGTCGGTGAAGTCGATGCATATCCTCCACGAGCCGTTGGACTTCTTGACCATCACAACATTCGACAACCACTCGGGATAATTCACCTCCTGGATGAACTTGGCCTTCAACAGCTTATTCACTTCCTCCTTGATTGCCTGCTGTCGCTCGGGAGCGAACTTTCGCCTCTTCTGCTGAACCGGTTTGCACCCCGGCTCGACACTTAGGCGGTGGACGAGCAAGTCTTCGGAAATACCGGGCATATCCGCGGCCGACCAAGCAAATAGGTCGCGGTTACCCCGGATACATCTCACAAGGTCGGAGAATAGCACGGTCGGTAAGGACTTGCTGACGAGGAATTTTCGGCTCGGATCCTCGTCGGAGAAGAGTACTTCTTCTAACTCGTCCGCTGGTTCGGACGTTGGGCGAGCCTTCGGCTCGGGGATCTCGAGGGTCTCGAGCGAAAGCACTGGTCCCCCGGTGGAAGTCATGTAGCACTTCCGAGCTGTTTCCTGGCTCCCCCTGACTTCCCCTACTCCCGACCGAGTGGGGAACTTCATCTTCAAATGGTATGCTGATGGGATGGCCTCAAGGGCGGCCAGGCCGGGGCGACCGAGGATGACATTGTACGCTGCCGGGACGTCAACGACCATGAAGTCCATGGGCTCGGTCCGGGTAGTAGGGGTGCTCCCCGCAGTAACGTCGAGGGTTATTACCCCTTCGATGGTTACCGGGACCCCCGTGAACCCGTGTAGAGTGTATCCGGCCGGTTTGAGATGGTCTCGGGACAGCTGGAGGCCCTGGAAGGCCGAGAGGAATAGAATGTTGACCGAACTCCCGTTGTCAACCAAAATCCTCTGCACCTTGAAGTTGGCCATGAGGAGGTCGATGACGAGGGCATCACAGTGAGGGGTTCGGACTCCTTCGAGATCAGCGTCGGAGAAGGACACGGGCACACCGAAGCCCTTGGGAGGAGGAGCACTGTGGACCGAGTTCACCTCCCGGACGAAGGCTTTCCGGGACGTATTAGAGGGGCCGCCCATGGGGCCCCCGTGGATCATGTGCAGAACCCTTTCTTCTTCGAACTCAGGCGTTACTTCGCGCCGCTTGTTAGCCCCCCGAGGGGGAGGAGAGTTCCGATCTGTCCGATCGTTAGCCTTCACGAATTTCGCCAACTGCCCCCTTCGGATGAGGGCTTCGATCTCATCTCTCAAAGCCCGACAGTCATTCGTCTCGTGCCCGTGGTCCCGGTGATACCGACACCACTTGTCTTTGTCCCTCCTCTTCGCCGGTTTGTGCATCCTCGGGGCTGGAGGGAGGACCCCCTCCTTCTCTACCTCCATGAGGATAGTGGAGACATTAGTTGTGAGGGGCGTGAATTTCTCGAACCTGGGGGGAGGACGACGCTGGCCGCCTCCGTCCTTCATAGTCTTCTTGGCCCCCTCTTCCTCCGTTGCCTTCCTCTTCGAGCCGGAGGAGGGTCCTCCGAAGTTCGGGAGGGACTCGGCCTCCTCGGCTCGGATGTATTTCTCGCACCTCAGTAGGAGGTCGGCGAATGTGGGGGTAAACAGATAGAATTTGTGAGTCCGGGAAACACCTGAACGATTGACTCGGTCTTCTTGCTCCTGGCACAACCTGCAAGGAAGTGCGAAACACCGGGGTTGATCCCGGCGACGCACCCTCCGACGCTCTTGTCAGTAATCAGGCAAAGATTAAGAAAGAGCTTAGGTGGTGAAAAAGTGATTAACCTGGTCTCGGGGGCAGAGGGGTTGTATTTATAGTCGCCTTTGGAGCCATTTGGGGCCTAATTTCCTGCCTAAGCAATAGGAGAAAAATCCTCCTATTCTGTTTTGGGAAGTTAGGCCTTGATTCCCTGGTGAGAGCTAATCAGGTTTATTGATTTGACCAAATCAGTGGCCTGATTCTCTTCTTGGTGGATTGGGCTTGTATCGGGTCGGGACCCGTACCCAATTGAAGTGGATCCATTCGCGGGTGGTTGGTTCTGTGAGAAGGAGGCCCAATACCCGTTTTGGATCCATCTGTATGTGAAATTACCTTTTTACCCCCGTGCTTCAGGATTCGTGATCGATCTGGACGGTCTCGATTTAACCCCAATTTTAGCCATATCAAGTTGTAATAATTATTTATTTTTCTCTCGACTAAGTCGACTGTACCTTAATACCAATCGACTGTCGCGAATCAGTATGTCTTCAACTTCGAATCGTCACACAGTTTTTGAGAAAACTTCTTATCCTTTGACTCGCCCTTGACTACCTTTTGAGCCGTTGATTTCATTTCCATTCAATCCCAGCCGTTCGCATCTGTCGAAAACCCTACTTCACTGCCTCCATCTTTTCACTTTCACTTTTACCCACTTCACTTTTACCAGATCTGAAACCCTGAAGAGAAAGAGCAAGATCGAGAAGTCGACTGAAGGAGCTGCTGTTTTCCAACTCTCTTTTGCTGTTTGATTCCCTATTCTTTGTTGGTATAATCTCTTCCCCTTCATTTTTTTTCATGGCACCTAAAAGATCCAAAACCTCTCATGTAGATGATAGTTCTACCTCTAAGGACTATTCTCAGTATCTTAGAAGTCCTGATCTCCTGGAGAAATGGTATATTATTTGTACCATTCTTATTTTTCCTGGTAGATTTGTCAATTTCAATAATCTTGATAGGTTTAACCTTGTCTCTCTCTTTCAAAACTGTAGCCTTTATGATTTTTTATCCTTAGAAAATCAACCACATTATTACCCTCAACTCATTTATCTCTTCTATACCAATATGAGAATAGTTCAATCGGATGATGGAGAAGTTATCATTTATTCTTCTGTGAAAAATAAGAAGATTAAACTCACATCCGAATGAATTAATCTAATCATGGGTATCAATGATGAAGGACTTGATTTAGGAGAGATCATAATGGATGATGCATCTATCATGTCTAAAATCTTTTTGCCCAACCATGGACCCCGTATGTCTAATAAATCAATTACACCTATTGCAAAACTTGTTGCTCGGATACTGTCCTATAATATTATCCCTAAAACAGGGAGTTATGATCAGTATTCCATGGAATTGCAACAAGCAGTCTATGCAATTTTTGGTAAAATCAATGTTAATTGGGGTCGTGTCATTTTTCCTAGAATTCACAAATCACATTCCCACTTTCTACCCTTTGGTGCTCTCCTTACTCGTGTTTTCTGTGCTTATGATATTGATCTCGACTCCGAGACAAATGTTGTTAAACACTATGAATGTTTCGATCATGCAAGTTTAGCACGCATGAAGCTTCTCGATCCTCCACCTAGCTCAACCACTAGGACTTCTCCCCACACCCAAGTTCCTTTAGCCACTTCTGCTAGACCATCTTCAGCCTCTAGCTCTTCTCGCCCCCGTGCTGATTTTGATGATCCACGCAGTCTCTATAATGTTGTTAAATACCTCATAGATCATCAAGATATCCTTGAATCCCAAATTTCCCATCTGACCCATCCGTTCACCTCTCAATTTCCACCTCCGTCTCAAGATGTCGAAGATGACGACGACGAAGATGAAAACTGATGATTTTATTTTATTTTATTTACTGTGTATTTTCCTTGCTGCATTTTCTTATTTTGGTATTTTGTAAAACTCCGTTATTTATGTAAAGACTCAGTTATTAAGTCATTTTCTTATTTTGGTATCTTTTTTTCTGTTTTGTTCTCAAGTCGACTGATTTCTTGTGTTAAGTCGACTGATATGATATACTTTTTTAACTCTGATTTTTGATGTTCAGTTTTGTGATGATTTATGCATTATGTATGCATTATGTGCTTTTGATAGGGGGAGCATATCAATGCTTGTATTACTATCAATGCTTGTATTATGTACAATCTTTTATTATCAGCTATTGTGTTGTCATCATCAAAAAGGGGGAGAATGTTGATTCTTGATTTTGATGATTAGAACACACTGCAACATGTATCTGTGCTATACTGAATATAATTGCAGGTTGTATCAGAAGATACACAAAGGCCTCATTTCTCTAAAGCTGAACCAATGAACAAGCATAGCTCAGGATAAAGACAATGGCTTCACTCAAGACTCAAATCAAGACAAATGTTTCAATGTCATTTATTTATGTGTCTTGTAAACAAATGTAATATTTTTCTTTATTGAGTCTTAGAATGATGTACAGCCTTGTCACACACACATACACTCACATATAAACTTTTTATAACTGTGTGTTTTCAAATCCAAAGGTCAAAACAGCTTGAACTAGATTAGTTGTTGTGTACCAGTCGACTGCTACTTGTTCCAGTCGACTGAGTCTGTACAAAACTGTCTAATCTTATTCCAACTCTGACCAGTCGAATCATTATGGCAACCCAGTCGACTGTTCAAGTGCTTTTGACAGTTTTCTGTTTTAAAATTGCTTTTTCAAATTCAAATCTTTTTATTTTCGTTGGTTGACAGTTGGAACAACTGTTTCCCAACGTCCAGTGTATCTAACTCTATAAATAGAGATTAGAATCCACTGTGAATGATACAATACTCCAAGCAATTTTGAAATCTTAAGTTTTATACTTTCAAGAGATAAAAGCTTTCAATTCACTAAGACTTGGTTCTCTGTCTTCAGTCCAGTATAACATTTGATTTCGTTCTGGACTGGATATAGAAGTCAACCATTTTAGCCACGTACTATTTGTAGCGCCCCGAATTTCTAATATGATATCTTAGAAAATACGTGGCACATTCCCAGTGATCCACTTCAATACAATATTAAACATAACCAACACCACTAAAAATTTTCAAACATTTATTACAACAAAACCTTACATTGCACAGCGGAATTTCAAATATCTCAACTACAAATTTATCTCAAAACTGTTATTACAATTTTACACAAACACTTAAGAATCAATTTATCTCAAATATGCCTCTAGCATCCAAATCTCCATCACTAGGCAACTACCTGCAACATGTGAGGCTAGAGAGAATCCCTAACCCCCAAAACTAACGGGGTTAGCCATAAATGGTGTGAAAGATATAAAAACAAACAAACAACATAAAAGATCATACCTCATAAATTCTTAAACAACAGGTACTAAATGATTATGGAAAGTACGAAATGACAGGTAACATAAGACATCAAGTGATACTAAGCTAAGTGTCATGTGTAGAAAACAGGAAAATCAAATGCATAAAACCAAGCCAAGAAACAATTACTCTAGATGCAGACTCTCTAATGCGTACTTGTCGAAGTCTATCCATCTCATTCTACATAGGTTCGGTGCAAGCCTTTAACGTCTTCTCTTCATAGGGTTCAATCCCCGCGTTATGAACTAATCCTAACACGATGACTACTACGAGATAAAGATAAACTATGGATAGTATCTCATGGCCGATAATTCCGGAGATGGATCCCACACCCAAGATATTTCACTTGAATAATTCTGGAGATCATCCCACACCGAAACATTGACACGTCACCACAATATACCACATGTGCTTCACCTCGACTCCGATAATTCCGGAGATCAATCCCACACCACAAATAGTTACCGTGATAATTCTGGAGATTGTCCCACACCACAAGACTGTGATAATTCCGGAGATATATCCTACACCACTAATAATCTACTGTGATAATTCCGGAGATTAAATCCCACACCGAAAGCCATACTGAGGTTCTTGAGTCATGTTCCCGTTCACCATATCACCACTAGTGCCTGTCCTTAATATTTTGGGTTAATTAGTTACTTAACGAATCTCCTAGAGTTGTATACCCTACCGGCCTAAATTCAAATCCAATTAACTGAAATGCCTCACTGGGCCTCAACAAATAACTCAACATCGGTATACTAGGGTCACACACCACGAGAGACTCAAACTCAAAAAGTCCAAACCAAAGTTCTACTAAACCAAGTGGCTCAACTAAATGTCTCTAATGAAATACTTATTTAAATATCTCAAAGTCAAATGCTTAATCATATACTGAACTGAATGACAAGTATGTACTAAATTATCTGAGAAACCAATCATTCAAATTAACACTGAAGTTTACAAATATCCTTCAGTACTAGTCGACTCATACTGATGATAAGTCGACTGTCCAGAGGACCAAATTCAAGATTTTATAAAAATAAACTAAGTCATTTAACAGTCGACTTAAGAAGGGATCAGTCGACTTACCCAAAGTAATTTCCAATAATCTTCTCAAAAATATTCTAAGTAAATAAGTCGACTTAAAGGGTTATAGGTCGACTGTCCAGAAGGACTAATAATTTTTACAAAAAATAATTTCCTCAGTGGACCAGTCGACTGCCTATGAGCTAGGTCGACTGTCCAGAATAACTTTTTCAACAATTCTAAAATAAAGTGTCAGGCTCGTACCAGTCGACTGCACAGTAGGCCAGTCGGCTGTCGACCTACAGATTTCAAAATTAGGTCTGATTACAAAAATCAAAATCTGAAGCTTTCTAATAATCAATGCTTATGAAAATAGTTCGTATTCAGGAAAATAATAAATCTCAACAAATCTTCATCAGGTATATATATATATATATCAACATCAATATGTCAAAATTCAGGTTCTCATGTTCTAAATCACAAATTTTCTCATTAGGGTTTTACAAGATCTAGATATCTTTCACAAATCTAAATAAAAATCTGATTCATAAACTAATGCCCAGATGTTCATACTCAATCTCAACATGTTTTTAGCACACAATTTCGATAATAAAGACCTACTATTTCGTTCACAATTATTCACATGATTCATATCACAAAACAAGATCTTTATTGTCCACAACATCAGATCAACACATCAATGATACTTGCACACATAGATCAACAACATGACAAATTATAATATTCACAAATTCGAACAAACAAACAAGATTACTCACATGAATCAACAACAAAACAATTTTCATATCTCTCACCTTAGATTTTGAGAAAAGTCCACGAAAAAAAATCCTCCTTTTGCTAGATCCAAAGACTCCTTTCTCCACCAAAATAGATCTCCAAAAATTTCTGTATTTTATCAGCAATGACGGCTGGGAGGAAAATCTCTTAAATATCCCGGATTGAATATTAGGGTTTTACCCACACTTTGCAAAACAACCCTTTCCAAAATACAATTTACATATATGGATCATTCTTTGGAAATTCCATCAAAACTCATTTAAATTTGGTTTTAAAAGAAAACATACTTCTAAATTTCAACCAATATTGATCCAAAACGTCCAGAATATACAGTTTACACTTTAACCCTTAAAAATGTCAGTTTTGCAAAAAGGTCCTTCTTTTCTCAAAATTGCAAATAGTTCCAATTAATTTCAGAAAAATCTGAAAAAATACTAAATAATTCCCAAATATTAAATGATGATTTTTCATAAAGAAAATTTAACTTTCAAACTTCTCAAAAGTCATTTGCACGTGTTTTTCACGTGTAAAAAGATAAATCTTTTTAGAAAATATTAATTAAATCTCCAAAAAATCAATTTAAATACATTTTCAAATATAAAAATAATATTTGAAAATACGGGGTTCTACACTATATCACAATCGCAAACAAGGCTATAGGTTGATTGTAAACAATTTTTATTGTTTTCTTTTTCTCTCGGTTGGAGAGTAGGACTCTAAGGTGTAGAGTCAGGTTTGTCACTCTTCATGGAAGAGTGGGTTGCTTTCTCTGGTTGAGAGAAAGGACTACGGGTTGGACAAGGTTGTTGTCTGAACGCCGTAGGGTATTCTTGTAAACTTTTTCAAGAATAGTGGAAATCTCAAGTGGGTTGCTTAGGGACTGGATGTAGGTCGGAAGGACCGAACCAGGATACATCGTGTGCACTCTGTGGTTGTATCTCTCTACTTGTATTTCTATTTTCTCAGTTTGTGTTTTTACTGTGAAACTTGTCTGGACAGTCGACTGAGTACTCAGATAAGTCGACTGGTCAGACTCGTACTCTCTGAAGGTTATTTGCATGTTAAGTCGACTGTCTCAACTCTAAGTCGACTTCACAAACTTATTTAAATTATTTTTCATTTTGTTAATACAGTCAACTGGTGTATCCCTTAAGTCGACTGTACAGAAGAAAAATCTCTATTCCGCATTTTAATTTCTTACAAACACTATTCACCCCCCCCCCCCCCCCTCTCTAGTGTTTGTTGCCTTGCCTACAGGATCCAACAAGCCATTCCTTTTAACAATAAAAGCATTTCTCAGTCTACTCATGCATTTCAACTTATTCACTCTGACATATGAGGCCCATCTCCCACACCTTCTCAAAAAAGTTATCTCTATTATGTTAGTTTCATCGATGATTTCACTAGACACACATGGGTATTTCTTATGCACCAACATTCTGAGATACCTGACATTTACCGATTCTTTACAACCATGGTTCACACTCATTTTGGGGCTCATATCAAAACCTTTCGCTCAGATGGTGCTTATGAGTACACTTCTGCTACTATGCGATCGATTCTTCAATCTCATTGCACTCTTTTTCAGCAATCATGCCCCCACACCCATGAGCAGAATGGTGTAGCTGAATGCAAGGATCGTCACATCCTTGAGATGGCTCGCGCTCTTCTACTCTCCTCTTCTGTTCATCGCTCTTTCTGGGCTGAAGCTGTCATGACTTCTGTTAGTCTCATTAACATTACTCCTTCGTCTGCTCTTTCTAGCACCACTCCTTATGAGGCTCTCTATAACTCCCCACCTGATTATAGCATGCTCCGTATTTTTGGGTGCACCTGTTATGTCCTTCTCCCTCCCACTGAGCGCACAAAGCTCACCGCTCGTGCTGCCGCTAAGTGTGTTCATCTAGGTCTAAGTCCTGAGCATAAAGGTTATCGTTGTTTTGATCCTGTGGTAGGTCGTATTCGTATTTCTCGACATGTCTTCTTTGTAGAAGACTCTCCCTACTACTTGACCTCTCCTCAGGATGCTAGTTTTCTCGATCCTTCACCTGTTGGGCCTAATTCCACTCCACCCATTTCATTTGATCCCACTCGTTTGGCTCCTTTTGCTTCTGCTATAGATAGTTCCCCTAGTATTCCTCCTACAGAGACACCCCCTACTTCTCCACTGCCTCATACACTCACACAGCTTGCATCCCCACAGTTGCATACACTCACACCACCTACCTCACCTCCACATACTGCCCTTTCACCACCGGTTCGCCAGTCTACACGTTCTACTGTGGGCGTCCCACCACCTCATTACACACCTGATGCCACTTGTCTCTCTGAACAATTTGGCTCTGCCACACTAGCTTCTTACTCACCCCGGTTTCATGCATATCTCACTGCTATACACTCTACACGTGAGCCCAGAACCTATAAGGAAGCCGTTCAATACCCCGAGCGACGGAAAGCTATTGCAGAAGAGTTCAGTGCCTTTGATCAGACTGGTACTTAGGATGTTGTTCCACTGCATGTGGGTGTTCAACCTGTTAGCTGCAAGTGGATCTTTAAGGTCAAATATCGACCTGATGGCTCCATTGAGCGGCACAAGACTCGTCTAGTTGCCCGGAGATTTTCACAGGAGCATGGCATTGATTATGATGAGTCCTTTGCCCCAGTGGCTCAGATGACTATAGTTGCACTCTTCTTGCTGTTGCCGCCGTTCGTCAGTGGCCGCTATACCAGTTGGACGTGAAGAATGCTTTTCTTCATGGTACCTTATCTGAAGTGGTTTATATGCATCCTCCTCCTGGTCTTACTACTCCTCCTCATCATGTTTGCAAACTATGCCATGCTATATATGGTCTAAAACAGGCCCCTCGAGCCTGGTTTGAGTGTTTTCGGCTTGTCATCACCAAGGCTGGCTTTCTTCAGAGTTCCTAGAACCATTCCATGTTTATGCGGTCATCACCACAGGGAAAGGTACTTCTGCTACTATATGTTGATGATATGATCATTACTGGGGATGACTCTGCCGGCATTGTATCCACCCAGAAATACCTTCATCAATAGTTTCATATGAAAGATCTTGGTAAGCTAAGTTACTTTCTGGGTTTAGAGATTGCTCATGGATATCAGGAGATACTCATTTCTCAACAGAAATACACATCAGATATTATTTTCGTTGCATGTCTCTCTGACTGTCGATCAGCCGATACACTCTTAGAGCTTCATGTGAAGCTTCATCCCATAGATGGTGAGCTCCTTCCTGATCCCACTAGATATAGGCAAATTGTTGGACAGCTTGTCAACTTATGCATGACCAGACCCGATATTGCTCACGCAGTTAGTGTTGTCAGTCAGTTTGTTTCTGCTCCTATATCAGTTCACTACAGTGCTCTTCTTCGGATCCTCAGATATCTTCGGGGCACTATCACTCGCTAATTATTCATGCCTTCTACATCCAAACTAGAGCTCAGTGCATATTATGATTCAGATTGGGTAGGTGATCCTACTACCAGAAGGTCTACCACAGGTTTCTATCTATTTCTTGGTGATTCGTTGATCTCATGGCGAAACAAGAAACAGGCAGTTGTTGCATGTTCTTCTACTGAGGCTGAGTACAGAGCAATGGCAACTACTACTAGAGAAATTGTTCATGTTCGTTGGCTGTTATCAGATATGGGTGTCACTCTTACAGGAGCTACTCCTCTTCATTGTGATAACCGGAGTGCATTGCACATTACAAGCAACCCGGTCTTTCATGAGCGAACGAAGCATATAGAGATTGATTGCCATTATGATCGTTAGCGCTTTGAAGCAGGGACCATTTCTCTCCATTCTGTTACCTCTTCCCAACAGACTGCAGACTTTTTCACCAAATCCCATACTATTCAGAGATTTAGATACTTAGTAGGCAAACTCACACTGTTTGACCCATCGTGAGTTTGAGTGGGGGTGTTAGATATTATTATAGTCTCGTATTGGTTGTAAAGTTGTTTTGATATTTGTTCTCCTCCTATATATATGTGGTATTGTATTTGGTTGAACTCGATTCAATATTCAGTATTGTTTTCATCACTCTAATTTATCTTAACACTATTCTTTTGTTCCATAAAGTGCACAAAAGCAAACCACAACCAGGGGCGGATCCAGGATTGAAAAGTGAGGGGGGCTGGAAAAAAATATTCGCATGAAATAACATGCAAAATATATATAAAGTTGTTATAGATATTAGAGAAATAAAATTGTTATAGATAGTAGATAGAATAGAGTTGGGCTTGAGCCCAAAAAAATAGAAGGCTCAAATATATATGAGGTGGGCTTTAAAAAATATTTGGAGGGGCTGAAGCATACATCCCACACTAATATACCCAAAAAAAAAACTCGGCTCCAGCCCTCGTGTACTTCCACATCCCAGTGCCTGAGTTCAGCGAATTTGATACATCGAACTTCATGGGAAGCAAGAAGGGATCGGCTCGGCCTCCACTAACTCAGGCTTCTTCAAAACTATGGTCGAAGCGGGAGATGTGAAGGCTGCATTTGTCGGTCATGATCACGTGAATGAATTTGTCAGTCATGATCACGTGAATGACTTTTGCGGGAAGGTCAACAACATTAACTAACCTTTGTTACTCTGGTGGTTTCGGATACCATGCGTATGGGGTGGGCGAGGACGAGGAGGACTAGGGTGGTGTCAGCATATTTAGAGAAGTGTGTAGATGGAGAACGGGGAGGGGTGAAGCTGATTGAGACATGGAAGAGGCTCGACGATGAGTATCTGTCAACAATTGACTCTCCGGTTTTATGGAACAAAGGGTCGAATAGGAAGCGCAAGAAGGGAGTTCCTAATGGAAATTGAGCAAGCTTTTGCACAAATTGTAGACGAGTATAATTCATTAATTCCAACTCATGTTGGACTGATAACGAAATAGAACTAAGAGTATATACAAAGATTATTTATATATTTCTGTATTTGGTTCTCTTCAGGATCGTAGAAAAATAACATTCTAGCAATTCAGCGAGGAACATAAAAGAAACTACATATATAGTTGCGGCCGACGATTGATATGGGAAATTGTCAGCTTTGTATATGTACATGATGCCAAGTTGCCAACAATACAGCCTAGATTTCTACATAGTATCTTTTTCCGATTTACATGCATTTGCATGTCATACGTGTATATCCTTATCCAATGCAGTAACTTTTCTTTTCACTTGTCTCATAGGATGGAGGTGTTTAAAAAAAAAAGGGTGCATTCCATTCATAATGGAAATAAAAAGGATGGATTATCTGTGAAACTTTTCTACAACTAGAAACAAGGATAGAAAGTCAATAAACAAAGCAAAAAAATCAGGAAAATTTTGCCGAAATGCCCTCTTTTTTGAAAAGAATTAGCGACCTACCCTACTTTCGAAAACAATTAGCGAGATGCCCTTGTCTGTGACACGTCAGCAACAAACGTTATTGGAAAAAACGGCATCCGTTATTTAGATGCCATTCTTCCCAATAACAGCATCTTCTTTAAAAAAAAGTGTCGTACCGTTATTCCCAATAACGGCATAGCTTATTTTTTGTAAAGATCTCTACTGTATCAATCTTGACTCGAGATTGAAATACAAAAAAGAAAATAACTGATGTCGTTCTTCGGGAGAACGGCATCGTTTATACTGATGCCGTGTTCCACAATAACGACATCAGTTATTATCTTTTTGCACAAGTCCCTATAATCGAAAAACCCCTTCTTCTTCCCCTTTTCTTCCCCTTCTGATTCGTAAACATCTCTCTCTCGTATCGCTCCTTTTACCCACAAACCCTAGAACTCAAAATCAAAAAATTTCAACCATTTGAGTCCTGTAAAATTCCATACATCCAACCTCCTCACTCCCACTCTCATTTTCAATCTTCCTCCATAACGAAATTTTTGCCAGTGGTTTTTTTGGTTTAATTTGAAGGTATTATCAGATTAACCTTATGTTTGATTTTTATTTCAATGTTTTGTTTATTGTGAGTAGTGAATGACTTGAATATGTTTTAATTTTTATGCATAGATATGGAATTTGATATTCCTATTTGGTTATATTATGGGGGTGAAGTAATTAAGGATCCAAAAATTGGATATTCTTATAGTGATGTTGATCCGGTAATTATTTGGGCTACCCCCAATTTTGGTTACGCAGAATTAATAGATAAGATATATGAAGTCACCAATTGGGATAGAAGTGAAATGAGTCTGAAACTGAGAGCCCGTTATTCTGCTGGTAAAGGGGATGGGCAGTACTTCATGTTGGTACCCATAGACAGTGACAGTTTTCTGAGGTCTGTCTTGCTTAGGACACTTCATCCAAGTTGTGGTTGAAATATAGTTGAGTTATATATTGATCAAACGAGGCTTCCAAATACTACAAGAGTTGTTATCGAAAGTCCAAGGCCCACAAGGACTTTGAAACCATCTGCAGAGTCACACGCAAGGATTTCAAATACAATTGGAGATACTAGCACAACTCCAACGGAACCTGTTTCCTCCGAATACGAGCAGGTACATCCGACCCCATTGCCACAAAATTTTATGGTAGCTGGTATTGCTTTGGAAGACTTCAACAACGCCGTTGTAAATAACGACTTGGTAGAAGAGGAAGAAGATGAGGTACGCGGTCTCGAGGATGATGATGAGGAGATTGCCGTTGAAGCTCCAGTTATTGATGCCAATGTTCATGTGCCAGTTAACAATGCCTGCGTGTTGCCAAGTCAGGACACAAGTGCAGCTATGCGTGGATCGCAATCAAGAGAATGGATGTCCCGTGCCACCGTACATGAACATGGCCAGTCTTCCATTGGTTCTTCCAACTTGGATGAACTCTTTATTGGTCAAAGATTTCCATCCAAAGATGCTCTACAACATCAAGTGAAGATGTACGCCGTGAAGAACCACAGAGAATTCGTGACGGTAAAATCAGATCGTTGTCTATACCATGTGAAATGTAAATACGCGCCCATCCACCATTCAGCCGAGCAGATTGCATAAAATCTATCACTTCAAAATGAAGTTGGTTGTCCATGGCGCTTGCGTGCAAGTGTTCCCAAAGGTCGTGATTATTTTGTGGCGAAAAAGCTAGAAGGTGT
Organism: Hemerocallis citrina; assembly: GCA_017893485.1. Taxonomy (NCBI): domain Eukaryota; kingdom Viridiplantae; phylum Streptophyta; class Magnoliopsida; order Asparagales; family Asphodelaceae; genus Hemerocallis; species Hemerocallis citrina. Next base: position 132,827,220 of record CM030363.1, read on the forward strand.
ACACACATGTGTGAATCCTACATTGACTCAGGATCACAGCAAAATTGACTCGACGGTCGTATCGATGATGATAATGGATACTCTGAAGGAACAACTCTCAATAACACCAAGAGCCATAATTGGGCAGGTGAAGGGTAAGCTCCAATACACAATATCATATTGGAAAGCTTGGAAGGTAAAACATAAAACAATTGAGAAACTATATGGTTCTTTTGAAACAGCGTACACTAAATTACCATAACTACTCAATGCAATTCAAGCTTCAAATCCGGGTACGGCTGTACATTGGGCGAAGACTACGATCGGGCCGGGTATAGAAATTTTTAAGGGTGTTTTTTGGGCATTCGGTCCTTCCATCGAAGGATTTAAATCATGTAGACCAGTTATAAGTGTAGACGGTACTCACTTGTACGGGAAATACAAAGGCTGTTTGTTGATTGCGGTTTCACCAGACGCAAATGGGAGGTTGTTTCCGTTTGTATTTCCACTGGTTGAAGGTGAAAGCATAGAAACGTGGACATGGTTCATGAACTGTATTCGGTGCTTTGTTACAGATCGTGAAGGTCTTTGTGTCATTTCTGACCAACATGCCGGTATTTTATCAGCAATGGGAAATAAGTTTGGCACGTGGAGGGAACCATTTGCATATCATCAGTACTGTATGCGGCATTTTGCTAGCAATTTTCATAAAAAATTTGGTTCGAAATTTTTGATGAATAAATTGAAGGTAATTGCGTGTCAAAATCAGTGGAAAAAGTACGAGGAAAAGATGACACAACTTGAAGCTAGCAATGCTGATGCGGCTAATTGGGTTAAGGAAAAAGCAATTGAGAAGTGGGCACTTACTGCTGATGGTGGGCGTAGATATGGTATTATGACAACAAATCTGTCTGAAGTTTTCAACTCGGTTCTAAACGGTGTTCGTAGCTTACCTGTCACCGCAATTGTAGAACAGATATTTTTCTGTCTCAACATGTACTTCACCGACCGCCGTGAGGCCGTGCAGACACTTATCGCTGAAGGTAAACTATGGGCACCCCGGATCCAGGACCTTATTGATGTCCGCCGTGAAAAATCCAATTTATATGAGACCATAATGTTTAATAATCGCGATGGTATTTTTGGGGTGAAAACGGACATTAGAATGGACGGTGGATATCAAAAGGGTGGCCATTGGCATACGGTAGACCTAGAAGGCCGAACTTGTACATGTGGCAAATTTCAACTGTTCCACGTTCCATGCTCTCATGTGTTAGCGGCATCTGCTTCACTTGCGCTTAATTATCAACCGTACATAGATCCCTTCTACTCTACGGATTCGTTAGCAAAAACATGGGCACCATCTTTCAATCCTATCCCAGACGAATCTTATTGGCCTACCCAAAGCGCACCGGTACTAATAGTTGATTCTAGTCTTCGTCGGGTGAAGGGGAGGCCTAAGAGTACTCGTATCCGCAATGACATGGACGCTCGAGAAGGTGAGAGTAGTGGAAAAGTATGTTCAGAATGTGGTGTGAGCGGGCACAATAGACGCAGTTGTAAGAATGTACAAAGTGTGGGGACTTCACAATCTACCCGCACTTGAATATTTTCCTAGTTATTGGATGTTAGTTATGTATTTTCCTTTGTAAGTGTTAGTACGAAATTATAAAGTTGTTTTTGAATGTTGAGTAATTTAAGTTTAAATTATTTGGAATGAGATTTGTGGTTTGAATCGATGGTGGATATAGTTAAATTAGTTGTTTATACAAAAACACAACAAAACATGCACAAAAAACATGCACAACTATGCAAACAACAGATGCCGTTCTTGCGAATAATGGCATCTTCTTTATACGCCGTTATTCTCAAGAACGACTGTGGAGACAGAAAGTTTGGCAAAATACTCAAATGTTGAAATTTTGATGTATAAGTGATGCCGTGCTTCTGAACAACGGCATAGTTAAAAGATGCCGTTATTGAGAATAACGGCATAGTTAACTGATGTCGTGCTTCTGAACAACGACTGTGGACACAGAATCATTTGGCAGCGAACTCCATATTTTCTAATTTTCCCTATAAATGGTTGCCGTTATTCACAATAACGTTAAAGGATTAAGATGCCGTTATTGCGAATAACGGCAAGATTTGTTCTTTTTTTTTACTTCAAGTTCAAGTTCACAGAATTAAACTTCAAGTTCACAGATTAAACAAAGTTACAAAGTTACAGATTAAGATTAAACAAAGTTACAATGTTACAGATTAAACAAACTCAGTTCAAAGATTAAACTTCAATCTTTTTTTTACTCAACTCAATTCACAGATTAAACTACATTGAAAATGCACAGATACATCATATTTCAACTCAATTCAACTCAATACAACTCATTGAAAATCAATTCAACTCAGTTCAACTCAATTCACAGATCAAATGCATCTGTGAAACCTACTTTGAAAATGCACCTCAACCTACAGAATACTCAAATGCACAGATACATCAAATTTCACAGATTCATCAGATTTCACATATAATACTTCAAGTAGTTCAAAAACATGCTGTGATACATCCAAGTAGTTCAAGTAGTTCATATAACCATACCCACCACCCAAACATGCTTAATTTGTGATAAACTTGTGATACATCCACAGAATTCAAAATTTGTGATACATCAAGTTCATCCACAGACTAAATTCACAGATACATCAGATTTGTAAAACTGAAGTGCTCATCCACAGATGCATCCACAGACTAAATTCACAAAATCAAAATAAAGTGTTGTATTACAAAAAGACCATTAATACATAAATATTGCTTCCAATTAACTCGGTGTGAAATGTTGGGGTGCTCTTCTCCTTCGAGCCGGGACTTTCCGCCTACATTCCCGTGGCTCTTGCGTTGGGGGTCCACTTGGACAAACTCCTTCTTCTTCGTAACCTCCTCCTACTTCAATCTCCGGATTTGCCAATTGGCTTTGCGGTGGAGGGTCACGAACGGTCTTGCCTCTTCGATGATGTGATGGAACTCCCAATTCCAATGCTTGTTGTGGTGGAGGTGTAGCTTGGCTAGCGATAGGTCGTACTTGTTGGCGTTGCTCTTCGATTGACCGCATTAGTTCATTGAAACGTGGACCATCTCCAACCTCTTCAAGAGAGTTACGACAATTGCAAAGGAGGTCTCTTGCCAATTCTTTGCATGCCTTATTGGCGTTGCTCTTCAAGACACCCGCACATTTTCTTGCCATGGCCCATGTGTTGTCAATCTACAATAGTAAACCATATATGACATGATTAAAGATGCATAAGTAAAATTAATCGTAATGATTGAAATTGAACAAACAATCTTATTTACCATTAGACGGTATGATGATGCTTTTGGTTGATACATGGGTTGTGATGATGAATGTGCAGGTGGTGGTTCAACCTGGTGCGTGGGTATTGGTTGTTAGACACCCACGGGAAGATCAGTTTTTGGCGCGACATACAATCTTGTGATGCGTCTGTACCATGCCATATAAGCTGTATGCATCGATCCGTCATACGGCTGTACAATACCCTCAACTACCAACTCGTACCTCCGCTCATTCCAAGCTCCAACATAAGCACGGTGGTGATCGGCTCAATCCATGTTTGGTAAACGACCTTGATCCGTGATGGTGTGTCGCCTACGATCGTACAATGCGTTCGCCGGAACGGATTGTTGTGCATTGAATTGGCGAAGGACACGTCCGGGGTAATAAAACTCCACAACTGAGAAGTTCACAAGTGGAGCTAAGGTCAACCACAACTGATTATTGGCGGTGCAAATGGGTGGTAGACGCTGCAGCCTATCGTCTGTGTACGGGGTCCAATTGACGAACTCTTCCCTCAACTGATCGAGTTCGTCCCTGTAGTAGGTGAGGACACCACGTGGGTTATCCCTCCATGTACGCTTCCCCGCCCAGTAGGCACCGAGAGGAGCTCTCAGCACAGGATTATCCTGTAGTACTCTCCAACTCTCTGATAATACCGTCACACGGGGTCGACCGAGGTGTATTCTTTCCCAACACCATATTTGCAAGATGGACATCGGCCCGGTCATTTGCATCGATCCCATAGAACAGTTACAAAGTGCACGGTAGAGGGAGGCTAGAGCCGCACTTCCCCAACTATATCGGCCAGCCATCTACAGGTCAGCTATGAGAGGAAGGTACATTAGGTGGACTACGTCACCTGAAGAGTTAGGGAATAGGATCCCTCCAATCAACGATAGTAGATATGCACGCGTATAGTTCCGGAGTTGGATGTCCGTCGGCACAGGTGGCATTCGATGAGTGAACTGATCGCCAAGGTATGAACGTCTAATGGATTCCCAACCCATATGTCATGTTCCTCTTCAGGCACATCCAAGCCGAGATAGTCTAGTACCAATGCAGCCTTGTTGAACATCAAATTGCCAGTGACGGCCATCCCATCAATCGGAAGACCCGCAATCACAGCTACATCTTGTAAGGTGACCATCATCTCTCCAACCGGCAAGTGAAACGTGTGAGTCTCCGGCCTCCATCACTCCACAAGTGCGGTAAGTAGAGCGTGGTCACACTTTATTTTTGCCAGCTTCGACATCCCGTAGAATCCGCTGCTGACCAAGTAATTTTCAATACCGGGGATCACCAGCATGATGTTGTGCATCCGGAAGCTCATCTTGTCTACATCCCCGGTCCAAACGGCCTGTGATCTGTGGTCTGGTTGCAATAGAACCGTAGGATCTAGTGGAACAGGATGTCCCTGTGGTCCAAATGAAGAAGTAGAAGAAGCACCGGCACCATGTGAAGAAGATGGCTGTGTAGGATCCATTGGCCTGTCAACAATAACAAACAGTAATCAACAACAATTTTAGTAAAAGAATTTTCAAAATAAACAATTCCACCTTTCATTGTATTCCTAACAAAATGAACAATTCTACCTTTCTCAACAATTCAATAGTTTGTAAATCCTACATCACTAACAATACATAAAATTATTCCCAAAATTACTACTTCAATAACAGCATATGTACATTACTTGTACTATACTACCAATGCACACATCTATCATACTATCAAAATCAACTTTACAAAATACAAATTAGGGTTTTTGGATACTTACAATAATTTCGGATTCGGAATGATTTGGCACTCTGAATGAAGGATTGAAGAGTAGACTCCCAAATACAAATCAATTACACACCGAAGATCTTAGGGATTTTTTTTTAGAGCGTCTAGGGTTTTCGGAGTCGAAATGAGGAAGGAAAGAATCGAAGGGAAAAGGGGAAGAAGAAGGGGTTTTTCGATTATAGGGACTTGTGCAAAAAGATAATAACTGATGCCGTTATTGTGGAACACGGCATCAGTATAAATGATGTCGTTCTCCCGAAGAACGGCATCAGTTATTTTCTTTTTTGCATTTCAATCTCGAGTCAAGATTGATACAGTCGAGATCTTTACAAAAAATAAGCTATGCCGTTATTGGGAATAACGGCACGACACTTTTTTTTAAAGAAGATGCCGTTATTGGGAAGAACGGCATCTAAATAACTGATGCCGTTTTTCCCAATAACGTTTGTTGCTGACGTGTCACAGACAAGGGCATCTCGCTAAATGTTTTCGAAAGTAGGGTAGGTCACTAATTATTTTCAAAAAAGAGGGCATTTCGGCAAAATTTTAAAAAACCAGCACATCAAACGACTACTTTAGGAATTAGGGTCCACCATTAAATAATGAATGAGACCGTACCATTCTTATTCCATTTTTTTCTTTTTTGAAATCTATCTATAGAAAAGCTGCAGGGCTTGCATCATGTCCCTATTTCAGAAAAATTTCAGTACTGACCCACTTTTTAAAAACACTTACCAAACTGACCCACTTTCAATTATATTTACTCAACTGATTCAGTTTTGAACACGTCAGCGTAGAACGCTATTGATAACAACGGCATCTATTATTTTGATACCGTTGTTGCCAATAGCAACACCTGTAAAAAAAAATTGTTACCGCTATTGGGGGCAACAACATCAGTATATCTCTGCATTCACTTAGGCGCTCTTTGACTTAAGAAAAAAACTGTAAGTAAAAGTCACTTATAACTGATGTCGTTATTCCCAATAAAGGCATATCTAACCTGATGCCACTATTGGTAATAACGACATCAGTATAATCCACAGTGTACTCTAAATTTTGTGCAGGTGCATCAACTTCAAGCCTGATTTCGACCTTGATGTAGCTAGTATCTCTCAAAACTCAAAACATGAAAGTTATAAATCTTTTTCTTGGTGTTCCATTGCATTTTGAATCATCTCAATCGGAGTTCGGATGATAAAGTTATGCCCAGATTACCAAGTGATGTCGATACTGTTCAGAAAAAATTGTAAATAAAAATCGCATATAATTGATTCTGTTATTCCCAATAATGGCATAATAGCAAGATGCCGCTAGTGGCAATAACGACATCAGTATAACCCACGGTGCATTTCCTAGATAGTTGTAACACCCTAGATTTTTTAAAAATATCTTTGAGATTAATAACTGGATTAAAATGATTTTTGATGATTTAATAAAAAATTTCTGGAATTTATCTTTTTACACGTGCAAAATACGTGCAAATATTTTCTTGGGAAGTTCAAAGTAAGAAATTATTTTAGGGAAACCTATTATTTACTAGTAGGTATTATTTATGAATTTTCTGGACTTTTCTGATATTTTTTTCACCTATTTGCAAATATTACAAAAAGATGGGCTTTTGTGCAAAATTACCAGTTGGGTCTTGGGGTTGTTGTTGTGGAATTAAGTCAGACAGGATACATTAACTCTAGAGAGGGGAGATTTGTGTTTTAATAATAATCAACCTAAGGACATAAACTAATGGAGATGTGATGGAACTTGGGAAACGTGAGAATATGCTCTTGGGGTCCAGTCCAACGAATGTATTCCAGGACTGTGTGTGTTCTGTCTCGAGAGGATTATTTTGTATGTTCGCGTGTCGAGGGTATGCAGTGCATATTCATGGAACATACAGGTACATTCACGTGTCGAGGGCCTACGGATCTATTCACGGGATGTGCCTGTATACTTGCATGTCAAGAGTGGCGGTGGGGTACACGGCAGGGAGGTGATTCTCCGATTTTTGTATCTATTCTTACATGATGCTTGCGCGTTGAGGTTTGTGTGATGCCTATTCGCTGAGTATGCTGGATCTTGTTTCCATCACCGTAGTAGGATTAGTTGTATAATGAGAAATTTAACCCTATAAAGTGGTTTACGATAAGGGCTTACACCGGACCTATATAGTATGGAATGCATAGAATCCGACAAGTATGTATTAGAGAGTCTTCATACTACATTTGTGTTTTCTTGACTTGGTTTTATGCGTGATGTTTTTCTTGTTTTCCTACACTTGACACTTAGTCTAGTTTCACTTGATCTTTTCATGCTCTATTATTGTTCATTCATTTTTCATCTGTTACTACTGTTGGTATGTGTTGTTTATGACTTTATTCTTTATGTTTTATTTATATTGTATTTCTTTTGTTGTCACTCACACTGTTATGGCTGACCCCTATTGTTTTGGGGGTTAGGATTATCTCTAGCCTCATATTTTACAGGTAGGTACTGTTTGCATTGGGATTTGGATGCATGTGGTAGAATGATAATGTGGCTTATGTAAGTTGTAAAAGATTTTATTGATTCCTTTGTGGTAGTTTTCATTAATGATATTTTGGTGTATTCGAAGTCAGAGGAAGTGCATTCTATGGACTTGACAGAGGTATTGAAGAAGTTATAGGAGCATAACTTGTATGCCAAGCTGTCGAAGTGCAAGTTTTGGAAGTTTGAGGTAGCTTTCCATGGTTAAATCCTTTCTAGGGAGAGAGTGGCCACTGATCCTCAGAAGGTTGAAGCAGTGAAGGATTGGCTTAAGCCAACGACAGTGGAGGAAGTCAGAAGTTTCTTAGGCTTGGCTGGGTACTAGAGGAGATTCATTCAGGGCTATGCACATATTGCAATTCCTTTGACAGGGTTAACTCGGAAGAATGTGGCATTCACATAGACTGATAAGTGTGGCAAGTTTCCTTGAGCTAAAGGAGAGGTTGATGATTGCGCCTATCTTAGCTTTGCCACAAGTTGGGAAGGATTATGTTATCTTCAGTGATGCATCTCTCAGAGGTTTGGGGTGTGTCTTGATGCAAGAAGGAAAAGTTATTGCATATGGTTCGAGGCAATTGCGTCTGCATGAGAGGAGCTATCGACACATGATCTGGAGTTAGCAACTATTATCTTTGCCTTGAAGCAGTGGAGGCATTATGTATATGGAGAGAAGGTCAACATGTATACCGATCACAAAAGCCTAAAGTATATTTATCAGCAGAAGGATCTAAATCTTTGGCAGAGAAGGTGGTTGGAAGTGTTGGAAGACATTCGTCCTGAGATCAAGTATCATCCAGGCAAGGCGAATGTGGTGGCTGATGAGCTTAGTCAGAATTGCAGTTTGTCGAGTTTGATCACTACTCAGAGGGAGTTGGCAGTAGAGTTTGATCAGGCAAGTATCGAGGTGGTACTGCAGGGTTTGGAAGCATCTTTGGCTCAGTTGAGGCTGTAGCCTTCTTTGAGAGAGCGGATTGTGGAAGGTCAGAAATCATATGCATAGATTCAGAGGATATTGCATTAGGTTTCCGAAGGCAAGTTAGTAGAGTTCCGTGTCCAAGATGGAGTTCTATGGATGGGTCAGAGGTTGTGTGTTTCGGAGAATGCAGATCTGAGAGAGAGTATCTTGTAGGAGGTGCACGGTACCTTGTTGTTCGTACATCCTGGAGGCACAAAGATGTACAAGGACATCAAACAGCACTTCTGGTGGTCGGGTATGATGAGGGATGTGGCAGACTTTGTGGCAAGGTGCCTGACTTGCCAGCATATCAAAGCAGAGAATCAGAGACCTGGAGGTTTGTTAAAGCCTTTGCCCATTCCGGAGTGGAAGTGGGAGAATATCTGCATGGATTTCATCACTGGGTTGCCGAAAAGACCGAAGGGCAATGACTCAATTTGGGTTATTGTGGACCGTTTGACTAAGTCAACTCACTTTTTGTCCATGAAAATTACTTGGTCTTTAGAGAAATTGGCAGAGCTGTACATTGATGAGATTGTGAGACTTCACGAGGTTTCTATGTCTATTATTTCCGAAAGGGATGCGAGGTTCACTTCGAGGTTTTGGAAGGGTTTGCAAGCAGCCTTGGGTACCAGGACCGATTTCAGCACTGTTTTCCATCCGCAGACCGATGGTCGGACTGAAAGGGTGAATCGGGTATTGGAGGATATGCTGAGGGCTTGTGTTATGGATTTTGGTGGCAATTAGGAGAGGTACTTGGCATTGGTTGAGTTTTCTTATAACAATAGTTACCATGCGAGTATCGAGATGGCTCCGTATGAAGCTCTGTATAGGAGAAAGTGTCGGACACCTGTTTGTTGGTATGAGGTTGGTGAGAGGCAGATGTTTGGGCCTGAGATTGTGCACCAGACATCAGAGAAGATCGAGTTGATTCGTAAGAGGTAGGTCGAGGCTCTGAGTCGGCAGAAGATTTATTTAGACACTCGACGAAGGGGCTTGGAGTTTGAAGTTGGGTATGCAGTTTTTCTCAAGGTGTATGCGCTAAAGGAGTGATCAGGTTCGGAAAGGGAGGCAAGTTGGCTCCAAGGTACATTGGGCCATACAGGATTTTGGGGCGGATTGGTAAGATGGCATATATATATGGGAGCTACCGGAGGAATTGGCACAGGTGCATTCCATGCGTTGATGTTGAGGAAGAATGTGCCGGATCAGAGTCATCAGTTGGTGGAAGTGCCTGAAGGTCTACAGGTGAACTTGAGTTATAAGGAGCATCCTGTAGAGATTGTTGATTGTAGGGACAATATGATGTAGCGCCCCGAATTTCCAATATGATATCTCAGAAATATGTTGCACAATTCTCAACATCAACCTCAATGGTAATAGTAAATATAGCCAAAACACAGAGAAAATTTTTCAACTTTTATTACAATAATTCATTACAAAGCACAGCGGAAAACAAACACCTTAAATTACAAATTCTTTCTTTTGTAATATTTGCAAATAGGTCAAATAATCATCAGAAAGATCCAGAAAAGTCACAAATAATATCTAATAATAAATAATGAGTTTCCCTAAAATAATTTTTGACTTTGAACATTCCAAGAAAATATTTGTACGTGTTTTGCACGTGTAAAAAGGTAAATTTCAGAAAAAATGTCTATTAAATCACAAAAAATCATTTTAATTCATTTATTAATCTTAAAAGCATTATTAAAAAAATCTGGGGTATTACTTCACTCCCTCCTTAGAATAGTTATGTCCTCAGAACTACTACTAATAGAGTCCAAACCAAAAATAAGCAAAAGGAAATGAAATCTCATAAATGGAAATATAGTTTAAGAAATACAATTACACAAGAGAACGTAATCTAACAAAAGAAATGCAACTCAACTCAGAGTACAATCATACAAAAAGCTCAGGAAAATCCTTTTGCATGCAATCCTCCGGCTCCAAGTAGCCTCCTCGAACTACTGGTTCCTCAACAATACCTTGACCATAGGTATCACCTTGCTCCTCAAAACTTTCTCCCTACAATCAAGAATCTCCACAGGCTGCTCCTTGTAACTCAAGTTCACCTGTAGACCTTCAGGCACTTCTACCAACTGATGACTCTGATTCGGCACATACTTTCTTAATAACGACACATGAAACACATCATGCACCTGTGCCAACTCCTCCGGAAGCTCCAACCTATATGCTGTTTTACCAATCCGTCCCAAAATCCTGTATGGCCCAATATACCTTGGCACCAACTTGCCTTCCTTACCAAACTTGATCACTCCCTTAGTTGGAGATACCTTGAGCAAAACTGCATCCCCAACCTCAAACTCCAAGTCTCTTCTTCGAGTGTCTGCATAATGCTTTTGCCGACTCTGAGCCTCGACCAACCTCTTGTGAATCAACTCAATCTTCTCCGATGTTTGCTTCACAATTTCGGGCCCAAACATCTGCCTCTCGCCAACCTCATACCAATAAACAGGCGTCCTACACTTCCTCCCGTACAGAGCTTCATACGAAGCCATCCCGATACTTGCATGGTAACTGTTGTTATAAGCAAACTCAACCAATGCCAAGTATCTCACCCAGCTATCACTGAAATCCATAACACAAGCCCTCAACCTATCTTCCAATACCCGATTCACCCTTTCAGTCTGACCATCAGTCTGTGGATGAAAAGCAGTACTGAAATCAGTTCTGGTACCTACGCTGCTTGCAGACTCTTCCAAAACCTCGAAGTGAACCTCGTATCCTTATCGGACACAATCAACACAGGAACCCCATGAAGTCTTATAATTTCATTGATGTACAGCTCTGCCAATTTCTCCAACGACCAAGTAATCTTCATAGACAGAAAGTGAGCTGACTTGGTCAAACGGTCAACAATAACCCAAATCGAGTCATTGCCCTTTGCACCCCTTGGCAAACATGTGATGAAATCCATACTGATATTCTCCCACTTCCATTCTGGAATGGATAAAGGCTGCAACAAACCTCCAGGTCTCTGATTTTTTGCTTGAATCAGCTGACAAGTCAGACACCTCGCCACAAAATATGCCACATCCCACTTCATACCGGACCACCAAAAGTGTTGTTCGATGTCCTTGTACATCTTTGTGCCTCCAGAATGTACTAACAACAAAGTACTGTGTGCCTCCTGCAAGATACTCTCCATCAAATCTGCATTCTCCGGAACACACAACCTCTCACCCATCCATAGAACTCCATCTTGGACACGGAACTCTAACAATTATGGTCAAGGTGTTGAGGAATAAGATGATACCTATGGTCAAGGTATTGTGGATGAACCAGCAGTTCGAGGAGGCTACATAGGAGCCAGAGGATCGCATGCAGAAGGATTTTCCTGAGCTTTTTGTATGATTATATTTCTTTTGTATAATTGTATTCTTTTGATTAAATTGTATTTCTTTTGTTAAATTAAATTCTCTTGTGTGGTTGTATTCCTTAAACTATATTTATATTTATGAGATTTCATCTTCTTTTGCTCAATCTGTTTGGTCTCTGTTAGTAGTAGTTCTGAGGACAGAACTATTCTAAGGAGGGAGTGATGTAACACCCTATATTTTTAAATAATATTCTTGACATTAATAAATGGATTAAAATGAATTTTGATGATTTAATAAATAATTTTCTAGAATTTATCTTTTTACACGTGCAAAACAAGTGCAAATATTTTCTTGGGAAGTTCAAAATCAGAAATTATTTTTAGAAAACATATCATTTATTAGTAGGTATTATTTATGAATTTTCTGGATTTTTCTGATATTTATTTGACCTATTTGCAAATATTACAAAAAATGGGCTTTTGTGCAAAATTACCACTTGGAGTGAAAACTCCAGATTTTTTGATTTTTGGGCTGAGCATGATGCCTAGTCAACTCAGAAGTAAAAAAGTTTACTTTTTGTTTTAATAGATTTGGTGTATTTCGCAAATTTCTTAAAGAATGGTCTTTTTGTAAAATTGCCACTTAATGACAAAATTTCAAATCTGTTTTCTGGGTTTACAAACTATGCCGGCCAGTATTAGGGTTATTATTTTGTTTTTAAATTTGAATTGTATTAGTTTATCTAATTTCTAAGTATAAGGATTTATATATGTAAAGATATATTCAAAATGGATATTTTACAAAACCCATTCAAAACCCTAATTACCCATTACCGGCCTAATTTAAGGGGTGGTGCAGCCGTCTCTTTGCTGTACTACACAAAGGATTTTCTTTATTATTATTTTCTTGGAGTTTCGAAGCGAGGATCTTGGTTTTCTTGCAAAATAAAGGATTTTCTTATTCTCTTTATTACTTCGGTTGATTCTTCAAAAAGGTGAGTGACATATATTTGATTTCTTGCTGTTGTATGCATGTTGTATGTGATGATTTATCTATTAGAAAGCATATTAGGGATTGTATGATGATATGATGAGTTTATTAAAGATAGATGAATAAAAATTGAATCTTTTCATGAAAACCATGTTATAGTTGACTGAAACCTTAAATAGATGACTTGAGGTTGTTAGAGAACTTATTAGAAATTGTGGGTATGCTGTTGCTTTACTATTCTTGTTGTTTTGATTGATTGCATTGAGATTATATGAAGAGATCCACAAATTTAGATAAAGATGAGTTCTTTTACTGTTGAGTAGACATACACACACTGTTTGAGAGTTTTGATGAAGTGAAACTTGATTAATCCATGTTGTAAGAGCATTTGTTCATGAATATATTAATGTAATCAGTGGGGTTTGTGTTTAATCAAGTTGTGGAAGGATTATTGAATCAAAAGATTGAATCTTGAAGTAAAAAGGGGGGTGTTAACTTTCGGGTCTGATGGCATATGGCCGAAAGTGGGGTTTTATGATTTTTGTGAAGTTTTCAATTAATTCTTAAGTTGTTTTTGGTACTGAGATGGATTGCAACATTGCACTACTCTTATACCATGATTTTGTGGACTTTACCGACCTATAAATACACATATATACACTTATCTATTCATATATCCTGTTTTGAAGAATTTTTGTCGGAAATTACTCTTTTGTGATTTTGATGAGATTTTGATTAGTTTTATAAACTCTTGTATGTTATACAAGTTGTATTTGATCATCTCAGGAAATTTTATTTTACAAATTTATGATTTTTAAAGATTGAATTGAAGTATCAGTAAAAATGCGCACGAATTTCAAAGCTGTCAAATTACGTATATGACAGTCGACCACTTCACAAATACACTGAAGTCCACAGTCGGCTATCAATTCTATGTTTTTTTGGATTTTTCATTTGACAGTCGACCGACACTTTTTGTATTGGTTTTGACGGTCGTCCGTCAGTGTTTTGCTGACTGTTTTATTGTGTTTTTCTTTGTTTCTCTAGAACGATTATTTCTTCGAACTTATGGATTATTGATCTACTATTTTATATGATATTTTGCTATAGATTTTTGTATTTTACAGAGAGTTATATTTTGATTATAATAGAATTTAAATTGAATTTCTATGACCTTATTAAATGAGATATATATGGTTTTTGAAGAAATCGATATTTTGTGATACTCTATGACTTCAAAATATGATTCTCAGTTATTTAATGAATTTTATAATTTATTTGAGTTCTGAAAATTTGTGAGTATATTAAATAAATTTGGTTTTACTGATTAGAGAAGTTTTCTTGACATAAACGTTTTGACTAAGAGTTTTATTTACAGTTTTGGTGTTGATATTCGTTTTGTGAGTCTCTAGGAGTTGAGTAGGAGTCCTGTGAACCGGTAGATGAGATTTTATTAATTTGACCAGTTGGGTCTTGGGGTTGTTGTTGTGGAATTAAGCCCGACAGGATACACTAACTCTAGAGAGGGGAGATTTGTGTTTTAATAATAATCAACCTAAGCACAGAAACTAATGGAGATGTGATGGAACTTGGAAAACGTGAGAATATGCTCTTGGGGTCTAGTCCAACGGATGCGTTCCAGGACTGTGTGTGTTCTGTCTCGAGAGGACAATTTAGTATGTTCGTGTGTCAAGGGTCTGCAGTACATATTCACGGAACATACACGTACATTCGCATGTCGAGGGTCAATGGGTCTATTCACGGGATGTGCCTGTGTACTTGCACGTCAAGGACAGTGGTGTGGTACACGGCAGGGAGGTGATTCTCCAGTTTTTGGATCTATTCTTACATGATGCTTGCACGTTGAGGGTTGTGCGGTGCCTATTTGCTGAGTATTCTGGATCTTGTTTCCATCACCAGAGTAGGATTAGTTGCATAACGAGAGATTTAACCCTATAAAGTGGATAACGATAAGGGCTTGCACCGGACCTATGTAGTATGGAATGCATAGAATCTGACAAGTATGCATTAGAGAGTCTTCATACTGCATTTGTGTTTTTTTGACTTGCTTTTATGCGTGATGTTTTTTTTGTTTTCCTACACTTGATACTTAGTCTAGTTTCACTTGATGTTTTCATGCTCTATCTACTGTTAATTCATTTTTCATCTGTTACTACTGTTGGTATGTGTTGTTTATGACTTTATTCTTTATGTTTTATTTACATTGTAGTTCTTTTGATGTCACTTACACCATTATAGCTGACCCCTGTAGTTTTGGGGGTTAGGGTTATCTCTAACCTCATGTTTTACAGGTAAGTACTGTTAGCATTGGGATTTGGATGCATGCGGTAGAATGATAATGTGGCTTATGTAAATTGTAAAAGATTGTGTTGTAATAGAAAGAATTGTAATTCAAGGTGTTTAATTTTCCGATGTGCTTTGTAAAGAATTGTTGTAATAAAAGTTGAAAAAAAATTATCTGTGTTTTGGCTATATTTCATATTACATTGAGATTGATGCTGAGAATTATGCCACGTATTTCTGAGATATTATATTGGAAATTTGGGGTACTACAACAGTTTTGACATTGCTACGTAATCTGGGCATAACTTTATCATCTGAACTCTGACTGAGATAATTCAAAATACAATGGAACACCAAGAAAAAGCTCTACAACTTTCATGTTTTGAGTTTTGAGAGATACTGACTGAATCAAGGTCGAAATTGGGCTTGAAATTGATGCACCAGCACGAAATTTGGAGTACAATGTGAATTATACTGATGCCGTTATTGAGACTAGCGGCATTAATTATAAGCAATTTTCATTTTCAATTTTTTTTTCAAGTCAGAGAGCTCCAAGTGAATGTGATATGTATTGATGTCGTTACTTCCGACAGTGGCAATGGGAAATTTTTTTACAAGTGCCGCTATCGGCAACAACGACATCAAATTAACAGATATTGATATGGCTAAAAATGGGGTTAAATCGGAACCGTCCAGATTGGACACGAATCTTGAAGCTTGGGGGTAAAAAGGTAATTTCACATACAAACGGATCCACAATGGGTACTGAATCTCCTTCTCGCAGATCCAATAACCCACGAACAGGATCCACACCTATTGGGTTCGGGTTCCGACCTGAGGCGAACCCAAACCAACAAGAGACAAATCAGGATCTGTGATCTGACCAAGTCAATGGCCTTGATTTGCTCTCACCGGGAATCAAGGAAAGATTTCCTAAAACAGACTGAGGATTTTGCTCCCAGCTGTTACACAGGAGATCAGGCCCTTAACGGCTCCCCTGGCGACTATAAATAGGACCCCTCTACCACCATGACCAGGTTAATCATTTTTTCACCACTTTAAGCTCTTTCTTAATCTCTTCTGATTACTGACAAGAGCGTCGGAGGGTGCGTCGCCGGAATCAACCCCGGTGTTTCGCACTTCCTTGCAGGTCGCGGCAGGAGCAAGAGGGCTGAGTCAACTGTTCAGGTTTTTCTCGGACTCACAAATTCTATCTGTTTACCCCCACACCGAAATCAGCGGTAACAGATATTGTAATTGCAATTATCGTTTTATGCTGACGTGTCCAAAATTAGATCAGTTGGGTAAATATTTTCGAAAGTGGGTCAGTTTAGTTATTATTCTAAAAAAGTGGGTCAGTACGGAAAAAAATTCCCCATTTCACGGGCAAAAGCAAGTAGCAAATGCGCTACAAAGAGTACTGAACCCCACCACTTTCAGCCATCAATGGAAACGCAAGAAACTTCCCACTCCATCATTCATTCTTCTCAGCATTAACAGTACAAACCCCATTTCCCTCAAAACTCAGAACCCACCTTCTTCTCTCTGTCTGTCTCTGTCTCTGTCTCTGTCTCTATCTCTTTGATGCCAATGTTGAAGCCCTTTTGCTGCAAGCTCGTAGTTTTGAGCTTCACAATCCTTGCCCATTTTACCGTTGCTGAGGACCATGGTATGTTCTTTTCCCTACTCATCCTCGTAATTCATCTGGGTTTTTTATTGAAAGAAAAAGTAGCTATATTTGTTTTTCGGTGAATGTGGTTTATTTACCTAACAAACTTGGTGTACCTAACTCACCACTCACCCATCTTGTTTTTTTTTTTTTTTAATTTATTTATTTATTAATAACTTACCCATCTTGTTACAAGAGAAAAATTCAAGATCTGTTAGGCTATGTTTGGCAAGTTAGGATAACCAAAATAATCTCTCGTAACTTCAAAAAGGTATAGTCATCGAAACTTCGACATGTTTGGGACTATTTTAGAGTTAAGATAACTACAATTATTTTACCTGAAATGTGAGAAAACCATAGTTATCTAAACTCCAATGTCACCTAATTTCTTAAGTTTTATGATAACTTTAAAATAGAGGTATGGATATGACTACCAAAGTTAGCATGTCTTGTACCTCCTAAGTTGAAGATAACTTTGATTATCTCAACTTTGTTCCCAAACAGGGCCTTAGAGCATTTATTTCTGGAATTTGTTCCATCAGTATCTAGTTCATTTATTAGGGCCAGACTATTTTGAGGGAAAAAACAGAAAGTAAGCTTTAGAGTTAATGTATGATTTTTGCTACTTTAAGGAAGTTGCTGTTGAATGTGGAGAGTACAGAAATCCAGTAGCATTTTGCTTCAGAGTCCATTCTTTCTTTATAAATAATTGATCTTGTGGTTTTTGTGGGGGATAGTTGAGAAAGGGGATAATTATACTATTAGGTGTGTGGAATCAGGAATCCATTGTGGGTTGTCATTTTGGGGTCAAATTGTAATAATATTTCTTCTTTGAACAAGTTTGTTGAATAATTGTAGATACATTGTCATCTATTAGACATATCCTTCACTGGCCAAACTAAGATTGTGTCACTCTTATAAATGCTCATCTATCCTAACGCCTACTGCTTCTTGTAGATACATTGTAATTAGTTAAATGGAATTTAGAATTCATCATCCTGTACTCATGTTTCCTGAACTTGGATCGGTAAATCAAGTTCATTTTCAGGTGAAAAGTTAGGAAACTCTCATCGTACTACACTTTAATGTATGAATGAAATATTTAACATTCTGATTTAAGTTCTCCCAAGTGTCAAATGTCGCAAAACAAAAGTTACTAGAACAGCAAACTGGTAGTAATTTGGTCAATTTGGTTCATCAGAAATTCATGAATCCTCCAGCAAAAAGAGAAAACTGACACGGCTATTCAATTCAAGTATCATACTTTACCAAATTTTTGTTGCTGCACCTATCGATGCCGACGGCAGTAAACAGCTAATGTAGCTTCTTTCTATTATCTTCTTTTACTTATTCTGCTTTTGCGGTTACTTCTGTATGGTTTTTATTGCCTAACCGTGAGGTAAAATTCTGTAATAAGATACAAGACAAGACTATCGTTGACTCATTAACTCATTAGAGCCATTCTGCTAGGGGTGTCTGTAAAAGTAAAAGTCAACTGGAACCATTACTCCCATGGTTTTAAACATCAGCCGATCCAAATCCGATCCAGCCGATCCATATCGTTTTTCAAGAGGCCGATCCGACACAACCCATAAATCTCGAGATCGGCTGAGTTACCAATTGGATCAAATGGATAGACCCGATACCAACCCAAAACCACCGATCCTATAATTAAAAAAATTCAATATTTGAATATCTATTCATGTGGATTCTCTTATCCAAGCAATGAAGATGTAATTGAGTAGTGAACAATATTTTTTTAATATATTATTTTTATGTAAAAAACATTTATATTATTAAAATAACCTATTTCTATTGTTCTAGTTTTATGCTATATTAATAATTCTCTGATACTAATTAAAATATTCAAGTCTGTAATTGAAACTATTAATTTTGTAAAAAAAAGTTAAATTTATCAATTCATTTTTTAAAATAATTTTATTATATAAACATATTAGATAATTTTTTCAAATTTAAAAAATGCTCGTTCCAAAAAAAAACCGATACACCGACCCGATACTCCCGATCCCGATCCAAATATTTTGAAAAAGCCAATCTCACTCCTGATCCCGCTCTCGATCCCGAGTTTTAAAACCTTGGTTACTCCACTACACAATCATGATATATATGATTCAGTTGACTGGATTATCTGCAGTGAGCTAGACATAGAGATTGGTTCGGTCAACTGACCACAGGGCCAGTTGGGTTGATATTGGGTTTGAATCGGGTATATGTAAGGTTGTGTTGGTTTTGGAAGGAGGGTTCTTTGTTCCAAAAAGAAACACAGTTACGGTTTCTTGACTGATATAATGAGAAGTCATGAACTTGTGCTTATGAATAAGATGGTGAGATCTCCGGTCATTTTAGTATTCCTCTCTAAGGATCAACAAGAGATCCTCTTTCCCACAGGTTTGGTATTTGATTGATTTTGTTGTGTAATTTTTTCCTCGCCCTAAGTTGAGATTCCATAGTTCTCAACACCTCAGTCCTCTTTTGCTTCATTGACTACAATTCTATCGCGCATGCCCAAATTATTAAAATTAATTCTCCCTCATTTAATCCCTAACTACACTAAAAATGTTCACAGATGCACTAATTTCTTATATTTGGCTATCCTGCAGGAAACCAGGCTAACGAAATTGTCGACTTGCTAAACCGAAACCGGACGTCAAGCAAGCTCCCCAAACTATTCAACAGTCCAGGGCTTGGCTGCATGGCCGTGCAGTACATCTCTGAATGCCTGGGAAACTGCACTCGTAACAACACTCTAAACTGTCACCCTCCAGAAACCGACATCACTGAAGTCTATGCTCCAAACTGCGGTGTTGAGTTACCAACTGTTGATATTATATCTGGTCGTATTGTTGGCTGCAGTTGGGATAATATGAACCCAGATAGCGCTTTTTCCGAAACCCTCATTTCTGATAAGAAGGCAGTTTCCCTTTTGCATAACAAAGAGCATACTGAAGTTGGGGTTGGATTGCGGAGAGTCAAAAGGGGGGCATCTTTTTGGTGCATTTTGTTTAGTAGTGGGAAAACCAATAGCAGCTTTGTTCTCGAAGGTGGGAAAGGCATAGAACAGAAGAGCAGTTGTTTCAGTGGATCCGATCAGCCTTGTAGTGCAGGGAGGAAAGTTCTCTTCATGAATGATATAATGGCTTTTACTTTTCTGATTCTTCTTTATGTCTGTGTTTTTGGTGTTTAAAGTTTAAACTTCAAATGAGAGAGAGAGAAAGAGAGGGTAGTACTTGAAAGTTGTTTTAGGAGAAATTTCAAATGCAAAAAGTGCACGAGTTTTTTGCAGTTCTGATCAGAAGCTTCTTTTTTGTTTAAGGCATCAGGCATGCTGGCAAATTCTCTTGTTTGGCTTGTTAATTCATTTGGATGTGTAGGTCAGATCCAACATAGTTGTGCTCGCTGCCAACTATCTAACATAAGAACATAACCCTCTTTGTTTTAAACCAGGTCCCCTCATAATGCATTTTCATGTCGGTTATTACGTTTAACTCATGCCTTACCAAATATATGCAGGAAATTTTATTTCCATTGATCTAATTTCTCCAGGTGTTGAGTCATTTTATTGTCACATAATAAGGAGCCGTTTGAAACATTATCCCCCAAATTCAAAGAGGGCGGGATTTTTTTTTCCCAATATATAAGGTACCTGATCGTTGGTGTCCAAATTATGTACCTCCTCTTTCCTCTGTTTTCAAACCCTAATAGAAACCCGCAATCTCTTCTTCTCTCTTTCCATAGAAAAGAGAAGACATAAGAGAGGTCATGCAGCCCTCTCCGTTTCTTGAACCTGTAATCACAACCTCCCCTACCTTTCTCTTTCCAACAATCTTTCTTAGTTCTTGAATTATTCATTTTTCCTGACATTGTTTTATCGACTGAAGGGGGGATCGATTCATACCCACAAGGAGTCTAATGGATATCGGGCATGCTCAAAGTTGTCTGATCCCATTCGAGAAGAAGAAAAAGCAAACTCAAACTCCACCTTGTTCTATCATTTCACCTTCACGGGTATCTCTCTGTTCTTGAATTCTTCAATGCATTGGTTTTTTCTTCTCTTATTTTTTGAAAATTGTCGTTATTTTGTTGTATTAGGACGAGTATATAAGGAGAGTGGAGGAGAATATAAGCCTGGATTCAGAAGGGAGGCCTTACAGGATGTTGGAATTGAGAGGAAACCCAAGAGACTGTATAAAGAACCGGGTCGGGTGTTACATCCCCGAACGTGATCGACTGTGGCTCCTGATTGCTGCGTTTCGCAACCACCATTAGTGTGGCTGAAATTGATTCTAAGAACAAGCTAGAGGATGGAAGAAACAAAGAAAAATCCTCAATTCATTCATTCATAAAAAAAAATGATTACAACGAGGGTTTTAAGAGCGGCGGATCACCCCCTCACTTTGCTTTAGCCAATCGGGTACTGCCAAGTAACACGTGCAGTGCTCGTAATTACAAATATCAGTTAAAACCCAAATAATTACTTTCACTGTGGCTGGCCCCACCACCTAATCAACCCACCCTTCATATTAGGCCACACAATCATGTGCGCATCCCGGGAAGGTGGGGAGAGGGATTTATTTTCAAATATGTCTACTCTCTTGCATAAAAGACCTCCTATGAACAAAAATACCTGAGGAACTGATACGCAACGCACAAGGACTGATACACACAGCCGTTGTAGTTCTTATTTCAAACAGGTACAGTTCTAGCGAACTATATCATTCCTCCCATCTTGAAAATGAGCTTCCGCTTCCAAGATTCTCTGCAAATCAAGAAAGTGATTGTATAGATCCCATAATTCCTCCCAAGTAGCTTCATCTTCTCCTCCACCCACCCATCCATTGCACCAACACCTCCATTACAACCACTCTTTTCTTGCCCACCATTCGGCGACTCAGTGTTTTCTCTGGTTCAATCAAATCTTCATGGAAGTAGACTAGGTGGGTCGTTTGTAACTTACCAGGGTTACCAAGATACTTTTTGAGTTGCGAGATGTGAAAGACATCATGGATTTTGGTTGTATGGGTGGAACTGCAACCTGTACGCCAATGAACCCACCTTCTCTGTAATGGCATATAGCACATTGTACAAGTGCGAGAGCTTGTGCACCCTTTTGCCTCCTACTGAGATCTGTCGATAGGGTTAGAGCTTCAAATACACATAGTCCCCCACTTCAAACACCCAGTCCACTCTATGCTTATCAGCTGCCTTCTTCATCCTCCCCTGAGCCTTAATCAAATTTTCCTTGAGGATTTGCAATGTGATATCCCGCACTATCAAACAGTCTTCCACTTTCTAAGACCTTGTTGCATGTGGGACATATATCAGTAATGTAGGAGGCAGCTTACCCTAAAGGACCTGATAAGGTGAAAGCTTGGTAGCACTGAGTACATTGGTATTATGCCAATATTCAGCCCAAGGCAACAGACTCACCCAACTACTAGGCTTGTATGCACAGAAACATCGGAGATAGGTTTCAAGGACTTTGTTTGTTACTTCAGTTTGGCCATCGGTTGGAGGGTTGAATGAGGTGCTCATGCACAACTGGGTCCCTTGAGATTTAAATCTCTCTCCAAAATACAAGTGTAAAGATTGCATCTCTATCACTAACTATGGATCTTGGCACACCATATAATTTGATCACTTGGCTCATGAACACATCAGCTACCTACTTGGTTGTATGGGGGTGATTGAGACCAATAAAGTGGTTGTACTTAGAGAGCCTATCCACCACACCAGGATAGTGGTCTTGCCTAAACACTTGGAAAGTCCTTCAACAAAATCCATGCTCACATCTTTCCAAACTGCAGCTGGTTTAGAGAAGGGTTGTAATAGCCCTGAGAGGGATTGACTCACATACTTCGCTTGCAGATATCACACTCTCTGATATACTGCTTGATCATCTTCGTCATCCCCTACCAGTAAGCTATATGTTTCAGCTTAAGCCATGTCTTCTCATACCCAGAATGCCCTCCTTGCTGGGTGTCATGGTAGTGAGATAATAACTCTCTTGTAGTAGGAGATGCTATATTGAGCAGTGCTCTTCCCTTGTAGTACACAATTCCATTTTGAACACTGTACTTAGCCTTAGACAGCTCCCTAGTGGCTATCTTGTTGGAGTTACTTTGATAGAAAGCATCCTGTTTAACCTCCTACTTGAGATCTTCCAGCCATTTTGGGTGTACTAAAGTCACTGCCTACAAGTTTGAGTCCTCAAACATTATGGACAAGCTCTCTACCCCCACATTGTCCACCCCCTTCTTGTACTCCACCCTTTACTGATACCCATGCAGCTTCCACAGCCAGGTGTGTTGTGCCTCTGTGTCTAATCTTAGCTCTAACATGTGCTTAAAGGGCTTATGATCTGTTTTAATCACAAACTCCCCCCTAACAGATAATGTCTACATTTCTTTGCTTCCAGAGGATAGCTTGCACTCCTTTTCGTATGTTGACAAGTATATGTTCTTCCCCTTTAGTTCAACACTTAAATAAGCTATAGGGTGTCTATGTTCCATTAGAATAGCCCTAATCCCTGTGCCTACAACACCGCATTCCAGCACAAATTGCTCCTTGAAATTTTGTAGTTGCAGTACTAGAGAGGTGGTGAGGACTCTTTTCAAATTTTCAAATGCTTCTTAAGCTACCTCTGACCCCTTAAAGGCTCCCTTTTTTGTGAGCGCAACCAGAGGTGCAACGATTGAAGCATACTTGTCAATGAACTTGCGGTAATACCCTGTCAAACCCAGAAATCCTCTCAAAGCTTTGAGATTCTTTGGAGTTGGCCATGCTTACACCGCTTCAACCTTGTTGGGATCCATAGCAACCCCCATATCTGAGACAATGTGACCGAGGTAAGAAGCCTTCCAAACCCCAAACACACATTTGCTCATCTTTGCAGATAGAGAGTTGTCTTCCAAGAGCTGCAGAACAAGCTTCAGATGCTGGAGATGCCCATACCAAGACTGATTGTAAATAAGGATATCATCAAAGAATATAAGCAAAAATCTTCTCAGATAGGGCTTAAAAACCTCATATATTAGAGATTGAAAAGTAGAGGGGGCAACAGTGAAGCCAGAGGGCATGACCATGCATTCATAATGGCACTACAAAACGCAGGGGCTATAGCGGCGCGTTTACAAGGCTATAGCGGCGGTTTTTGGCGCCGTAATAGCACATAACAGCGTTTCTAAAATCGCCACTAAAAGTGCCGTTAGAACGTGCGTCGTTATAGCCATATAAGCTATCGCGGCGTTTTGTCGCCGCCGCTACAGGGGTCAACCTATAACGGCGTTTCCACGATGCCGTTATAGGTGGATTTTTCGTTTTATTTTAAAAAAAAATGAGCTATAGCGGCGCTTCAAAAATTGCCGGGATAGCCTATATTGAAATATTGGCATGCCGTACAGCGGTGCTTTTCCAACGCCGCAATAGAGAGAATTATTCATAGAATCTGTACCTATGCCGGCGTTTTCTATTAAATGTCGGGATAGCTCTACTTTTTTTGTGGCATTTTATTATAAAATTTCGAATTGAAAAAACCTGTAATTAATCGCATATTACAAATACATGTAATCATATTAAATTTAAATGCTTAAGTCTTAAAATCAATAATAACATCATAATCAACAACCAAAAGTCACATCACATGTCACAAAAAACAATAACTCAATAGAAAACAAAATATATCTAACAAATATGAACTGACATACAACGAGTGTCAAATGTATATGTTGTACAACACTAAGTTATTACAAAACATAGATATAATTTCTGCAAAACAATTTTTAAAAAAAAGTCCAAAACCAACAAACCAGTTAATTAGAATCTCTCTATCACACTACAGTTTATAAGGAAACCAACTGCCATCCATACCCAATGCTTGAGTCTCTCTGCATAACCCTGCAAATATTATTCAAAAAATAGATATATCATAAGTTTATTTGAGTTCTTTTGCTACGAATACAGTAAAAGATGTCAATAAAAAGTGTATAGTAATCACCTTAAAATGGATCATAGTTTTTGAGACGATGGCTGATATTGAGCTCGAAGCAATACAAACGAAATTCAAGTGTTTCTCGTAAGAGAAAGTATTTTCAAAAGAAAACAAATTATATAAGATGTGGAACATATGCAGACCTCAACAATCCTTCGGGTTCAAAGGGAGCGAGGCACCAAGATGGAGCATCAGCTCGGAGTGGTCCTGGTCCTGTAAGTGGAGAACTATATGTACAGGCCTGACAATTTCACCAAACAAAATAACAGAGGAACTTAGCAACAAAAGAGAAGAGTGTAAGGAAGAAAAAATAAAAAAATAAATAAAATTGGGTGATAATTTAGAATGCTAGTTTTAATCAAATTACCTTTGATCGAATCCAAACTGACCGTGAATACAGATGGTTTTTGCCGCAGACTTGTCTGTCAACGTAACCCACTGCGTTAAAAGCTTAGCCTAGGTGGCTTCTCAAACCACATTGGACCTGAAAATGTATCGTTTATTATTCAGTTACAAACATAATTAAATCTACTGAAGAAACATAAATAGCTCTTGCCCATTCATTTCACTTGCCTACATAAAAAAGTATTACGGGCATTACCATCATGAAAGTGCCATCTAATTCCAAATTTTGCAGAATCAAAAGGGTAGCCCTGTCCCCTTTAAGAAAAGGGGTAACACAATCATAAAGCCATGCTCTCAAAGAGAACCGAAAGTTAGGTACATATCTTGAGAACTTCAACATAATAAACGAAAACAGCACACCTTCTGAGCCGCTTCTTCATCTGAAAATTCAACATGACCAAATCCCTTGAAACGTCCATCAAAATCGATGTATTAGACACAGTTGAGGCTTCAAATCCTTAGAAACCTCATTTTATTTGTAATGAAAAAAAAAACAATTATGCATATTATTTTTCAGCTTAGCCGAATGAGCTAACGAAATATAAATCTCAATGAAATTTCAAAACTCAGTAATAATAATAAGGTTATGTGGTCATGAAAGGGATTAAGTGGAACAGAATCAAAGTAGCTGCTGATAACACTCGAGAGGAAGTTTGATGTTAAATCTCTTGATATCTTTGCAGTAGTCTTAGATCATGTAGTTGTTTCTCACCCACATCATCTGTCCAATCTGTGCATAACTCAGTTGACTATATTCAGGAGATGTCCCACCAGTTATTTGAAGAATTTGCAGCGCATTCGTAGATGCTATTTTGCCGTTTCCACTCACAAGCTCTAAAGACTAACAACGGGTAGACTTGTTGCTCCCTGTTACCGATCCCCTTTGCAAACACATATGTAGTGTGGATTATATTATATAAGGCTGCCCTGATACATTTCTCAGCAATTCAAAATCTATTTTGTCATGTTTATCTTCTAATGAGGGGTTTGAGGTTGAGGTCCTTGAGGACATCTATAAAGAAAAAAGTAGAGTGAAAATTTAGACATGCTAAGCCCATGGATGGAGTCTGACAAAAAATCAGAAAGAAAATTTGAGACGAAGTCCCTCTATAAATCAGAGAGATTAATGTCGTTGGAACTTACATAATAAGTAGTTGCAGTACCAGCAGAGTTCCCTTCTACCAATTTTATTTGGATTTGTATGCTTCCGAAAAGGTACTCTTTCCATGCTTCGATTCCGGAACCTGATGAGTAAACAAGAAACTTGTGGGTGTGGAAGTAGAAAATTTAACCAATAGTAAATAAGCTCCTCTGCTAATATATGAATAGACCACGAAATTACGAATATAACATATAACCATTGTGTGTGAGTGTACATATACTTCCCCTGCCTCTTTGAAAAAATTCCACCTACACATATTACAACTATTAAAAGGACATACACAAAGAAAAAAGAGAAGAAGACGAAGATGGAAAAACTCAGTAGTCATTAACAAGTATAAGACGCGTACAGGTCATCATCTCCAGCATTATATGACAGATTTCCTACAAACAGTGTTTTTGATCCAGATTTCTGACTCTGGTTACTTTCAGGAGTTTGTAACTAATTAGATGGAAAAACTTTAGTCAGTTCTGATAAGTAAAGATGTGATACATAAAGTTACATTAATAAAGGTACAGTAGCATTACCCCCTTCTTGTCAGATTTTGCTAATAGTGACGCCTCTTCCATTTTCACATCTCCATCCTGCATTTTGAATGTTAACTAATCATAAAGCTTACTACGGAAGGAATGTTAAGCATTAGTACTAGAATTGGACCAGACCATAGTGCAACCCACTACAAGCATAAACTGGATATGCATTAGTCTACTGCACTACCCAACCATCATGCAATGTAACAGTCCTACAGAGAAAAAAGTCACAATCACCTTATTTGTTTTGACTTTGGGGCTTCATCCTCAGAATCTTCGTTGGAGCTGTCATCATCCTCTTCTTCGCTGCTGCTGTCGTCATTGACAACTTAGGAAGTAGGCTTGCCATTGGAGACAGCACCCTACATGTAAATGATAACTTAGGGCATAAGTAAATGTGCATGAACTGGATAAGTCATTGATAACATTGATCAACATATAATTGACATGCACCAAAGCTTTGTTCTTTGTCTGGGGTTCTTCACTTTCATCAGAACTATCACCAAAAGTCTCTTCTTCTGCTTTGACCTCGCTTGGTTTCTGCAGGATCAGCATTACAATTTATTAATGTAACGAAATGAATGGGCAAGAGCTATGGATGTTGTAGCGGACAATTTATTCTTGAGACTACTGGAAGTCATAAATAAGCATACCAATGCCAATCTTGCAAGTTGAATTTGACATGAGCAATTAAATAAAACATTATACCAGATGTTTTAACATTGAAAGAGACGACCAATTTGAAACCCACAGAATATTTGTAAGAAAATAAATAATTAGGTGAAAAGGTAGAAACAATAACCTGCACATACAATTATATGTACTTTTGTAGCTGTTCTTGCTTTGTAAAGCATTGACATGTGCTATCTAAAAAAACCTGATTTAAAAATAATTATGTGCAGCGCAAAATATCAATCTTAATGAAAGTGCGAAATGTCAATCTTAATGAAAGTAATATAGTCTGCAATTTAGCAAAGTGTATATATACTCACCTCTCTCTCCCTGCCAATATCTTATCAATTTGAACATGAGTCCCCGGACAACTACCGAACAAGTATAAATTTGATACCCATACCATGAAGGAGGAAGATTCTGCATTCAAATGTGCGCACAATTATAATTTATCACAAATCATATTCTAGAAGAAAATTTCTTTTACTTGAGTTGCAACAACACAGCTAGTTGTAAAATCCTTTAAGTAACCATCTCACCAATTTTGACGACACATGGAAATGATAACACCAAAGCATAAAATTTTCAGGCTCATTTGCATTGCGTACCATATTGTGTGCAAAGGAGAATAAAACTGAACCATACCAAATTTACATACTTATTTATGTTCATAAGTGCACTGGCTCAGATCAGATAATCACAATTCTACTTAAGTGCATTGGGTTAGATACAAATACCAAAGGTTGGACAACAGGTACCCAATATCAGCAAGTCAAGTTGACTCCTATCATTTTTTATTTTACTTGACTGGGTCCTGTAATTGCAATTTTTACAGACTTACCAATGTTCATCGAAAAAATAATTTAGTGTTTCCATAGTGCATGGTATTTAGTTAATCGATCATACCACATTGTTTCCATCAAAACCAATAGAAAAGAGTTATTAAGGAAAATGTTGTGTACGTTTAATCATCTACTCATAGTGAATGGTATTTAGTTAATCGATCATACCACAATGGTGAGTCCTCTGAAGGCGTCCAAAGCTGCCACCCTCATGCTCTTCTTAGTCTCAATTACTGGCTTCTCCTCTTCCTCCTTCCCGCCATTTTTTTACTGTCATCACCCTCGACAACAGCTTCATCAACTTGTACGTGGTGCTCGCTTGCCGCAACTATAATCAATTTATGGCTCTATCATACATACATAGGAAAGATGTTATTATGAGTAAAATCTAACATACTAGAAGTAAATGGGCAACGACATTTGAAGTGTAACTATTCGTTGTCTTGCAAACCAAGTGGATAATATTTCATGGTTTAAATCAAAATCAATGAGAAGAAACGATCCTGTTACCGCTGAATCTGGTGTGGGGGTAAACAGATAGTATTTGTGAGTTCTTGGAAAACCTGAATAGCAAACACCTAACCTGTTCCGCCGGAGTTAGACCGCTGACTCCCGCCGTTCACCTGCAAGGAAGTGCGAGACACCGGGGTTGATCCCGGCGACGCACCCTCCGACACTCAAGTCAGTAACCAGAAATGATTATGAAAGAGCGTTTAACTAGCAAAAGATTGATTACCTTGTAACAGTGGTAGGTTGGAGGTATTTATGGTCGCCATGGGGAGTTGGTTAGGGATCTGATTTCCTGTGATTCTGTTAGGAGTAAAATCCGCATAATTAGTTTAGGAAACTGATCCCTAATTCCCGGTGAGAGGATAACTGTGGATCAGGCCCGTTGATTCAGTCACATCAGAGACCCTGATTTTCCTCTTACTGGTCTGGGTTCGTCTCGGGTCGGTACCCGTACCCAATTGAGGTGGATCCGTTCGCGGGTTATTGGATCTCTGAGAAGGAGACCCAGTACCCATTTCGGACCCATTTGTATGTGAAATTACCGTTTTACCCCTGAGCTTTAAGATTCATGTCCGATGTGAACGGTTCCGATTTAATCCTATTTTTAGCCATATCACGAGCTCCCCACTCCCGAAGACTGAGTTTGATCAGCCTTTGAGGAGTAGTTTTACTGTTCTAATGGCGTACGGGATTTTATCGGTGTTCTTAAGGGAGTTTGTATCTTGCTCGGGGTGTAATGGTGTTATTCTAGGCTTGTAAAATGCCCAAAAATATTCTCGGAATTTTCTGGATTTTTGGTGATTTTTCCAGATTTTTCTGAATTTTTTCTCATTTTTTTTGAATTTTTTATTCATTTTTCGAATTAAATAATTAATTATCAAAAATAATAGTTAATTATTCTAATTTAATAATTATTTTTTCAGAATTTAAAAATAATTTTTCTGAATTAATAATTATTTTTAGAATTTTTAATTAATTTTTTTCGATTTTTTAATTATTTTTTCGGATTTTTTAAATAATTAAAACAAATAAATAAATAAATAAATTAATTAAATATTACCTGGACACGTGGCGCATTTATGGACGTCGATCGTGATCAGATGGCACGCATCGCAAAGCAGATCATGATCTGGACACGTGGTGCGTTTCTGAGCATCGATCATGATCAGATGTGCGCGCATCGTAAGGCAGATCACGTTCTGGACACGTGGCGCGTTTCTGAGCGTCGATCGTGTCGTGACGCAAATTTTGAGACGATCGGACGGATCGTGTGGGTCGGCGAGTATTTTCTCCATATACGAGGGTCGGTTCTTCGGCTCCTCGGATCGGCACCTCGGCTCATCAACTCAGATCTGCCGAACCTTCAGATGATGCCACGTGGCGCCACGTGGCTTTTTTTTTCTTCTCCTCTTTCTTCTCCTCTGTTCTTCGCCTCTGCTTCTTTCTTTCCTTCTTCTTCGCCTCTGCTTCTCTTCTTTCGTTCGACCAAGCCTTCAGCTTCGACTCTTCCTTTTCGCGTCTACGTGCTGGAGCTCGGAGCTCGGCGGGGGGGAGAGAGGAGCTTGGAGGCATTTGACGATGGAGCCGGAGCTCGCGGTGTGGAGGTCGACGGTGAGTTCGCGAAGGAGACAATGGGTTCGGCACCGTTGGAGCTCGGAGGTGAGCTTGGCAGCGAAGCTCGGCATGAATGGAGCTCGGCAAGACAAGGAGCTTCGACAAAGTGTGTCGGCATTTTGGAGAGCTTGATGCTTCGGTTGTCGTGAGGGTGAGCTCGCCGACTTGACGACGGAGACGGAGCGATCGAGCTCGGCGAGGGGAGCTCGCGATGGTTTGGCGAGCTCGACAGTCGGGTAGCTCTGGCAAGTTGATGAAGGCGATGGGCGAGGAGCTAGCGACGTGGAGGCGAGCTCGAGGCGAGCTCGATCGGAGACTGAGTGAGGGAGCCGATTGTGGGAGCTCGGCATCGGGGTGAGCTCGCGAGGCCGAAGCATGACGAGGTGAGCTCGCGATTGTTTGGCGAGCTCGACAGTGGGGTATGTCGCCTCGTCGAGGGGCTCGAGCTCGGCCATGGAGCTTGACGAAGCTCGGCAGAGGTGGTGATGGCGAGGTCGAGCTCGTGCGAAGTGGAGGTGGAGTTTTGAGTTCCGTCGATGGCTTTGCGAGGGAGGAGAGCTCCGTCGATGGACTGTGGGGAGCTTGAAGCTGGGTTCGTCGAGGGAAGTTCGCTGTCGTGGAGCTCGGCCATGGCAAAGCGTGGTCGCGAGCACGAGCTCGGACCTCGGGAATTTCGTCTGTGGAGCTCAATGGAGGGGACTCGTAGCTCAGCATCGGAGCTTGGAGTGGAGCTTGCAGCGGTGAGCTTCGTGAAGGGGGGAGCTCGTCGACGAAGGTGCTGGAGCTCGGCGAACGGGCGAGTGGGTTTGTTTTGCATGGGTGCTCAGTGAAGACGAAGCATTGAGCTGTTTTTTTTTTTTGCTGTGTTGTTTTGGCGGGAGATTGGAAGAGAAGAAGAAGCAGTAGGAGAAGCGGCTATGGGGTTCGGGTTCGGATCCCTTAACAGGTCTGAACCCGACCCTATAGCCCCCCCCCCCCCCCCCCCGCCCCCCGTTTTTTTTTTGTTTTTTTTGTTTTGTTCTCTTCTCTTCTCTTCTCTCCTCCTTCCTTGCTGCTCGGTAGATGCGTCTTGTTCGGCAGATCCGAGCACGGATTTTAAGGTGCATTATTGCCACTTTGCAGTTCGGTAGTTCGGTAGCTCGGATTTGAGATCCGAGCTACGTGGCCCAATCTGGACGGTTGATCACGATCGTGGCGCGAATCACGAGACACAAGGCTCAAATTTCGAGAAAACGTTATCTTGTTGTTTTAAGAAGACGTGGCGAGATCTGAGCCGTTCATCATGTTCTAGCACGAATTTTGAGATGATCCAACGGTGAGATGGGATCGGCAGAAATTTTTCTCCATATGTGGAGGTCGGTACCTCGTCCACTCGGCTCGGTAGTTCCCCCTCTGCCCATAGTAGCTCGGCGAAGAGGAGGGGTCGGAGATCTACCTCTGCTCTTCGGCTTGAGAGAATGGGTCAGCATATGGGAGAGGTGAAGAGCTCCGGAGCTCTGCCTCTGTTCTGTTTGGTTTGGGAGATTTTTGAAGAGGAGCTCCACTCCTGGGGGGGGCGGGGGCGGAAGTGCTAGGAAGATCTTCGTAAGCGCCATGAGAAGACCCATTCTTTCAAGTGAGTGCAAGGAGCAACTCTATGGGAGAGTTTTGAGCTCCGAACTCGCTTAGAAGAGGCTCGCTTCGGAGGCGAGCGGAGTGAAGAGCTCAGACCCAGGAGAGAGCGATCTGGAAGACGAGTTTGAGGAGCAACTCTAGGAGAGAGTTTTAGCTCCGAACTCGTTTGAGAAGAGGTCTGCCTTGGAGGTAAGCGGAGTGAAGAGCTCGGCTTTTAGGAGAGCCATCTGGAAGACGAGTTTGAGGAGCAACTCTAGGAGAGAGTTGTGAGCTCCTGAATTCTTTGAGAAGAGCTCCGCTTTGGAGGCGAGCGGAGTGAAGAGCTCGGCTCTGGGAGAAAGCCATTTGGAAGACGAGTGTAAGGAGGAACTCTAGGAGAGAGTTGTGCTTGTCCGCTTTGGAGACGAGCGGAAGTGAAGAGCTCGGTTCTGAGAAGAAAGAGGAAGGGGAGGAGAGGCATTCGGGTTCTCTCCTCTGCCTTGTTCTTTCACACAGTGAAGAAGAGGAGAAGTGTTGGGCACTTTTGGCGGGAAGACTGAAGAAGAAGGAGAAGAATGGAGAAGCCAAGAAGGGTATGGGTCGGATCGTGGGTATCAGATCTGACTCCGACCCGTTAGCCTCTTTTTCTTCTTGCCCTTCATCTGCTTTGCTGCTCGGCAGATGCATCTTGTTCGGCAGATCCGAGCACGGATTTTGAGGAGCATTTTTCACCACTTTACTGCTCGGTAGATCGGCAGATCCGAGCTACGCGGTTCAATCTGGACTGTTGATCACGATCGTGGCGCGAATCACGAGACAAGATGCACGAGTTTCGAGAAAATGTTATCTTGTCGTTTTGTGGTGATGTGGCGCGATCTGATCCGTCCATCACTCTTGAGTGCGAATTTCGAGATGATCTAACGATGAAATCAGCTCAGCAGAATTTTTCTCCATATGTGGAGGTCGGTACCTCGTCCACTCGGCTCGATGACTCTGTAGTTCACCCTTTGCTCGAGCGTGAGGAGAAGCTCGGCGAGCTGATGAAGTGGACAGGTCGGCATATGGAAGAGGTGGTGCTCTCTTTGGTCTTGGAGATTTTTTTGGAAGAGGAGCTCCACTCTTAGGTGTGGAGAGGACCCATCCTTTGAAGAGAGTGTAAGGAGCGACTTTATGGAAGAGTTTTGAGCTCCGAACTCGCTTTGAAGGGGCCCACTTTGGAGGGAGCAGAGTGAAGAGCTCAGTTTTTAGAAGAGCCATCTGGAAGACGAGTTTTGAGGAGCAACTCTAGGGAAGAGTTGTGCTCCGAACTCGCTATTTAAGTGACAGAATCAACGGTTGTACGAGCAGTTCCGAATGGCGAACCACTTCTAACTCGCTTAAGAGCAAGTTATTTGAAGAGGAATCGAGCCAAGTGTTGGACTCCGAACTCGTCGTTAAAGGAATTCAACGGTTGTGGGAGCAATTCCGAATGGCGAACCACTTCTAACCCGCTGAAGAGCGAGTTATTTGAAGAGGAATCGAGCCAAGTGTTGGACTCCGAACCATCGGTAGAGTTGTTCAACGGTTGTGGGAGCAATTCCAAATGGCGAACCACTTCTAACCTGCTGAAGTGCAGGTTATTTGAAGAGGAATCGAGCCAAGTGTTGGACTCCGAACCATCGTTAGAGTTCTTCAACGGTTGTGGGAGCAATTCCGAATGGCGAACCACTTCTAACCCGCTGAAGAGCAAGTTATTTGAAGAGGAATCGAGCCAAGTGTTGGACTCCGAACCATCGTTGTTAAAGGTTAGTAAGTTGCGGGAGCAGCCATGTAGAAGAAGCTGGACTCCGAACCCACCATTTAAGAGAGTCGTGACTCAGAGAGATAGAGAAGCAGGAGCAATAATTTTTAATGAAACGATGTAAAGCTTGAAATAAACTAATTGGCCGCTTCAATAGGGCGAGCCATTATTACATGCTATTGGCCGAGTTACAAGCATCGGCCTTATTGAAAATCAGGATCCTACTTCTACAATAAGGTGAAGACCTCTTGAGATGAGCTAGGAGATTCTGAGTGTTGAAGCTTGGCGGGCCCTTCTGTTCGTTTGTAGGCTTCCTCAGGGGGGAAGCTCGGCCCCCTCTTTTTGGACGAACTTGATCAGGTGCCCCCGCTGTATGAGTTCTTCGATCTCCTCCTTGAGAGCCCGACAATCATCCGTGTCGTGGTCGTGGTCCCTGTGAAAGCGGCACCACTTATCCTTGTTCCTCTTCTTGCCAGGTGTATTCATTCTCGGGGGGGCACGGAGTAGCCCTTCCTTGTCCACCTCCATAAGAACTTCTGATATATTGGCAATGAGGGGGGTGAACTTCTCAAACCGAGTCGGGCGACGCTGTCCATTGCCGTCCTTCTGGGATTTTTGGGACCCCTCTTCGCTTGTGCTCTTCCGTTTGTTCCCGAAAGATGTCTCCTCAAAGCCCGGGAGATTCTCGGCTTCTTCGGCCCGAATGTACTTCTCGCTCCTAAGAAGGAGGTCGGCGAAATTATATGGGGGCTTCTTAGCAAGGGACGAGCGAAGGTTAGAATTGAGGACGTTGGATTGGAATGCAACAGTCGCAACCGATTGGTCGAGGGAGGCGATCGATCTGACCTCTGCAGTGAACCTCCTCACATAGTCCCTCAACTTCTCTCTCCTTTCTTGACAGAGGTGGAGCAATGAGAGGCTGGTCTTCTCCGTGCGTCTGCTACTCATGAAGTGGGTGATGAAGAGGGTCTCGAACTGCTCGAAGGAGAAAATAGAAGAGGGGGCGAGGCGGGAATACCATTCCTGAGCCGAACCCTTAAGAGTGGCGGGGAAGGTTTTGCACAGCAAAGCATCGGAAGCTTGGTGGATTAGCATGAGGGTTTTGAAGCTTTCGATGTGGTCCACGGGGTCCAACTTCCCCGAGTAAGTTTCGAACTGCGGGGGTTCGAAACCTCTTGGGATAGGATCCTCCATGATGGTCCTGGGAGAAGGGAGGTCTGCTCGGGCAGATGGTCCTTCCTCTTAACTCTTCATCCTTGTCTATTCGGCCGATGCGCCTCTCCATCTCATGGAGACGGCGGTAGAGAGGATCGTCCCTTCGACGGTAGTCAAACGAGCCTTTGGACTCGTCTTCATAGGAAGGGGAGCGGGGACTACGACGAAGGTAGCTCTAGGAGCGGCGAGGACTTGGGATCCGTGGAGGAGTAGGAGCCCTTTGGTCATTGTTGTTATTGGGTCGGAGGTTGAGAGCTTGCAACACCGTTGTTTGAAATTGCTGGAACTCGGCACGAGTGATAGGTGCCTCATCGTTCCTCGGATGTTGCCGACCAGTAGGGGAATGGGGTCTTCTCCTATGATGCTCAGGGGACTCTCTCTGTCCTCTTCGGGTAGGGGACCTCCTGTTGTCTTGGTGGTGAGGATATCGCTCATCCGAACGTTGTTGGCGGGAGGTTCCCTCTCGGGCCCGCTTCTCATCCAGACGGTGGCGAAGATCCTCATCCTTCTGCCGATTGAGAACGGTATTACGGAGGTCGGAAACTCGAGGATTGTGGGAGGCCATGGAATCTGAAGAGGCATTGTGTACCGAAATGCGGTCCTGATGGAGGGGTTGCTTCCGCAGGGTTGGGAAGCGAAGCCCCCGCACCGGCATTTTGAGGACCGGCGGGACCCTTAGGGGGTTGCTGATTCTGAAGAGGAGGCTGATCTTGTTGAAGAGGGTCTTCCGCTTGGAGAGGAAGTTGTCCCTGCTGCTGAGCGGGTTGGATGGGAACTACCTCTTGCTGATCAACGGGATTGGGTCCACGGTTGGACCCTCTAGATCTTACTTTCCTAGGAGGCATGGCTGGAGGAGATCTGACCAACGGGAAGAGGAGAGGCTGCTATTCGTATGGTTTCCACAGACGGCGCCAATCTGTTACCGCTGAATCTGGTATGGGGATAAACAGATAGTATTTGTGAGTTCTTGGAAAACCTGAATAGCAAACACCTAACCTGTTCCGCCGGAGTTTGACCGCTGACTCCCGCCGTTCACCTGCAAGGAAGTGCAAGACACCGGGGTTGATCCCGGCGACGCACCCTCCGACGCTCAAGTCAGTAACCAGAAATGATTATGAAATAGCGTTTAACTAGCAAAAGATTGATTACCTTGTAACAGTGGTAGGTTGGAGGTATTTATAGTCGCCATGGGGAGTTGATTAGGGATCTGATTTCCTGTGATTCTGTTAGGAGTAAAATCCTCATAATCAGTTTAGGAAACTGATCCCTAATTCCCGGTGAGAGGATAACTGTGGATCAGGCCCGTTGATTTAGTCAAATCAGAGACCCTGATTTCCTCTTGCTAGTCTGGGTTCGTCTCGGGTCGGGACCCGTACCCAGTTGAGGTGGATCCGTTCGCGGGTTATTGGATCTGTGA
Source organism: Hemerocallis citrina (assembly GCA_017893485.1). NCBI lineage: Eukaryota > Viridiplantae > Streptophyta > Magnoliopsida > Asparagales > Asphodelaceae > Hemerocallis > Hemerocallis citrina. Next base: position 132,863,864 of record CM030363.1, read on the forward strand.
GAAGGAGACCCAGTACCCGTTTCAGGCCCATTTGTATGTGAAATTACCGTTTTACCCCTGAGCTTTAAGATTCGTGTCCGATGTGAACGGTCCCGATTTAATCCTATTTTTAGCCATATCAGATCCTAAATAGCAAATGCATTAATGGTGCGAAAAATTAAAAAATGATTGACGAGCCACTCGTATCCAAAACATCTCAAATCATGATAGAAACATCATGATCTATAGAATATAGGGCATCTTTCTTCTATCTAAGATAAGACTGTAGGGCCAAGATTAGAAAATATGACACATGTAGGTTTAGATAAATATCTCAAATTTTAATATAAACTTCATAATCAATATAATACAAAACAACTTTTATCTGAGATATGATCTTAGAAAACTCCAAAACTCCCCGAAATTCCAAACCCTACACCCCAAAGCACATAATGATTTGTATTCGGGCGAACCCAAAGCACATAACAATCTGATTCTAATCTCTCACAAAAAGGAACCCTAACATCGATCGATTCAGCAAAGAAAATTACCTGGAGTTGGCTAGCGTTGGAGATAGCAGGGAGGAGAAGAGGGCGTTCCGGAGCCGTGACGGCGTGGTGGGGCTTCGGGGGGTGGGGAGGAGAAGTGGATGTTGGGCGACGGCGGGTTGGGCTTCGGAGGGTGGGGAGGAGAAGTAACGTTGCTCGACGGCACGTCGAGGCTTCGGGAGGCGCGGAGGATGGGAGATTGGGTATAGATTTCGTGAAATAGAAGACTGGGGGAGGAGGGGTTTTTGATTTGGAACGGGGGAGAAGTTCAAGAGGTGCGGCAGTTAGCGATGAAGGCAAGAGAAAAAATTGGGTTCGATGAGAAAGTGGCGAGGAGAAGAGAGAGTTTAGGTTAAGTGATTTGGAAAATTGGGGGAAATGAAATAAGTGCGGGGTTTTAGAGCGGGTATTTGGAAGAAAAAAATTAACGGGCCTATCACGGCGTATTATATGTAAAATGCCGCTATTGTTTGCACTTATTATGACATTTATGTGAAACACCGGTATAGAGGGTGTGTTTTTTATATATAAAAAATCTTCTACATCTATCGCGGCATTTCACTGAAATGCCGGGATAGAAATGCCGCTGCAGACCCTGCGGTTTGTAGTATGGCATTGATGCATGTCTTGTGTATATCAGACTCCTCCATTCTGATCTGGCCATATCCGCTTCTCAAATCCAGTTTGTTGAACACCAAGGCCCCATGGAGCTCATGAAATAGCTCATCAATGATAGGTACAGGAAATTTGTCCTTAATACTCATTCTGTTGAGTGTCCAATAGTCTACACACATTCTCCAAGTGCCATCATGCTTTTTGACCATCACAACTGTAGATGCATATGGGCTTGTGCTAGGCCTAATGATTCCAAACTGAAGCATCTCCCTAACTAGCTTCTCGATTTCATTTTTTTTATGCCAATGGTACTTGTATGGTCTTAGGCTTATAGGCTTGGCATTGCCGTGGAGGGTGATCTTGTGATCGTGCTTCCTTGATTGTGGAAGTGTGGTTCTCTCCCTAAAAACCCCTACATAGTCCTCCAACATTTGAGAGGGATCAGTAGGGAGTGTAGGAGGAGTTTGTTCAGATGTTGGCACTGCATTGATCTACAATAACAGACCCCTCTTCACAAACATCATGGCCTTAAGCATTGATTTGGTAGCTAACACATCAATCCCCTTGTTGTTTATCCCCTTCATCACCTTGATCTCACCTCCTTGCTCAAAATGAAGGGAGTAATTCTTGAAACTGAGCCACATTCCTTACAGAGTTTTGATCCATTGTGCTCCAAAATCTTTGACTGGTGCCCAAAGATAGCACATGAAATCAGATACCCAAAGATAGCACATGAAAATCAGATACAATCTTAACCGCTTGGCATATGAACTCCACCCCTTTATAGAGTCCCTCACAATGAAGCTTTTCCCCTCCAGCAATAGTCACTTCAAAAGGAATCCCTCTTACTATAGGTAGCTTCACCCTCTTAACCAGTTAAGAATCAACAAAGTTATGTGTCGACCCAGTATCAAACAAGGCATACACCTCCTTCTTTGAGATAGTACCCTTGACCTTAAGGGTCTAGGGAGCAAATGAACTAGTAATGGCATGCAAGGAGATAGTAGGATTCAAGTCGGCTCCCCTATCTGCTTGTATCTGATTGAGATTAGCTTCAGTGCAACTCTTAGCACCATGTACTTCTTCCACTGACACCTCCTCTGCCTCGCACTCTTCCAACTCCCGTTCAATATGCACCAATGTTCTACCCCATGCATCTATGACCCTTCACCCATTTTTCATCACATCTAAAGCACAACCCCTTAAAAACCTGCCAAATTGTGTCTCCTTGGAGTTATCACCTCCCTTGGGCTCAAATACTGGTGCCTTAGCACCTCCAACAGTTGGTTTCCACTTGGTTGTGTAACTTGATTTGTTTGTCATTCCTTTATACTTAGCTACCTTTCGTTGACACATCAAGTTAGTCTCTCGAGCCTAAGCCTCCCTGTATGCCGTAGTGATAGTCAGAGGGTGTTGGAGTAGCACCTCATGTTGGATTTCCTCCTTGAGACCTGATACAAAGCAATCGACCAGTACAAGCAGAGCCAATGGTTTGCCAAGGTGACTATACTTAATAAACTACTTGTGGTAGTCGTGTACACTACTAGTTTATTTGTCACGCCCCGCTTCCCAAAAATAATACAGAATACGGATACGTAACAAAAGCCCAGCGAATGATTTTCATCATCCATAAGCTGTTCAAGAATCATTACAACATTTCACTAGAAAATCAGAGTCGAAAGCAAAAGATACAACCAGGCATGCATAATTGAAACAAGATACTAACAGAAATTACTTGAAACCAAATATAATAATTTCAAATAATCAAATTCTGAACAACTCAAATATCCTGGGTCACATCGCCCAATTACAAATAAATTCCAAGTAATCATGTACAATTTTATTCGAGTTCAAGCAACAAATAATAATAATAATAAAGCAGAAAATCCAGCACTAATACATCATCTCGCCAATACCATCTGGCAGCTGACCATCCTGATCTGCAATTAGTAAATTGCAGGAGAAGGAAAAAAAATAAGTACCCGTCAATTGCAAGTTACGGGCCACTTATAATGTAGGATACAAGTACATGGAAAAAACTAAACAAATCTAAATAAAAGCAGAAACAGATATAGCATGGGATAGTCTAATCAACTAGCATGGTATACTAATATGTGTCAAGTGTCAAAGTCAAAAGCATGTAGACAGATATACAGATAGTGTCTAATAATGGTATCAAGTGATAATGTCAGACAGATAACATGTAATCAGATAATCAGATAACAGATAGCCAGATACATATAACAGATTCAGATTCAGATTCAGATACAAATATCATGTTCTTATAAGTCTTATGTGGTTACTATCTATGTGGCACTTCATGCACCCCAAAAACATAACACATGGTTGCTACAACAAACAATTTTGCTTTAGATTTCGTAGGGGATCATATAGGGCCGTATACTCAGGGTTCAGACAGATAGATATCAGATAACAGATCCAGACAGAAAGATAACAGACGATCATGCAACAGACAGGACTAAGTCCCCTCCAAGTACACCCTCCCATAGGAAGTATGTAGTTGGGTAACAGATGGGACCACGGCCCCCCTTCTGAGTACACCCTCTCATAAGGAAGTATGTAGTCAGGAATCAGATAATCAAAATCTTGCATGATCTCATAACAGATAACAGATAATCAGATGGGAAACACGGGCCCCCTTCTAAGTGCACATTTCTATACTTTCCCACTACTAGATCTTTCCCTTAAACCCGGCTTGGTTACTTTTATTATGGTTATCAAACAAGCATGAATGTGCACGGAATAGTGTCAAACTAACATGGTATAATCAGTATTAGGTTCAGGGAAACAAATAAACATGCATAGATAATATACAGTCACATAAACGATCAAAACAGTGTATGTTCATATTCAGGACAGCAAGGCAGTACAATACTAAAACAGTGAATCTCGTCGCTACAGAAATGAAAATCTGGATCCGTCGAAGAATCTAAAAAATAGAATTCCACACAAATCCAGAGAATATAAATAAGTCATATCGTATTTCACAAAATCATAACTCAAAACTGATCTGAATCCAGGAAAACACGTTTAGTCAGAAATCAGTAAAACGAATTCTCAGTCAGAAAAACAGCATTAAAACTCCTCAATTAAATCCAGGAAAAATCTGGGGTATTCCCCTATATGTCTAAAATCAAAATATAAAGTTCCATAATATTGCTGTAAAATTAGTTCAGTCATCAAAAATAAGAAAACATCAAGAAACGATACTTTGGCAAATCTGGAATTCCCAACACTGCTGTACGAAAACCAAAATATCTCGCAAGCCGTGAAACGAAATCCAAATCCTCCAAAGGGAGATGAAAATAGATAAATTAACCCAACTTTCATATTTCATAAACATTTTCCATACAGTAGAAGGAAACAGGGTGAAAATACAATTCTTTACAGAACAGCGAGCAAAATACAGCAAGTATGACTTTTGTAAAAATGCATGAAACTACATATAAAACTTATCAATAAAATCTACCAAAATTCTGGGTAATCCCTAGATAGGTATAGAAAAAACTGACCAATGTTTCAGATCAAAATAATAGGTGTAGCTCAAGTATCAAAACAGTTTAATCAACAAAATCGTCAAGAAACGAAATCTTGAAACATAATACACCTCTGTTGTAAAACAGTCATAAGTCACTCATACGAAAACGAAATCGAGCAAGGTCAGAGGGGTTGAAAAGCAAACAAATTTCTCTACAATTCATGTTTTATACCAAAATTACGAATCTGACCTTAGTATGGTCTAAATTACAATTCAAGACAGAATATCGATAAAATACAGATTTTTCTCAAAAACCAAAATCAATATAGATCCAATGAAACTAGATCCAAACACAACCAAACTTGAAATCGAGTCTACCAAGTATCCAAACAACATGAAATAGGGTATACTAAATGTCAACAACAAGTATCTCACATGGATCTCACAAGCACACAAGTTCTCATAATTGTTTCACATATACATCATATCAAGAACGGGCAAAAACTAGGTTTATTCATATCATATGTGTCGTGAGGTAACTATGGTCAAGTTTTTACTATAGAGACAATATCAACAAGGGGATTCGCACACAAATTGTCTCTAGAACCCAACTACACTATAGGTGGTATTTTTGACTTGTATCAAACAAAAAAATTGGAGTACAAGTTACTTGCCTTAACTGAAGACGAAAACGAAGAACACCAAGAATAACGGGAATGGATCCCGACAACGAAAAAAACCCAAGAACAAAAATCCACGATCCAAAACAAATCACGAATCACACACGCACAAACCCACATGCATGCGCGAAGCAACAAGAGAGCGAGAGAGATCAATCGGGAGAGAGAGAACCGAGGAAATATTTTTATTTTTTTTTTGATATCAGGTGAAAGGCAAAAGGGAAATGATATATATATATATATATATATATATATATATATATATGGTGGTTAAATGAAATTAGGGTTTGGGGAAAAAATGAGGCGCCTACAGTGCACATGGGTAGGAAATTTTGAGGTTCGGGTATAGGGGATGCATGAGAAACGGGTCTGGGATGGCATTGATTTTGGTAGGCAAGTAAATAAGGTAAGGATTTTCATATGCTGGTGGGATTTTGGTAGGTGGATTTATTTTGGGGGATTAATAGATATGTGGTAATAGATTAGGTAATGGACTGATGGTATAGGATTAGCAGTAGGTTTAAATGAAATGGTTAATATAATCTGGGTATTAGATTAGGTATGAAATCAGGGTAAGGGTTATAATTAGGTGTATTGGGATAATGGGTTGTTAGGGGATATTAACGGGTAGGGAGTAGATTAATTTGGGTTAAATGTATTTAATTGGGTTGGTGCAAGGGTAAAGAATTTGGATTTTAGAATAGGCTTTGGGTATAAATGATCCAAAATTTGATAGGGCAAAAATGAATGAATCGAAATAACAATATGGAAACAAAACAAATTTAACAATGAGAATAAAAAATAATAGCACGAGCAAAAAAAGACGAATCAAAAGACGGACAACGAATCAAGAACTCAAATAAGAGAGGACAAAATAATAAAATGAAAATATATAGAAACAAAAATCCAAGATACGGTTCAAAAGAAGTACAAGAGTATTACAAAGAGAGAAATACACCAAAACGAGAAATACACTAAAAAATACATAAAACGAAAAACAGGGGTTACATTATTGCAGTTTCAGCAAGATTGCGGTGGGGTTGTGAAGCTCTGCAGGCCCAAACTGTAGAAACATCTCTCTCTTAAGAGTTTCCCAACATACTCCATCACATACTGCCTCTTCAACCATCTCCACCACTTCATCGCTTCCTCTCTCGGAAAATATACCCTAAAATCAACTTGATGCCTTGCATCAATCCCCCTGAATTTCAAAGTGGTGCTCCAAATAGAAGAACCAATTGGATATTGTAACTCCCCAAATTTCATACTAAAAATTCGTGACACATCCAAAATCTTTTACTTCAATTGAGTACATAACACAGTACATACAATTCACATGGAAGACCGAAACTTTAGTTACATCAAAACTTATTACAATGTTCTGTAATGTTTACATATAAAATTACATCTTATTTACATCATTCAAAAATCCAACTTCCACCAGAATGCCCGATAAAGCTTGAGTCCTTGCTCCCAACATTCAAATGGTCCTGCAAAACTATCGACTATGGACAGCCACTGATGAAAAACTGGTAATAACAGTGTTCTCTGTGTGACATGACACTGGAAGTCTAATGCATATAAATACACACAATGCTCTTTTCTAATGCATGTTTGTTTGGAACCCTATGCCGCCCATAAAATATAGTTTTTGAATACCAGCCACTAACGTTTCTCCTCATTATAGGGTTTAATCCTTTGCGATGTCAACCTACTCACGTATTCTTCTCTATTCTTGACATTTATCTAGTAACTAATAAGGTTGCAGCTCCTCTCTGTCTTTCTCCGCTACTGCAATGGGACGGTGGTCATTTCCACTCCGCTCAGGCCCTACGGTCTTTCTCCGCTCTGGAACTTACTTAAATTTGTCACGAATGTAAAGGCGACCCTGCGGTCTTTCTCCGCTCACCGAAAGGCCGAGTTAAACTTCTGCTCTCCATTTGTATCTGATAACATAGAACATTGACACACATTAAATGGTCCATCCCTTAAGTTCCGAGGAGTCATGTGGCTTACACATCCGCTTCCCGTCCTTATCACTAGATCCCAAAAATTAATAGTGGAGACAACGCCGCACTTGTTTCCATGACAGGTGAATTCAACTTCATGCCTATCCTTACAATCATTAACAATATGGCCTAGAGCTAGTGTCACCCCACCGGACTTACGTCAAAAACACTAGGGGTCACTTGCCGATAACTAAGCCTTACTCAAACTTTAGAACTCATGCTTTAATTTATGGAACTTAACCATTAACTAAGTTTCCCAACAATGAAAGTAATGGGAATAAGGGTACTAGTCATTCAAGAATGTCTAGGTCAAGTTACATACTAGACTACACTAATTCCCATAATATCCATTCTATATTCATTTTTGCATTTTTGCATCCCGCAAAATCTTGCACAACTCGTGGTCTCACAACTTATTGTGAGATCACACTAATATTCGATTTGGCTTTATTACACTAATATTCGATTTGGCTTTATTACACTAACTCAACTTATTCTCAAAAGTTGACTAGTACTCCAATATGTAATCACGTGTAATTCGAACTCCCAGGATATTAGACCTTCCTGGCCTACCCCTAGCCCACACATGAGGATTTACCGGACGTATCCTTAGTCATGAACATTCTTAGGAGCCGCATCTCTTTACCATCCATTTCATAGACATACCTGGTCTACCCCTAGCCTACACACATGGATTTTTTGGGCATATCTAAGTTGCGAACCCCAACAAATTGATATTTCGTAACTACAAACCTTACCGGCTTACTCCTAGCCCACACACGTGGATTTACTGGGTGTATCTTCGGTCTTGAACATTTCTAGGAGCCTCAGTTGTTCACAAGCCATGTCCGTCATTGTTTCAGTCATATATTCTTCTAATGAAAGTTATTCACTAAGCGATACAAAAAGTAATCTAGACTTAATTGTGAATATTCCGAACATATATTTCACACAAACTGGAATCTTGGTCACACCGACCTTATTCCACTCCTCCATCGGACTTCTCTAACTCTATCGAACTCAGGTCTTACCTAATTCACAATCATTTCTTTGGATTTTACCAAGTCATTCTCTCCAATTCATGAATTTTACCAGCCTACACATAGTCCACACATATATAGAATCCTCAATCCCATATATAGAATCCACCATTTAAATATTCAACTCTGTCTTTAGACAACAACATAGTAGTCTTGCAAAAACCATATAAATTCTAATTGTAACACCCCAAACTCCAAACATTTGCAATTCGTAGCATAAACAAGATCTTTTACTTCAACTTTGTACAAAAAATATAAAGAATTTAAAACTTTTCATTTACAGCAGCATTTTATACAATAGCATAGCGGAAATAAATAGGTACAATACAACATATGATAATGAAAGCACTTCAATCTTGTGACGTCTCTTACAGTGACTTTAAATCCAGGCCAAAACCAATACTACAACTAGGAAATTGTAGGCACGTCAGTTGCATACAACTGACACAATGCTATAATATAGTGATTCTTCTACTTTAGCAATCACAAACTTGAATATAGAAAACAAAAGATGAGAAGTGACTATCCTAAACATGTCAGTATATGATATGACCTAATTCCTAATGCAGACATTCACACTTACAATGCACTAATGCACACTTGTTCTGTATCTATGCATCCCATACTATAGAGGTCCGATGGCAACCCCTTAATGTACTCCTCATTATAGGGTTCAATCCCTCATCATGAAAACCCTACTACGGTAACAAAAGCAAGGTTTAAACATTCCATGAGTATGGATTCCAGTTCCGGAATCCACCGCCCGACTGTACAGGATCCTCGTCGTGCAAACATCCCTGTAAGTACTGCTTTAGCCCTGTAATATGTTGGAGATCTACCTATTATCCGCTAGACTATTCATGACCCCGGAATCCACCGCCCGGTCAATCATAATCCCGGATTTAATTAAGCCTCGTCTCGCTCCGTAAGCAACCACAGTCCCGGAATTCACTGCCCGACTGGATCTATAGTCCCGAAATCCACTGCCCGACTATATAAAAACGTCTCACTTATGTTTGCCCAAGTTTTATCACATCTTCTTTTCTAGTGCATATCCTTAATTAAATTTTAGTTTTTTATGGTCTAGAACTAGCTTACCCTGCCGGACTTAAACTTGCTCATCAACATTCAGGTCCATATTGACTATTTCACAAAATTTTATATATCAAAATTGCCGGACATCACGGGTCTCGCTCAGCTCCTAGAACCCATCCATCTCAACATAGAGATCCTCTAGGTTAATCTTAACCTCTTCATAAAAATTTTCATTTCACTACAAGTCATTTGATTCTTTCATTCATTCTCTTTAAATAGCTCATTTCAAGATAACACATCTCAAAAGGCATTTCAACTTGATAAAGCCCTTACAAATTTCATACATCTAATTTTTCCCAAGTTTATTCTTTTATTTCATAAATCTCAGACAATTATATAACTCTTTATTCAACTACATTTCAGATTGTTAAAATCTTTCAAATGTCATATACTTCTACTTTACTACTCCTTCATCCTTCAATTATTTGTCAAAATAATGTATATAACTCCCAATGATATAAGCTCTGGAATGAATCTAGATTAAATCTATCAAATCTCAATATTTTTTTCAAACTCAATTCAAATCGACTTCACTCTAAAACTTACTTGTGAAAATAAACCAGTTTACCATGTAAATTGTCCATAATAAAACCTTAAATTAATATACATAATCTTGTCCAATATTCCATTAATACCCTCTCCAAATTTTAAATTTTATCTCAAAAGAAAACGGAGTTTTTCTTTCTCTTTTTTTTTTTTTGAAAAGAAGTAAAATTTAAATAATAAAAAAAAAAGAAAAAAACAGGAAAAAATTTGACCCCATCAAGGATCGAACTCGAGCACAGCCAAGACCCAAACCGCAACCCACAACCAGTGAGCCAACTCACTATTAGTGTAAAAACTCTACCCATAAACCCCTATACATCTGTGATTACTGTTACACATGATTTAATGAAGTTCTAAAAAAAAAGCCCCCAAAGACTCGAACCCGCCCACCTGGGCACTGTACAGAGCGACCGAGACCCAACACAAAGACCTAGTGCGTCCAGACTATACAATTGATTATATTACAATCATTATTCTTTTATCCAAACTCTCGGTTTCAATATTTCATTAAAATTTTGATCTCACTTTTCTATGCATTGTTATTTTTGTACATTTCCAGAGAAGAATTTTCTCCAGAATTAGTACATTTGCACGAAATAAAACATATAACAATCTATTCTAAAAAAACAATTGTCTATTTTGCATGAATTTTTCATAGTACTATTTATAGATGTAACCCCCATTCCTCCTAATAAGTATTTTCCGTGTATTTTCTATAATTTTATTTTTTTGAATAAATTTATTTTGTGCTAAATTCATTTCGGATCTTTTATTAAAGTGTTTTCTAACCAAAAATTATATTCATTTCGAATGATGGTGTATTTTAATTTTACCTTATATTTTTTATTTATTGACTTTTTTATATTTTAGCCCAAATTTAACATGTCATTACTATTGGATTTTTATGAATGTGTGGAACTCAAATCTTATTTTGAGATTCATACTATTATCATTGTTATTGTTATTATTATTATTATTGTTACTATTACTATTATTGTTGTTGTTACTATTATGATTATTTTTATTATTTTTATTGATGTTAGTATTATTATTATTAGTATTATTATTTTTGTTATTATGGTTATTATTATTGTTATTGATGTTGTTACCGCTAAATCTGGTGTGGGGACAAACAAATAGTATTTGTGGATTCTTGGAAAACTTGAATAGCGAACCTGAACCTGTTCCGCCAGAGTTTGACCGCTGACTCCCACCGTTCACTTGCAAAAAGTGCGAGACACCGGGGTTGATCCCGGCGACGCACCCTCCGACGCGCAAGTCAGTAATCAGGAAGATTATGAAAGAGCGTAAATTGGCAAAAGATTCATTACCTCCTAATGGTGGTGGATGGGGGGTATTTATAGCTGCCTTTGGGATCGAATTAGGCATGTAATCTCTGTGTTTAGATAAGGAATTTAATCCCTAATTTCCATTGAAAGGATAGATATGAATCAGGGCCGTTGATTAGGATTAATCAGAAATCCTAATTCTACCCTGCTGGACCGGGTTTGCAGCGGGTAAAAAACCATACCCGGTTGGAGGTGGATCCGTTCGCGGGTTAATGGGTCTTTGAGGAGGAGACCCAGTACCTGCTTCAGACCCATTGGTAGAAAAAATTACCATTTTACCTCTAGGCTTTAAGATTCGTTCCTGATTTGGACGGTTCCGATTTAACCCCATTTTTAGCCATATCACAAGCCCCCCACTCCTGAAGACTGAGTTTGATCAGTCTTTAAGGAGTAGTTTTACTGTTTCAATGGCTTGCGGAGGTGTATCGGAGTCCGAATGGGAGGTTTCAAATCTTTGCAAGTGGTAGTATGGTGATATTCTAAGTTAGTTGCGTGCTCTGAGTTGTTCTTGAGCTCTTCTAGACATTTGGCAATTTTTATCTATTTTTTCGGAATATTTACTTAATTTTGCGAAGTGTCGATTCGTCGTTCGAGGGTCTTAATAAATTGTCCTAGGTGATAATTATTTACTCGGGGGCCCAAAAATATTTTCCCGACTTTATAATTATTTTCTAGGATTTTTAATTAATTTTCCTGAATTTTTAATCATTTTTTCGCAATTTTTAAATAAATAAAACGATTTTAATAAATATAATTTTAATTTTAAATACCGAATTATGGCGTGGCACGATCTGGACCGTTGATCTTGTGCGGGCGCATATTTCTGAAAGATCGGATGGACACGGTCGCTCGGCAGCAATTTCTCCGCTTTTGCGGGTCGGATGGGCACTTGCTCGGAATCCGAGCGAAGTGGCTCGGATTTTCTCTCACACGAGTGGCTTGGATCGCTAGTCACTCGGCTCGGAGTTCCGAGTGATGTGGAGCGATCTGAGCCGGTCGGATCTCAGTGCGAATCTCGAGGCGGGCACAATTCCCAAGAAAACACTATCTTGTTGTTTAGTGGATGTGGCGTAATCTGGACCGTCCATCATCTCAGGCACGATTTTCGCAATGATCAAACGGTTGGAGACGCTCGGCAGCATTTTTCTTCACTTTTGAGGGTCGGATTGGCACTTGCTCAGAATCCGAGCGAAGTGGCTCGGTTTTTCCCTTGCGCGAGTGGCTCGGATCGCTAGTCGCTCGGCTGGGAGTTCCGAGTGATGTGGAGCGATCTGAGCAGTCGGATCTCGGTGCGAATCTCGAGGCGGGCACAATTCCCAAGAAAACACTATCTTGTCGTGTAATGGTGCTGGCACGATCTGGGCCGTCCGATCGAAATCTTACGCGAATTTTGTGGGGAAAGTCGTTTTTCTCAAATTCGTGGCTCGGATTGGCACTTGCTCGGAATCCGAGCTATCCACTTGATTGTTGAGGTCGGATCGCCTGTCGCTCAGATTTTGTTTCCGAGGGACGTAGGGCGATCGGAGCCGTTGGATGATGGCACAGATCTCGAGGTTGACACAGATCTCGAGAAAACACTATCTTGTCGTTTAGTGGCGCTGGCATGATCTGAGCCGTCCGATCAAAATCTTACGCGAATTTTGAGGGAAAAGTCGTTTTCTCCAATTTGTAGCTCGGATTAGCGCTTGCTCGGAATCCGAGCTATTCCCTTGATTGTTAAGGTCGGATCGCCTGTCGCTCAGATTTCGATTCCGAGGGACGTGGGGCGATCAGAGCCGTTGGATGATGGCACAGATCTCGAGGCTGGCTCAGTTTCTAAGAAAACACTATCTTGTCGTTTAGTGGTGCTGGCATGATCTAAGCCGTCCGATCGAAATCTTACGCGAATTTTGAGGGGAAAGTCGTTTTTCTCAAATTCGTGACTCGGATTGGCACTTGCTTGGAATCCGAGCTATCCTCTTGATTGTTGAGGTCGGATCGCCTGTCGCTCGGATTTTGTTTCCGAGGGACGTGGGGCGATCAGAGCCGTTGGATGATGGCACAGATCTCGAGGCTGGCTCAGTTCTCAAGAAAACACTATCTTGTCGTTTAGTGGTGCTGGCATGATCTGAGCCGTCCGATCGAAATCTTATGCAAATTTTGAGGGGAAAGTTGTTTTTCTCCAATTCATAGCTCGGATTGGCACTTGCTCGGAATCCGAGCTATTCCCTTGATTGTTAAGGTCAGATCGCCTGTCGCTCGAATTTCGATTCCGATGGACGTGGGGCAATCAGAGCCGTTGGATGATGGCACAAATCTCGAGGCTGGCTCAGTTCCCAAGAAAACAGCTATCTTGTCATTTAGTGGTGCTGGCATGATCTGAGCCGTCCAATCGAAATCTTACGCGAATTTTGAGGGAAAAGTCGTTTTTCTCAAATTTGTGGCTCGGATTGGCACTTGCTCGGAATCCGAGCTATCCTCTTGATTGTTGAGGTCGGATCGCCTGTCGCTCGGATTTTGTTTCCGAGGGACGTGGGGCGATCGGAGCCGTTGGATGATGGCACAGATCTCGAGGCTGGCTCAGTTCTCAAGAAAACACTATCTTGTCGTTTAGTGGCGCTGGCATGATCTGAGCCGTCCGATCGAAATCTTATGCGAATTTTAAGGGGAAAGTCGTTTTTCTCCAATTCATAGCTCGGATTGGCACTTGCTCGGAATCCGAGCTATTCCCTTGATTGTTAAGGTCGGATCGTCTGTCGCTCGAATTTCGATTCTGAGGGACGTGGGGCGATCGGAGCCGTTTTACTTATATCCAAATGTCGCTTCCTTTGCCAACAGTTGCCGCTCTTCGTTACTTAGTCGTTTGGGCTTTTGTAATGCTTCAAGGGAGGCCCAAGAGTTGCGCCCTTACATTATAGAGCCCAAGAGGCATCTTTTTTACTATAAGTTTTCACCCCCTCAACACTTAACCTCATTTCTCACTTTCACTTTCTCACTCTTGGTTTTACTCCTTAGCGGCGAAGTTTTTAGCTCTTGGGCGGTGCTGTTATCTGTCGCGGCAAGGCATTTTAAGCTCCGGCAATCTTTTCCGACTGTACTAGTCACTTCAAGGTCAGTCTCTCTCCTCATTTTTGTAAAATGGTTAAGATTTCTTCCACGGACGAGACCCCCTCCTCGGACCTAGGCGTCAGCCGAGCGGTGAGGCCGAGCAAGGGTAATGGGAAGGAGGTCGTCGAGCCGACCGAAGAGACAACGGTCAGGCCGAGTACAGATGAGGAGTTTGCCGAGCCTCTCCAGGAGGTAATTGTCCGAGCCAGCAAGGGCAAGGGTTTGGTGACGATAACCGAGCGCCCGAAGACTGCAGGGGAGTTGGGTCGGCACCCGAGCGTCTTGTCTAGTGTAGGCGGCGTGCAGAGCTACTCCGGGGATTTGCTGGAGAAGGTGACGCAGGGGACCGCCAAGTCGATTGAGGAGAATAAGCCGAGGGAGACTTCCGAGGTAGATCAGATTTCCTCGATCTTAACCGAGGCGGATTTGCATCGGATTCGGAGTGGGTTCCGGATCCCTGCGGAGTATGCCCTCCTTCTCCCCGGCCCTGGAGTCCGAGCGTGCACGTCTTCTTCGGCCGACGTTTGCATATTCCCTGCCGACGCTTTGCACACCGATCTTCGGCTACCATTGCACACTTTCGTCATCGAGGTGCTGCAATGGCTTGAGCCCGGCCTAGTGGATGCCGAACACTTGGCGGCACGTGATGGCCTTCGCTCTTCAATGCCAGGAGATCGGCGCGCAGCCCTCGATGTTCCTACTGCGAAGCCTCTACCGACCCTACCAGATGAATAAGAACGAGAAGAGGTACTATCTATCGCTGAGGAAGGGCGTGAAGCTTATTGAGAACCCGGACTCGATCAAGCACTGGAAAGAGAAGTATTTCCTCGTCCGGGCTCCCGAGCCGTGGGTCATCCCGACAGCGTGGCTGAGGGATGGGGTTCCAAAACGGGCGAAGAAGGAGCCCGTGCTCAGCAACAAGGAGGCAGAGATTGTAGAAAAGCTCCTCAGTCTTCCGACCCTCAACTACAAGGATATTATCGAGGAGGTCCTATTCCGAGGGGGTCTCAGTCCGATCGACCCTAGTACACTTCTCTTTTTCTTTTCTTTGCTTTGTCTTTGAGTTTAAAAAACTTTTCTAACTTTTTTCGCTCAATCTTTGCAGAAACTCACGGCATGGACTACAAGGGTCTGATGGCTAATGCCCGGGCGGCTAAGGAGCAGGGGGCGAGGAAGAGAAAGAGGACCGTGTCTGGACCCCAAGGCGGCCGAGCGCCCAAGATCCCCTCGGTCTCTCCGACCATCGAGCGGCAGGTTGTCGAGGCTCCTCCGGTCGAGCCCGATCGAGGCCACGTCGTGCCGTCCACCCTACCTACCTCGAATGCACCGACCCAAACGGTGCGAACAGATGCTCCAGGGTCTTCGGGCGGAGCGTTCAACATGAGCGCAGCACTGGCTCTCGATGTCCCGCCCCTCACTGCCGAGGCGAAGACAATCCTGACCGAGGAGCACAAGCGCATCTTCATCCCCGATTGGCAGGTGATGAAGGTCGATGGGTTCCTAAGGGACGGCAACATCTGTATGCAGGCAGTGAAGTACCTGCCGACCCCTAAAGACCGAGCGGCGCTCAAGGCGAGCAAATTTGGTGACGCTGCGATGCAAATTGCTCGGAACACTATTTCGGTAAGTACTGGAGGACTTTCTTCAAAATTTTTCCAAGTTTTTGTGCTCGTGCTTCACTGCTTTTTGTATGGCTTGTAGACCCTCTGCCACTTCAATTATTTGCTCGAGGAGTTCGCGAGCAAGGAAAAGGAGATGACTGTTCTGAATGACCGGGAACGGTTGGAGCGGTCTAATGCGGTAAAACAGCTGGAGGCCGAGCAGGTGCATTCCGCTTCGCTCGAGGCCGAAGTTGCCGACCTAAGGGCTAAGCTCGCCGAGGCATTGAAGAGCTCGGCCGCCGAGGCTTCCAAGGTCGAGACCCTGGAAAAGGAGACGGCTCGACTCGAAGGGGAGCTGTCTAAGGCCCTGAAGGCGTCGGAGGAGGCCCTGAGCGATCATGCGTCGAAGGTGGCGGCCGCGGAGCAGGCGGTTCAGGGACGAGGCCGAGGCTCACATGTTGACCAACATGGAGGAGGCGTATGCCCGAGCGCTGAAGCATGTCGCCGCTTGGAACCCCAAATTTGACGTCTCGTCCTACTACTTCTACGACCCCGTAGAGGGTGAGGAAGAGCTGCCCCTGGCCGAGCTCGCTCCAAGGCAGGAGGGCGAAGACCAAGGGGGGCGCCGAGCGTGCGATTGTACCCATGCCGAACGATGATGAGGTCGACCCCCTGACTTTGTCGCCTCTTCTCATTTTCTTGTTCTTCTTTTTTGTAATGCCTAACTGCGGACTGGCCACCGCTTTTTGTAAATCTTGGACTTTTAATGAAACAGTTTCCTTTTTGGTGTTTTGGCTGAATATTACGAAATTTCGCAAAGTGTTCAACTCTTTTTGCTCGGATTGTATCCTTAAGTATTGAAGACTTCTTTTTGCCTTTCTATGTTGACATCTCTTTGCTTTTTAGGTTGAGTTAGGGTCCGATTACTGAGGTCTCCCATCTTCGTTCTGAGCTGAAGAAAGCGAAGCGGGCTCTTTCTCGTAGTCGGGATAACTCATTTTACGACTTCTTGAAGTTGGAGGACATCAAAGCTACTGCAAGAGGGTATTTTTGCGAGTTGAGGCAACTGCAGAAGCAACCTCGACAAACTCATCTCGAAGGCGAGATAGAGTTGCTCTGTAAGGAGCTCTTTAATGTCGACCAAAGGAACAGTGAACTACTGTCGGAGGTTCGTCATTTAGAGGTAACGGTCAAAGAACATTCGGCGGAGGAAGAGGAGTTAGCTTCGAGGGTGGGGAAGTTGATATCCGAGCGCGATGAGTTGACAGCAAGAATTGACAAACTGAGGAGGATCACGATCGACAGGGGTATCGAAGCGACTCATTTTCGTCGTATTGTGGCCGATAGCACTAACGTCGCAGGCTCATCTAAACTTCCCCGCTTCAAAATATCGGTGGAGGGCGATATTCTGAGTGATAGGATCGTCGAGCTAGAGGAGGAGATTGCAATGCTGAAACCTCAGCCCGTAAGGATCAATGTTGGCAGTACGTCGTGTACTCGCGAAAAGAGCGAAAGAGGAATCTCGTTCTACGAACTTGCAACTCGTTCGCCTGCCGTTAGGCAGAGCCCAGCTAACGCTCAGAGTGGTGTAGCAGTTTCGTCTAGTGGTGCCTCGGTTGGGGCCACAGCTAGAATCAACGGCGAAGGAGGGTCTCGATTCGCTGGTTTAGAGTCGAGCTCAGAGGTAAGGCAACGCCGCCCTCGTGTGTCTCTAAACCGAAGCATTCCCCTTCCAAAGAAGTGCTAAACAAGTTGTATTATGCTCTTCAAGTTATTGTAAAACTCTGTTGTAGTGTCAGCCTTGTTTGAGCTCTTAATTTAAAAAAGTTTGTTTTGCTTCTGCTGTTCGAATGCTGCGTTGGCTGGTATCAGTTTAAGTATAACTCCTCCAACTTTTGACAACTACTCAAAATCAGAAGCAAATCTTCCTTCTTATGGGCGAACCACTTTTGGCTTGCTTAATAGCGAGCTTGCGAAGAGGAGTCGAGCCAAGGGTTGGACTCCGAACTCGTCGTTAGAGTTTGTTCAACGATTGTGGAAGCAATTCCGAATGGCAAACCCCTTCTAGCCCACTTAAGAGCGAGCTTGCGAAGAGGAGTCGAGCCAAGTGTTGGACTTCGAACTCGTCGTTAGAGTTTGTTCAACGGTTGTGGGAGAAATTCCGAATGGCGAACCCCTTCTAGCCCGCTTAAGAGCGAGCTTGCGAAGAGGAGTCGAGCCAAGTGTTGGACTCCGAACTCGTCGTTAGAGTTTGTTCAACGGTTGTGGGAGCAATTCCAGATGGCGAACCCCTTCTAGCCCGCTTAAGAGCGAGCTTGCGAAGAGGAGTCGAGCCAAGTGTTGGACTCCGAACTCGTCGTTAGAGTTTGTTCAACGGTTGTGGAAGCAATTCCGAATGGCGAACCCCTTCTAGCCCGCTTAAGAGCGAGCTTGCGAAGAGGAGTCGAGCCAAGTGTTGGACTCCGAACTCGTCGTTAGAGTTTGTTCAACGGTTGTGGGAGCAATTCTGAATGGTGAACCCTTTCTAGCCTGCTTAAGAGCGAGCTTGCGAAGAGGAGTCGAGCCAAGTGTTGAACTCCGAACTCGTCGTTAGAGTTTGTTCAACGGTTGTGGGAGCAATTCCGAATGGCGAACCCCTTCTAGCCCGCTTAAGAGCGAGCTTGCGAAGAGAAGTCGAGCCATGTGTTGGACTTCGAACTCGTCGTTAGAGTTTGTTCAACGGTTGTGGGAGCAATTCCGAATGGCGAACCCCTTCTAGCCCGCTTAAGAGCGAGCTTACGAAGAGGAGTTGAGCCAAGTGTTGGACTCTGAACTCGTCGTTAGAGTGAAAAGCAAAAGCAGAGAGATACAAGCAATTTTACAAGTAAAATATGAAAATACGTTCTTTATTGACCACTAATAATTGGCTGCTTCTAAGTTGCGATCCGTTATTACATAAGAGAAATAAAGGAAAAAATATAAGTAAAAGGAGAGGAACGGTTCGACATCCCAGAATACTTAGAGAGGCGTTAAAGCTCTCTCTTGGTATTTCAAAAGATGGTCGGCATTCCATGTCCTAGGGATCTCTCTGCCTTCGAGGTCTTCTAGACGATATGTCCCGGGCCGAACTACTTTGGTGATCTTGTAGGGTCCCTCCCAATTTGGAGCTAGTTTACTCTTCTGACCAGGAAGAGAGATTGCTAACTTTCTGAGGACCAAGTCCCCTTCTTTGAGGTCGGTAGGACGGACTCTCTTATTGTACGCCAACTCGATCCTCCTCTGATAACTCTGTTGGTGGATTGACGCTCTTTCCCGTAGCTCGTCGACCAAGTCTAAGTTTGCCCGAAGTTCTCTGGCATTCTGTTCTTCTTCGTAGGCAAGAAGGCGAGGAGATGGTATGCCGACTTCCAATGGGATCACAGCCTTGGACCCATACGTGAGGTTGAATGGGGACTCTCCTGTGGGGGTCCGTTTTGTGGTGCGGTAATTCCACAGCACGTTAGGGAGCTGATCGACCCATAAGCCTTTAGAGCACTTATTCAGCCCTTTCTTAATACCGGAAAGGATCTATCGGTTAGCGTTCTCCACTTGACCATTCGACTGTGGATGGGAGACGGAGGAGAAACGTTGTTGGATGGCGAGGTCTTCACATAGAGCTCGGAAGGCAGCCCCGATAAATTGGGTTCCGTTGTCTGTTATGAGGACTCGAGGGACACCGAATCGGCAGATAATATTCTTCCAGAAGAACTGAAGTACTTTGTTCTCGGTGATTGTGGCGAAGGACTCGGCCTCTATCCACTTCGAGAAGTAGTCGATTGCCACGACTAAGAATTTGAGCTGGCCGGGAGTTGGTGGGAATGGCCCTAGTAAATCCATCCCCCACATTGCAAAAGGGATAGGACTTGATAGGGAGCTGAGTGGAGCTTGTGGGAGGCTACGGACGTTGGAGTACTTCTGACAAGAGCTGCATTGCCGAACGTGCAATTCGGCGTCTTGTAGGAGAGTGGGCCAGAAATATCCATAATTCAACACTTTCTGGGCTAGGGATCTGGACCCTAAATGTGCCCCGCCGATGCCTTCGTGGAGCTCCTGCAGGGCGTAATCGGCTTGTTCTGGGGAGAGGCATCCCAAATAAGGTCTGCCGTCTACTTGTGTGAAGGAGTGCTTGTATAGGATGCCCTCAATAAGTGTGTATCGCTCTACTCGGGTTCTCACTCGACGAGCTTCTTTAGGGTCTTCGGGGAGGAGCCCATCCCTTAGGAATTCTACCAGGGGTTTCATCCAATTATCTTGAAGCAGGACAGGTAGCGACTCTATCGAGTCAGAAGTTTCATCCTCTATACTTGGCTTCAGGAGCACCTCGATCAAGACGGTCTGCTCTAGACCTTGGAGGGAGGAGGAGGCTAGTTTGGAGAGGGCATCGGCTTGGGAATTCTCTTCTCGGGAGATTCGCTGGATTAGAGCTTCTTCAAATAGGGCCATGAGATTTCTGACCTTAGCTAGGGACTTAGCCATTCGGTCATCTCGTGCCTCGTACTCGCCTAGGACCTAATTTACGACCAGCTAAGAGTCGCTAAAGATCCAGAGGCACTGCGCCCCTGCCTTGCGAGCCATTCCGAGGCCGGCTATGAGTGCTTCATATTATGCTTCATTGTTAGAGGCCTTGAAGTTGATGCGGAGGGAGTATTGGAGGACGAAATCATCTAGGCCGGCCAGAATGACCCCGGCTCTGCTTCCCTCGTTACAAGAGGATCCATCTACATATACTGTCCAAATAGGAGGTCCATTTGACGCTTGACTAACCTCGGGAATGGTGCTTTCAACTATGAATTCAGCTAAGGCCTGAGCCTTGATCGCGGTCCGAGGCTGATATGTTATATCATGCTGGCTCAACTCGATAGACCATTTCATGAGACGATCGGAAGTCTCCGGACTTGTGGAGGATTTGTTTCAGCGGTTGGTCAGTAAGAACGACCACCGAATAGGACTGGAAATATGGGCGAAGCTTTCTTGCGGCCATGACTAAGGCGTATGCCATCTTCTCTATCCTCGGGTAGTGGAGCTCGGCATCCCAAAGTACCTTGCTCACGTAATAGATGGGCTTTTGAGTCTTATCTTCTTCCCTCACGAGGACGGCGCTGAGGGTCTGCTCAGAGGCGGCTAAGTAGAGGTAGAGGGCTTCCCCGAGAACAGGTTTGCTGAGAAGAGGAGGATTGACTAGGTAAGCCTTCAGCTGGTCAAATGAGTCTTGTTGTTGCTGACCCCACTCGAAGCCTTTAGCCCCCCTGAGAGCTTTGAAGAAGGGAAGATACTTCTCCCCTAACTTGGAAAGAAAGCGCCCAATGGCTGCCAGGCGACCCGTTAGCCTCTGAACCTCTTTAACATTCTTCGGGGGGGCCATGTCCAATATTGCTTTGATCTTTTCGAGGTTGGCCTCGATTCCTCTTTGGCTGACCATAAAGCCTAGGAATTTCCCCGACGAGACCTCGAACGCACACTTGTTCGGATTAAGCCTCATATTGTGCTTTCTGAGTACGTCGAACGCCTCTTGCAGATCAGCCACATGATCGGCCCCGTGGATGCTCTTCACAAGCATATCGTCAACATATACCTCCATATTTCGGCCGATTTGTGCCTGAAAGACCTTGTTGATGAGGCGTTGATAAGTGGAACCTGCATTCTTCAAACCGAAGGGCATTATCCTGTAGCAGTAAAGGCCCTGATCGGTTACAAAAGAAGGTCTTCGAGATATCCGGGGGAAACATACGAATCTGATTGTAGCCTGCGAAGGCGTCCATGAAGCTGAGGAGTTCATGGCCCGAAGTGGCATCAATCAAAGTATCGATGCTTGGAAGGGGGAACGCATCTTTGGGGCATGCCTTGTTGAGGTCGGTAAAGTCGATGCATATCCTCCAGGTCCCGTTGGACTTCTTTACCATCACTACATTCGAGAGCCATTCGGAATAATTGACCTCTTATATGAACTGAGCCTTCAAGAGCTTGTCCACCTCTTCTTTTATACCTTGCTGGCGCTCGGGAGCGAACTTGCGCCTCTTCTGTTGGACCGGTTTGGACCCCGGTGCAACGCTGAGGTGGTGGACTAGAAGCTCTTCGGAGATCCCTGGCATGTCCGCAGCGGACCAAGCAAAGAGGTCGCGGTTCCTTTGGATGCACTGGACTATGTCGGAGCATAGGGCAGATGGGAGGGTCTTGCTAACAAAGAACTTTTGGCTCGGTTCCTGCTCAGAGAAGAGCACTTCCTCCAATTCATCCACCGGCTCGGACATTGGTCGGACATTCTCTTGAGGTATTTCAAGTGTTTCGAGGGAGAGGACCGGACCCCCTATTGAAGTCATACAACACTTGAGGGCTATCTCTTGACTGCCTTTTACTTCCCCTACCCCTGTCCGGGTGGGGAATTTCATCTTGAGGTGATATGCCGAAGGAACGGCTTCTAGGGCAGCTAGGCCGGGTCGGCCTAAAATGACATTGTAAGCTACAGGGACATCCACGACCATAAAGTCCATCGACTCCGTTCGGGTAGTATGAGTTTTTCCAGCGGTTACGTCGAGGGTGATCACCCCTTCAATAGTCACTGGTACTCCCGTGAACCCATAGAGTGTGTAGCCGGCGGGCTTAAGTCTGTCCTGGGATAGTTTGAGGCCTTTAAAAGCAGCGAGGAAGTGGATGTTAACAGAGCTGCCATTGTCCACCAGGATCCTCTCCACTTTAAAGTTCGCCATATGGAGGTTGATGACATGCGCGTCACAATGGGGGGTTCGGACACCCTCAAGGTCTTCATCTGAGAATGTGACGGGCACTCCGAGGCCTTTAGGAGGAGGTGTGGCACGAACTGAATTAACTTCCCTTATAAATGCCTTTCGAGAGGAGTTGGAGGAGCCCCCCATTGGGCCCCCATGAATGAGGTGTAGGACACGCTCCTCTTCGAATTCGGGCGTTTCATCGCGTTCAGGACGCTTGTTAGCCCCCCGAGGCGGGGGAGGAAGATCGGTTCGGTCCTTTCTCACGAACTTGGTTAGCTGACCCCTCTGGATGAGGGCTTCTATCTCGTTTTTCAGGTCCCGACAATCATTGGTATCGTGGCCATGGTCCCGGTGATAGCGGCACCACTTCTCTTTATCCCTCTTCTTGCCTGGGGTGTTCATTTTTGGCGCAGGAGGTATTGTAACACCCCGAATTCCAAAATACACTGAATTCGAGATTCCACAGGATCTTTACGCTTCTTTCGTACAATTTTACAAGGAAATTAAAACTTTTCACTTTACGTCAGAGTTACATGAAACCTTTATACTTTACATTTTACAGCGGAAGCAAATTTACAACATTTAAATAAGTGTACATCAACATTTGAATAATCTCTAAGCATCTGTGCTTCTTTAATCTTTATCATGTCATTTACCCTGCATACAAAACTGTGGGTACGTCAGTTTATTCAATCGACGAACATTATACACGGCCATCCTCTCTATGCCGGCCATGTCTTGACTCATCAAGAATGCATTCTGTGGCTCACACACCCGCACCGTAAACTCTAGTTCTCATACTTGTGTTTTCTCTCACTTTCATCACATCTCCACTATGTACTAATTATTAGAATCATGAATAAAAATCAAAGCTCTAGAGTTAGCCTCTCCACTAAACCAGACTTATTCATTTATTCAACTTGACCAACCTTAGTCTTTCAGTTCACATTTCATTTCATTTCTTTCCAAATGCCGGGGGAGACTTAGCTACTCCTTTGGTTCAATTCAAATTCACAATTTCCAATTTGAGCATTTTCAACTCATAATTCATTTGATAGTCTCTCAGACTTCCTTTATCATGTTCCTAGCTTTCATATTCATTTAATTCCCAATTCAAATTAATGATTCATTTCATGTAAATTCATGCAACGACAAATAGAGTTTACCAATATCAACCATAAGATTCACAATCTTTATCATAAGCCAAATAAGATTCCTGATATATCAAAAGTATCCTGGACAGTCGACTTGGAGACAGTCCAGTCGACTTGTTCAGTTAAATAAAGTTCTTCATAACTGCTCAGGAGAGTCGACTGTTGCACATGGCCAGTCGGCTGCTCCGCAATTTTCCATGTCTAAAAATATCATTCACTTGACAGTCGACTGTCATTCAAATCAGTCATCTGTCCTGGGTGATTTAGCTGTACACTTTTCATGCTCAGCCCAGTCGACTGCTACATGCATTAAATCGGCTGAACAGGTTAAATTTCAAATTAAGGAATCATCTTTCCCTTCTGTTCTTCAATTCACATACATCTTTTGTCACATTACAATATATTCATACTAACATAAACATGTAATTTCTTATCTGTTCACTAACATCACAACATATAAATTTCACATAACTAATGTTTTCTTTCCTCAAGGAAATGCTAAGCATGCACTTTCGTTTACTCATCATTTACTTGCAGAGATGGGTACTAATCTCAATTTAACACACTAGAACATCACATTAAAATACCTCGTTTCATGGAACTCTGAACTGTACATAATCATCCCAATGTACCAGTCGACTGTTTACATTAGCGGTCAACTGTACGGGTCATTCCCAGTTTTCTAATTATCACTAGTTCTTTTTTATCCGTTCATGTCTCCTCAATTATATACAACATGGAGGATATGGATTTAGCAATCATTCTATCACTTCAGTTTGTATACATGTACACAATTAAATCTTCTAATAAATCATGAGAAAAACATTCACCTCGTACCAGTCGACTTGTCCACATGACGGTCGACTGTACAGGCCCACTTCAGTCTTTTTAAAGTGTCATTACTTCATTATTAGTCCTTCACAACTTTCACAATAAGCATACACAGGGCAATCTAATATATCTAAACTTACTTTTCATAAGCATGATAATAATCATTATTGCCATTGCATAATTACTATATTAGAAGTCCTGAGAAACACCTACCTTATTGACGAAGTAAACGAATCCCGCGAAGCCTTCTAGTTTGATAATGTGACTTCTCCTCCTTGCTCCTTGCTACTGAAACCTTCTGAAATGATAACCGGCCTCCAAAGAACAATCACACACAACTCTCTTACCATATATCTCTCTTACAATGAAATTCTTAGTGTAAAAGACTTTTGAGAAAAGGGGATATTTATACTAAATCCTTGGTGAAATGGAGGGCTAGGATTTAGTAAGTAGTTATGAGATGGAAGGCTAGGATGAGAGTAGAAGTTGTAATAACTTCCCACAACTAGGTAACCACTCCTACACCATCTCCACCTCCTCCAAAAACCGGCCAAGGAAAAAATGGTGCTCATGCACGTGTGTGTGAAATGCATGTGCATGCGCAAGTCTCCATCTAAAAACTTGTACAAATACATTTCTATAAAAAAATATAATTTTTTTGAAAAGTGTTTACCTTACAAGTTGTTTATTCAAAGAATTAATTTATGGGCTTAAATTGATGGGCCAAACTAATAGCTTTTATCAAAAAAAATAAATTAGATCTTTGGGCTTTAGTTTATTTGAAAACAAAGGGCCTTTTATAAAAATTACTGTTGATTCTTGATTTTGATGATCACAACACACTGCACATGTATCTATGCTAAACTTACAGGTGCTATACACAAAGGACTTACTACTATACAGCTGAACAATTGAACAAGCACAAAAGCTCCAGCTAAAGACAATGGATAAAGCTTCATTCAAGACTCAAGACTCAAGACTCAAGACTCAAGCTCAAATGTGTCAATAATTTGTCATGTCTTGTAAACAATGTAATTTTACTTTTGTTGAGTCTTAGTATGTTGTAAAGCCTTGTCACACACACATACACTCACTATTTTATAATGTGTGTTTTTTCAAAAACATCAAAAAGAGTCAAAACAGTTTGAAATAATTTAACTGTTGAGTACCAGTCGACTGATACCTCTGGCAGTCGACTGACAGTACAAAACTGTTTAAATTTATTCAAACTATGACCAGTCGACTCATTATGGCAACCCAGTCGACTGTTCGAGTGCTTTTGACCGTTTTCTGTTTTCAAAATCGATTTTTCAAAATCAAAAGCTTTAAGATCCGTTGGTTCACAGTTGGAATAACTGTCTCCCAACATCCAGGAGTTCTAACTCTATAAATAGAGTTCAGAACTCTCTGAAAAAGATCTAACAACACTCTTTAACAAGATTCCGAGCATTCTTGAGATTTCTAAGAGAAAAAGTGAAAAAGCTTTCAAAGTTTCAAAATCTCTGGTTCTCTACACTCAGTCCAGTATAACAACGATTTCGTTCTGGACTGGGTATAGAAGTCGACCTTTGTTTTAGACACGTTCTACAACACATAACACCAACAAGGCTATAGGTTGACTGTAAGATTTTTATTGTTTCTTTTTGCTCTCGGTTGGAGAGTTAGACTCTAGGGTGTAGAGTCGGTCGTTTCACTCTTGGTAGTAGAGTGGGTCTGCTTTCTCTGGTTGAGAGAAAGGACTACGGGTTAGACAAGGTTGTTGTCTTAACGCCGTAGGGTATTCTTGTAAACTTGTTTTTCAAGAATAGTGGAAATCTCAAGTGGGTTGCTTGGGAACTGGATGTAGGTCGGAAGGATCGAACCAGGATATATCGTGTGTACTCTGTGATTGCTCTCTCGATCTTGCATTTACTTTTTGTTTACTTAAAGTTCTATGAAACTTGTCTGGACAGTCGACTCCTCACATTATCAGTCGACTGGTCAGTCTCGTATAAGTTGTATTTTCACTGTGTCTTCAGTCGCCTGTCTCAACTTTAAGTCGACTGCACAGAGTTGTTTACTTTTGCTTTTATTTGGTCATATCAGTCGACTGGTTCACAACTAAGTCGACTGCACCGAAGAAAAGTTTATTTATTCTGCAGTTTTTAATTAACACTATTCACCCCCCCCCCCTCTAGTGTTTGTTGCCTCGCCTACAGGATCCAACAATTACAGCACATATACATACTCATCATTCATAATGAAAGTAATCATAAGATCTCATATTACGAAGAAGGCACGTGCACACTACGTGCAAAAAAAATAAATAAATAATAAATAATAAATAATTTTCATTAAATGAAAATCAGGGCATTACACTAGGAATGTGCTGGGGGTTGCTAGGAGCTGGGAGAGTTAGGGACCGTTGGCGAGGACTTCGGACCGGAGGAGGAGTGGGAATCCTCGGGGCATTGGTGTTGTTGGGTCAGAGGTTGAGAGCTTGTAGGATGGTTGCTTGGAATTGCTGGAACTCGGCATGGGTGATGGGTGCCTCATCGTTCCTCGGATGTTACCTGACCTGCTGGAGAATGGGGTCTTCTCCTATGATGCTCGGGAGACTCTCTCCGCCCTCTTTGGGTAGGGGACCTTCTGTAGTTTCGGCGGTGAGGAGATCGCTCATCCGGACGTTGTTGGAGGGAGGCTCCCTCTCGGGCCCGCTTTTCATCTAGACGGCGGCGAAGATCCTCATCCTTCTGCCGATTGAGGATGGTATTGCGAAGGTCGGAAGCTCAGGAATTGTGGGAGGCCATAGAATCCGTAGAGGCATTGTGTATTGAGACGTGGTCCTGATGGAGAGGTTGTTTCTGCGGGTTGGGACGCGAGGTCCCTGCGCGGCATTTTGAGGACCGGGGGGACCCTTAGGAGGTTGCTGATTCGGAAGAGGAGGCTGGTCTTGTTGGAGAGGGTCCTCAGCTTGAGGAGGAAGTTGCCCCTGCTGCTGAGCGAGTTGGATGGAGACTTCCTGTTGCTGATCAACGGGGTTGGGTCCACGGTTGGACCCTCTGAATCTTACTTTCCTAGGAGGCATGGCTGGAGAAGATCTGACCAACAGGAAGAGGGAATGCTGCTATTCGTGGTGTTTCCCACAGACGGCGCCAATCTGTTACCGCTAAATCTGGTGTGGGGGCAAACAGATAGTATTTGTGGATTCTTTGAAAACTTGAATAGCGAACCTGAACCTGTTCCGCCGGAGTTATCCTACATAGAAACTGTGGGCTCGTCAATTCATTCAATTGACGCAAGGATATAATATATCAATTTTCTCCTACATAGAAAGCACACACTTGTCACAAGCAAAACTATGGGGACTATCCTATAGATGTCGTGTTGTGTTGTGCACTTAGTCCTTAAGTCAGTTATTTATATTATATGACACTAATGCACACTTGCTCGGATTCTATGCATCCCATACAATATAGGTCCGAGGGCAAGCCCTTAATCATACTTCATCTTGTAGGGTTTAGTCCATCGCCATGACTTAAACTATTACGGTGACTACGGTAAGTATCCTAGATATTCAATGAATTACGAGCCCATGTCCAGACAACCTGGAGGGGAATCCCATGCACTGACATGACGCATCATGCAGGCAATCTATGGACAATTCAGCCTCCATCATGGAATGATGGCACCACCTGTAGTCACTAAACACCCCACAACCGTCGCCACCGGGACGATAATTTCGAAGTAGTGCTCACGCCTTGTCATGACGCATCAAGCAGGCAATCTGTGAATCACTCTCACACCGCCAATCCGATGGCCCTCATACTCGTGTTTTTCTCTTACTTTCGTCACATCACCACTATGTATCTAGTCCTTAGTTTATTTGAATCATGAATAAAATCAACTCCTAGAGTTAGCTTTTTCCTCTATACCGGTCTTAAACATCAATCAACAACATGACCAAACTTGGTTTTCTCTATTCAATATCTCATCTCAAAAATATCTTTCAATGCCG
This sequence comes from Hemerocallis citrina, assembly GCA_017893485.1. Taxonomy (NCBI): domain Eukaryota; kingdom Viridiplantae; phylum Streptophyta; class Magnoliopsida; order Asparagales; family Asphodelaceae; genus Hemerocallis; species Hemerocallis citrina. The sequence continues at coordinate 132,892,637 of CM030363.1, forward strand.
GTATAAGGCTTAGCTATCCTCTAGCTTTCGATTCCATTTCATGTTCATAGAATTCGTGTATTCATATTCACAAGACTTTTCATAATTCATCATGATATTTGATTTCACTTTCATGTACAATTTCATGCATGGAATAAATTTCATTTGTCACATTCAAAATTTATTCTTTCCACATCATTCTCTTATTCTCTTTTTATCAATACTAAATCTAAAATTCACACTTTCGATTTTCTCCTTTATCAAAAATCTCTTTCCAAACTCTTTTAAACAATACATTTATTTTTCTTTATCTAAAGTAAAACTTGAAAAATCAAATAGTCGGGACAGTCGACTGTTAAGGCATAGTCGATAGACTGTTCTGCAAGGATTTAAAACTCGAAAACTAAATAGTCAGGACAGTCGACTGTTAACGCATATTCAGTCGATTGTTCAGCAAGGATTTAAAACTCGAAAACTAAATAGTCAGGACAGTCGATTGTTCAGCAACTATAATCCGAAATTTGGAATTTATACAGTAACTCAAGATTTTTTTTTTAAAAAACATTTAACTCTCATTTTTCATACGAATACTACTCTTTTATTTATACAAAAAGTTCACAAAAGCAACATTGTATTCTATTAATTACTTCTTTTCCAACGAAAATTTCTACTTGATACTTTTTTATTATAATTGGGTTTCTCTTTATTAAACTAATAAGTTTCTTCTTTCCTTCTTGATTAACAACAAACAATCCAATCTTTTCTTAGAGTTAGTACTAATTACGAAAATGTTTATTTTTCCAACAAAATAGCATGCAACTTTAGGATTCTTTAATATCAATCTTACTAACAACAACATACAAAATTATTTAATCAATCTAACTTCATAGTATGGAGATTTCTCATAATTCACACTTTTCACATAAACACATTTCTTCATATTGTATTTTCCCACATACATGAACATTTCAATAAAGAGATTTTATTCTTTCTTAATTAACATGCTAGTGTAATATCAAATTACCACAACAATATTTCTAATCACATCATTAAATTTAATTTTACTACTTATTTCATGCAATTTCACATAGATCCTTTTTTTCTCCTTAATCATGGCACTAATATAAAGCAATATTTTCTCTTGTTTATTCTAGCATGATCAAAACACAAACCTAGCCTGGTAACTATTTAGAAGTTGGAGAAAATTGCCCACCTTATTTGGAGAGAAAACAAAAGAAACTCCTATGAACTCCTAGAATGATCAAAAGAGGTCTTCTTCTCCTAGTTTGAGCCACCAATTGACGTCTCCTCCTAGTATGGTAAGCAACCCGAGCCTCCCCTTGCTTCTTGAAGAAATGCAGGCCAATATAGAGGAAAGAACACACAATTTTGAAACCCTCAATCTTTTGAACTCACTATTCTCTCAATCTTTTACTCACTAGTTGTAGTTCTTTCTCTTTTTGATATAGAATAGGTGCAAAGATAACTAATGGGGGGGGATTTATACAAATTTTTAGTTAGAATAGAAGGCTAGGATTAGATCAAGCGGTTAAGGTTCTAGGGCCTAGATGAATTAGGGAGTTGCCATAACTTTCCATGATGGAGTAACCACCTCTCCACCTCATCCACTCTCCCTCTCCTCTTTGATACAACCCGGCCACACCTCAAAAGGTGTGCAATGCATGGGCTAAAGCATGCACGTGCACTATCCCATGGTATTTATACAAATTTTTAGTGAGAATCCCATGGTATTTATACAAAATTTTAGTGAGAATAGAAGGCTAGGATTAGATCAAGTGGTTAAGGATCAAGGGCCTAGATGAATTAGGGAGTTGCCATAACTTCCCATGATGGAGTAACCACCTCTCCATCTCATCCACTCTCCCTCTCCTCTTTGATACAACCCGGCCACACCTCAAAAGGTGTGCAATACATGGGCTAGTGCATGCACGTGCCACCCTAGTGTCCCCCATTTACAAGTTGTTAATGTTAATTAAATTAATTTTCTATTAATTGAGTCTACACGACAAGTTAAGCTAAAATAAAAAGGAATTAAATTAAATGGGCTTACTAATGGGCCAAAAGACCATGGGCTCTATTAATTTAATTAATTTATTAATTAATGTGGGCTACAAAGAGACAAATTGGCCTAGGATTAAACTAGGCTTTTAAAAATTGTCTTTTTAGAAAGTAAAAAGAACAATTACTAGTTCAAACTATGAAGAACTATTTTTCTAGAAAAATGCATATGAAATTATACGTGCAAAACACGTAAAATCACAAACTCTAATAAATAAAAATTTAGGATGTTACAACACTCCCTCAGAATAGTTCCGTCCCCGAAACTACACTTAAAGGGTGAGAAAACAAAATATACAACAAGAAGAAAATAAAAGAAAGGAAAAGAAGATACAAATCAAACAAAGAGCTCAGGATGATTTTTTATCATCATCTCCTCGGATTCCCAAGTAGCATCTTCAACCAACTGGTTTCTCCAGACTACTTTGACCATCGGTATCGTCTTGTTCCTCAAGACTTTCTCCCGACGATCGACAATCTCAACCGGAAGCTCAATGTAAATCAGATCCAATTGCAAACCCTCCGGCACTTCGGGCAAATGATGACTCGGATCTGGGATGTACCCTATTAGCATAGACACATAGAAGACATTGTGCACCTGAGACACATCTTCCGGCAACTGCAATCGGTAAGCAGTTTTCCCAATCCGCTTCAATATCTTATACGGGCCTATGAATCTCGGGGATAACTTTTCGCCTCTGCCGAAACAAATCACACCCTTGCTAGGTGAAACTTTCAGAAAGACAAAGTCACCAACCTCGAACTCAAGGTCCCTCCACCAGTTTTCTGCATATCTCTTCTGCCTACTCTGAGCATCCACCAACCTCTTCCTGATCAGATCTATCATTTCAGAGGTCTACTGCACAATCTCAGGCCCAAACATCTGTCGCTCCCCAACTTTAAACCAACAAACAGGTGTTCTGCACCTCCTGCCATACAGAGCTTCGTACGGTGCCATCCGATACTAGTCTGAAAACTGTTGTTGTAGGCAAACTCCACCAGAGCTAGATGCCTTTCCCAACTGCCTCCAAAGTCTAGTACACAACACCGAAGCATATCCTCAAGAATACGGTTGACTTTCTCGGTCTGCCCATCGGTCTACGGATGAAAAGCAGTGCTGAAATTCATCTTGGTAACCAGAGCTGTCTAAAGACTCCTCCAGAAATGCGATGTGAACCGCGCATCTCGATCAGACATAATGGTTAACAGAACACCATGAAACCTGATGATCTCTCCAACATACAGTTCAGCCAACTTGTCCATCGACGAAGTGAGTTTCATCGCCAAGAAGTGAGCGGACTTGGTTAGTTGAACGACTATGACCCAAATTGCATCATTGCCCTTCGAACTCTTGAGCAAAACCGTGATGAAATCCATATTGATATTATCCTACTTCCATTCCGAAATAGGTTACAGTTGCAATAGACCTCCGGATTTTTGATTCTCGGCTTTGACCTGCTGAAAGAACTCACACCTCGCCACAAACTCGACCAGATCCCGCTTCAGACCTGACCACCAGAAATGTTGCTTAATGTCCTTATACATCTTAATACTCCCAGGATGTACAGACAAAAGAGTAGCATGTGCCTCCTGAAGAATACTCTCCCGCAATTCTACTTGATCTGGAACACACAGCCTCTCTCCAAACCACAACACTTCATCCTTGATCTGAAACTCTGCCAACCTGCCAGCAACAACCTGCCCTCTTCATCTTCTGAATCTCTGTATCTTCCTTCTGACTTGCGATTATCCTTTCATTCAGCATTGGTTGGAGCCTCAACTGAGCTAAAGATGATCCCAAGCCTTGCAGAACAACTTCAATACCCACCCGATCCAACTCCTCTGCAAGATACCTCTGAGTTGTAATCAAACTAGCCAGACTGCTCTTGCGGCTAAGTGCATCAGCAACAACATTAGCCTTCCCAGGATGGTACTTAATCTCTAGACGAATTCCTCAAGTACTTCCAGCCATTTCCGTTACCTCAGATTCAGGTCCTTCTGCTGATAGATGTACTTCAAGCTTTTATGGTCCATGTACATATTTAGCATCTCACCATACACGTAATGTCTCCATTACATTAAGGCAAAGATAATCGCAACCAACTCTAGGTCATGAGTCGGATAATTCTTCTCATGCGGTCTTAGTTGCCTCGACCCATAAGCAATCACTTTCCCTTCTTGCATTAAGACACAACCAAGCTCACGATGTGAAGCATTGCTGTAGACAACATACTCAACACATGCTCTAGGCAAAGCTAAAATGGGAGCAGTAGTCAGCTTCTCTTTTAACTCTTGAAAGCTTGCCGCGCACTGCTCAGTCCACTTGAAGTTCACATTCTTCTTGGTCAGACCAGTGAATGGCACGGCTATCTGAGCATAGCCCTGAATGAACCTCCTGTAGTATTCAGTTAGCCCAAGGAAACTCCTGATTTCCTTTACTGTAGTAGGCCTTGCCCAATCCTTCACCACCTCTATCATCTGCAGATCAATTGCCACTCCCTCCTTAGAAAGGATGTGACCTAGGAATGCCACTTCAGATTTTTAGAAATCGCACTTGGACAACTTGGCATACAACTCATGCTCCTGAAGCTTCCTCAAAACCGCTGTCAGATGCACCGTGTGCTCCTTCTCTGACTTGGAGTACACAAGAATATCGTCGATAAACACCACGACGAAAGAATCAATAAACGGCCTCAGGACTCTGTTCATCATATCCATGAAAATTGCAGGTGCATTCGTCACTCCAAACGGCATAACTAAGAATTTGTAATGCCCGTATCGAGTTCTGAACGCAGTCTTATGCACATCTTCAGTCTTCACTCGAACTTGATGGTATCCTGATCGAAGATCTATTTTGGAGAAAACAGCTGCTTCTTATAGACGGTCGAACATGTCGTCAATTCGGAGAATAGGATACTTGTTCTGAACAGTGACCATATTTAGCTCTTGGTAATCGATGCACAACCTCATCGAACCATCCTTCTTCTTTGCCAACAGCATCGGTGCTCCCCAAGGCGACGCACTCGGCTGAATAAAGCATTTCTCCAACAGTTCCTCAATCTGCCATTTGATTTCATCCTGCTCCACAGGCGCCATCCTATACGGTGCCTTGGAAATAGGTTCACTCCCTAGCTGAATAGTAATGCTGAACTCTACATCACGAAGCGGGGGTAACCCAGGCAAATCTTCCAAGAATACGGTCGGATAATCCCGAACCACTGGAATTTGCTGCACCTCTACAAGAATCCCCTTCTTCTTGATGATAGCAGCAACCAAGCCTTAATATCTCCTCTTCCCTTGGAAAGTGACTTCAGGTCCTCCTGGAGCCTTCACTGTTACTTCTTTGGTCTTGCACTCGATGCTTGCACTGTACACCGACATCCAATCGATGCCAATGATAACATCGACTCCCAAGACATTTAGCTCGATCAGATCAGTCCTGAAAATTTTGTCCCTAATCTCGATCTCGCAGTCTGCATAGTACCAATCAGTGGTTAAAGTCTCCCCTGACGGAGTAGCTACTGCGAAGACCTTGCCTGGAAAGACTTTCGGTTCAACTCCCAAAACTTTAGCAAACTTAGGTGATACAAAAGTGTGAGAGGACCCAATATCGAACAAAACAACAGCTTTCTTTCCATTCAAATAAAGTTCTCATGTTACATAACACACACTCGTTACATAACAGTTTACTAAATAGGCGGGAAAAGAAGAACAACAGAAAACACTCTTAAACATTCTCCCTCATACCAGTGATGACGTGATCCACCTCATCAGTGTCAGCTTCAGTCAAAGTAAATACTCGCCCCTGATGGTAAGGCTTCTTCCCGTCTTGCTGAGTTGGTCCCTTATAGACGACGTCCTGTAGCTTAGGGCGCTGGGATCGGTAGACCTGACTCCCTACACTTGTAACAATGTACCACCGAAGGTCTCACCCACGCATTCCCGGGTCTCCCAGCTACAATGACAATGTTCGCCCCGATCGGTTTGAACCTTTAGGCCGGTGTTTGTCCACTGACATTTTCAGCAACTGCGGGCCTCTTCCCCACATTCCAGTTGTTCCTCCGATTCTAAACAGCATGGAACTGCTTCATGTCCGCCTTAGTGGCTGCAACTTGTTTGACCAACTTATCAAACCTCCTGATACCGAGGGATATCGTCCGCAATCTCAGACTTGGCCTCACACCATGCTCGAATTTTTGAGCCTTCTTCTCCTCGTCCATCACCAATTCGGGAGCATACCTCGAGAGTTGAGTGAACCTTGTCTCATACTCCCTAACTGACATGCTGCCCTGCTGTAGTACCGGAAATTCCATGGCCTTCTTCTCCTGGATGTCTGATGGAAAATAATGACTGCAGAATTCCTCCAAGAATTCCTCCCAGCCAAGGACAATATCTCCTATCGTCTGCTTCATCGACTGCCACCACACAGCCGCATCCTTCTCGAACTGTAGTGCAGCCAACTTCACCTTGCTGCCCTCCAGAGTCTCCAAGACTTCGAAGATAGTCTTGATCTATTGGATCCAATTGTCAGCCGCATCAGGGTCTGACTACCCATCAAACACCGGTGGTTTCATTCGTTTGAATGATTCCACGAGTTTGATTGCTTCGGGTACTGGATTCACAGGAACCCTCCCTTGGTTCTGATTCATGGCAACGGCATTGAGTATCTGATAAACCCTCGCTAACTCTGTTTCCAAGTCCAGACCTTCTCCGCTTCTAGCTTTTCTTCGGCCATATTCTGATACAAAAATGTTGATTCTTGATTTTGATGATTACAACACAATGCAAAGTTGTTGTGCTACTTCTTATATATTACAGGATGTACACAAAGGCAAAATGTTCAAAAAGCTCAAAGCAAATTGATCAAGCTCTACAAGGTTCTAAAGCTCAAGTGTGATCAAGCATTCAAAGACAAAGATAAAGGCTAAAGCTCCATCTCAAGACTCCAGACACAAGACAAGACCAATGCTGAAATGTGTTATTTTATGTCTTGTAAACAATTTGTGATTTTTTCCTTTCTTTGAGTCTTAGGTTGATGTAATAGCCTTGTCACACACACACACACTCACACTTATTTTATAACTGAGTGTTGCTTTTTCAAAAGATTAAAAGGTCAAAACAGTTTGATTTAGATCAGCTGTTGAGTACCGTCGACTGTTCAGTACGAAACAGTCTGAACTCTTTCAAACTTTGACCAATCGACTCATCATGGCAACCTAGTCGACTGTTCAAGTCGTTTCGATAGTTTACTGATTTCAAAACTTGAATTTTCGAATTCAAAAGTTTATATCCGTTTTTTAATCGGTTTTATAAACTATTTTTATAACGTTTCAATGGATTCCAGTCCATATATAGAGTCTGTGAATCAACATTGAAAGGTTCCAAGATTTTGCTTAAAAAGTTTAAGACTCTTATTTTCAAAAGAACAAGCATTCTAACTTGCACTCCAAAATTTTTAAGTCTTGGTTCTCTGTTTTCAGTCCAGCATAGCATCGAATTCGTTTTGGACTAAATTCAGAAGTTGACCGAATAGCCACGTACAAAATTACATTCACACCAAGGCTATAGGTTGATTGTAAATATTTTATTGTTTTTCTTTTCACTCTCAGTTGTGAGAGTGGTCCTCTCGGTTGGAGAGTAGGACTCTAGGTTTTAGAGTCTGGTTTTCACTCTTGGTGGAAGAGTGGGTTGCTCTCTCTAGTTGTGAGAGAGGACTACGGGTCGGACAAGGTTGTTGTCTAACACCATAGGGTATTCTTGTACTTTTTAAGAATAGTGGCAAATCTTAAGTGGGTTTCTTGGGGACTGGATGTAGGTCGGAAGGACCGAACCAGGATACATCGTGTGTACTCTGTGGTTGTATTTCTCTGAACTTGCATTTCATTTACTTGCTTTTTAAGTTTTCTGTGAAACTTGTCTGGACAGTCGACTGTGTCTCCTTTTAAGTCGACTGGTCAGACTTGTACAACATACTCTCTGAAAACTTGTCTGGTAAGTCGACTGGTTCTTCTATAAATCGATTGATCAGACTCGTCTTAAAATATTCTTCTTAACTGTTGCCCAGTCGATTGGTTTCTCTTTTCAAGTGGACTGGACAGAAGAAAATGTTCAATTCCGCAATTATTTTTTATAAAACACTATTCACCCCCCCTCTAGTGATGCAAGGATATAATACATCAATTTTCTCCTACTTAGAAAGCACATACTTGTCACAAGCAAAACTACGAGGACTATCCTATAGATGTCGTGTAGTGTTGTGCACTTAGTCCTTAATACAGTTGTTTATATTATATGACACTAATGCACACTTTTTCGGATTTTATGCATCCCATACTACATTGGTCCGAGGGAAAGCCCTTAATCGTAATTCATCTTGTAGGGTTCAATCCCTTGCCATGACATAAACTACTACGGTAACTACGGTAAGTACCCTAGATGTTCTATGAATTACGAGCCCATGTCCAGACAACCTGGAGGGGAAATCTCATGCACTGACATGACGCATCATGCAGGCAATCTATGGACAATTCAGCCTCCATCATGGAATGATGGCACCACCTGTAGTCACAAAACACCCCACAACCGTCACCACCGGGACGACAATTCTGGAGTAGTGCTCACGCCTTGTCATGACGCATCAAGCAGGCAATCTGTGAATCACTCTCACACCGCCAATCCGATGGCCCTCATACTCATGTTTTTCTCTTACTTTCGTCACATCACCACTATGTATCTAGTCCTTAGTTTATTTGAATCATGAATAAAATCAACTCCTAGAGTTAGCTCTTTTCTCTATACCGGTCTTAAACATCAATCAACAACATGACCAAACTTGGTCTTTTCTATTCAATATCTCATCTCAAAAATATCTTTCAATGCCGGTATAAGGCTTAGCTATCCACTAGCTTTCGATTCCATTTCATGTTCATAGCATTTGTGTATTCATATTCATAAGACTTTTCATAATTCATCATGATATTTGATTTCACTTTCATGTACAATTTCATGCATGGAATAAATTTCATTCGTCACATTCACAATTCATTCTTTCCACATCATTATCTGATTCTCTTTTAATCAATACTAAATCTAAAATTCACACTTTCGATTTTCTCCTTTATCAAAAATCTCTATTCAAACTCTTTTAAACAATACATTTATTTTTCTTTATCTAAAGACATTTAAAACTTGAAAAATCAAATAGTCGGGACAGTCGACTGTTAAAGCATAGTCGGTCGACTGTTCTGCAAGGATTTAAAACTCGAAAACTAAATAGTTAGGACAGTCGACTGTTAACGCATATTCAGTCGACTGTTCAACAAGGATTTAAAACTCGAAAACTAAATAGTCAGGACAGTCGACTGTTAAGGCATAGTCGGTCGACTGTTCAGCAACTAAAATCCAAATTTTGGAATTTATACAGTAACTCAAGATTTTAAAAAAAACATTTTTAACTTTCATTTTTCATATGAATACTACTCTTTTATTTATACAAAAAGTTCACAAAAGCAACATTGTGTTCTTTTAATTACTTCTTTTCCAAAGAGAATTTCTACTTGATACTTTTCGATTATAATTGGGTTTCTTTTTATTAAACTAATAAGTTTCTTCTTTCCTTCTTGATTAACAACAAAAAAATCCAATCTTTTCTTAGACTTAGTCCTAATTACAAAAAATGTTCATTTTTCCAACAAAATAGCATGCAACTTTAGGATTCTTTAATATCAATCTTACTAACAACAACATACATAATTATTTAATCAATCTAACTTCATAGCATGGAGATTTCTCATAATTCACACTTTTCACATAAACACATTTCTTCATATTGTATTTTCCCACATACATGAACATTTCAATAAAGAGATTTTATTCTTTCTTAATTAACATGCTAGTGTAATATCAAATTACCACAACAATATTTCTAATCACATCATTAAATTTAATTTTACTACTTATTTCATGCAATTTCACATGGATCCTTTTTTTTTCTCCTTAATCATGGCACTAATATAAAGCAATATTTTCTCTTGTTTATTCTAGCATGATCAAAACACAAACCTAGCCTGGTAACTATTTAGAAGTTGGAGAAAATTGCCCACCTTATTTGGAGAGAAAACAAAAGAAACTCCTAAGAACTCCTAGAATGATCAAAAGAGGACTTCTTCTACTAGTTTGAGCCACCAATTGACGTCTCCTCCTAGTATGGTAAGCAACTCGAGCCTCCCCTTGCTTCTTGAAGAAATGCCGGCCAATATAGAGGAAAGAACACACAATTTTGAAACCCTCAATCTTTTGAACTCACTATTCTCTCAATCTTTTACTCATTAGTTGTATTTCTTTCTCTTTTGATATAGATTAGGTGCAAAGATAACTAATGGTGGGGGGGGAATTTATACAAATTTTTAGTGAGAATAGAAGGCTGAGATTAGATCAAGTGGTTAAGGATCAAGGGCCTAGATGAATTAGGGAGTTGCCATAACTTCCCAGGATGGAGTAACCACCCTCTCCACCTCATCCACTCTCCCTCTCCTCTTTGATACAACCCGGCCACACCTCAAAAGGTGTGCAATGCATGGGCTAGTGCATGCACGTGCCACCCTAGTGTCCCCCATTTACAAGTTGTTCATGTTAATTAAATTAATTTTCGATTAATTGAGTCTACACTTCAAGTTAGGCTAAAATAAAAAGGAATTAAATTAAATGGGCTTACTAATGGGTTAAAAGACCATGGGCTCTATTAATTTAATTAATTTATTAATTAATGTGGGCTACAAAGAGACAAATTGGCCTAGGATGAAATTAGGCTTTTAAAAATAGTCTTTTTGGAAAGTAAAGAGAACAATTACTAGCTCAAACTATGAAGAAATATTTTTCTAGAAAAATGCATATGAAATTATACGTGCAAAACACGTAAAATCACAAACTCTAATAAATAAAAATTCAGGATGTTACAAAAACAGAGCACGTCGTCATCGCGGTTCCCTGCATCCTTCCTTCATTTGCTGCCTCCTTCGCCTCTTGAGCCACCACTGTCGACTCCACCAGGACCCTGCCATTATCATCCTCATCGAACACATTGCCCCCTGTCAACGTCTTCGAGCCACCATTGCCGCCTTCCCTTCAATTGCACTTGAGTCCTCTGTTTTGGCGCCAAATCCTCCGTCGACTCACCATCGCAGCGCTGTCGAAGACCGTCGCCTGCCACTGTGCAGTCGACCACTGCACTCAACGACCGTCGCCGATCGCTGATAAGTCGAGCCACTGTCGATCGTTGCTGTCCCCGCTGCAGTCTCTCTCTCTCTCTCTCTCTCTCTCTCTCTCTTACTCTATCTCTCCGCTGTTGGTGCGTGGAAGAAGGGGGAAGTTGATCATGTTGTTTGCTGTTTTGTGAGAAGAGGAGTTAGTTATTGTGTTTGCTATTGTGATGAGAGGAGATCCGTTGGATCTGTGTTTGGTGTTTTGTTGAGGATTGGAGTTGGTGTTTGGTGTTTTGATCCGATCGGGTGTTTTTCGTTTTGTGTGAGTGTTGCACGCAGTTCGCAAGTGATTCCGTATTCTCGTGTTCGTGGTTCATCGTTCGGGATTCTCATCCCGTTATTCTATATATTCAAATTAATCGTCTAACAGGCAAGTCACTGTCCTCTTGAATTGTACATTGTATCAAATTCAAGTTTTATTGAAATTCTTGTAAGTAGATCATATTTGTTATCATATCGTTTTATTATTCATCTTCGTTCGGTAAATTGAGGGTTTACACAAGCTAACCCCAATATTCTTGACATCGTACCACTTTTGACTCTAAAGATTAGATCTTTCATGCATTCATGTAGAATTAATAATAGGGTTAACCGTATAATCATGACACAATTAATTATTGTAGAAACAACTACTAGGTTGTATGTTTAGTTGATTGTTTGTTATTTGATCGATGATAATTTAGTGTATGTATATGATTTTATTTTTATTTATAATGTTATTGTACCAATCATGTTGATTACACAATTTATTGACTAAAGAATCGATACCCATCATGTTTAATTAATTTATTTTTCATGAAAAATACCCAAAACCTGTATATTACTTGCTGGCTGTATGTTGTCTGCTATTTTCGATCCAGTAAATGATCTTAAAATAAATTACTTTCTGAACAATAATTGTAGCCTTATCTTTCTAGTTTCCATAACATCTTGAATTTCTAAATTTCGAGTTGTGTAGCAAACGTTATGCCCGTTTTACTACAACTGTGTTTTTATTTTCAGATTTTTATGTTCTTGTACATTTCATGTTTAAACAGTAAAAAGGCTGATCAAATGTTAAAATTTTACTCTGGTAATTTTCAAATTGTTAATAACATGTTTAGGAGTCTAGAAAATATTTTTAATGAATTTATTATTGAGTTTTTGTTGTTTCTAAAATTATAATAACATGATGTCGAAGTTCTGCCTGAACATGAAATCTATAAAGAACAATGTGTTTGACCTAGCTACTGTTGGCGGATTTTGAACTTTAAATATGTGTTGGAACCGTGTGGAAGTCTAGTTTCTAAAATTTTTGATGGATTCAATTTTCGATTTCTAAATCAGCAGAAAACTACATTTTTGTACGGACTACTCTTGTTGTCCAGAATTTTATCTTCTAGTTTTTAATAGATTAATTAATCCTATATCGTAGTATTGCATGAATTAAAGTATGTATGTTACATTGCATGATCCAAGTGTCTCATTGTCATCATTTTAATTGTCCAATTCAAGTTATCATCCTACTATTTTCCTATTGTTACCATCGTTCATCGAAATGTCCATTGATTGCATATTGTATTGTTACATTGATAAATAATTAACAAGCCGAGGATTAAGGGTTGACTTTAGTAGTGGACAATATAGGGACTGTACTCGGAGGAGGGGCCCGTGTTTTCCTAAATATTGTTCCAGCTATTTTTTTACAATGTGATTGTGGCTTAGGATGGTAACCTAATCTATTGTGTATTGTATCATTGCCGAAAATCATATCGTGCATTGAATATTGATTATCGTTGCCGAATACATAAACTATAAAATCCACCACTAAGTCTAAATGTAAATTGTTTGTATGTAGCAACCATGTGGTAAATAAATGGGACATATGAAGTGCTACATTAGTTAGGATTAAAATAATTAATAGACTTAAGGATTGACACATTGACATTGCATATTGTTCATTATTGTTCCTATTGGTATCGAATATTGGCTAAGTGTTACCGTTATTGATCATTGATTATTGTTACCGAATATTGAATCATTGTTTATAGCCATTGCATCGATTACCATGATATTGATTATTGATTATCGTGCCATGTTATTGATTCATATTGATCCATTGAAATCATTGTTATACCGTTATTCCATTGTTCTCTGCTTTCTCTACTTGTTGTCCATGACTTGCTCTAAGGATAATTTTTCTCCTCTTTTTAGATGAAGTGTTTATAGGTGTTGATGGAGAATTTCCTGATGAATTAGGAGAACAATATTGGTGAAGGAATTGATAGCATCACCGCTTAATAAATTATTGCTTTGTCATGAAGACTTAATTATTGAACTATTGTTATTTCATTGTATTGTGGATTTTTGACCCGAATATTGCTTTTATTTATTTCCAGATGTTGGATTATTATTGTATTTGGATATTTTTATTGCTTCATTCCAAGTATTATTATTCATGAGATTATTATTATTGCATGCGTAATTGTTCTGTATTGATTATATTGTTAAATTGATCGGATAAACAGCTTATGGGTGACGTTAGTCATTCGCTGGGCCAATGTTACGTGCTCGTATTCCGTATTTTTAGGAAGCGGGGCGTGACAATAGAATTATATGAACCATTACTCCCTACAAAATTATATATTTTTAGGAGTATTTACATTACTAAATTACATATAGAGAAATCGATCTCATGAGTTTATTTTATGAAATCTCTACTAGATAAAATTTCTATAAAACTCCTACACATACATACATTACTTTGATTATCTACTATACAATTATAGTTGGGCATGCACAAATATTTTTTTTTAAATATCTCCTTCACATACACATACTAATTATCATCTACACATTTCTAGTTAACCATTAGAAGGTAATGAAAACACCCACACATTATTATTCAAATGCATTCACATCTAATCATGGATTCTACAAAACAAAATATTTAGAAAATAAAAGAAACACCCACACATCATCTAATTATCATTCAATGCATTTACACCTAATCATGAATTCTACAAATCATTAGAAAGCAAAAGAAACACCCACCTTAAAAGAGAACTCCTATTAGTTAACACCTAGCAAAAGCTCCAAGAATCCTCCCTTTTCCTTCTCGAAATTTCACCAAAAGTAAAGCACAATTTTGATTCTCTTTTAAATGTTGTTCATGTATACTTATGTATACTTGAGTGTGGGGGGGTATTTTATAGAATAAATAATGAGTGGTTAAGAAAACTACTTACACTCCTAAATAAACTCTCCACTAATCCAACTCACACACCCACTCTCTCCTCTTTCTCACAATCCCGGCCAAGCATAAAGTGGGCATGCACGTGCACGTGTTTTGTGTGTGCACATGAAATACAAACTACAAATTAGAGTTTTTATTTAATGTACATACATATAATACCCATTTTAATATAAATTTAATAAGACAAGTTTAAATTAGTTATAATAAAAAATTTAGTGCACAAATAAAAATAAACATACATACTTCATAAATTTTTATTTTGAAAAAGAACACAACCAACATGTGCACTGCAAACACGTGTGTTGCACGTATTAATAAATATTCTAATACGAAATAGATTTGAGCAACAGAGGAATGTTTATAAACAATTGAAATATAACATACGTAAAATATTTATATTGATAATGTTATAGATATTTCACATAACGGTAAAATTTACATAATCGACACGTGCATTGAAAGCGCGTGCAATGCGCGTAAAAAATACAAAGATTAAGATTAATATTTGAGTAGGCTCAAAATAGAATAAAAATAAATTTTGAGATGACGGAAAATATAAAATTAATCGAAATACAAAAATCAGTAGGATATTTATATTAAAACATATTACGGATATTACCCATAACGGTACAAAAATACATGTGCGTAACACACGTAGAGTAAAATTTTCATAACTCAATTTTGTGGGGGTGTTATACTAATGCTAATCAGAAAATGAATTTCTTAGTTTCATATAAAACATGAATAAGTCTACTACAACATTGTAGTTAAGAACATATCAATTTAACCACAAATTTTTGTCTAAATCAACATGCAAA
Organism: Hemerocallis citrina; assembly: GCA_017893485.1. Lineage (NCBI taxonomy): Eukaryota > Viridiplantae > Streptophyta > Magnoliopsida > Asparagales > Asphodelaceae > Hemerocallis > Hemerocallis citrina. The sequence goes on from CM030363.1 coordinate 132,908,008, forward strand.
ACAGTAGGTTTCAGTTCTAGAAAATTGCAACTCCTGCTACTTATAAAAATCATTGAAAATTTCACATTTCATATAAATTTGATATCTTAGACTCAAAAGAAAGATTAATGAGTCCACTTAAAATTCATAGTTTTGAGTTTCCTCAAAATACTGCATATAAAAGGTTAAAATGGCCAGAAACTAGAAGGTATACAAATTTCCAGAACCAAGGTAAAACTGTCAAACAGTCCTAAGTTCGGATTTGTTTAAAATGTAAAAAATTTCCAAACCTCATGAAATTTTGTGAACCTATTATAGACATATGTGGGATACACATAAAAATTTCAGCTTCAAATTCCATGTAGTTAAAGAGAAATGATTTTAAGAAGTAAGTCCAAAATTCAGAACAGACTGTAAAATATTTTCCAGTTAACCTTACCATAATTTAACACAATTAATTGAAAACCATTTAATCATGATTATTCTATTAGCACTATCCTGTCATGCTACTAATTTATCATAATAATAACAAATCACAAAGCACAAAAAAGAAGAGAACACCATCCTTTAATTGCTTCTTAATTCAATTGCTTCTAAGCTCCAATGAAGTGTTCCAACACCAAACTCGATAAACTTAACCTTATAACCACAACAAAACATACACAATTATTATCATCTCTTATGTTAATAATCTACAACTCATGAAATTGAATAGAGTTTCTAAATTTACCTTATGAAAACTTCAACTCCAAATATCTTGTTTCTCATCTCTTAAAGGCAAGGCTTATGTAGGTATTTATAACCCTAATTATGCACTATTTCATCCAACTCATTAATCCACCTCCCCTAACTCTAAACTGTAATTTAATCCCACCTCCCCTAAACATCTCATATGTCACTAACCAACAGGATCCATGCGTGATAGAAAAAGATGGACAATTTCATTAAAGCCCTTTTTCATGATTCTCATTCATCGATTTTCTAGAAGTCTCTAGCCACCAACTCAATTGCTCTTAAGCCCTCAAGTTCACAAAAATAGTATATTAAATATGCATATGGGTCACTCCCACATATTCATATTCCACAAACTAACATCTAAAAATATTCAGAGTATTACATAAGACATTATACGCAATGGTAAAAAATATACGTGCATAACACGTGCAGGGAAAAAAATTGTCATAACCCTTTTTTCCAGGGTGTGACAGATATATCCCCTGTTCCATCAAAAGTAGGAATCTCCAGCTTAGTGTGTTTAGGTTAGACAAAGTTATACCTCTCATACTCATCGTCGTCTCTTCTGCCCCATCGTTGATCATCATATCGCCCCCATTAACGATTTGGGTGTTGAATTTTTGGTTGTACGGTGTTACAAATATATCCCCAGTTCCATCAAAAGTAGGAATTTCCAGCTTAGTGTGTTTAGGTTAGATGAAGTTATACCTCTCATACTCATCGTCGTCTCTTTTGCCCCATCGTTGATCATCGGACCGCCCCCAAACAATTTGGGTGTTGAATTTATGGTTGTACAAGTAGTGGTGAGTGAGCTCTTGGTGGCTTAGGAGTTGGACCAATCCAGTTTTCGCCTCCTCGCTTGACTCATGGCACCAACCTCTCCACTAAACTCTGGATTTGATCGATCTGAGTTTGATCCAAGTACCCATAGCCTTGATTTAATCAGTAAAGTTCCCCATCGATATCTTAATTCCTTCCATTATATTCTCAAGATCGGTCAACTTGTGAGGATCAACACCGCCAAGAGTGGATACGCATGTCGGCTGGCCCGAAGATTCAAGTCCGAAGTGAGATCTAGACTCAAGGATCTGAATGTCTCAAAGGAGCCCGAGGCTCTGTACCAATGTTATATCCCTGAATATGATTCATGCTGGCTTTTGATTGCTGCGTGTCACAACCACCATCAGTGTAGCTGAGACTGATTCTAAGAACAAGCTAGAAGATGGAAGAAACAAAGAAAAAAAAACTCAATTCATTCATTCATTAAAAGAAATGATTACAATGAGGGTTTTAAGATCGGGGGCTCATCCACCTACTATGCTTCAGCCAATTGGGCACTGCCACGTAACATGTGCAGTGCCTGTAATGACAAATATCAGTTAAAATCCAAACCCACCACCTTATCAATCCACCATTCATATTAGTCCATGCAATCACGTGCACATCCCGGGATGGTGGGGAGAGGGATTTATTTGCAAATCTGTTGAATCTTTTGCAAAAAAGACCTCCTTAGAACAAAAATACCTGAAGGACTGAATGCAACGCCCAAGGACTGATACGCACAATTGCTGTTGTTCTTATTTTAAACAGATACAGTTCTAGTGTATCATCAGGATTGAGGAGGAGCAAGAATCACTTGGGTTCAGAAGAAAACATCAGAATTTGCCCAAGGTGAACCCTTTATCTGTTCTTTGGAATTTGATTGAAGTGTTTTGGTTGTTTATACCGAGAAATAGTAGGTTTTCAGGTGAAGGTTTATGTGGAGAGTTTTGTTTAATGAATATACAATCATTCTTAATTTCTGTAAAGACATAAGTTTGTTCTCTTTCTTTCGGTTTTTTATGACTGACAGTCAACGTCAAAGATTCTTGATATGCCAAATCTAATTGACGATTACTACCTGAAACTCATGGAATGGGGGAAGAATAAATATCTTGCCATAGATTTAGGGAACTCGGTTCACCTTTGGCATGAAAAGACTAGCAAGGTTCAGTTGTTGCTAGCAACAGATATGGAGGGCGACCACCCCACAAGTGTTGCATGGTCCAGCAATCAGAAGACCTTGGCTGTCGGACTTGCAGAATCCAGGATTGAGATCTGGGATTGATTATGCTAAAAATGGCAGCAAATCAGGGATGTATGATTACAACATAGATCACAAAGCTTCTACTGAAAGATTAATCATAACGGATCTCTTTAACAAGTACAGGACTTCTCCAAGCTCCTCTACAAGACATGGGCCTTTCAAGCCCATAAAAAGTGACAGATTAGGCCCACTAAGAGAGACCCAGCCCATGAAGGTTGTTAGTCATATCTCTTATCCCCAAACAAGAGAGCTTATCTCTTGAGGGTTCAAATAGGAGATAAGGAATTCATAGTCGATCTAATGGATTCATATCAATCTCCTGTACTGTTTCTCAGGCTTATACATACCCTCCCCCCTCTTCAGTCAGAAGGTAATCAATAGTTTCTCTCTCAAACTCTCTTTCTCTCTCTAATTTTGACTTGAGCATCAGATGGTCTGTCGCCTGGGCCACCCCCGCTATTTCAGGCTTTTTGCAGGTCTATCGGCCGCATCAGCAACCGTGGGATCCCAACCACGGTGTTCAATCAACGATCCAAATTCAATCTCAGGAGCTCTAACTGCATTTCACAACAACAATCAAATATCAGATTTTTAGTAGTTTTCATCAAATATTAACTCACTATTTGTTTGCTCCCACACCAAAATAAATAGCAACAGATTGGCGCCATCTGTGGGAAACTACACAAATCCGACTTACCACCATGCCACCAAGACTAAGAGGCAGAGCGGCGACCTCAAGTCGTCGCACCAACTCTCTTCGTCAACCAGCTCCTCCTGTGGAAGATCTGATTCCTCCTCTACAGCCTAGTCAAGCTTTCAATGGAGAGGCACCAGGGGGGGTCTTGACAAAGTCATCATGAACAACACCCTCTATACGACCATGTCTCGGTCCATAATACTTCAAATGATTTAATGGCCTCGCGAGGCCCCCGGGGGGACTAGAAACCTCCTCCAAATCACCAGCGCCAGGCAACAAGGAACTTATCTACGAATCCGCTTGGATGAGAAGAACGCCCAAACTGAGGCATCCCGCTTCGAACTTCATGTAAACCAGAGAAGCAACTCTCCTTGACAGAGATCAAAGCGGTCTTCCACTCACAAGGGGCGTACTGCAATAAGAAGCCCGACTCACGAGAGTCAAAATTTTATTGAGCAGAACAAAAGAAAGATGCCCCAGTTACTAGGGCTGAATTGGAAAAATTCAAGCTCGACATCCTCCGAGCTATCTAAGGTAGCCAATATCTGGGCCAACCATCCAAAGAGGAATCTGCCAACTCAACTGGATCCAAGGGAAGGACGACCAAGTCCTTCACTGTATCCGAAAGGTAGAAGATCATCTAGAACAGATGAAGAACGAAGGAAACCACTCCAGCATAGCCTACCGCCCTAGTCGACCTCCTTTCAGCAAAACCATCCTCGATGCACCAATCCCAAACGACTTCAAGGTCCTAAATTAGAATCATACGAAGGGGAATTAGACCTGACTGGCCTTATTGAGAGTTTCAAGACCCTTATGATGGTCTACAACGCCACTGATGCGCTCATGTGTCGAACATTCCCCGCAACACTAAAAGGATTAGCAAGGGAATGGTATTCCCGCCTAACTCCGGAGTCAATATTTTCCTTCGACCAGCTAGATGAGCTCTTCATAGCACACTTTGTTACTAGCTGTAAGGCTAAAAAAACAAGTGCTTCCCTATTGGAATTGAAGCAAAGAGACGAAGAACTGTTGAAAGACTTTGTCAAGCGCTTCACAGCCAAAGCAAGGTCCATCTCCTCCCTAAATTTGTCAGTGGCGACCGCCGCTAGCACTGTCACATTTACCCGATACCCAGACCCGACCTGGACCCAGCATTGGACCGGAATCGACCCGATCTATGCAGGTCCGGGTCCGGGTCCTAAAATAAGACCCGATGCACTTTCGGGTCTGGGTCCAGGTCCGCCAAAAATAAAACCGATCCGGACCCGAACCCGGACCCGTTAAAAAATACCCCCAAAACATATAGAATTTGAATAATATGGTTATAGGAATATACATATAAAAGTAATTGTTGAAGATAGATATGTAAATATAATATTAATTCATGTACTTAAGTGCAAAAAATGTTAGAATCGTAGGGTATCGGGTACAAAAAAACTTAAGTGCAAATACTTATTCTCTACTACCGGATCCGATGGGTAATTTTTTTAACTAGGTACCGGATCCGGTTCTTGCAAGTCCGGGTCTGGGTCCAATTTTTGGACCCATGAGGTACCGAGTCTGGATCCGGGTAGTGGAGGACCACTACCCGATAGGACCCGATACTAACTCTAGCTGCCGCCTTCCGCCACAATGTCACTAACAAAGATCTGAAAGCCTCCCTTGCAAAAAAGCCGCCTAAAAATTTCACTGAGCTCCTGAAAAGGAGTGAAAAGTATATCAGGGTCGAGGAAGCTCTTTATCCTCAAGAAAAGAATGATTCATCTTCCGGAAAAAATGGAAGAATACAAATGAGGAAGGATCCAGGAAGTTTCAGAAAAACGATGCAGGCCAGCGTCGTCCACCTCTAGCACCACGCTTTAGCAAGTTCACTCCTCTCAATGCAAGCATGTTAGCCATCCACATGGAATTGAGAATGACAGAATAATCCGCCATCCCCCTAAATTGTCACCGTCTAGAAAGAGAAGAGACAAAAATAAGTGGTGCGCATTTCACAGAGATCATGGACACACTACTGACAAATGTCGAGCCATCAAACAAGAACTTGAAGGCCTGATCGCTAAGGCTATCTCTCTCAATTTGTCCAGTAAAATAACAATGCCGAAATCCCTCCGACACAGGGGGCTAATAAGTGTCAAGAGAGGCCCTCCGAATCACGAGACTCAGAACACATGGTCATTCTCCACTCCATCCATGGAGGGCCGATGGGGAGAGATTCTAACACCTCCCGCAAAGCATTTTTCAGGGTTGTCAACTCTGTAAACAATGGCACACCTGCCAAAAGCACCGGGGTCCCGATATCTTTCTCCAACAAGGACTTAGAAGGTGTCTGAATGCCTCACTGCGACACATTGGTCATAAACCTTTGCATGGTGAATCATGAGATACGTTGCATCCTGGTGGACAACGGCAGCTCAGTAAACATTCTTTTCATAAACACTTTCAATGGCCTGAAGCTCTCTGGGTTCATCTCAAGCCAACCGGGCTATACACTCCACAGATTCTCCAGTGTCCCCATTCAAGTAGAAGGAATCGTCACAGTCGATGTGACAGTAGGAAAAGCTTCCGCTGCTCGAACAGAAGCACTGGACTTTATGGTAGTCAATGTCAAAGCCGTTTACAATGCAAAATTCAAATGTCTCGACCTAGCGGCCTTCCATGTAGTTGCCTTCGCGTTTCACATGAAACGAAGTTCCCAACAATAACAGGCTTAGGCCAAGTTGTAGGGAACCAATAGGTAGCACGAGCATACTACACCGCTACAATGGGGGGCTCGATTCTCCCCCTCGACGCCATGGAGTTACTACCAGAAAGCAGTCACAGTAATTCCAAGACTGTAACACCCAAATTTTCATTTATGAGATTTTGTGATTTTACGTGTTTTGCAAGTGAAATTTCATTTGTATAATTTCTTTTATAAAATATTTATTATATAGTATTTGTCTTCTTTATTTTCCAAAAATTATTCTCTTAAAAGCCTAATTGTCTCTTTTAAGCCACTCCATTAATTAATTAATTTAATTATTTTAAGCCCATGGTTAAATTGGCCCATTGGTGGGCCCATTTAACGTAATTCTCTTTTAAGTGGTCTAACTTGTAGTGTAGACTCTTTTCATGGTCAATTAATTTTTTTGTCACATGAACAAATTTGTAAATGGGGGACACTAGGTGGCATGGGCATGCAATGGAGTATGCAATGCACACCCTTTCACCATGGCCGGATAGGATAGGAGAGAGTGGGAGAGATGGGAGTGGTGGAGAGTTGGTTACTCTCATCATGGGTAGTTTCTATAACTCCCTAGTACATCTTGGCCCTTAATCTCTAACCATTTGATCTATCCTAGCCCTCCATTCACCCTAAAAATTTGTATAACCCCCCCCCCCCCCCCCTACACTAGTTCTCATTACACCTAAAAGTTGAAAGAAAGAAAAAGAGAGAAAAATACAAATTGTAAGGCAAAAGATTGAGGAGTTTTGTGAGTTGAAAAGAGTGAGTGTTGTGTGTGTTCTTCAACCCAAGGAGGATGCCGGATTGCAATAGGAGAGGCTCGGGTTCAAAGCTTGCAACAAGGAGAGGTCAACTTGGTGGCTTGATCTAGGAGGAGAAGGCTTCGTTTATTCGTTGTAGGAGATTCTCTAGGAGTTCTTTTGATTTTCTCTCCATTTAAGGTGGGTGGTTCTCTTAAACTTCTAATTAGACATCATGCTAGGATGTGATTGATAAATTAAGAAGAAACTCTAATTATTTTAGCCATGCGTTATGAAAATGAGACAAATTGCTATTAGTTTGAATGTATGTTGAAAGAGTGTTAAATTGATTGCAAAAATTATGATTGGTTAATATAGATGTTTACCATGTTACCATTTTATTTGTTATGTGCTAAATTAAGATTACATGCTTAGGTGTTGAATAATTGAAGAAAGAACTATGGAAATATGCAGCCTTGATTATTGAGTTGTAATTGGCACGAAAAATGAAATTTATTACTGAGATAATCATACATTATTAATAAAAATAATATATGTGACCTAGGAAAATTTTAAGCGTAAATTATAAGGAGGATATGCTTATGTTTTCCCTAAATTCGAAAATTGAAGAACCAAATGAAGTAGGAAGCAAATTATGTGTTTTTGTATCAAAAATCAATTTTTAATATACTGAATTACTGTACTGTGATGAAAAATAAAATCTGGGGCTTTTGAATAAATTTGGAGAAGAAGAGAACTCAAAAACATTTGTTTTAGTAAAAATTTGAAAGAAACAGAGACCTAGATTATAACCCCCATAGTCTAGAACCATATCAGTTTGTTCACTTGGCCATATTGGTTAGCCGGTGCATTGGGTTCGGTTACTGTAGCCACGGGTTTGGGCTCGGTGGTCTTGGGTTCGAAACTGGGTATGAGCATTTAGTTTCCCTTTTTTTTAAAGAAATCCGAAACCCGAGGCACACTTGATCTTTAATTAGCCCCAGTACTCTATCGCGTTGGCACCTAGGCTGTTCTGGTTTTCGGTGGCAGTTGGCTGCTCTCGGGTTGTGGGTTCGATGCTGGGTTTCGGTATAAAAAATAGATTTTTGGGTTTTTTGAGTTTTAAATTGATTTTTTGCTTGAAAAGAATGTTGGAAAAAATACTATAATCACTCTAAAATTATGTGGACTTAATGAAAAATATTTGGTCATGATTTGACTAAAATAAAGGTGGTTTGGAAATGAAAACTAAGTAGAAATGCATTGGTGTAAATATGAAAAGTGATTATTTTCATGAGAAGATTATACAAAGAGGATTTTTAAATGAAAGATAATTTAAGTGTGTTATTTGTGAATTTTATTGTCTAATTTGGGTATAATATACAAATGAAAAACACGATTTGGTGACTATTCAATTAAGTAATGAAAATGAACTATGATATGAGAATCAAATGTGTTTATTGAAAAGAAATTTTGAGCATGAAATACAAGAATTGAAATTGAACTTGATATGTGAGGTTTGAATCATAGAAAAGAATGGGAACCATGTTAATTGTTAATTGTGAAAAAGAACTTATGAGTATAAAGACTCAAATTTTGTGATTATGAATAGAAATTGAGAACTAGAGTATAGTTAAGCCTCATACCAGCATTGAAAAAGAAATATGTTGAAGTGAAATTTGAAATGAAAAGACCAAGATTTGGGTCAGGTTGTATAAATGGTTGAGACCGGTATAGTGGAAAGGCTAACTCTAGAAAATTGATTTTGTTCATGATTCAAACAACTAAGGAGTAGATACATAGTGAAGCTGTGATGAAAATAAGAGAAAAACACGAGTATGAGGGCCTCAAAGCTACGGTGTGAAAGTATTCACAGGCTGTCTTCACGATGCATCGTGACATGACGTGGATATGTCTCCAGGAGTCCGTACCGCAGGCGATGCTCGTGAGGTGTTTGGTGACTGCGAGTGGTGTCATGTCCCATGACAGAGGCTGAATTGTCCATAGGTTCTTCACGATGCGTCGTGACATGACGTGGAATTCTCCTCCAGGCTGTCTGGACATGAGCTCGTAATTCATAGAACATCTAGAATACTTATCGTAGTTACAGTAATAGTTTAAGTCATGACGAGGGATTGAACCCCACAAGATGAAGAACGGTTAAGGGCTTGCCCTTAGACCTATGTAGTATGGGATGCATAGAATCTGAACAAGTGCGCATTAGTTTCATGTAATATACATAACTGAATTAAGGACTAAGTGCACCGCACAACATGACATCTATAGGATAGTCCCTTATAGTTCTGTTTGTGATCAAGTTTGTGGTTTTTTTAAGTATTTGAGAATCGTTAGCATAGAGAGGATAGTCGTGTATAATATTTCTTCAGTTGTAAGCAATTGACGCGCCCACAGTTTCTATGCAGGGTAAAGTAACTAACAAGACAAAAGAATGCATGCTGATTAAAGATTGATTCAAGTGTTGTACAGTTCAATTTATGTAAATTGTTGTAAATTCCTTCCGCTGTAAATATGTAATGTAAATGTAAACTCTGATGTAACAAAAAAAAATTCTATTTCCTTGTAAAATTGTACAACGAGAAGTGTAAAGATCCTGTGGAACTTCGAATTCAGCCTGTTTTGGAATTCGGGGTGTTACAAAGACTGTAAACAAGCTTGAAGCCACTGCCATAAACAATCTTGACAAGAACTTCCGAACCTGTCAAATCATCTCTCACCAGGTCCAAACTCGTTCTCATCATAACACAGTAATAAACATGAATCCCCCACCCGAAGCCGCTTTGTTCATTCAACAGAATGACTAGTTCTACTAAAACACATTAGCGAATCTGATAATCTTCCCTTGTCTCTGCAAAACAATGGGAGGCTTGTTTGAAAACAGGCAAGTCCAGGCATGGTCTACTATGTTGTTCACCTAACGGCTCATCAACTTGAAGACCCAGGGGGCAAGGAGATATCAGTAGGGACTTGGAAAGTAGAACACCTTATGAAGTAGAACAAGGGCATCTAAAACGTTATCTCTTAGTAGTAGTAACAAATTTTCTCAATTTGTAATACAGGTCAGCCACTAGAGCGGCCATTTAATTATACTTTTGAATAAAGACCGCTTTCACTACCGGTCACTGCATGTAACAACGGCCAGCCACTAGAGCAGCCGCTTAGTTTTATTTTCCAATAAAATTTTGTACTAATTTTTGCAAAACTATTGTACAACTCTACGAATGCATACAATGAGATAAAAACAAGCCTACTCCAACAACGAAATGAAAAACTCATTATAAGCTCCTTATAAGATGGGTTTGGTGTCCATATCCATGGCTCGAAGTTACTCTAGCAATTTGTAATAAAGCAAGTTCAGAGTTCGCTTCTTCATTTGTTCTGCTCATGTAATCCGTTAGTGCTTCAATGTCAGGTTTGGAGTCCATACCCATGGCTCGATGTACTTTAGCAACTTGCGACAAAGCAACTCCGGAGTTCAACTAGCCATTCGATCTGCTCCTGCAACCTGTTAATACCTAAACTAACAAGTTTGGAATCCATACACATGGCTCGGATTTACTTTAGCAACCTACAATCAAGCATGTTCGACGTTCAACTCGCCATTCAACCTGTTCATGAAACTAGTTAAAATCCCTTAAAGACATATTAAAGGTCCATAATCATGGATTATAGTTACTCTAATAAAACTTGCAGAAGCTACATTTGGAGTTCAACTCGTCACTCGATGCGACTCTCACAATTTGTTAGAGGACCCATACAGTAAATTTGGCAAACAACTCTCCCTTAGAGTTACTCCTACAACTAGCTAGGTACAAGACGGATAAGTTCTAAACTCCATCAAACATTGTGCACATCCTTGAAAGTTTGTTAGCTATACATAACAGACTTGAGGCCATGCTATTTAGCTACAAACCTAGTCGACAACCCATCAATCTCAATGACCAGTTGCACAAAAAGAATCAAGCATATAAAAAGAATTCTTCAAATCACAGAACCATCGCAAATCTATGCAGTCAGATCCAGCGTCACTACAAGTCTCATTACAACTACAGAATTACAATGAGTCTACGTTTCATGCCTAAGAATCGCTACCAAAAGTCTTGCAAATACTGTACAACGAACAGTCCTGCGAGTCGTTCTTCCAGCTACACACTAGAGGGATACTCCGCCTAAGAGACACAAACCTCTTCACAGCTCCCCAGGGGTGCCTCAACTCTTGATAATAAAATTCAAGACAAGTCTCCCTTAGGCAGGCAAGCTTCAAGTCTTCCCTACCATCTTTACCTGAGCAAGCTCCAATTCTGTCCCACATAAAGCGCCATGCAAACGGACGAGTCCCAAATCCCTCAAGCGCTGCATATTGCGAAGGAAAGCAAGTTCAATGTCCCAAGGACCTCATTCGATGTGCACAACTACTTGTCAACAAAGAGAAGAATAGAAGTCACCTCAATGCTGAACAAACACAAGTGACTTTCACTTCAATATTAAGAAGATTCGTTGACTCCAAACAATGAGTTCGACGCTCTGCTCACCGCTCGAGCTTCATCAACAACTTGTTGGCTTCCAGCAACGAGTTCAATGCTCTGCTCGCCGCTCGAGCTCCATCAACAATTTGTTGACTCCAAACAACGAGTTCAACGCTCTGCTCACCGCTTGAGCTCCATCAACAACTCATTGGCTCCAAACAACGAATCCAACACTCTACTCACCTCTCGAGTTCCATCAACAACTCGTTGGCTCCAAGCAACAAGTGCAACGCTCCGCTCGCCGCTCGAGCTTCATCAAACAACTCGTTGACTCCAAACAATGATTTCAATGCTCCGCTCACCACTCGAGATCCTTCAACAATTGATTGACTCCAAACAATGAGTTCAATGCTCTACTCACCACACGAGCCCCATCAATAACTTGTTGGCTCCAAACAATGAGTTCAACGCTCTGCTCACCGCTTGAGCTCCATCAACAACTTGTTGCCTCAAAGCATTGAGATTAACTCTCCGCTCACCGCTCAAGCTCCATCAAACAACTCGTTGACTTCAAACAACGAGTTCAATGCCTTGCACATCGCTCAGGCTCCATCAACAACTCGTTGACTCCAAACAATGCATTCAATGCTCTGCTCACCACACGAGCTCCATCAATAATTCGTTGGCACCAAACCACAAGTTTAATGCCTTGCTCTCCGCTCAGGCTTCATCAATAACTCGTTGGCTCCCAACAATGAGTTCAGCGCTTTGTTCTTCGCTCAAGCTCATCAATAACTCGTTGACTCCAAACAATGAGTTCAACGCCTTGCTCTTCGCACGAGCTCCATCAACAACTCGCGGTCTCCAAATATTGAGTTCAACGTCTTGATCTTCGCTCATGCTCCATCTCCAACTCGTCAGATCAACTCTGAATAATGAGTTCAATGGTGTGCTCTTTGCTCAGGCTCTATCAACAACTCATTGACACCAAACAACGAGTTCAATGCCTTGATCTTCGTCGAGCTCCATCAACAACTCATTAGCTCCAAACAACGAGTTCAATGCTCCGTTAAACAATTGAACTACATCAACAACTTTTTGGCTCCAAACAACGAGTTCAACGCTACACTCACCGCTCGAGCTCCATCAATAACTCGTTGGCTCCAAACAATGAGTTTCAACGCTTTGCTTACCTGCTCGAGCTTCACTAATAACTTGTTGGCTTCAAACAATGAGTTCAACACCGACTCTGTCTGAGAGATGCCTCTCCATGAACATGTTGGGATCAGACAACAAGCCTTACATTAACTTCATCGCAAAGTTATCTCTACAAACTTGCCAGACGCAAAGGACAAGGTCAACCTCGTTAGCTCCAAACAACGAGTTCAACACTGCTCACCACACGAGCCCCATCAACAACTCGTTGACTCCAAACTATGAGTTTAATGCCTTGCTCTCTGCTCGGGCTTCATCAATAATTCATTGGGTCCCAACAATGAGTTCAGCACCTTATTCTTCGCACGAGATCCATCAACAACTCATTGACTAAAAAAAACTAGTTCAATGCCCTCTGCTCACCACACAAGCTCGGTCAATAACTCATTGTCTCCAAGCAATGAGTTCAATGCTCTGCACATCGCTCGAGCTCCTTCAATAAGTCGTTGGCTCCAAACAAAGAGTTCAATGCTACGCTCACCTTTCGAGCTCTATTAATAACTCGTTGGCTCCAAACAATGAGTTCAACGCACTGCTCACTGCTCGATTTTCACCAACAACTTGTTGGCTTCAAACGATGAGTTCAACATCGACTATGTCAGAGAGTTCCCTCTCCACGAACTTGCTGAGATCAAACAACAAGATCTACATCAACTCAATTAAGGCATTGCCCCTATGAACTTGCTGGGCACAAACAGCAAGTTCAACATTCAAACTTCATCGCAGAGGTGTCCCTCTGACAAACTCGTTGGGATCAAACAAAAAGCTCTATATGAACTCCATCTCAGAGTTGTCTCTCCAGACATGCTCGGCACAAACAGCAAGTTCAATGTTCAACTCCGTATAAATTTCTCTCCAAACTTACTGGGATCAAATAACAAGCTCTACATCAACCCAATCAAAGAATTGCCTCTATAAACTTGCTGAGGTCAAACAACAAGCTCTACATCAACTCAATTAAGGAGTTGCCCCTATGAACTTGCTGGGCGCAAATGGCAAGTTCAACATTTAACCCCGTCACAGGGTTCTCTCTAAACTTGTTAGGATCAGCAAGTTCAACGTTCAACTTCGTCTAGCAATTGCCTCCAAACTTGCTGGGATCAAACGGCAAGTCCTACATCAATTTTGTCTCAGAGTTGTCTCAACAAACTTGCTGGGATCAAACATCAAGTCTGCTACAACTCTTCTAGGACAACTACATACACAAGATCCAACGATAAAAGCGTTCAACTCACAGACCAATGGAACACCTGTCTAATGGTGAAACGCTCGGTTGACAAAAACAAGCGAACAACAGAATGTTTGGTCAACGAAAGAGCAATCCAACGATACAGGTAAACGAAACGGCACTTGGTCAGCGACGAAGCGTTTATCCTACAGAACGAGTTGACAAACACGGGAAGCCATGATTCATCAGAAAATCCTATTTGTTGAATTAAAGCCAATGGTTATAAAGTAAGCTTTGGGTGTATGTATGCATATACACACATACATATATGTATAATTTTGTTCGTACCCAAAGAAGCAAATTCAAGCTTCAAAATCAAACTCAACTGCAAGCTTCAACTCGACCACAACTCCGAGATTAGCAAGCTTCGACACACCCAAAAACTTCGAGGACCCAAATCGAACTCTGAAGCTCCACTTCCAACCTTTAGCTCCTCACAAATCGAGATCTAACCTAGTTAAGAGCCCACAATTCAGTTGTGAGCTTCGACAGCATTCAACCAAGGCCTAACCCGAAACTCTGGAGCACCTCAAGGCCTAACAAGAGAGCCCAAGTCGAAACCCAAAACATAGCTCGCCAAAGCCTTGTTCACCGAGGAAGAGAGGGTGATATATATGTCGTTGAACTCCAAACACCAACTCACCGAGCTGAACTCACTTGCCGAGCTGCTTCCAAGATGAGCTCCTACAACTGAGTTGCCTCCTCGTCAAGCTCCTCATTGAGCTGAACTCACTCGCCGGGCTACCTCTCTAAATGCTACCGAGCTCTAGGTCCTCTTCACTGAGCTCAAGCTCATTGCTGACCTCACCGATCACCAGGTCCTATTCACCAAACTGCCGACCTTACCGAGCTCCATGCCCTCCATACCGAGCTCAAGCTCATTGCCGAACAAAACCTCCATTACTTTGCCGAGTTGTCCCCCCTCCACCTCGCCAAGCTGCCTTCCTCTCCACTAAGGTCGATGAATTCTCGTTGAACTCTGAAGGCGCCAAGATACGCCTCTCCCTCGCCGAGCTGGAAACCCATTCTCCAAGCTCGAGAGCGAAGAAGAGAGGTTGGAGGTCGGCAAAATTGTTGGACGAGCTGGGGGGTTGCTACGTCGAATGAAGGCCTTTGGATCACCACGAAAGACGCGCTCAAACATGATGGAGGGCTTAGATCAAGCCACATCGCTGATCGCATCATAGCGCCATCATAGTTGCTCTAATCACTTGGCGCGCGAGTTGGAGGCTAATCAGCGTGATCGCGTCAAAACACGCGCGAGGGACTGATAATTCATTTTAAAATCCCAAAAAATCCATAATCATTAACCAATCAGCGGGCGAGCTCATCATGATCAGCAAACCAGATCGCATCAAGAAGCCTGCCAAGGTTTGATAATTCATAAAAAATCCCAAAAAATCATTTAAAATTCAAAAATTAATTTAAAAACCCAAAAATAATTATTTAAAATCTGAAAATTAATTAAAATTTTTGAAAAATATTTTAAAATTTTGAAAAAGTAATTTTAAATTGGAGAAAATTATTTTTAAAAATCAATAAAAATTCAGAAAAATTTGAAAAAATATGGAAAAATCCAGAAAAATATTCGCCGCCTTCAGAAACCTCTTATCAGTTCCAAGTATTTCCAAGCATCCTGAAATCTAAGATTGTATTTCAAAATCCAAAAATAAGGCGAACTATTTTCCGAAAGGCAAGAAAATTGTCTTTCTGGAGTGGGGGGCTTATGATAATGGTAAAAATTACAGCAAATCAGGGTCGTACGATTCCATCAAAGATCACAAAACTTCTACTAAAAATTACTTATAACGGGCATCTTTAACAGGTCCGGGCCTTCTCCAGGCTCCTCTACAAGACATGGGCTTCTTTCAAGCCCATAAAAAATGACAGATTAGGCCCACTAAGGGAGGCCCAACCCATTAAGGATGTTAGTCAAATCTCTTATCCCCAAACAAGATAGCTTATCTCTTGAGGGGGAGATTCGAATAGAAGATAAGGAATTCATAGACGATCTAATGGATTCATATCAACTTGTACTGTTTCTCAGGCCTATAAATATCCCTTCTCCCTCTTCAGTCAGAAGGTAATCAACAGTTTCTCTGTCAAACTCTCTTTCTCGCTCGTTCTGAATTAAGCGTCGGTGGGTCTATCGTCGGGGCCACCCCCGATGTTTCAGGCTTTTTGCAGGTCCATCGGCCGCATCAGCAACCGTCGGATCAATGATCTAGATTCAATCTCAAGAACTCTAACCGCATTTCATGGCAATTATCAAAGTCAGATTTTTAGTAACTTCTATCAAATATTAACTCACTATCTGTTTGCTCCCACACCAAAATAAGCAGCAATAGGAATGTTGTGGCTGCTCGTTGTGTAAGATCACTACAAATAGTAAATCATATGATTTTAAATGTCTTTAACTCATTAACATGTTCTATTTTAACTGAAATTAGTGTACGTTAATGAGAATCATTCATAGACTTAGCCAATTAGTAATTTCTGGCAATTTTGCAGCTAATCAAAAATATCAAACATACTTATGGCAAACGAAAAATCACATGATTTCCCTTGTAGTGTAATTATGTATCATGATATATTTTAACTGGAATAAGTGTATGTTCTGAAGTTCTTGGATGTAGTATTTCATTTACTGAACAGAGTTGCTAAAGCAAATTTTTATATATAACCTATCACACTATTGCGAAGTATGCATCAATCTTTTTTTGTTTTACCTAGCGTAAAGTATGTTGGGATGGGGTGTCTACAAACACGCCGGTGACGCAACGGAACTAATTAGAACAATAAGAAAGGCGAAGTTGATGAGACGAATCAATTGAACACCCAAGCAAATAGATCCACCAATCCAACACAAACACAAAGAGGATTTATCTCGGTTAGCTTTCACTTAATCCGGAGAAAAATATAAGAAGATATAATATTCAACTAGAAAAGATTACAAAAAGTTAATGATTCACTCAATATAAGGAATTAAACTCACTCAATAAGAACTATCTCTATCAAACATCTCTTTGCAATGGAAATAAAGTCAATAAAGTACTACCTCCCATATTGGAGGTGATTACAATAAATAGAAGATGAATAGAGAGAACCCTAGGTTAATCTTGATTCTTAGTCGTCTGATATATCATATAGAACAAGTAACTGAATAGGAGCCGTACAATCTGACTTGAAGTTTAAGATTTGGCTGAAACGATCTAACAAATCGATGCCCAAAATAACACAGCTGTCGTGGTCGGTCGACTGCACCCACAAGTACGGTCGACTGTCCCCTTCTCTGAAAAACCTTGTACAGTGGTCGGTCGGGTGTACGGTCGGGTACGGTTGACCGCCACCTTGGACGGTCCACCCGTCACCCTGCCAACAACTGCTTTTTCACTTTTACTCACTTCGACTAGATCGACCTCCGTGTTTCATCGTATTTTCTAATCTGAACCACGAGTATACAAGGCATATTCCTAACAAAGTATGCATCATTACTATGAATGCAGTAGGATTTGTATAAAGGATGCGGTAGGAATTTCTAATATTTAGATCATTCAGAAAATCCATTCAGCTTTCTTGTCTTCTTAAGTCGTATATGAACTTCAGATGCAAGTCATTAATAGGCATACAGCTAGAGCTGGAAGACTTTCCTTGGAACTGCAACATATTAACATCCGGAAGCCAAGATTACTCCATCCTCAACCATGATGGTACTATTTGCCTTTTCTCAACTCAAATTTGCCCTTTACAAAAATTTCAGGTGAAAAAAAGGTTAACTCTTTTTTTTTTTTTTTTTTTTTTTAGGTAAAAGGTGGAATAACGCCACCCTATTTCATTAATAAGAAATTAATAAAACAACTCCGGTGTACCGGGAGAAATACAAAAGTACCGTGCAGGAAATAAAATATAAACCCCAACAAAACCCTGGGGGTGGATCTAATCATCCATAAATCAAACAACCAAAAGTACAGTAGGTCGATACAAAATATAAAGTAGCAGAGACTGTGGCTAATGAGATTCTGATGAGTATGGAGGGTGCCAACCCCTCAGTCCAGTGTCGGCCCGAACTCTACCTCCTCATCATCAAATTCCTCCACCTGGAAGACTCTAGCAATCCACCCTCTCGCTCCTGTGGCTGCAGCTGTAGCCCAAAAAGAGATAAGATGCATGATATGAGTAAGGTTACCAGAAATACTATTACAAGAAGCACGAAAATAAAAATTGTTTCTGTCTAGCCATAACACTCATGTAGCTGCCGCAATGGCAATGTACCACGCATCCTTCATTTCATGGCGGATTAAGGCAAACTTGGGGCCAACCCACAACTCCTCATATTCGCTGGGATAGTCAGCTGTTCCTAGGGCTCGTAAAACCTCTATCATCGTTGCCTTACTCCTAGGGCAGTGAATAAAAATGTGATTCAAATTCTCTACATGCATGTTGCAGAATCCACAGTTGGTCGCTATCTGAGGCTGTCTTTTGGCAAGGTTCTCTCTGATGAGAATTGCATTATTGGGCACTAGCCAGAGGAAGACCCTAATTTTAAGGGGGGTTTCGCCTTCCATAGCACCTGGGCCCAGCTGGGTCTGCATCCACGGTAGTGAATTCGATGATACAGAGATCTAACCGTGAACGCTCCCTTGGTCTCGAGTCCCCAGCGCATCTAATCTGGGCCTTGAGCACACCTCGAACCAGTCCGTGTGATGTGTGCTTGTAGTTCAAGCAGTTGCTGTTGTAATTATGGGGTAAGAGTTCCTCGGAACGGCAGCTTCCAATTGCCCCTCTTCCAGGTCTCAGCTACCGATATATTTGGTCGATTCGTTTTCCCATACAGTTCTGGGAAGGTATTCTTAAGTGTATGGGCACCACACCATTTGTCCCACCAGAATCTAGTAGACCGCCCATTACCGATAGTTGAGGTTACTGCTGAATTAAACGGTCCGCTAGCTTTGGTGATTCCCTTCCAGAATCGAGAAACTCTAGTCCTACTCAGAAGCCTAAATTTCTCGTACCTTTTCCTCAGAGGTACGGTTGAATGAAATTCTGCCATCCTTTCCCACTATGATGAAACACCTTCCACCACCACTTTTCTAGAAGGGCAAGGTTCATTTCTCTTAGGTCGATGATGCCTAGACCTCCGTGCTTCTTCTTCATGCAAGCAATACTCCATTTGATGAGGTGGTACCCTCCCCTATTCGAATCTGCCCCTTTCTAGAGGAATCTCTTCCGGATTCGTTCAATCCGTTGGATTATCCATTTAGGAAGCTCAAAAAACGACATATAATAAATGGACAGATTAGACAACACAGAGTTGATGAGAACCACTCTGCCACCGAGGGAGAGCGATTTTCCTTTCCAACCGGACAACCTGTCTTCCACCCTGTCAATGATAGGTAGCCAGTCCGCCTTAGTAAGTTTCCCTGGCCTGAGTGGGAGCCCTAAATATTTGATTGGGAACTCATCTATCAAACAGTTCAGGATGGTCGCATGATCCTGTGCCTCTACATCGGATAGTGCAATTGGAATCAAGGCACTTTTGTGGAAGTTAATCCTTAGACCTAACCAAATTTCAAAGCAGTAGAGAGCCCCTTTAAAGCAGACTGTCTCTGATCTATCCCCATTGCCAAAGAGTAGGGTGTCATCAGCATACTACAGGATCGTGCATCCTTGGTTAGAGAGGCTGCTAGCCACTGGTGTAATCCAGCCTTTTCTCTGGTAGTTTTCAAGCATGCCCCTCAGTACATCTGCTACGATAGTGAATAGCAGAGGAGACAGCGGGTCCCCCTGCCGTAGCCCCTTCTTGCAAGGAAACGGTGGACCCAGCTGCCCATTAACTGAGATTGCCGTTTTACTAGTGTATAAGCACTGTTTGATCCAGCTAATCCATTTAACCCTGAAGCCTCTTCCTCTGAGAGCTTCCAGCAAATATTCCCAGTCAACGGAACCATATGCTTTCTTAAAGTCCAGTTTGAGTAGGAAAATCTTAGACTGTCCTGTATGACAGTGATGGATGACTTATTCTGCCGTGGCCACACAATCCAAGATGCATCTGCCCTTGATGAAACCAGTCTGTGCTGTGGAAATTAAACTGTCCATTATGGTTCCCAGGCGGATGGCCAGGACCTTTGTAATGATCTTAGCTGAGCAGTTTATAAGGTTGATTGGTCTAAAATCTCCCACCTTGGATGCTTCCGCCTTCTTAGGAATCAGAACCACTTCTGCAAAGTTGAACATACTCAATCTGAGATTGTTGTGGAAGAAGTCCTCCATCAACGCCATAATGTCTCCTTTTATTTCTTTCCAGAACACCTTGAAGAACAGCATTGGAAATCCATCTGGCCCAGGCGACTTGTCGCGTCCCATTTGTTTGATGGCCTCTTCCACTTCCGTTTTAGAGAAAAGGGCTTCCAAGTTGGAAAGTGCTTGCGCTGGTTCCCTCTAACAGCCCTGCTAGAAGTCATCCCTTAGCGGAACCCTGAAGTCATTCTTCGTCCCCAAGAGACTCTTGTAATAATCTTGAAAGGTTTTGGAGATCTCAGTTTCGTCTTGCAAAGTTCTCATATCCATTTCTAGTGACAGGATTAGGTTGGACCTACGTCTTGCGTTAGCCACTCTGTGGAAATAGGCCATGTTCGCATCTCCTCTTTGAGCCACGAAATCCTCGACCTTTGCTGCCATTTGATCTCCTCCAGCTTGTAAAGATGGGCGATATTTGCTCGAAGGTCTAGTAGTCTGTTTCTTTCATCTTGGGATAGAATTCTCGTTTCCTCCAGTTTTTCCAGCTCATTAATGCCATCCAAAAAGGTGTCTTTTGTACGCCAGATGGTCGAAAATCTAGATCGCAGCCGCTTTCTTAACCTGCAGACTTTTTCACACCATCAAGAAGCTGCATCCGTACCAGTGGTTGGGAGCGCCCAGTTCTCCATTACCATGTGGTGAAATTCTTGGATTTCCAGCCAAGCCTTCTCGAATCTGAACCTTCTTGGTCTTAGACGTCCCTATATCCCGACATCTAGCAGGATCGGGGTGTGATCGGATGTCGGCCTAGGTATAGATTTGGCGGTAGCTAATGGGTATTTAGCCTCCCAATCCATCGATATAAGAATCCTGTCCAACTTGGCCATAATCGGAGTTGCTTGCATATTTGACCACGTGAATAGTCTGTCATTAATAGGGATGTCGATTTGTTCTAGTTCCGTGATCACCCTATTGAACTCTTCTCTGTGCTTGTCACTGGACCCTCTTTCCTTGTGTTCAAAAGCAAATCTAGTGATATTGAAGTCCCCGCCGACAATCTAAGCTCCCGACCAGTATTGTCGGATACCAATAAGCTCTTGCCATAAGGCCTCCCGATCTGTAGCCACGTTCGGCCCATAGACAACAGTGATCGTCTGAGCCCAGTTATCAGATCGTCGCTTTAGCCGGACAGTCAGGGAAAACGTTCCGCAGTACTCCTCAGAGCAGGTGAAGATATCTGGGTTGAACCCAATAGCAATCCCCCCTGATGGTCCTGCCACCGAGCGCAGAACCCATTCTGTGATTCTGTTGCCCCCTACTCTTTTGAGTTTAAGCCCGATCGTGAGTTTGGTCTCCTGTAACCTCACTACTTCAGCCTTGGAGCTCTTTATCACGTCCCTCACCATATCTCTCTTCTCTCTATCCCCTAATCCTCTAACATTCCAGAACAGCGTATTCATTAGAGAATTAAATCAAGGTTGATCGTGGATGTGTGACGGGGTTTCACCGAAACCCTTTCTGTTTCCCAACACCTAATTTTGTTGAGAAGTAGAGCACTGCGCTCTGTTGCACAAACTTCCAGGCCACATGTTTGAGCGAGTATAAAAATATCTGAATCAGACATGTAATTTAAAATAGATGCTAAAAAACTTTTCGTACCTCCATCATCGAATTTTGTAGCTTTGGCTGCTGCTGCTACCTCCAGATAGTCGTCTAAGGACTCCACATGAGCCCTCTTGGACAACCGTTGTATCCTGATTCCACCTGTTCTGCCTGATGTACCAGAGCTGTAGACTGGCGCTGACTCTGGTAAGGTGGATAAGACCATCTCAGGAGAGATTTCTCTCTGAGTGTCTGCTACAAACTTGGTCTCCTCTGACTCGTCATCAGTGAATGAAAACTCCTTGTCTAAATTTAAACGCCCTTCCATATCCTCATCACTATCTGCTTGTTCCATAGCATTGGAAGTTTCCATAGCGGACCCCTCTGTGGGCCCGCTACTCGCCTCATGCCGATGCTCATTTTGTGTAACTGTAGTTTTAGAGGGCCCAATAACAGAATAATGCATTTTGGATCCCTCTTTGGGCTCATTATCATTATAAATACACCCCTCCCGTATACTACTCTCACAAACATGGGAATCAAATAACCCCCCCCCTTCCCCCCGCAGTGCAGCATACTGTTCCCCTCGTGAGAAACGCCTACCGCTTGCAGAGGGGCGCCACGTGGCGCACTGAGATTGGGTATTGCTGCGGTTGAGGCAGATGGCATTAAAAACGAAGCGTTGATAGCGGTTTCCTTTACCCCTTCTCTTCCGCCTTCGCTACCATTACCAAATCCCTCTTCTTCGTTTCCATTTTGAGCTCCCCTCTGCTCGAGCGCAGAGCTCTCAGCTCCTGTGTCGCTCTTGCTTTGGGTGCTTCCATTACCAACTCCCCTCTCCCCATTCGTCGTGTACCCCACTTTGGTATGGTCCCCTCTCAACCCACTTCCCACAACCACCCACTCTTGCCTTTTTGGTTGTCGACTGCGCAAATCACCTTGCATGTCGACTTCCAGGTTGCTTTTGCCCTTGTCGCATACTGTCTCCTTTTCCTGTGCCGCTCGCAGACCCTGCCCTTGCTCCTTTGCCGAACGACTCTGCATGTTATTTTGCAAGTCGACAAATATGAATCTTTTTCCTTTTGCAGGGCTGACGCAGTCGCTCTCTTTTCTGGGTTCCTGTCTCCTAGCCCCCTCAACAGGCTCGCCAGCTTCGAGGCGTAAGCTGCCATTTTTGGGTACCTGCTGAATCCTCTTTTGGTGGGTCGCATCTGCGACTACCAACTTGCCCAAATCTAGAAATGACTATTGGTTTGAGTTTCTTGAATCTGAGCCGTTGGATCTGATGGTCGAAGCTCTTTCTCGACCACCTCTGATCGGCGACTCCTTCACCGGAACTGGTCCCGCCCCCTGGCGTTCCCTTCCTCTCGCCTCTTTGATGAGCTCCCTATGTGCTCTCTCGACCTCGTGAGCTCCATCGATGGTTGAGTCTCCCTTTGGTGATGCCACCTGCGCATATGATCGGTAGTCTCTGAGAGCTTTTGCTGGGGTGGGGGAGGTGACGGCCACTTTCTCTGTGTCAGACTCCGCTCATTTTTCGAGAACGAAGCGAATGAGGTATGAATCCTCAAAAGAGTTCACTTTGGCGAATCGTGGCCTCTATGAGATATCCACGCTCCTGATCAGTATTCTTGCTGATACAATCTCGGAGCGCCTCACCGTCTTCTCATCAACTTCTTCTACCGAGCCAAAATCTGTAACAATCTCTTGCAATGCCTCTCTTCTCCAAAAATGTAGTGGGACGTTGTGAATCCATACCCAAAAGAGCTTTCCCTGAGGGAGCTCAGCTCCGAAACTTGGGGTCCATGGGACGAACTCAATGGTGAAATGGTCGAAGTCTACAATCCCCATTCCTGTGACTTCCCCAACCTTCTCTGTGGACGGGAATGACACCAAAAATTAGAGATGACACAATTTCTTGGCGACCCAGTCCCGGTGTGCCTTTATTGGCCACTTAGAGCTCAGCGCTTGCAATAGATGGGTCTCGAAAGGCCTCCCTGATCGCACCTTAGCCACCGCGCACCATTGCTGCAGCCAATGTTCTTCCTTCTTGATGATATCCAAGCAGTTGGCGAGGCAGATTGGTGTGGGGTGATCAGGCGACCTTCCTCTAATCACTGTGCGTTCCTCATCGTCATGGGTTTTAACAACATTGGTGCAAACATATGAGAGATGACCCCACTTCATACACTTGAGGCAACGTACCTCTTTGGTACAATCCTTGCGGTAATGGCCAAGCTCACCACAGTTAAAGCATGGCACCGATTTTCTCTTCCCTTTTCTTTGCTTTTTTTGAATATCTTGCTGAGGCGGTGGGGGTGGGGATCTGGCCTTGTTCTTACCCTTTTGCGTAACTTCTTGCCACTTCTCGGTAAAGATTCCAACCTCCTCTTGGACCATCCCCTCTAGCTCCCCTCTTTGGGCCCAGACAACTACAGATTTGATAGGGTCAATGTGGTCTACCTATGGTGATGGTTGTGCCATTTGGTTTGACGATGAGGCCAGGTGTTTAGTTGTGGAGGGTGACTGTCTTGGAGGGAGAATGTGGTTTGTGGGTGCCCTTAGGAGGCCACTATAGTCTTAGGGGCAGTGAGTATCCTTGCTGTGATCCTTTTCTTTATAGTAGCTGTTGGAATGGTGAAGTTGATGTTTCTCATTAGGCGAATTCCGTCGGTGATTATCCCTGTCCCTATGCACTTGGTTGTCATACCTTCTCTGAGTGTAGCACTGGCCCCTTGGGGGGGTTCTATTATGCTCGTAGCGGCTTGTAGAAGGACCCCCTATATGGGCCCGTTCCCTCGGGAAGACCTCCTGACGGCGATGATGACCGTCGCCACTCCTATGCTGTCGATGTTGTGCACTTCGGTGTGCCTGCGACAGAGTGAGCACATGTCTGAGCCTAGGAGCCCCCTCTGCATAGGGGACAATCCTACGGGATGCAAGGTTGGCAATGAGGTTGGGGGGTGCAGCCGCCTGGTCGACAGGGGAGAGAGAGGGTGGGAGAGGAGAAGGGGGAGACACCTCTGCTGCAGGGGGAGGTGGGGGGTGGTGGTGGGTATCGGACCCCCTCGTTGGGCCCGCACCCACTGAGCTCCAACTCCGACAACATAGAGGAGTGAAGCCACAGGTCCAGGAGTAAGGGTGAAGAAGAAGAAGTGGGTTGACTACGTTGATGGTATGAAGAATGAAGACAGCGAGAGGTAAGAATGTGGAGAAGAGGTCGGAGAGGAGCAGCTGAAACGTGGAGGGGGCAGTAGGGGACGGTGGTCGGAGGAAAGGAGGCAGGGAGGACTTAAGGGAGGCTGGGGTTTGGGGTGTGGTCGCCGGAGAGGAGCAAGGTTGAGGGAGTTGGTGAGAGCCTCATTTTTTCAAAATAGCTGATTTGAGACATCGTTGGTAAAAAAAAAACAAAAAAAAATGTTAACCTTGACGAGATCGGCATTAGCATTTGACTGAAAAGAGAAATCCACACCATTTTATGCTTTCTTGTACGATATGAATTACATTTTACCCACGTGCCAAGTGGGAAGGTTCCTACACTACCGATGCATGTCCGAATTTTTCCCCAAAATGACCCACTTTTTGAAAGTATTTACCAAACTGACCCACTTTTGAAACTATTTATCAAATTGACCCAAACAGCGAGTGTAGTTCTATGGTTTTCTCCAACACTTGGAGAAATTTGAATATGCAATTTCTACCTGAAATGTATACAAATACTATCACGCCTCGCTTCCCAAAATACGGGGATACGAGCACGTGATATGCCCCAGCGAATAATTTTAACATCATCCATAAGCTATAGGATCGACTCAGCATCATAACAAGAAGTATAACAAGAATATATACTCAACCAAGCAGGCATGAATAATTTATTAATCAACAGGAAAGCATTTGAAGCAAAATAATAATATCCCAAATAGTTTTCAAGTCTGGATGAAAAGATAAAACTCGGGACTATAAGCTCGTTACACGATTCAAGTAGCAACAAAATGAAATAAACTCAAATACAAGATAATTAACAAGTTTTTCCAAGCAAAGCCTAGAACGTTTGCTCACCAATTTCAGTAGGCAATTCGTCTCCAAAGTCTGTTTGTAAAAATATAAAAGGAGAAAATAGAGAAAACAAGACAAACTCCCTTAGTGCAAGTTAGAAACGCAAATAGTAAAACAAGTACAAGAAATATGGAATAAGATTTGGAATCAAGAATGTAATAGGGATGTAACAAGTAGTGGGGATTCAAGAAATTAGCTAGCAAGAAAGACAACTCGAGTGACAAGGTTGGGTAACAAGTACTAGTAATAGAACAAGTGGCTAGTGAACATGTAATGGTATCAAATATCAAGTAACATGTATCACGTACAAGTGTCAAGTAACAAATAACAAGTCTCAAGTAACAAGTTGTCAAGTATCAAGTCTCATGTATCCTATAATCAAGTATCAAGTAAGCATATATCATGTTCAAGTATCATGTATAAATTCTTGTAGTTATTACTATCTAGGTAGCACTTCATGTGTCATCCTTTTATCACATGGTTGCTACAGTCAATGCAACTTCGTTTAGGCCTAGTGGTAGATTTTATAGGGCGGTGTACTTAGGCATCAAGTATCAAGCAAGCACAGTTCATGAATACGAAAATAAAGTAACAAGTTTATGAAGCAAGTTCGTGAATACTAACAAGTTCAAGAACCACACAGTGGGTTCATGAATACAACAAGTTCATGAGCCAAGTGATGGCTTCATGAATACATTAAGGTGCAACAAGTTCATGAACCGAGTACTGAGAAACACGGGTCCCCTTCCGAGTACACTTACCTATATTGTCCACTACTATGGTTTTTCCCTTAAACCCCAGCTTATTATTTATTATTATCATCAAGCAAGTATGAAAGTGTGCAAAACAAGTCAAGAAAACATAATCAAGAACATGAGACAAGTCTAGGCTAGGTAGGATACATGTTCGAGGGTCAAAACAAATCAAAGTATCAAGAACAACGAGAATTCCAAATCTGGACAACATGACATTGCTGCACCAAAACTGTGATTCTCGTTGCTACAAGATAGAAAATGTGGAACCGTCAGAAGGCCTAGAAACTAGACTCCTGTCTGGTTCCAACGCATATAATTAAGGTACATAAAAGTTGTGGTAACATGTGTCAAAATAGCAAACTATATAGTATTTGTGTTCAGTCAGAATTTGTAAAACTGAGTATACATATGAAATAGGGTTGAAACATCATTAATTAATTCTAAGAAAATTAGGAAATATTTTCTAGGGTTTCCAGTATCAGCATACAAAATTTCAAGTCATTTAATTATTGGTAGCATAGTTAAAATAATTGTAAAGCAAAGTGGTGCAGCAGTTTTTATGAATCTGCGATTACCGACACAGTAGTAGTAAAACTGTGGTATCTCTTAAACAGTAACTCGGAATTTGAACATTCTGGATGTTATTGACAACTAGACACTTAGGGCTATATTTCATATTCAGAACTCAAGTTCAGATTTTGGTTTTATCGGGATCAAAATTGCAAGGCAAGACAGAAACAGAAACCAAATAAAATACTTTTTGTATGAAATGAATCAAAATCTTACTAGTTGTGAACAAGTGTATCAACGAAGGGTTGTGACTCTTAGATCATGTAATAGATAAGGCAAAACATGAGATCATCAATAATAAATAAAGAGGAGTCACAATTTACAATCTACTTGCAGTATTTTCAAGAAAGGCTTATACTAGAAAATGAAATGTACAAGAAGATACTTGCCTTGGGGTGTAGACGATGAATCCGACGAAAGAGTAACGCGAATGGATCCCGGGCGACGAGCAAGATCGACACGGATCTCGATGATCGAGATGATGATCAAGATGAAGATCAAGCGAATCCAACGGTCGAGATCGAAAATAAAACATATAAGAATTAGAAGAGTACCAAAAGAGTAAATTTACCATGATTGACAATTTAATGAATGAGAACAAAAGTGGATTAAATGTTTAACTCACCAAGTAGAAGACGAACGAGACGATCAATGGCCGAGATCAAGTTGATCAACCAATCGACGGCCGAGATCGAAGATAGGGAAGATGATGATCAGATCGAACGGCCATGATAACCCCGATGGTGACGATCAAGAAGATGATCAAGGTAGATCCGACGGTCCAGGATAACTTGATGAAGATCATGATGATCAAGATCGAGATGTGATCAATGGCTAAGAAACCTTATGATCAAAACCTGATAAAAAAGAAACTCATCAAAGGCGATGCACTGGCTTGGCAACAACCGACGACGGCACTCGGCAGGAGAACGACGGCAGACAGGCGGAGCACTGTGGGGACGGCAACGGAGGGCACTGCCGGCATCGGAAGGACAGGCCGGGGCTGCTAAACGGTGCAGGGAAAAGGTCAGGATCACACAGAGGGGGTCGGTGGCACTGCAGGGGCTACCGGCGACGCTGTGAAGTCGCGACAGTGGAGAGCTGCGGTCTGTCGTCGACATCGGAGGTAATGCGCGGACATGGGATGACAATGCCGGGGAGTGGCGCTAGGCTGCTGGCTGCGTCGCGACGCTGAGAGGGAGAGGGCAGCACAGCGGGGGGGACGACGGGACGAGGCAGGGAGATCAGCAGTGACGTCAGGGCTGATGAAGCTGCACTGCGGTAGGGCAGAGCTCGACCGCAATTGGCTGACGACGAGAGGCAGGATGAGGGTTGGCGCGCGGCGGCTCAGGGCGACACGACAGCTGGTCGTCGCGAGGGAGAGGCAGCACGAAGGCGGAAGAGTCGGGAGAGAGAGACGAGAGGCGGCTGGATGCTGCTGGCGATGGGGGCGCGCTCCATGGTTTCTGAGAAAGAGAGCGGGAGGAAGGAGAAGGGGGATGGGTTCACTGAGTCGGGAGAAGGAGAGGTAGGGGAGAGACAGTGGCAGCTATGTGTGGGGTTGTACAGTAGGGTAGGGTTAGGGTTTTCTAGGTTAGGTTTTATATAGTATAGGGTTTGGGTATTTGGGTAGAAAATCCAATAGAAAATTGGGTTTGGGTTTAGGATTTAAAATGGGTCTTAAAAGTCCAATAAGAAAAATATACAATTAGAGAAAAATAAATAAATAGATCAATAATAATATAGTAACAAAATAAATCAATTTGTGTGCATCAAATTAATACTCAAATACTACTAAATACAATAGAAATAGATTTTCAATTCAACAATCAAATATAATAATATTAATATCATCAATAATAATTTTGATATACATATCAAAATAAGATTTAAGATAAACAAGTTTAATAAAATCCAAACAGTAACAAAATAAGATACAAATAGCCGATTACTTAGAAAATAAACATTAAAGTTAGAATATACTACTATTCGAAGAAAATACAATTTCCGGTTCGAAAAGATTTTAAATAGAAAGCACAATTCGAGTTTAAAATAATACTGAATTTATAATAAATCAAAATACGAAAAATATTCAGAAAATACGTATTTAGGAAAACAGGGGTTACAAACTACACTTGCTATCTAAGATAGCGAGTTCATTTGAACTAGACTCGCTATCTCAGATAGCGAGTTCAGATAGTGAGTGTAGTTGTATTCATTTTTTCAAAGAAATTTTGAACATAAAATGTATACAACTACATTCGCTATTTGAAATAGCGAGTCTAGTTCAAATGAATAGTTGTATTTATTTTTTCAGAGAAATTTGAACATGAAATGTATACAACTACACTCGCTAGCTCAAATAGCGAGTCGAGTTCAAATGAACTCGCTATCTCAAACAGCGAGTGTAGTTGTACTCATTTTTAAGAGAAATTTTGAACATGCAATTTCTACCTTGAAATGTATATAACTACCTTGAAATGTATATAACTCAGATAACGAGTTTAGTTCAACTGAGCTCGCAATTTCAGATATGTACTCATTTTCTCAGAGAAATTTTAAATATACAATTTCTACATGAAATGTATAGACCTGCACTCGCTATTCGAGATAGCCAGGTCAGCGAGCTGGATAGTTTCAAAAGTGGGTCAGTTCGGTAATTACTTTCAAAAAGTTGGTCATTTTGGAAAAAAATTATGCATTTCCTAGTAGTAAACTTTTCTTACATGATGCGGGTTGTAATTTTTGTTATGCAGTGAGGATACCTACCAGACCGGCATCCTATTATAGAGGCCACCGTGGGGAAGTTTGTGGCCTACAATGGTCAGAAAGTGGGAAGCAGTTGGCAAGTGGTGCCATTGACAACCTTGTTCATGTGTGGAAATCTACAAACTCATCCAGATTTCTTCAAATTTTTTTCCAAGCTGCCCCATTTTTTGAAAGTTTTTTCCAAACTGTCCCTATTTTTTTTTTAATTCCCAAACCATCCCACTCGGTTTTTGAAAGACCAAGTGTAGTTAAAACTCACGCGGTCTTTCGAAAACCGAGTCATACTCTTCGATTTTTCGAAGTGCAAGACTCGGTCTTTGAAAGACCGCGTGAGTTTTAATTACACGCGGTCTTTCAAAGACCGTACGGTTATTGTGGTAAATACTTTCAAAAGTGGGTTAGTTTGGTAAATACTTTTAAAAAGTGGGTTATTTTGGTAACAAGTTCGGTTTGTAGAAGGAAAAAACACCAATTAAGAACTAGAGACCATTTAAGGTTGTAACAAGTGTTACATAATACTAGCAAACCACAAGCACCAACTTGATTATTTGAAAATTAAGTCTAATATTAAACTATTTTAAACTATTATTGTACAATCAAATTAAACTTTATCGGAACCTAACTAATAGTAATAACACTTTACACTAGTTAAAACACAATATAAACAGAGAAATATGAAATAAATGAAAATAGTGAATATTATAGTTAACTATGAATGTCAATAATAATTACTTAACAATCACATTTTAATATTAAACATAGAAAAGAGAGTTCCTGACCAAGGCCACCATCTTTTTCGGAAAGTGCTCTTTTCCTTCCATAGACTTTGCATCTTAAATTTTATGAACATAAAAAAATATTGTAATTTGTTAAGTGTTTGCACCTTTAATTTTAGTACTACAACCATTTATAGTATGTTTTCCCTTCAAAATTTAAATTCCTTTAGTGTTGCACAGTCAGTAGAAATATTCTGGGCCAAAAGATGGAAGCTACTTATACCAGAACTTTGGCAAATTGTCCTCTTGAAAATCAATTTGGAGCAACCACAATAATCGAGACAAGGAATGCTATACGGTTCCAGATTCTACTTCCCGGGGTCTTCATAAAGTAACAACCTAGAAATGTCGAGTTGTTAACATTCTCTGTGTCCAATTGTAGAATTATGTAATAATTTAGTCTCTGTGTTTGTTCAGATGGAGACTTACAATTTGAATTGGATCCTGATGGGACTTTAACAGTATCCGGGATCAAAACATCGTAACCTCCATTCATGCTGGACCAAACATTTACTAAGGTGAACAGTAATAAAAAGGTCCAAGAAATAGACAATTTAGTTTTTTGGTATCGTTGGTGGTGCTGTTTCTTGGAGGTCCAAGAAACAGACTATTTTAATTTACTCTACTATGAAGTCTGAGTTAGTTGCTCTAGCTGCTGCTAGTGAGGAGGCAAGCTGGTTGAGGAACCTTTTGTCTTACATTCCATCATGGAGTAGGCCTATACCTACGATCGTAATCCACTCAGATAGTACTGCTACCAGAGCTAAAGTACAAAACGCTTACTATAATGGTAAGAGATTAGCGATTCGTCGCAAGCACAGTACGGTAAGAGAGCTCCTCATGTCTGGTGTTGTTACTGTGGATTTTGTGAGATCGGAAAGTATAAGTGGGGGATTGTTGGAATTGAGTATATATTCAAAACACTTCTCTTGTTGACAACATTGTCATTTGACCTAACGATTAAAGTTTTGAGTTCTCATAAGGTTGGGGGTTCAATTCCTACATTCCACATAATATATATATATATATAGATATAGATATTTATATATCTCTGACCGGGCCGGGCCTTATAGGGCTCTTTGGGTCTCTTGAAAAAAGGAAAAAAAAGAATTTTTTAATTTTTTGAACTTTCAAATTTCAAACAGATAAAAAGAATATTTTTTTTTCAATTAATAATATGATTGTTTCATGAGATAAATGGGCTTTATGTTATAGCCATTTTAAGAATTAAAGGATCTTTATTATGTAGCCGTTTTTTATTAAATGCATACACTATTTATTCCTTTATGGTTACTGGTTATAAAAAGGTATCATTTTTTGATCCAAAAAAAAACAAAAAACAAAACAGTCCTTTCTCTTCTTCTCGTCTATTTTCTCATACCTTATTACAATTGAAACATAAAGTTTTTTGAATTTTTTTTTTTTTTTTTTGAAAAAAATTGAAACATAAAGTTAATAAAGTTAAGTTTCATTTTTACCTGATTTTTTTCGGTTTCTATCTTTTGGAACGTGCCAACATCGATGATAGGATAAACAAGGGGGTCATTCAATTTTAGGGGTAAATGTCCTTTAGTAGGTCCATTTATGTCGTACTTGGATGTATCCCCAAATGAAAAGGATAAAAGCATCCACTACTCCCAGAGGCAAATAATAAAAGCATCCAAAATGACCCACTTTTTGAAAGTATTTACCAAACTGACCCACGTTCGAAAGTATTTATCAAAATGACCGCGTGGTCTTTGAAAGACCGAGTGTAGTTAAAACTCACACGGTCTTTCAAAGACCGAGTCTTACACTTCAATTTTTCAAAGTGTAAGACTCGGTCTTTGAAAGACCGCTTGAGTTTTAACTACACTCGGTTTTTCAAAGACCAAGTGGGATGGTCTGGGAATTTTAAAAAAAAAGCTAGGGCAGTTTGGAAAAAACTTTCAAAAAGTGGGGCAGTTTGGGAAAAAATTTGATTTCTTCGCAGATCCCACGACCACTCTGCGGCAGCGAGGGCCATCTCTTGGTGCGCCTTTGAACACAAAGTAATTGCATCTGGTAGTGGCAACACTGATCGATGCATCAAGATTTGGAATATCATTTCGGGCAAATGCATCAATAGTACCGACACAGGTTCACAGGTAACCAAAAAAAAGAAAAACCAACATCTTATAAATAGTACTAATAACACAATTAGCAGGTAGTGAATTAATCTGGGATTTTCTAAAGTTTATCATTCATGAAACTTCTGCAACAAATATACATTCAAAAAAATTTATGGTTTTCATTCTTTCTCTTGCTCAATTCATCGTGTAGGTCTGTGCATTGGAGTGGAATAGGCACCAGAAAGACAACCTAAGTGCCCATGGCTACCTCCACAATAAACTGAGCTTATGGGCCTACCCTTTAATGTCGAAAATTGTAGATTTCACTGGTTATTATGGAAGAGTCCTACATCTATCCTAGGTAACAACGAAAACTATGGATTCCTCCGACTATTTATCTATAATAGACTTATTTTTAACTTAATATTTTTTTGTTTTCTTTTCCACAGAATGCAGATGAATCAACTGTAGCATAGGCTTCAACCGACTCACCTGTTCGTTTCTGGAAGATGTTTGAACCTCCTCCCTCTTCGATGAGTGATGATAGTGATAGTCCCTTGTCACTTAAAAAAGAATGCACAAGAGATGATGTCTGGAAACTGTTGATAGTATGGAAGAGGGAAGTGTGGCCTTTTGCAAATTGTTTTCTGTTTTGTGAGCGTTTTCTATCTCTTAGTTTATTTATGTAATCAACATGAAGCTTTCATTCTCTCATGTTTTCTTCAACTGCTTCAGTTACAAAGTGACAACCTGTAAGTTAATATATTAACCATTTTTCGTTTAAAGAACATTAGCATCCTTTTCCTTGTAAACTACTAGCATTTTTATTAACCAACTTCTTGTACAAATCACAGCATACATTAATAATTAATAAAGATGTGGGAAAAAATCGATAAAATTCAGATACATATCTAGTCGGCATCAAGAATAAGGTCTTAGTTCCACCATTACGGGAGCAAGATTCACGTTAAACCTGCACCCTCCAAATTTCGAAGATGGTAATATATCAAGAATGCCTTCTTCTGTATACAGCTTAAACTTACATTCGTCCTCTCTCCATCAAATTCGGGTTAATCACACTTAACCTATCAAACTTCTCTCTGTTACCCTCTGCTAACTTGATCATTGAAGCGACAACCAAAGAACATTTCCTAGGTACAGCTCTTCTTTTCCAAGTCATCGATGCACCTTGGCCATCAATTTGACACTGGGTTGTGTCTGATCAAGCATCTTTCTTCACATTTGTTGAGCTCACACCAGAAAAACTCATGAACAAACAAGAAATTTTAAAAAGAAATTGCTTAAACTCCAATATGCTCCGTCTCCTCTGTTTTACACCATATATTCTATCGGGAGATCAATCAAGCTTCCCCTGTTAAAATCCACTTATAAGAAGCAGCAAAATACCCACTATCCAATCTAAAACTCTCCCCCATCTCCAAACTACTAGGAGTAGCACTAGCATTAGTAGTACCACCACTAGCCTCCTCATCGAACCTCCGGCTCCCCCACCTCATCGAAGAAGATGCCGAAATCGCCCGCCTGTCAACATACTCCTTAAGCCAGCTTGACACCGTCATATTACCAGTTCCATCAACAACACTCTGTTCCTGATAACCTGGAGGAATCTCATGTTGCAAAGGAGGCTCAGAGTTGATGCATTGGACTTGTATGGTTGATCTGCACAAGGGGCATGAAGGGGTTGACATGATCCATGTGTTGATGCATAGGGAGTGGAATATATGGCTGCATGCAGGGAGGATGCAAAGCTTTTCATGTGGTTCGAATTTGCAGAGACAAATGGTGCAGTTTAAGGGAGGGGAACAAGGGGGGAGTGAGGATGGCGTGAAGAGAGGGAGCGAATCGACAATGGATTTACGAGTATTACTCCTTTCGGTCGTGGCAGTGGTGGTAGTGGTTGTGTTGGTGGAGTTGAGGGAGGAGGGGGTGGTAGAGTGGTCAGAAGAGGGAGAAAAAAGGCGAATGAAGAGGTGCAGTGCGGCCGTGAAGACAAAGGCGAAAACGAGGAGGGTGGCAATGATGAGGAGGCTAGAGTTGTATGATAATGAGGAGGGAGAAGGTGGTGGAGGAGGGAAAGGAGAAGCGGAAGACATGTTTTGGTTATGTTCTTAGAAGTTTGATGAATTGTGGTGTGTTTATATGG
The DNA here is from genome assembly GCA_017893485.1 of Hemerocallis citrina. Taxonomy (NCBI): domain Eukaryota; kingdom Viridiplantae; phylum Streptophyta; class Magnoliopsida; order Asparagales; family Asphodelaceae; genus Hemerocallis; species Hemerocallis citrina. Next base: position 132,942,922 of record CM030363.1, read on the forward strand.
ACTGTGTAATGTGATAGTGGTTAGAAGACTAGAAGTAAAATAGAGTTGAAAAGGTTCACACTTTCAAACCCTAACCTCATTTTCTTGTATACCTATTTTTTTACCCCCAAAAACACATAAATGAGTAATATAATTTAATTTTTAAGATTCTTTAGAATAGATCAATATTTTCGGGACAAGAAAGTTGATTGGAAACTAAGGGCATTGAAGGAGTTGTTCCAAAAGTAAGCATTGATAAGTAGATTAGATAGTTTGGGTTGGTCTGGATCCTTGGTAGAGATCATATGATGAGGTTTGGTTGTAAGAGTAGGTGTTTGGTGAGCTATATCTCAAATCAACTTGTTAACAAGTTCAACTATAATATAGTCTTCTTCTGCCTTGTTTTGTTTTGTGGGGTTTTGGTTTGGTTCTTGAGAAAGTCAGGTCAGTGGTGATGTGCAAGAATCCACTTAATAACAAAGCATTTGAAGGTTGGTTGTCCCAACCCACAGAACTAGGGTTTACAGGTCATCTTCTAAATTGGGTGGATGGAGATTATTAGGCAAAGATTCCCAGGACTAAACCTACATTTGTTTGCTTAAAAATCTCAAGTAAATTTTCAACTACTAAGTCCAGTATACATGTTTCAATACATGTTTCAGTCATCCATCACTATTTTGATATAAAGCACTACTCTAAACTACTCTCTGCCTATTTTGAGCTTTTCACAGTCAAAAGTCAAACATTTCTTGGTGGCAACAACGGCATGCCTTATCTAAATTTAAGATATAAGACTTTAAGGGCACTGAACATGAGCAATGTGCTTGACTGGGTCTCCAGTCCTATAGTAGATCCGTCACTGGGGCATAACAACATTCTAAGGAAAACGGACGGATGCAGGAAAACGAACGGATGCAGTGGTAGCAGGTTAGGCTTACAATAGCCGTCGGTTGGGATCATCGCCTCTTATATAGAAAAAGATATAGATCTGGTGAGTAAGGCAGTACTGTGGAAATCCTGGCCTGTTGCAAACAATCAGTTTCTACATATTGGCTACAAGGCATTGGATTGATGGAGTATGTTTTGAAATGCACAGCCATTTTGCCAAACAGCATTCTAGCTTAAAAGAATCAAATGTCGCATGTCATATAAAGATGGATCCAATGGTGTCTTGTATTGATCTTAATAAGAATATTCTCCAACAAAAATCATTCTTATGAGAAGTAATAATCTCAACATACATTCTGAGTGTATAACATTATTCTTTCATTATCGATTAAGATACAACCGGCAGATGTTTATTTTGGAAGCAGTGTGATAGATATGAACTTATACAACAACATGACACTTTCTGAATGTTGCTGATCAGTATAAAGAGTATGGACGGCTTGGAAACAGTTATATACATGATATAGTAATCATCCACTTTGATCATCTCTATCTCTACTATTATAATGGGAGAAGGGGTTAGTGTCATTTGTCATTGATGTCATTTTGAAGCCAACACGTGCAGCGCACGTGTTGGCCTTTTTTTTTTCCTTTTCATTCCCCTCTTTTTTTTTTCCTTTTCATTCCCCTCCACGTGCACCGCACGTGCATTATAAATTTTTTTCCCGGTCCTTTTCAATCCCCTCCACGTGCATCGCACGTGTTAGTATTTTTTTCCCTTTTCATTCCCCTCCACGTGCATCGCACGTGCATTATAGTTTTTTTTTGTCTTTTTCATTCCTCTCCACGTGCATCGCACGTGCATGATACTAGTAAATATATAAACTGGGAGACCTACTGTTTCCTCCATAAAATATACACTTGGAAAGCTCAAAAGGCCAAAGTTGGTAAAGAGAGATACACCTCTCTAACAACACTCTCGTGTTTCCCTCAAAAAAAAAAAAACAACACTCGTGTTGGGTAGAAATTCTTGCCAGAACGGCAGGCTGCAGAGTAGGGAAGTGGTGGGTCCACTGGTTGGAATGAAGGATCAGAATCACGAGTATGGTTAGAAGTTGGGGTTGCTATAATTTGGAATGAGGTCTCAACAGGAATCCCCCTTCGAAGGCTTGCTCCAATACATCCTCCATTCTCTTTGCAAGCAAAATCTGTTGCATATTTCAAAAATTAATAAGAAATTTGAAAGTATAAGTAGCTTGAAAGCATGTTTGTGCCTGTTTGGATGTAGACTTAGGACAAACTGGAGTTAATTTTTAAATGGATGTAGAGAGAAATATACAAGATCTACTTTGGATACCTGTACCTCAACTCATTAAATAACAATTTTTAGCTTTTATGTACGAATAAAGTTCAGTTAGGGAAGGTAAATAGATGAGTGGACTTAAAGGAACAAAATAGGCTGCATTGGTATTTCGAGGTTTTCTAGTATCTTAACTTAAGATGAAAGTTAATTGTATGTATCTTCAATACCCCCACATGCTACTAGTTATCCCTACATAATTTCATCATTTCATTAGGTTCCCGATTTTCTCTTTTTCTCCGTTTGTTTTAGGTTATAACTGAAAGGAACAAAATAGATGAGTGGACTTAAAGGAACAAAATAGGCTGCATTGGTATTTCGAGGTTTTCTAGTATCTCAACTTAAGATGAAAGTTAACTGTATGTATCTTCAATACCCCCACATGCTACTAGTTATCCCTACATAATTTCATAATTTCATTAGGTTCCCGATTTTCTCTTTTTCTCCATTTGTTTTAGGTTATAACTGAAAGTTACTATATGTCCTCCAGAACTGATCCGTTCAATTAAACAATAATCAATAGTTTGGAATAGACCGCTTACCTCCATGCCTGAAAGAATTGCTGATGGAACTTCAGCTAAGTCCTTCAAGTTTCGTTCTGGCAAAATAACTCTCTTTATGCCATATCGGTGTGCAGCAAGAACCTGAAATTTTCAAGCAAAAGCACTGAGAGAATCTTCCAAGAAAAAAATAAATAACGGCCTTCTTAACAAATACATTTCAATAAACGATCTAAAAGTATACTACTGAAGAAGACACATTTTGGATTGTTCTTAATCAAATAAGTAACTTCTAAAGAGGAAGTCCATCAAATTACAAAATGCAAATCTAATTAAAAATAAAAATAAAAATAAACCAGAACTATAATCAGGATTCCAATTTCCAAGAAAGGTGATCCATCAAATTATAATCTCTTTCTAACATTAGCAATTATAAAGCTTGAACACTTCTAATTGGTAATGGTATTCTGTCGGACCCACGAATCAGACACGGAATTGATATTTTAGGGTAGTTTTTCAAATTCTTCATTGCGTCTGTGTGTCATGTCGCATCGTGTGTCACATCGTGTCCGTGTTGGCATATCCATATCCTTGCTTCCTAGATTAGCAAGAACCAAAAAAGGCTCTCTAGTCCTTACTATCATTATACTACGTCTACCTGTTTGATTACTGTATCTCCCCCATAGGCATCAATTTATGGAGGAGGTTGATGATAAACCTTCAGTTATATAGGTAAGTGTGCCACTTCAAACATGCATGCGCATACTAAACATCTAGTTTAGTAAGCATCAAATTGTTAATAGAAAACTAGCAAGCTCCAAGGGCACAGTTATCACTGCCATGCAGCAAAATTGCTTCAAACGTATTGCATTTTGATATGTACTAGATTTGCCCGTGGGCACGTGCCTACGGCACGTCTTCGGAACGATACAAAACATGAAAAGTCTGTAAACAGTAAAACAACAATTATGTAGCTCAAGTTTGAATAGTATGACAATAATTAGTTGTAAATAAAAGTCCATATTTCCATTTTATATGTTGAAAAATAATTATAAATTAGGGTATAAAATCTAACTTCTTAGAACTTTAAGTATGAAGTTGAAGAGATATTTACTATTTTCAATATAATATGTGCAAAAAAAACATTAAAATTCTGAAAATCTAAATTTCTAAGTAAATATAGAAAGAATGGGAGAGAGAGATGGGGGGAGAGAGAAAGAGAGAAATATGAAAAAGTGAAGAGTGAAGAGAGAGATAGTAATAAAGTAATAAGTTTTTTTAGTTTTGGGGGGAAAATTTGGGTTTTGAGGTTTGAAATTTTGGAGGGAAAATATGTTTTGTGAGGTTTGATCTAGACCTTTGATTTTAGGGGGATTGATTGTGAGCCGCTTGATAGCTTTCTTTGTAATTTATTATATAGATTATTTGAGTATGTTATCAGCAGTGTCCATGCATCTTACACAGCCAGTTGCTAACTTGATACCTACTTCTACTACAAAAGAAGTGTATCCACGCTGTAACCTTTATTTCAAAATAGGGTACTTCCCTATAAACCCCTTCTACTACCAGTATTTTCTATTAGGTTCCCAATAGAGGCAAGCATATAATTATGACACTAAATTATTGATATTAGTCAATTTTACATAAAGACCTAACCATGACTAGAAACTAAACTGATTGACATATTTTACTAATATGAATGCAACAAAGACTCCTCTATCGTGCTTTAGTCAACTAACAGGAACAATTTAAAATAGATCAATCAATCGAACGAATACGTATTTAAAAATACTTCCAAATTGAGGGGCTATCAAAAATCCCTAAATGAGACAAGATAGAACATAAATGGAAGTTAGAACATTAAATTTTGATGACCCACCTTGTCCTTGATACCACCAACAGGTAATACAAGGCCCCTAAGTGTCATTTCTCCTGTCATTGCAGTGTCTGTTCTGACTTTCCTTTGACTCAGTAGTGATACCAATGATGTTACTAAAGTCACTCCAGCAGAAGGTCCATCCTTTGGTACAGCACCAGCAGGAAAGTGTATATGAATATCTCGATTTTCCAGCAAGTTGATTGCACCACTAGATGAAAGCTGAAGATCGGCTGCTTTTGCTCTTACCTGAGGGAATAAAAAGACAGCTTCCTATTAGCTAAAGGTTGACCAATACCTATATTTACTCAATTTACAATCAGTTGACTGGATATTCATAATATTAATATATGTTTAAATAAAAATCACAGGACATTGTTGAAGCCTATGCCAGGACTCAAAAGCGGCTATAATGCTTCTTCTCAAGTGTCACCTTAGTTATTTCTCAAAAATTATAACACGTGATATCCAGCAGATTATGTAAGAATACTCCACATAGTAATATAAACAGAATAGATTAGGAAAATACCCATGTTAAAGCTATTTGTGCAGACTCTTTGATAACATCACCAAGTTGTCCAGTAAGATGCAAATCACCCTTCCCTGCCATTGTTGTGGCCTCAACAAATTGGACTTCTCCCCCAAAGGATGTCCAAACAAGTCCAACAGATATACCTGGAGTTGCTACTCGTTCCGCAGTTTCTCTATCATCAAACCTAGGAGGCTACAAAAAGAATCACACAGGAATTAACATTCAACCATTCACAAGATTAACCATAACAAATTTTGTGATAAAGTAATTACCCCAAGCACTTTTTCCAGCATAATCTCGTCTACGAAAAGAGTAGAGGTACTTGCAAAGCCATTTGACAACTCATGGCGATTAACACCCATAGGAATAACTTCCATTTCAACTTCTGCAGCATCAGCAAGTCTAGTTTCCAGAAGGGATGTTGTCATGGGGTGTTCATCTCGGCCAAGGTGTACCGTGTATTCTTGCTCAGCCACCTTTACAGCAGCTGCACGTGCCAAGGCAGCTATGTTTCTCTCGAGGTTTCTTACACCAGCTTCTCTGGTGTATCTCTGAATTATCAGTTTCACAATAGCCTGTAAAACAGGGGAAAACGAATAAATTATGATCCAAGGCGGATCCACAATGAAACTGATGAAGTAAACAAGAAAGGGTCATATTACTTATTCCTAAGACATGATTCCTGTTTTCTTTATACCATGCCAAAACAGACTGGAAGGAGGTAAACAAAGGTTTGCTATACAAAAGTAGAGCAAAGCGAATTTACTCATTGGAAATAAGATATACCTCAGGAATTTGGAGAAAATCAGAGTTCAAACCATGCTGATCAAGAACTCTTGGTATCAAATGCGTCTTTGCTATTTTTAGCTTTTCTTCTGGTGTATAACCAGGAAGCTCGATGACTTCCATTCTGTCCAAAAGTGGCAGAGGAATGGGTTGAGCTCTATTTGCTGTAGCAACAAAAATCACCTTCGAGAGGTCGTATGGAACATTCAGATAGCTAGAGAACTTGATTATGGAAATTTTTTTAAAATGCTGATGGTGTGCAACAGGACTAGTGTTGTTCTCTTCCACATGAAATTGTTCTCTTCTACACATTTCAGACAAAGTAACATTTATCTAAATTTTCGGGCTACCGTATGACAGCATTACTGTTGATGCTCTTGATCGTTCAACGATGAAACAGTATCATATCACATTCGATAGAAAATAAATTGCAAAGATATCCAACGAAGCTGGCTAGACAGCTAGTCAACAAGTATGAAAGAAAATGAACTATCGTAACCTTAAACTACAATATTTCTGACAGATGTTGCTCAGGATACTGGTCATTGAAAGATTTGTTCTGCTCTGGATCAAGAACTTCCAGTAGGGCTGATGCTGGGTCTCCACGGACATCAGAACCTGTCTTATCAATCTCATCAAGTAGCATTACTGGATTACTGACACCCACTCTCTGCAGTTAAAAAGCAGCAAGTGAGTATGCTAAAGTAACTACAGACACTTGTAGTATAGAATCCAAATGCAACTAGACAAGCAAAATATATGATATGAAAGAAAACTCTCAAAAATAACATTTGTGCCACATGTATGTCTGCAAAGGAAAGCACACCCATCATTGCCTTAAACTTCTCTCACATTTGACAGAAATGTACAGTTTCAATTTGCTAATCACAGTAATCCCTGTTTTTGAAGAAAAAACAAAACAAATATACTTTTGGTTCTTGAGCCTTGAAAGGGAAGAAAAACCTTGCATCAAATAACAGAATACGTATCTAAAGAATATCGATATAGTTTCACATTCATGCTTTCTAAGGAAAAAAAATTTGGACAGTTTGGACTCAAATAGCTTCAACTTTCAACTAATGAGATAGCTGAGAGTTCATGCATTTAAGATTTAGAAAATGATACTGTAAGACACCATTCTTACTAAAACCTTTGTATCTCTTTTATACAAGACTAAAATCAGAGTAATTATGTTCCATTCTAACCTTCAATCCTTCAATAAGACGTCCTGGCATGCTTCCAATATATGTCCTCCGGTGACCTCTGATATCGGCCTCATCCTTGACACCACCAAGTGAAATCCGAACAAATTTTCGATTTAAAGCAGACGCAATAGATGATGCTAATGAGGTTTTACCAACACCTGGTGGACCAACAAAACATAGAACAGGA